>SJYO01035449.1:1238452-1838452 GCA_006410555.1 Capra ibex
TCACTTTCTCCTCTCACTTTTTCCACCGAATTTCGAGTTGTAAGTCTTTTGCTTCTAGTACCGTAGACCAGGGTAGTGAAGTACCCTTTATCTACCCCTTTGTCACCTTTGTCACAGTCTGAAATAAAAAAACCCGAGGTTTTTAGTGACGTCTACCACTAACGTCGGTACTGTAATTTTCTGCGAATGAAGAACCTTCCTTTCAATACTGGTTGCATTTATTGCATAAGTTTTCGTCTTTGTAATAAAACGGTTGTTTCCAGGTACATTAGTTCCGATACCAAAAAAGTCATCAGTACATACCTACACTCTCAACCTGATGTTTCTTTCGACTCGCGACTTCTTAACTACGAAAACTTGACACCACAACCTCTTCTGAGAACTCTCAGGGAACCTGACGTTCCTCTAGGTTGGTCAGGTAGGATTTCCTCTAGCCAGGACCCACAAGTAACCTTCCTGACTACAACTTCGACTTTAAGACTATGAGACCGGTGGACTACGCTTCTCGACTGAGCAATCTTTTCTGGGACTACGACCCTTTCTAACTTCCGTCCTCCTCTTCCCCTACAGTCCCCTACTCTACCCACCTACCGTAGTGGCTGAGTCACCTGTATCCAAAACCACTTGAGGCCCTCAACCACTACCTATCCCTCCGGACCGTACGACACCAAGTACCCTAGCGTTTCTCAGACTGTACTGACTCGTTGTCTTGACTTGACTTGAGAATACATAGGTACGTTTAAGATCCTTTTACAGACAATGTTTTATGTTCTGTTCCAGTCGGATCTTTTGAGAGTGGTCCAGTAACGGGTGACAGTTGATGTTTGACCGGGAACGGTTCCCGAAGACGGCAGACACCTCTGACTTGGTACAGGACTACGTTGAGAACTGGAAACTATACGGGACCTCCCTCAAGTCCTACCTCTCATTCCATGAGACACGAGGTCTCCTTGACCACCTTGTCCAGAAAGATCTACCAATCTATAAAAGTCTTTCAGTAAACTGGGGTCAGGAACGTAGAGGAGATCTTTTCGTGATTCAGGAAAGTACCACTGTAGTCGAGGAACACTGAGGTGTTTTGGAGAACATTTTATTCACGAACTAACACACTTGAGGTGGAAGTGGTTTTAGTAGATATAACTTGAAGGGGGTGACGGAGACACCTCGTCAGAGAGTCTCGGTAGACTCCACGGTACAGGGTCCGACGTCAGGAGTAAAACGAGGTTCATTTTGAATGGACCGTTAAGAGTGTAACACGTAGAAAAATCAGCTGTAGCGGAAGACAAAACCCAACTCTCCCAAAAAAAAAAAGAAAAATAATGGATATCGAATTTACTCTATATTGACTGTATGTTGTGACGTGTTTAAATACTACACTTTACCCGAAGGGACCACCAAGTCAACCATTTCTTAGGTGGACGTTACATCCTCTGGACCCAAGATGGGGACCGAGTCCTTCTAGGGGACCTCTTCCTTTACCGTTGGGTGAGGTCCTAAGAACGGACTCTTTAGGATACATGTCTCCTCGGACTACCCAATAACAGGTGCCCCAACGTTCACAACCTGTGTTGAATCACTGATTTGGTGGTGGTTCCACATTTTATACCACTAAACAATGTGAATATATAATACTTTATGAATAGTATTATCTCAATCAATTATGGAGGTGGTGAATCACATGAAAACACACACACACCATCCTTATAAATTCCAAATGACAAATCTGTTTAAAGTTCAAATATTGTGTCATGACAATTGATACCGGGTCCCTAAGGGTTGGATTTCGGGTCCCCAGGGGTTGGAGACCCTAGACTACGGACGACTAGACTCCACCTCGACTACGTTACTATCTTTATTTCATGTGTTATTTACATTACGTGAACTTAGTAGAGTTTTGACAGGAGGTATGGAGACTGACACCTTTTCAACAAAAGGTGTCTTGACCAGGGTCGAAGGCTTTTCCAACCCCTGGTGACGATACCGGTCCGACATACTGGTACACAAAAGTAACGTTTCGAAGAGTGTTACCGTACTATCGAGGTCACGCCCTACGGCAACTTTCGTTCTCTCGTAGATGTAAATCGTGTCTGCCAGTCTTCCTTCGGAGATTCATCCTGTTACACACACATGATTCAGCGAAGTCAGTACAGACTGAGAAACACTGGGACACCCGATATCGGGAGGTCCGAGGACACAGGTACCTAAGAGGTCCGTTCTTGTGACCTCACCCAACAGTATGGGAAGAGGTTCCTAGAAGGGTTGGGTTCCTAGCCTGGGTACATAGAATACAGAGGACGTAACCGTGATTTGGTAGAAATAGTGATTTGGTAGGTTATGTACCAAATTGAAGACTGAATAAATTTATACTTCTCTTTAGATTCGTGAGAAACTCACAGTTGCTAAGGTCGGAGTAGTTAATCTATGTTGATATCATTTGCGTAGACTATCGTAAATTCGATAGGAAAAAAGAAAAACGGATTAACATTTCGCTCCCCGATTTTAGTAAGCGAAACTAAATGGGTTAAAGGATGGCAGTTTACGAACGGACTACACTAATACAATTACACGATTAACTCAAACTACAGGAAGTAACATGTACGATCAAAGTCGTTTTATTCTTTCATCAAGACTTCATACAAAAGAAACTGTCACAAGACCCTATATTTATCTTGTTTACGGAACACTCTCGTCCTTTATAATAGAAAACCCAACTCGACCGAATCCATGTTAAATTAAATTTATTAACTTGTATAAATACTCCACGTTCTCCGTTTAATTTTTTCTCGTAAACTCGACACATAACACGAAAAGGAAGTGGCAAACTCGACGTTATTGTCACTCGTACGACGATACACCCGGTGTTACAAAATCCCCCTTGTGTTGGGCTCTTATAAGACGAATACACTGGGAGTTTCGGTAGAAAATGAACTTAAATATAACACAAGATTAAAGAGGACTGAGTCGAATGTGTCTGTAAAAACAATCGAACGTACAATTATAATGAAGACTAAAAGTAAAACTTTAGAGTCTTTTTCTGGACTCCGGGTCCAGAACAGACTCTGTTCCTTATAAAGAATTTTCTCTGACTTCTTAGGTAACAAAAGTAAACGTTTATCAGAGCCCTCATCTTTCTTGAGTCCTTACGGTCCAGGGACGAGGGTTCTAGTAGAGATACCCGAACCCCTAAAAAGACCACAACTGAATTTTTTTACATGTTACACTCTCAACACTCAATTCGAAATAAGGCCTGTTTTACTCTAACTATAGGGTCCTCTTGTCGTGGAATCTTTCGAGACTCTTTGACCAGGTCTCTCCGTCACCTCCTCCAGTCGTATCTACACTAAACCCACTTCACCCGCATGTATGTTCGATTGTACATAAAAAACGTCCTCCAATAACAATCAGTGTTCCTCGTCACCAGTGGTACTTCCTAAAATCACGAAAAGATGTACACTCCTCTATGTTCTTAGACTTTAGTCGAGGACTTTTATATATAGATTTCTGAACAGGACGGTCAAAAGGGTCTCGTGTCTCACGGAGTAAAGACGAGAGGTCGGACTAAAAGAAAGGCCCCCACGACTTCCAGTCGTCGACGTCATCGTGGACTAAATTAGGAACATCTCCATCTACCGTTCACGGTTAAATATCAACTGTGACCAATTGGACATGACGGAGTTCTGTCTCGGTTTGTAGACACACACTCATGAGACATAATCTTCTGGACATCCCGTTTCGTCCACCTCTGGTATCGTAGCTTTGGTCTCGACACTTGTCACACCACGTCTGACGGATTCTCGACTATACACGTCAGTCTGGAACCTAGACAGAGAATGAGCGAACCACTCAATGAATTAGTGGGACTCGGAGATGAATGAATAGACTTGTTACCCTTGTTGTGACATAAAGTAACTGTGGTAGTTAACATTTTATATAAATAAATAAATAGATATATAAATAAATATTAACTAAACACATGGTGTCGTTTTTAATGTGTGTGTATTCTTTGTGAACCCAAAAGTGGTAAAGGTATCCACACACCGGCACTCTACAAAGATAGTTGTAAAGTTTTTGATGGGACACACTATGACATTATTCTCTACTTACAAAAATATATAAACAATTTTGGGTATCTTATGTATGGTGGTTCTCACTTGGTACTACATTTGATACCTGAACCTCACTAATACTACATAGTCACATCAGAGTAGTTAACAAAAACGAAATTTATAAATAAAAATAAATAAACCGAGAGGACCCAGAATCAGCTCCGTTGCTTAAGAATCAACGTCGTACTCCCTGGGTCAAGAGACTGATTCCTAACTTGGGCTCGAGGAACGTAACCTTCACGTCCCAGAATCAGTGACCTGGTGGTCCCGTCAGGGATCTGAGTAGTCGACACTGTTTTCATAGTGAAACCTCATACTACAACTATCACCCCTCCAACGTGAACACACCCGAGAAACATGAAAGACGAGTTAAAACGACACTGAGAATTTTGACAAGGTTTTATATAAGTCAGATGATTTCTCTCTTCACCTTTGTAAAGATCTAATCTCCTTTACTGTCTCTGTACCGTTGTACACTACAACGTGACCTGTCTTAAAAAAAAAAAAGATATTCCTTGTGAAAAGCCCATTAACCCCTTTTTATTCATCCCACACACCGAATCTATTAATAAATTAGTCTCTATTGCAGAGCTAAACTTATTAATATTACACGAATATATTCTGTCTCAGGAACAAGAATCCTTTATGTGTGACTTCATGAGTCGTCCCGAAGGGTCCACCGCGATCACCATTTCTTGGGTGGACGGTTACGTCTTCTGAATTCTCTGCACCCAAGCTAGAAACCCAGCCCTTCTAGGGGACCTCTTCCGTTACAATTGGGTGAGGTCATGAGAACGGACCTTTTAGGACACCTGTCTCCTCGGACCATCCAACGTCAGGTGCCGCAGTGATTCTCAGCCTGTGCTGACTCGCTGAAGTGAAAGTGAAAAGTGAAAGGACGTAACCTCTTCTTTTACCGTTGGGTGAGGTCACAAGAACGGACCTCTAAGGGTCCCTACCCCCTCGGACCACCCGGTGTCAGTTACCCCAGTGTTTCTTAGCCTGTGCTGACTTCTCTGAATCGTACATAAGTCGTCTTTCCCGACAGTACAGAGGTCAATAAGAGTTTACCAAGTCTTTCTATTACACTTCTACATATGTCTCTCTCCTTCACTCTTTCGTTCATGACACTTTACAATTGCTAACCCCACTTACCGTCCATAGAGTCACCATTTCTAATAGGTGGACGGTTACGTCCTCTGTACCTAAACTAGGGACCCAGTCCTTCTAAGGGACCTCTGTCTTTGCCGTTGGGTGAGGTCATAAGAACGGACCTCTTAAGGTACCTGTCTCCTCGGACAGACCCGTTATCAGGTACCCCAACTTTTACTCAGTCTGTGTCGAATCACTAATTTGTTGTTGTTGTCTATGTTGTTCGTCTCTCTTGACCTTTTAAAGTTTCCAAGTGGAGATTTAGTATATGATCTACCCAAAAGTTCAAGGGGAGATCTTCAGACACTGGTACTAATTTTGTCCATCTATAAGTTTTCTGGTTTTCGATTGGGGAGTTACTCCCTCTGATTTGTAAGGGTCCTCTTCCGTTACCGTGGGGTGAGGTCATGAGAACGGACCTTTTAGGGTACCTGCCTCCTCGGACCACCCGACGTCAGGTACCCCAACGATTCTCAGCCTGTGCTGACTCGCTGAAGTGAAAGTGAAAAGTGAAAGTACGTAACCTCTTCCTTTACCGTTGCGTGAGGTCACAAGAACGGACCTCTTAGGGTCCCTGCCCCCTCGGACCACCCGACGGCAGATACCCCAACGTGTCTCAGCCTGTGCTGACTTCGCTGAATCGTCATTCGTAAGGGTTTTATTTACAAGAACTTGTCTTTGTCTAAAGGGAACTTGTGACACTGGATGTCCTTTCCTTTAACAACAGTGGACGGGAAATAAACACCAGTAAACGTACGATTACCAACTTGTCAGTGTCTGGTCAACCGACCTATTACTCAAACCAGATCTGTACAGCATAGTCTCCCTGGTGACACCTACGGTTGTCTTAAAGCTTATAGTGGGCCTTTCTCTCTAACTAGTAATTGAGACAATTAAGTGACCCGTAAAGATTCGTTTTTAATGGAGACATTTATACATTGTACACTCTTCTGGGTTACGTGTGTCATAATAGACTATTTTTGTAGGTCTCTTAGACCAATACGACTTTTTCTTTTGACAGCAAACACTCCACCAAAGGATTTACCTAATTGTGTTTGTCCTTTCACTAATAGATTGTTTTGTAATAAAAGTGTACGACTTAAAGAAGTAAATATTCTGGTTTATTTTTTACGGGATCGAACACTTTATCATCACAGTCTCACTACACTCTCAGTCTTTCACGACATGTATCTTCCCCTCAACAATATTAAGGATGATCTTTACCTTAATAATGTTAGGAAGAGTACGTGACCCTTTTTTCCTTCTGAATGTACCCGAAAGGACCACCGAGTCGACCATCTCTTAGACGGGTGTTACACCCTCTGGACCCAACCTAGGGACCCAACCCTCTAGGGGACCACTTCCCTTTCCGATGGGTGAGGTCATAAGACCGGATCTCTTAAGGTACCTACCAGTGTTTCTCAGCCTACACTGACTCACTGAAAGTGAAAGTGAAGTGATGTACCGTATCTCGTAACTCGAAAACCCACCTTCTGGAAAAAAGTATGAGTAAAGGGAGAACAAGAGGTTCTCATTGACTACGTCGAAAAGTATACCTAGTTTTGATATCGTCCTTTAATTTTTATTTTTAGGTCGGATCTCTTCAATTTTTTATCTCCAAGAGATAGTGACCTTTGCACACTCTACAATATCTATCTTCGTTGTAAAGTAAGACACATAGGATAGTTCCTCCCTTATCATCCCTCCGTACCACCTAATGTCCGAGTGAGTACAGACTATTCTATGAATTGGTGAGAAAGGTACTTATAATCTTATGAAGTATTTTTTTCTTTTTCTTTTTATCAGTGAGTCAGTACAGACTGAGAACAGTTGGGGTGCCTAATATCAGGCAGTCCGAGCAGACAGGCACGTTAAGGGGTCCGTTCTTAGGGCCTTACCCATCGGTGAGGAAAGAAGTCCCATAGAAGGGATGGGTCCCTAACTTGGGTCCAGAGGACGTAACGTCCGTCCAAGAAATGGTGAACTCGGTGGTCGTTTCGGGGTCTTACGAGGGATCCCCAGTCCTATACTTGAGCCATATTTTCCTTTTTTTTCTATTTCCGTCATCGAGTGTCGAATTACTTCGTTTTGTATTTTTTAGTTAGGGTCACATCTCTCTATACACGACTTCCTTTGCCTCCCTTTACCTCGGGGAGGTACCCTCTTTAGTACTTCAGTGACGAAAATTCACTCCTCCGTTATTACCATTCTTCCAGTACCCAACGATAACAACAAATCAGTGATTCAGGTCAGACTGAGAACCGTCGGGGTACCTGACATATCGGACGGTCTGAGGGGACGGGTACCCCAAAGGGTCCGTTCTTATGACCTCATCCAACGGTAAAGGAAGAGGTCCCCTAGAAGGGCTGGATTCCTAGCTTGGGTACAGAGGACGGAACCGTCCGTCTAAGAAATGGTGACTCGGTAATCCTTACCCCCGTCCCACCCCCCGTTTCCTTCGGAGGACCACACACATCCTTTATTGTTCAGGACTTGAAGTGATCTTGCATTAACAAATACCCCTTACCTCTATTTCCAGGAAAGGTTTCCGAGTCGGGAACCTGATTAACCATTCACGAAGAAAACAACGGACGATAGAGTGAAAGACGTAAAGAGAAACAATTAAAAAAGGGGAAGAAAGTAAAAGAGAGTGAAACGTCGTCGGTAGACACGTTTGCAGAAGGATCGGTAAGGTAGGAAGAGAACCTTACCATCGGGGCACAAGAACTCGCGACGAAGAAGTACCGAGGTCGGTGTCCCGAAGTAGTCCTCGGAGCAAGAAGAATGTACTAGTCCGGAGGATAGGGTTCTTCCCTGTCAGTTTCAGTGGACGGAGTACCCGTGTCGACCGCATCTCCGTCCGTAGACTCGGTCCCGGTCGGGGTCGGAGAGAAACAAGTACCCCCGGTGTCTCTCAAAGTTCTCAAACTCCCGTAGAGGGTTCTCTACTTGTAGAGGTCCCTCCTTCTAATACGGACAGGATATGCCAGGTCAGTGACAGACGTTTGGGTGACTTAGTGTCGGTGGAACCCCCGGTTCATTGAGACCGGGTTCGATTCTCCTTCTCAAAGTCAGTCTGAGTCCTCGTCTCAGAATCCCAGGGTTCAATGTCGGTTCTCATTTATTATTTGAAGTTTGGTCGTACAGAATATCAACGAAAACAACAATAAGACAGTTGTTGGTCTTTTTAGAATCGCTTTTAGACATGACGGCGACACTAAAAACAGTCAAAGAAGAACTTAAGGTAAAGTATATATAAAAATTAACCTCATATCAAGGGAATGTTACAACACAATACAGGACGACATGTTGTTACACTTAGTCGATATGAATATGTATGTAGGGAAGGGAGGACTCGGAGGAAGGGTAGGGTGGGGAGGTTAAAGAAGAACTTAAAGATCATCGTAGACAACATATGTAAAAGTACGGTACACAAACGTAAGGACCGGAGAACGGTAGAATTTCAATTTTCTTCTATTGTTAAGGACCCTACAATACGTAGTATGTTTTCCTTCGGGACAGAGAGTATGGTTTCCCTATGTTCGTCTCAGTTCCACGAACGAAAGGGGGTGAGTCAGAATAGTCGTAACACAGACCGTTGGGTTCAGTAAAGACCCTTATGGTATGGGTCTTAGTGTACGACACCCAGGGTACCCAGAGACACACACACACACACACACAAAATTACGTTTAGAGTCGAAGGTTTCGTTCTCGGAGTAAACCTTAAATTTTCTCAAGATCCAACAAATTGCAAACTCACCTTAAGGACTCGGACAATTGACCAGTGTCAGATGATCGAGAGTATTAATCGTTCTCTGTGACATAATACGTTTGCGGTGAGTCATAAGTTGTTACTGATTGACGAGACAAAGTCTGACAAATGAATTCTCACCCCAAAAGTAGGTGTTAGCTACAAAGACCCATCAAGGAATAAATTGTTACTCTCTGCTCTCTCTCCTACTCGTGGGTTTAGCGAGTAAGGAGATGATGAAGGGTTGTCGGAGGAGTAAGGTGGCGGTGGGGGAGTGGGGTGTAGGACCGTGACGCCCACTGAACCGAGGTTCAGAATAGACCGATCTTTATGTCTAGGTACCTTGTCCTATCTTTCAGATCCCCATTTGGGTGCGTGGATGCCAGTGGATTAGATACTGTTTCCCGAAGAAACGGACCATCGAGTCTGTCATTTCTTGGATATTACGTCCTCTGGACCCAAATTAGGAACCCGGCCCTTCTAGGAGACCTCCTCCCGTACCTTTGAGATCATAAGAATGGACCTCTTAGGATACCTGTTTCCTCGGACCGCCCGATGTCAGGTACTCCAGCGTTTATCAACCTGTACTGACTTCGTTGAATCGTATCGTGTGTGTGTCGTGTTAGATACTGTTTCCTCCGCTTACGTATGCTACCTCTTTTCTGTCAGAAAAGTCATTCACCACGACCCTTTTAACATGACGATGTACCTTTTCTTACCTTAATCTTGTGAGGAATTGTCGTATGTGTTTTAATTTGAGGTTTGTCTAATTTCTGGATTTACGTTCCGGTCTATGATATTTTGAGAATCTTCCTTTATATCCGTCTTGTGAGACTGTTTTTAGTATCGTTCTAGAAAAACTAGGTGACGGATCTCACTACTTCTTTTTTGTATTTGTTTACCCCGGATTAATTTGAATTTTGGAAAACGTCTCGTTTCTTTTGGTACATCTTTTGTTTTTCTGTTGGGGATATTACACGTGCCACTGACGTTGGTACTTTAATTTTCTGCAAACGAGGAACGTTCTTTTCAATACTGTTTGGATCTGCCGTATACTTTTTCGTCTCTGTAGTGAAACGGCTGTTTCCAGGCAGATCAGTTTCGGTACCAAAAAGGTCCTCAGTGCATGCTTGCACTCTCCACCTGGTATAACTTCTGGCTCACGACTTCTTGACTACCAAAACTTGACACCATAACCTCTTCTAAGAGGTCCCAGGGAGTCTGAGTTTGATCAGTCAGGATTTCCTTTAGTTGAGACTTATAAGTAAACTTCCTAACAACGACTTCGACTTCGAGGTTGTGAAACCGGTGGACTACGCTTCTCGACAGAGTGACCTCTTCTGGAACTACAACCCTTTCTAACTCCCGTCCTCCTCTTCCCCTACTGTCTCCTACCTTACCAACCTACCGTAGTGACTGACTTACCTGTACTCAAACTCGTTCAAGACCCCCTGTCACTTCCTGTCCCTTCGGACCGTACGATGTACGTCAGGTACCCCAGAGTCTCTCGACCTATGTTGAAACGCTGACTTGTTGTTGCTGTTTAATACCCTCTTTTACACACGTTTACTTCGTTGACTATTCTCTAATTAGAGGTTTTATATGTCAAGTACGTCGAGTTATCTTTTGTTTTGTTTTGTGGTTTAGAATAGATCGATAACTCGACACACTGGAGCCCTTTCAGTCAAGGGACGGGACTCAGAGTCAAGGGAGTAGACGCTTGAGACCCCCGACTTAACCCACTACGGTTTTCAGGGAAGGTGGACCTTCCACACCCCTAACCCCCTCTTCTATTTTGCAGAGGAAGAAACAATTTTAAGTTTATACAAATAATGAATGATTTTTGGTGTCGTGGTGTCTGAGGTTCGTCTGATACCCTGTGTTTCTCAGGGTCACAGGATATCGGCAGGTGTAAGATTGAAAATAACGGTACCTGTTTACGTTCTTCCTGATTTCTATAAACTTTCATTGTAAAATCTTTTTGCCCCTCTTCCGTTGTCGTGTTAATTCCAAAGGGGTCACCGAGTCTGTCATTTCTTAGGTGGACGTTACATCCACAAACTAGAGACCCAGTCCTTCTAGGGGACCTCTTCCCTTATCGATGGGTAAGGACTTAAGAACGGACCTATTAAGGTACCTATCTCCTCTGATAACCCTATGTCAGGTACTCCAGCGTTTCTCAGCCTGTACTGACTCGCTGATTGTGAAAGTAAAAAGTGAAAAGTTGTCGTGTCAACTTATATACACACAGACGCTCATTTTGGCCAGTACAAGCGATGTTAAAATCAAAAAATCCCTCTGATAATTTTTATACAAACCTCTATTATGGTTTTACTCGGTGTACCTCACCGACTGTACACTTACGGTTACTCTCTTTGATCGAATGGAGATTCCCGACACCCTTCAACCTCTTCCCTTTCTCAAACCACCATCGTTCCCATGTCACTACGATCCCCGATACACTTCTACGAGAATGTCTCGTCTCGGATTTTTTCTTAGTAGACCCATCGTCTTCGTAAATTTTACCTAAAAATGGAACGAACTCTACCTCACTTTTTAGAAGTTAGTTCATAGAAACAACAAGAACTAATCAGTAATCAGTACAGACTGAGAAACACTGGGGCACCTGACATCGGGGGGTCTAAGGAAAAAGATACCCTAAAAGGTCCGTTCTTATGACCTCACCCAACAATTAAGGAGGAAGTCCCCTAGAAGGGCTGGGTCCCTAGTTTGGACACAGAGGACGTAACCGTCCACCTAAAAATGGTGACTCGGTGGTTCCTCCGGCACACATAAACAATTCACGTACCCCGATAAACTCACACGACGGTAAACCCTCCTACACCTTCTCTCCGACTCGAGAGTAAATTGACTGCAACCCTTTTAGTCCGCGTCGCTGAACCCCACCAGGGTCGACTATGGGTTCGACAGGAGAGAGATATCGAGTAATAGACAGATCCGGACCAGGTGAAAAAAAAAATAATAAAAAATTATAAATAATTAAATAAACCGGCGTGGACCAGAATATCAACACCATGCACCCTAGATCAAGGGACTGACTAGAGTCCATTGGAGCCGGACGTCACCAAACTTCACCCCGAAGTCAAGGGGTGGTCTCCAACTCTACCCCAGAATCTCTATTCTTCTGGATCGGTGATCACCAATCACTGTCCGGGAAGCCGAAACGTCTTTTCTCAAGGGTGTCTCTATCTTTCAGCACTTTGGTCATAAATGATCTCATGTCAACCATACCGATCTGTGTGTCCACCCGAGTCACTCTCTCAGTACGGGACCACCATCAAATTTAGTGAAAATCCCCCATAAAGAAGGGCCAAAGGAGACCAGTTAGTAAATCTAAACGGACTATGACTCAAACATGAACCACATAGAGTCCTAGGGAAGTCACAAGAGCACCCGTAGAAAATCGGTTCTCTCTGAGATCACTTCTCCGGATACCCATCCAACTGTAGTGAATGATCCCACCGACGACGACGATTCAACGAAGTCAGCACAGGTTGAGACACGCTGGGGTATCTGCCGTCGATGCTCCGAGTCGGATGCTCCGAGGGGGTAGGGACCCTAAGAGGTCCGTTCTTGTGACCTTGCCCAACGGTAAAGGAAGAGGTTACGTACTTTCACTTTTCACTTCAACGAGTCAGTACAGGCTGAGAATCGCTGGGGTACCTGACGTCGGATGGTCCGAGGAGATAGGTACTCTAAAAGGTCCGTTCTCATGACCTCACCCCACGGTAACGGAAGAGGCTGATCCCACCGTGGTGGAGGGAAAAACTGGTGGTACCTCGGAAAGACACGTATATATCAACCCCTCCGGAGGAATTGAAACTCTTACTCCTGATATACCAGAAAATACAGAATAAACCCGTCCCGGGTCCCAGGAGGAACCCGAAGGGTCCACCACGATCACCATTTCTTAGGCGGACGGTAACGTCCTCTGTATTTTCTGAGTCCAAGCTAGGGACCCAACCCTTCTAAGAGATCTCCTCCCGTTCCGTTGGGTGAGGTCATAAGAACGGACCTCTTAGGGTACCTGTCTTCTTGGACCTCCCGATGTCAGGTACCCCAGTGTTTCTCAACCTGTGCTGTCTTCACTGAATCGTTCGTGTCGGAAGAGACAGTAGAACAAAAACACCTTAAAGACGATAAATTTTTTTTTATTGAAAATAAACAAATAAAAACCGACCCGACCCAGAAGGAACGTCATGCATCCGAAAGAGATCAACGTCACTCGTCCCCGATGAGAGATCGACGTCACGAACTCGAAGAGTAACACCACCGAAGAGAACAACCCCTCGTACCCGAGATCCCGTACGTTTGAAGCCACCGATCCCGTGCATCCAAGTCATCAACACCGAAGAGTCGAGACCTCGTGTCTGAGTTATCAACTCCGCGATCCCGAATCAAGGGGTACCATACACCCTAGAAGGACCTAGTCCCTACCTTGGGACCCAGGGGATGTAACCGTCTACTAAGAAATGGTGACTCGGTGGTCCATTCGGGGCCCTAAAGACGATAATGCCTCAAAGACAGATATCCCCTCTTTGACAAGTCACACCCCGGGGAGATAGAGGACGGAGTACTGGTTCCTACCTTGGGTCCCCGTGGGACGTAACCCTCCAGTCTCAGAATCGGTGACCTGGTGGTCCCTTCAGGGGGGTCGGACCGGGTGGAACCACGACCAACGTAAGTACGGGATCAAAAGGGAACTTCTCAGAAAGAAAGGTGGAGAGGTATAAGACGAGTAAAAAAGTCTTATCACACGTACAAGAACTAGTGAAACCGGAGAGAGACGGGGGTAAGTAAGTAAGTGGTCACTGGTGTGACTCGGGGTTCGTCGACACACGAAGACCTCATGTTTGTGGAATAAGACGACGGGAGTACCGGTGGGTCTGATCTTCAGGTCCCTCCCGTCTCGGGGACACCGAGAGAAAGGTACCAGGTGGGTTATGTAGCGGAACAGGTCCGTGTGTCGTCTGTAAGTTAAAGTACCTTAGCTATTTGTTTACTTATAGTAATTCGCGGATAATCAGTTTAGTTATCACTGTTTGTGAGGGGACCTTCTGTTACGACTAAACTTTTATTGCAGGGTTCGTAAAGAAGAGATGAGCGGGGGAGGGAGAGGTGGTTCACGAAGAAACATTCCTAAATTCTATCAGACTACAAAAACGTTTGCACAAGTGTAATTCTCCGGCAGAACGGGAAACACCCAGAGTGGACCCTCCCCAAGTAAGAAGTCACCTCGGAAGAGTCACCCACGGTAGAGGAAGGATACGCGTTGGCACGACAGACCGCTTCTTTGTCGGGGAGGGTCGAGGGATACCGATTGAAGTGGTCCTATACGTTTATTTTCGAGAGTCTCTGAGGATTTAAGAGTCCACCAACACATTTTCGAGGACGTTGTTGAAACCCACTATTGGTCAGTGGCACGTCTTTCCTTTCAGCTCGACTGTCGGAAAGATTCCCGGCTTAGGACGTGTTAAAGGGCCCAGACCACGAGCGACCCGCGGGAGCCGTCGACAGGAAGGCACGGGCACCGGAACCTCCACGGCCCCTGGACTCCTCAGAGCCGGGACCCTCGGCTCGCCGCGCCGCGGCCGTACGATTCACCCGTCGTGACCCCGCGGAAACAAAGAGAGGTAGAAGGGAGACTTAGAATTACCCGCCGGGAGGTGGGAGAGCCCGGGCCGGGGGACCGGGTCCCTGTCGCGGGGAAGCTCGACACAGGCCCTGGGGGCCTTACCCCCACCCGTCCCCCTCTGAGCCTGGGCCTCTCGCCCCTCCCCCGCGCGGAGGTCGGGCTCGGACCCGTGGACGCGCCGGGGCTCCCCCGCCGGGGGCTGAGCCCCCAGGCCGGCGGGCGGCGGGGTTCAGAGCGCCACGACGCCGGGCCGGGCCCCTCGCCGCCGGCCCGCGGGGGGCGCACACTGTTTCCGACTCCGGCCTCTTCCTCCGGCCCCTCCCCCGCCTCCGCCGTCTCCGCCCCCGCGCCCGCCGGCCCGCCGCCCTCTCGCGCCTCGTCGCGGGCGGGCGCGGCAGGAAACACACCTCCGCCTCCCCGCCGCCTCCCCTCCGCCGCCACCGCGGACCCGGACGCGGCCGGCGCGAACGGGGCCCCCCGCGGGCCGAGGCGCGGCGGGGGCGAGGCGCGGGGGCGGGCCGCGCGCGGGTCGGAGGGCTCGTTCTACCGTTGGGGCCGCCGGCAGTTGGGAGGCCCACTCATCGCCGGCGCCCGGGGCGGCGTTGGGCGCCCGGGACGGCCCCCTGCCTCGCCCGGCCTCCCCGACCCGCGCGGCTCGCGGGGTCCCCTGCGCCTCGTCCCCTCGAGCTGTGGGGGTAGGGGCCCACCCCACTCCCCCCCGCGACAGTAAGACGCGCCGTCGGAGTCGGAGTCGTGGTCGAGGTCCTAGAGGTAGGGTCAGAGACGGGTAGGGCCAGAGCTCCTACGCAGGGGAGGCTAGGCGCCCGCCGCGTGCGACCGGAGCGTAGGGACCCTTGGTCGTCGCGGACAGGCCCTAGGGGACTTCAAGGCTTTTATGGGTGGAAGCGGAAGGGATAGGTCGCGGAAAAAGAGAAGGCCGGGGCCGGGTACATCGTAGTCCGCAGTCGGCCAGGCCTGCCCATCCTCCCATGTCGCGACTGCTTCCCTTTTCAAGCCTCGGTCCTAAGTTGTCCCACCTTGAGGCCCTGCCAGGGGAGTTCGAGACCAGGAAACTAGGGGACCGCTGATCGATGACACACAGGGGTATAAATTACCTGTGTGTACGTGTGTCGGACATCTTTGTCGCACCTCTTCGGGTCCGGTCAAGTTGCAGGAGACGAAATATTCCGACTGGTCGAGGGTCCCACGCCAGATACTATTGAGACGAATGACCCGTCTAAAGTTTTTTTACTCTGCTCCAGGACTAGTTCACCCTTATTGCTGTACCGAACCTTATCATCGTCTCTTTAAGATAACACAAACCTCTTTACGAGATGGAACACTTATCCTGCCGGCCTTTCCACAGGCTCTTACCTTTCCGCCTGTCGACCCGAAAGACGATGTTTCAAAACCCACGACACGTCACTGACGATACCGGCACCACACCACAAGCCGGGGACACCTCCAACGGCCCCTCAGACTGTCTCCGGTCGGGAGCCCCTTAAGGACCATCGGCCTCCAGCATCCCNTTGTGTGCGTCACAGATCGTTTCTTTTTTTTTTTTTTTTGGCTTTCCTTCTAAGGGACGGTAGACTTCACCATTCCGTTTCGAAAACCTCTGACCCGTGAAATCTTGACCTGAAACTTCTCAACCTTGTGTGTGGGTCCACGCTTTCGGTGAACGTCCACCTTCCCTACCACACTCAGTGTCGCCTGAATGAGACTCGAACGCGTCTACGTCACTCACAACCCCGAGATTCGGGCTCTTAAAGTGTGGCTCGCCAAACCGTCACTGGTCTGAAAGGTCATCCTCCTCTTCCCCTGTTGTCTCCTACTCTACCAACCTACTGTAATGGCTGAGTTACCTGTAGTCAGACTCGTTTGAGGTCCTCTATCACTTCCTGTCCTTTCGGCCCGGACCACGTTAAGTACCCCAGTGTTTCTCAACCTGTCCTGACTTGTTGTTGTTGTTCCGAAATCTCACCTGCCTGACTCCTCATACCTGAGGGAGTAAGGTGTAATTCTCATAAGAGATACCATAACGTGTGCCTTCAATGTACTAGTGTCACGAAGACCTTCTAATTAAACAATCGAGTCCAAACTCCATTGTATCCTTACTCCCTCGTTCTGACCTTTGTCTCTCCGGCCCAACTCTACTCCGTCCACGACCCCTCCTCTCTGAATCACCAGGACCGAACCTTGTGTCTCTCCTTCCTGTCATGACAACCCGTCCACCTCCTCGAGTCTGAACGTGGAGAATCTAATCCCCCTTCGGATTTCCTCTGTGTCTGTGTCTCCACTCCCCGGACTCATCGAGGTTCCTGTCTCCAAGGCAAACGTCTTTATCCCTCAGATCCTTCTTCTCTACTCAGAGGACAGGTCTACGACTCAAACTTTTGTCGAAACGGACAAACGAACACTAACTTCGGACGTTCAAGTTGGACAAGTCGATGAATTTCTAGTTACAATTCAACTACCTAAATTTACAATATAATCCTTTTCGTTTCCTACAATTTACTCCTATAAAATCAGGTTATATCCAAATATTACCTTTATCCTTATTTCAGTCTCCGTTACATGTAATTATATACATCCGACACCCCAAAGGGGCGAGTTGGGTGAGTTCATAAGAACGGACCTCTTAGGACACCTGTCTCCTCGGACCACCCGGTACCAGGGACCCTAGGGTTTCTCAGTCTGTGCTGACTCGTCGACTCGTACGTGCACATATGTGTGTGTGTGTGTGTGTGTGTGTGTACCTATGTATGTATGTGTCGTATTGTAACGACAAATTATGTAAAACACATAGTGTAACAAGGCACTCGGTTTACGTTATTTATGTCCCGTTGACGGTCGGAACCGGTACGACTCGTGTACTGACGGACACGGAATCTGAAACCTTGTGAACTTGACACGTTCACGTCCCTCAACAAAAATAATAAATATTTGTTATCTACCCCTTTGTTACCTTTGTCACAGTCTGAAATAAAACCCCCCCGAGGTTTTAGTGACGTCTACCACTAACGTCGGTACTTTAATTTTCTGCGAATGAGGAACCTTCTTTTCAATAATGGTTGGATCTATCGTATAACTTTTCGTCTCTGTAATGAAACGGTTGTTTCCAGGCAGTTCAGTTCCTATACCAAAAAGGACACCAGTACATACCTACACTCTCAACCTGACACTTCTTTCGACTCGCGGCTTCTTAACTACGAAAACTTGACACCACAACCTCTTCTGAGAACTCTCAGGGAACCTGACGTTCCTCTAGGTTGGTCAGGTAAGACTTCCTCTAGTCGGGACCCTAAAGAAACCTTCCTTACTACGATTTCGACTTTGAGGTCATGAAACCGGTGGAGTACACTTCTCAACTGAGTGACCTTTTCTGAGACTACAACCCTCCCTAACCCCCGTCCTCCTCTTCCCCTGCTGTCTCCTACTCTACCGACCTACCGTAGTGACTGAGTTACCGGCACTTAGACTCACTTGAGACCCTCAACCACTACCTGTCTCTCCGGACCACACGACACTAAGTACCCCAGCGTTTCTCAGCCTGTGCTGACTCACTGACTTGACTTGACTTAACTCGACTTGAACGAACGATCTCTGTCACCCACAGACAGAAAAGAGACAACCGTCACTATGGTCTCTATGACTCGTACTACTCTAGAAGGGTTCCCTTTTAAAGAAATCCACCGATTGAAAAGAGAATGAGTGGGTAGAAAAGAAATTTTTTTCTTTAATAAACAAACCGACGCGGTCCAGAGTCAACCCGTGACTCCTAGAATTCAGAAACAACGTCGTACGCCCTAGAAATCGCCGCCGTACACCCTAGATCAAGGGATTGGTCCCTAGCTTGGGACCGGGGGACGTAACCCCTCGTGTCTCAGAATCGGTGACCTGGTGGTCCCTTCAGGAAGTGGACGGAAAAGAGACTTACTGGGAGGCGCTATTGGGAGTCCAGACACCTTGTTCAACAAAAACGTTGGGACACTTAGAACTTGAAGAGACCCCTTTCCCACATAAAGGATTCCCTCTGTTGATTTCCAATCTCGGGTCTCTGTCCAAAGTCTAAAGAGACCGTTAAATGTTGGCTCTCTCCGTTCCACGGACTCGACCCATGGGTCTCAGGTGGAGAGGATCCGTGCTCAGTGTACTACGAAGAAACTTACGGGGGAGGAGGAAGGTCGAGTGGAGAGAGAGGTCTACAACAACAAAACGGTTCTTATTCTCGAATCATTTGTGTTCACCGGACCCTCCGTGGGCCACAAAAAAGACTACGAATAGAGACAAGTCCCATGGTTCCACTGTCCGGTAGTGAAGGGGTGGGGTGGGTGAACAAGGAAAAAAAGGTCAACTCGGGACGTCTGGTCGTCTGGGTAAACGTCACTACGAACAGACACGACATACCATCCCCGTGAGACTCCTGGTCCATTATACTTCAACCTTAGAAGGATCAAAGCACATAAGTCCTCTAGACTCGGTCCAAGTGTGAGATTGGTAGACGGGGAAGATCCACGGGACAAACCCAAAACCTAAGATGGTTAACGAGTCTCTCCTCCTCACCAGAAACCTCGTCCTACCCAAACCGGAGGGCGAGAAGAGTACCACAGACGGTGGCATCAGGCACCCAAATCGAGGGCAGAGGACCCCGGGGACTGGGGAGGGACGACGACGACGAATCAATGAACAAACAGAGACTGACAAAAACTGGGGTACCTGACATCGGGTGGTCCGAGGAGACAGGTACCCTAAGAGGTCCGTTCTTATTACCTCACCCAACGGTACGGAAGTAGGTCCCCTAGAAGGGTTGGGTCCTTAGTTCGATACAGAGGGCGAAACCGTCCGTTCACTCGGTAACCCCTGGGGAGGGATGAAGATCCAGTAAACGTCAGGGACAGAACCAACGACTATGATACCGTCACCGACTAAGAAAATTTTATATAATAACAATAAAATAAAAACCGACGTGATCCAGAAGTAACGGCCCACCCCAGAAAGAGATCAACACCGTGGACCCGAATCAACGACGTACCGTACACCCTAGAATCAAGGGGTGGGTCCCTATTTTGAGTGCATGGGACGTGACTTTAAGAATCTAAGAATTGGTGACCTGGAGGTCCCTTCAGGGTACAGATCACAGAAATGTGTGACGTAAAGTACCATAGATCTTCTGACAACTACCGTTCTAGTCAAGTCAAGTTAAGTCAGCGAGTCAGTACAGACTGAGAAGTGTTGGGGTACCTGACGTCGTGCGGTCCGGAGGGACAGGTAGTGGTTTGAGGGTCTCGAATGAGTTTGAGTACAAGTAACTCGGACACTACGTTAGGTTGGTAGAGTAGGAGACTGTAGGGGAAAAGAAGGACGGAAGTCAGGAAAGGTCGTAGTCCCAGAAAAGTTTACTCAGTCGAGAAGTGTAGTCCACCGGTTTCATAACCACAAAGTCGAAGTTGTAGTCAGAAAGGTTACTTGTGGGTCCTGACTAGAGGAAATCCTACCTGACCAACCTAGAGGAACGTCAGGTTCCCTGAGAGTTCTCAGAAGAGGTTGTGGTGTCAAGTTTTCGTAGTTAAGAAGACACGAGTTAAAAGAAACATCAGGTTGAGAGTGTAGGTATGTACTGGTGACCTTTTTGGTATCGAAACTGATCTGCCTAGAAAACAACCGTCTCATTACAAAGACGAAAAATTATACGACAGATCCAACCAGTATTGAAAGGAAGGTTCCTCATTCGCAGAAAATTAAAGTACCGACGTCAGTGGTAGATGTCACTAAAACCTCAGGGTTTTTTATTTCAGTCGGTGACAAAGGTAACAAAGGGGTAGATAAACGGTACTTCACTACCCTGGTCTATGGTACTAGAAGCAAAAGACTTGCAACTCGAAATTCGGTTGAAAAAGTGAGAGGAGAAAATGAAAGTAGTTCTCCGAGAAATCAAAAAAAAGTGAAAGACAGTATTCACGCCACAGTAGACGTATAGACTCCAATAACTATAAAGGGGGCCGTCAGAACTAAAGTCGAACACAAAGTAGGTCGGGTCGCAAAGAGTACTATATGAGACGTATATTCAATGTATTCGTCCCACTGTCATATGTCGGGACTACATGAGGAAAGGGTTAAACCTTGGTTAGACAATAAGGTACAGGTCAAGATTGACAACGAAGAACTGGACGTATGTCTAAAGAGTCCTCCGTCCACTCCACCAGACCATAAGGGTAGAGAACTTCTTGAAAGGTGTCAAACAACACTAGGTGTATTAGTTTCCGAAACCGTATCAGTTATTTCGTCTTCATTTACAAAAAAACCTTGAGAGAGTGAAAAAGTTACTAAGTTGCCTACAATCGTTAAACTAGAGAGTAAGGAGACGGAAAAGATTTAGATGGAACTTGTAGACCTTAAAGTGCCAAGTACATGACAACTTCGGACCGAACCTCTTAAAACTCGTAATGAAACGATCGCACACTCTACTCACGTTAACACACCATCAAACTCGAAAGAAACCACAACTTAAAGAAACCCTACTACCGTTCTATGTAGTAATAAAATACTCGAAGGTTCTTTCTTTTGATCGATTAAGTCGAGACTGTATGATAGTTAACAATTTACGAGGAGGTAAAGTCACTACAAAATCTGTTAGTGTAAATCTTGGTCACTTTATGGTACGGAATTCTTTTTCAGTCAAAACGAAGGACTGGTGAACATCCGTTTTGTTTACCAGAAAAAAAAAAAAGTTATTTTTTAGATATATTTCACATGGGAAAGTCGTAGACAGTCCCTCGGATCACTACTTGGTTATGGGAAAATCGAAGACAGTTCTTTGTCCTCACTATAGACTTTTTCTCTATATAAATAAAAAGGTAGTACTAAATAACTCGTTGATCATACACAGTCCACGATCCACGACACGATCGAACTTCAACCCTTCTCGACCCGACCAAACTCCTAGGTCTTTTCGGGTCCCACCGGTCTCCTGTCACCCACTCATCCCCACTACCACTACACCCTCCAACCTCTTCCCCCATCTTCGGTGAGTACCCTCCGTACCTAGTCCTATTCCCCAACTCTAAACTACGATTCTCGTTATCTCTCGAACCTCCCAGAACTCGTCACCTCCATGCACCATGGTGGACGTCACTGACGACATACCTCTCGCCTGACGTGTCTCCGTTCTCCTCTTCGGTCGTAGGGCAATCTCGAACAAATGTACCTGTTCCCGCCGCCACTCGTACCTCCCTTCACCTACCTCAACTCTAGATAGACCTCCGGTCTGACGATACGACTCGTCGACGTCTCTGTGGTCAATATAAGAACCGGTGTAACGGACGTCGTCGGGAAGAAAACCCAATCGTGGTATATACCACACCCCAACCCTCTTTCTTGTCAACTCCAACTGAGGATTGTGAACCCACCATCCTCTACTACCCCTATATCACTCCACGGACACCGGTACCCCACAGGTACTCCGAGGACGTGAATCGTGACCCCACCTCCACGGAACCTCTGTGACACCCCCTCGGCGACCCTTCCGGTACCTAAACTCGTTGGTCCCGACCTCTACATTCACTTTTCACCACAAACGGTCGGAGAGTCGTCGAAGAGATTCGGGAAAGGAACTCCCTACACTCGAGGGCTCTTACCTTGTGGACCCGGTGTAGGGGACTCGGGGGGTCGCAGTGGAGGTATTGACGGAGTAGGAGCCGGACACGACTCTAGGCACCCCTTCAGTCAAGACATAGAAAAGGTCTTGATGCTGAGGTCACGCTCACAGTCGACTCACGACCCGACAGGAAGCCTTTCCTCGCACGTCATCTGAACGGGCCCCACCCTAGGTGACGTACCCCTCGGCTCCTGCAGGAGTATGTCTTCGTCCATCTCGGCGACAGTGCGTCCAGTTCGACCACCTGATCGACGTGTGTGTCTTGAACAAGTCACTTCTTTTCGTCCCAGAGGGTGAAGAACAGTTCGGGAAAGGGTGAACTCCCGAAATCGGACACGACGACACAAGAGAAGACTCCTACTTCTTGACGAGTGGACAGGAAGGACGGCAGAGGACGGGTGAGGGGTGTGGATTGGCAAAAGGGGGTCCGGTGAGGAAAACAAAGGAAGACCAGAGTCGAACTTAAGAATGAGGTAACCTTCTCCAAGAGGCCTAGGGAAATAGTCACCGAGTCACTATTTCTTAGGCGGACGGTTACGTCCTCTGGTCCCAAGCTAGGGACCCAACCGTTCTAAGGAACCTCTTCCTTTACCTTTCTTTAGGGTGAGGTCATAAGAGCGGATCCTTTAGGGAACCTGTCTCCTCGGACCGCCCGAGGTCAGGTACCCCAGTGTTTCTCAGTTTGTACTGAATCGCTGATTTGTTGGTGTGGTGGTGGCGGCGTCTTCCTCTTGTCCAGTCTGACCATCGTCGGACCCCTGGTTGACCACCAGAACCTTCTGGGCATAGGGGTGGTCTAAGGGACACCTTTAGGGTGTTCCACGAGGGGAAGGGTCCGAAGACGAGACCCATACTTTGACGACGAGACAGAACACACTGATGGTCGTCAGTGCCTATTCCGGGGGACCCGACCAAGAGTAAGTGGACGGAGGGGGTGGGGCGGTTGGGTCCCCAGCTGTGACCAGAGTCCTTCCGCCGTGACTCCTGATGACCGAGACGTCACCCTTCGCTCCGGGAAACGTCTATTCGTCTCGGACGTACCAAAAGGTCTGACACTGTCAATCCGGTAAAAGGCCTGTTTAAGTATCTTTTCGTTTTTACAAGTGGTCATTCCTCAAGAACTAAAACCTGTAGGACACCCCGTAAAAAATGAGGAAACCAATACAACACTCCCGTCGACTCGTCTCGGACCTCCCCCAGAAGAGGGACGTGGGAAGACTCCTTAAGCGAAGAAAGAAGGGGTATTAGTGAAAAAGGGACTTATGTTGTTCTTTCTATTACACACCTAATATTCTTTAAACCTTTTATGTGCTTTCACAATTCTATCAAGAGGATGGGTGATAATTATAAAAACGTATACAACAATGTCTGAAATTTTTTGTAATCTTTAATTATGTTTTATCTTAAAATCACATATAATGTATAACATATACAACCTTATTTTATGTGTCAAACGGTAAAGGAAGAGGTCCCCTAGAAGGGCTGGGTCCCTACCTTGGGTACAGAGGACGTAACCGTCCACCTAAGAAATGACGACTCGGTGGTCCCTTCGTAAAATAAGGATCAATAATGGTCTACGATAAGAGAAAGAATAAACTTCTCTGAGACTGATTCGGTTCACCGTCTCGTAGATTCTTGGGTCTGTACCCCCGGGTCTCTACACAGGTATGTCACGAATACTCGACGCCCCCCCGTAAGGACCAACAGTGTTATGGTCCCACCCACCCTTCCACCTCCCCTCCACCGTAGAACCCTCACCACCGGTCCCTACGACCGTTTGTTGGAGGTCTCGTGTCCCGTCGAGGGTGGTGTTTCTTACTAGGTCGGGATTCCCAGTGGTCACCCTCCGACCCTTTGGGAGCAGATGTCCCTGTCCTGAAGAGGACCCAGAGACCCGTCACCGGTGACCCTTTCCTTGGACTCTCAATGTTTCTCCGACCGGGGGCTCCGGCGGTGAACTCTTATTCTTTGGTGTCACCGAAATCTTTGTTCTGCCACGAAAAACCTTTTAATACTATAGGCGTCACTTTCACTTAAATTTACACTTTATTGTCTTGACGTCCTAAAAAAAATAATAATAAAAATCTTGTCGTAACGAGAAAGATAGTGTAGTCGTTCAAGCTTTACTCCGGAGCAGACCCAAGTAAACGATATTAAACTATACGAACTACCTAAGGTTCGGGGGGTTTCTTACTTTACTTACTTACACTAGTTCCTAGTGTCGACACAAGAAAGAGAAACTTTCGTAAAGTCTGGTCTTTTGAAGATTAAGCCAAGTCGGTCGGAAGGGACCCGTGGGGAGACGGGGGGACATGGCCCAAGACCCGCCCATCTCTCTAAGACTCACTTTATCCAACCGACGTGACACACATGTCGACCAGAGGAGTTGTCCGTCATAACCCTCAGAGTGCCGTTACTGGCCACCTGAGAATGCCTGTCGGCTCTTACCTGGGGGTGGTCGAGGAGGACTTCCCGTCTCTCTCTCTCTCAATGTCCTTACCGAATCTTGTCCCCGGGGGTTGGAGACCCTAGATTACGGATTACTAGACTCCACCTCGACTACATTATTAGTATCTTTATTCACTCACTTCACTTTCAGCGAGTAGCACAGGATGAGAAACGCTGGGGTACCTGACATCGGGTGGTCCGAGGAGACAGGTACCCTAAAGGGTCCGTTCTTATGACCTCACCCAACGGTAAGGGAAGAGGTCCCGTAGAAAGACTGGGTCCCTAACTTGGGTCCAGAGGACGTAACGTCTGCTTAATAAATAATAGACTCGGTGGTTTACATTCCGTGAAGTTAGTAGGGGTTTGGTAAGGGAGATGGGGAGAGGGACAGACATCTTTTTAACAGAAGGTACTTAGGTCAAGGGCCACGGTTTTTCAAACCCCTGGTGACCGAACTCCCACGTGTCGAGTAAAATCGTGGTCTCACATACGGAAAAGGATTGCAGTCGGAGTGTTTGGTGTCCAGAGATAAAGGACGACGGGCGGGTCGCAGAGGCAGGTACACAGGGGGAGTAAAACGTTTCGGTCATGGGGGAGGGGTCCAGGGGACGTCGTCACTTACCGTAGTGAGAGGTAAATGACCAGGTTCGGACTGTAATTAATAAAATTAACGAATAGGTGGATTAATTCGTTTATAATTAACTTACGGTTGACACGTACGTGTCGTCACACGTTTCGGTCCGCACCAGGGGTGCCGGTGTCTCTAGGGACGCCCCTCCTGACCAACAAATAATTTCTCAGTACTCGTCCTCCCACAATAATTTCATTCATAATCCCCTTTCTCCACAGAAACATAGGTCTACGTTATCCTTCGGTAACTTCACAACACTCGTCCTCCGCTTAAAACTTTTCTGGAGAGACCGACAACTTAGTCCGGATGTCCGACTCCCGCAGGAAGGGGTACCAGGTCCCTCCCCTGACGTCTCCGGGAGAGATCCACCGTCACCTGTACCTCTCTTCGTCCACTTAGGGACTCTACTTCGGTCGTCTTGGTCTAGTCTTGGTCTACTACGTAGTCTACCTCGACTACTCGCGCTGTCACCGGTCCAAGGACTAAGTCAGGGACCTTTCAGTCCCACGGTAAAGGGTTCTGTCTCCAACAACTACTTCAGGGTCACAAACGAACATAAAACCACCTTCCCCGTCCCTCCACTACCTAAGTCAGGACCTGGACAACTCAGATTCCGTAGTTCTCAAGTTCCGTACATCCACCCCGAAACGGTCTTTGGGGTTCAACGAAGTAAAGCGAATCTCGACTCTAAAAGAAAAAGTGACATCCTCGGAGCTACAATCCCCGAAGGGTGCACCAAGTCACCATTCCTTAGACGGACGATTTCGTCCTCTGTACCCAGTCCTTCTAGGGAACCTCTTCCTTTACTGTTGGGTGAGGTCATAAGAACGGACCCTTTAGGGTACCTGTCTCATCGGACCACCCGATATCAGGTACCCCATCGTCTTCTCAGCCTTTGTTGAATCGTTAATTTGATGTTGTTGTAGAGATTATAATAACTTACTTACCTACCTACCCACCAAACCAGTGGGTCAGAGGCTGTAAATTTTGGCTACGTTTCGTCGCACTGGCACTGTTCCAAGCAACAAAACAAAAATCATTGAAAATACGACGTCATTAATGTCCGAATGTCATTTCAGAACTCTTCTGATGTCTTGAGGACACAAGGGTAGTAGATCTAAGGAATTCACAATTGTAAGTGCAAACAAAGTAGTCAAAGAAATCCAAAAAAAGGAGATAAAAGACTTGTTAAATTATGGACCATCTGTTTTTACTTTTACTTTCACAATTAACGAGTCAGCTCAGACTGAGAAAACACTGGGGCACCTGACATCGGGTGGTCCGAACAGAAAGGTACCTTAAAAGGTCCGTTCTTATGATTTCCCCCAACGGTAAAGGAAGAGGTCCCCTGGAAAGGTTGGGTCCCTAGCTTGGACCCGGAGTAAAATTAAGATTTGTGAACTTACACACATTTGACTTTTATTCATGTAGGAAGATGTCTTGACGCTAAATACTCGTTCTAGTCCTTCAACCGTAAGTATATTGTCATATAAGATTCGACGTCTGGAATAAGTATAAAATGGTCAACTAGAAGTATCGGGTTTGGTAAAAGAACCGAGATCCAAATTAGATCCTACTGTTGAATACTACGGAGAAATCAGAGGAAATAAATTGACGAGGAAATTATTAACGAGACCAAGGGGTGCGGGCGGGGGTGGTGGGGGNAGAACACATATTCTCTGTCTGGGTATTGTCAAAATGGCTCATGTTCGGTCAGTGAAACATTTTATAGGGTGTTAGACCAAAACAAACTGCAACGACGTACTACTGGAACCCTAACACGAAAATTTGAACAGACAAAAGTTCCTGTGTTGTTTTCACTACAATATAGTGTTCCGACAAAAATCGTCCGCAATGAATTTTTCGTTCAGAGACCCAACCACTCAGTTCCAGAACACGTCTGTTCCGATTCGTTTCCACTAGTCGCCAAGGTCTACGGGAAAGGACACATCTACGTCTCTCACACAATCGACGAGTCAGTACAGACTGAGAAACACTGGGGCACCTGACATCGGGCGGTCCGAGGAGACAGGCACCTTAAGAGGTCCGTTCTTATGACCTCACCCATTGGTAATGGAAGAGGTCCCCCAGAAGGACTGGGTCCCTAGTTTAGACCTAGAGGACGTAAAGTCCGTCTAAGAAATGGTAGACTCGGTGGACCCTTTGGGAAGGGACACACGAGCCGTTTGAAGACACCCCAGACATGTGGTATATATCCGTCGAAGTCCACAAGGAACAGTTCATGTTCAGGGTCCAAAAAAAGATAAAAAATTTCTGACATTCCCATTGTAAAAGGATTTATTCATAACTGAAGTAAACTGTTTATTAATATTAGATTGACACATTCCTAATAGTATAGAGATTATTTCAGTTATCCCTCAACTTCTCAAATTAATGGTTGAAAGGACTGTATGTTTAACCTTTCGAAAAGTCCATTCAACGAGTACACCTTAAGGACTTTGCACAACGTTAATTGTCTAGAGGTAAGTTTGTCATTAATCACATACTAAACTGGACAAGAAACACCGACTACGGATAGATCCCAATGTATCCATAAACACAAATAAAATCCTTCACTTAAACGACGAAAAAAAAAAAAAAACCGACGTGATACATACCTTAGGAGGTGTAGGACGTGACTTTCATACCTCAGAATTGGTGACCCGGTGCTTCCTTCAGACGACGACGAAGATACCAGGTAAATTTTTGTGTAAACGTAAGTGACATTGAAGGATTTCTTTCTGGGTCATTTAGTCTAAACCCCCCACTCATTAAACGGACGTCTTTGAACGACTCAAAAAGGGTTCCGGGCTCTTAAGGGGGAGGAACGAGAGAGGAGAGACGAGGGAAGGGAGAGGACAGACGATGGAAGAAAGAAGGAGGGAGACAGAGAAAGAGGAGGTGGAGAAGGAAAGAAGGTAAACAGGAGGGAGGGATCAGGAAGAGAGGGAGGGGTGAGGGTGAAGAGAAAGTAGTTTCTAGGTTTTCTTGGTCTGTCCCACCTTTACAAGTCTAGTGGGGTCATCAAGTACGACCCAGTAGAACGACGTCCATACATTTTTGGGTCTGAGACTGACACACTCACCACTGCTACATTTGTGGTAGACGACCCTCTGCCATGTCCACTCCCAGAGGCAGAAGGGTAGACATTTTATGCGACTTAAGAACTAGTACGTGACTGACACGACACACGAGTCTTAAGTCTCTACTCCCCCTGTGACGGGAGGCCCCAACTCTGTCCGGTGCCGGATGGACCACAGGCACCGAACACCCGACCGACCAATGGGGGAGCAAAGGTGACGAAGGAATGGACATATCACCCCGAGGAGGGACCCGAAACTACTCTTAATCTACCAAGATGAATTCTTGAAACCCCTACTCCGAACCGTGTACCATTTGTGGCCGAGTCTTCCCGGAAACGAGGAACAGCCCTGTACCTTGTGTCGTGTCCCAAGTCCTCACTTCCTGTCGCAAGGTCGACCCGCCCCTTTTGAACCCCTCGTTTATTGGTTTACTCGAATACTTTCTCTACCCCAAGAACACGTTATCCGTCAGACCCAACGACCCCGAGAAGATTTGTACACCCACAGTAAGTGACAGGTACGAGGTCATAAGGAGGAGGGTCCGAGTCCCGACTCTTTCGGGACCCTTCTTCCGGTAGTCGGAACCGCCGTTAGGGACGGGGGCGGGACGACCTGAGGTCGAAAGGGGAGGACAACACGACACTGACAGGAAGGACGGTAGGGAGGGACAAACGATCTGAAGGACGGGGGACTCACGTCTGGTCAAGTATTACGGGACAGTGGGAGGAAAGAGGAGGGAGTGACCGTGTCATCCCACCCCCCTCCCAGGGTGATGGGATTCTGCTCAGAGGGAGGACGGGGGAGGTAGGAGATCTGTCTGACACTACCCGAGGGGTGGGTCCTCCCAGGGGGCAACTTACGGGTCCCGACGACGTTAACATTTGTAATATGGACCTACGGACCTTCAACGGCGACGTCCGTCACCGAACCGTGAGAGAGGGTGGGACAGAGGAAGGTGGAGTTTGGACCGAAGTGACCCGGAGTCCGACGTAGGATTCTCCAAAGTTAAAGTGTTTGTGAAACACCTTTCTTATCCGTAATTTTGCACACAGAAAAATATAAATAAACAAGTAGAAGTACGCAAGTTGGCCATAAGTAATTGACAGACGGAAAATAATTAGTACCACGAATTCACGACCCTAATAGGACCAATCTTTCGTGTCGTGTCAGACACGGAAACTCGTAGGTGTCAGACGAGACAACTCGTAGGCGTCAGAGGTAGGTATCAGACGATCGTCGGCAAGGAAGGGAAGGAACCAGTAAGTCCGACCCATAAGACCAGGAAAGGGTCTCGTATCCGCGACAACACGGATAACTGGTGATCCACCGCGTCAGTGTGTCCATCGAGTCAGTGACCTTAATCTGGACGAACAATTATGAGTCACGACCGATCTTGATCGGAGATCGGGTCAAGATCTCCGAGACGGGTATCCGCCACCAGTTCAGCCTCCCTCCAACCGGACCGTAAACATAAAGAAATAAAAATTTCTTTTAAATTTTAAATAAATAAATAAATAAACCGAGACGGTCCAGAATCAACGTCGCGAGTCCTAGAAATCAACGCCACACGTCCAAAAATCAACGTCATACACCCTAGATCAAGGGACTGGTCCCTACCTTGGACCCGAGGAACAAGGTCACCGATCCTGTAGACAATCATTCTACGTCTGGAGGACCGAACTAAGAGATAGAGAAGAGAGTAAGGGGCCGAGGACCTAACAAAAGACACATCCCCCATATAAAGAAATCTTTTGTTTGGAAGTCAGAGTAAGGAACCCTCTTTACAGCCGGGCAACCGTAATCCCCAATCTTCAACCAATGGTAACTCCCCCACCACAACCCTTCCATCTCTCCTACTCCGTATACAGTAACACGACGGAAATTAACCTTTTGTCACCGAAAATAAAAGAAAAAGACAAAACCTGACACGACGTGCCGTACACCCTAGACCGTCAAGGGGTCGGTCCCTGACTTGGACGACGTGACCCTCGTACCTCAGAATTGGTGACCTGGCGATCCCTTCAGGGTCTTTTATTACCGAGTGAAAAAGAAAATTTTCTAAAAGATTAACCCATTTTGTTGTCTTCGGTTTGATATGGTAATACATGATGATAAATGTTGAACCTTTTTCACTAAATTTCCAAACTTTTATCTTCCTGGTCGGAACCACATAGTCCGGTCACGTCTGTCTTTCTTTCGACACCAGTGTTACAATTTTAGTCAGTTTTACTTTGATAACAGTTTTGTAGATTACCATTCTTCTTTAATAATGGGACACTAAACAACCAAAACTAGAATTACGTGGTTTGTTGTAAAATATTAACTATACTTAAAGAATAGTGAACGTCACTTGTGGGTAGAATAACGAAATAAAAATCGGTAGTTTAATTTGGACGGAATAGGGAAGGTCGACCGACAACCTTGTAGGTCAAAGTACAAAGGACCCCTTATACTCGGGGTAGGAACCAGTAAACACTGCGGAAACCGGGAATGTCGTGAGTCCTCTAAACCTTTGTCCGACGGATAACAAATCAAGTCCACCCGGTAGTCCTTGAATGTCACGGCTTTTTATTCGTTTTAATCCTTTGACCACCTACTTAATGAATAAATAACAATTGCGCATCAAACTGTCAGAAACAAAGGATTAGGTCTTTTGACTCAGGGAAATAACCCTGGTAAATATACATGTCTGAATAAAGAAGGTGAAAAAAAGGAAAAACAGGGTGAAAAAGAAAAAGAGGGAGGGAGGAAATAAAATAACCTCTACTCCCAGTATAAATGGGAAGACAAGAAAGAACGAGACGATCAAACCTCCAGTATATATCATACGCACAATTAATGGTGAAACCTTCGTACTAATGCGTGTGAGTCGTCTGAAATCATTATGACTTACCGGATCGTAGTGAAGTCTAGTGGGGTACTTCGTGTACGATCATAATAAATGAATATCAGTTATGTATCAATATAAATAAGACACAAGTAGTGAAAGAAACGAGTCATTTCGTTTCTCTCAGGAGGAACACGGACTCTGGAAGGTAAACCCCAATGAAACCAAAGGAATAGACATTTTACCTTATTATTGTTTATGGATGGAAGTCCTCGTGCGCTCCACTCGACAACTTTACTCTGCTACCTACATTCCACAAATCGCCACAAATCGCCACACGACCTGCCACAGACACGAGTCATACACAATCGAGACGGATAGTAACCTCAGTAACACCGAGGCTCCTGGTAAAGGTGTCCCTAGACTCTTTACTAAGCATTACCTAGACTCGTTACCGTCGGAACTCGTCATTCGCACCTTCGTGTGTCGTTGAGGATTGTGGTCCTTGTGTTTGGACAGTTTCGTCGCTCAGGGTACTAGTCAATACAGTGTACAGGAAAAGTCACAGATCTCTATTTGAGTCCCAAACAAACAAAAAAAAAAATGAATAAATTCGATAATTATCTAGAGGATTACCACTTAATAGACGTAGAAGGACCTTATTTTCCCTGTACCATTGTGACGTGCCAAGAAAATTATAATAATAACATTCTATTACGACCTAAACTAAATGATTCTAAAATAAATGCCTAAAAGGTAGGTATAATTGCTCACTCCACAAAAACGTTTATGTCTTAAACATCACATCAGTCACTTTACACGAACAGTTTATTAAGTATATATGTCTAATGTTTATAAGTAACACAGACACTCTCTTCTTCCTCTTTCTCCCCTCCCCTTTCCTCTCTTCTTCCTCCTCCCCTTTTTTCTTTCTGCCCCTTCTACTTCGTCCCCTCCTCCCCCCGTCCCCTTTCTCCTCTCATCCTTCTTCTCCCTCTCCTCGGCGTCTCTTTTCCTTCAGTGCTATATAAACAGTCCTAATAAAGTGAGAGTCTTCTGTAGGGTCTCTGAAGGGGCCACCAGGTCACCAATTCTGAAGTGGAAAATCAAGTCCCCGATACCCAAGCTAGAGACCAGTCCCTGGATGCTAGCGTGTACGGACCATCGGTTTCTTGGTTTTGATATTTTGTCTTCGTCATAACATTGTCTAAGTTATTTCTGTAGTCTTTACTAGGTGTATTTTTTTTTAGATTTTTTTTTTTCTGTCGGGTTAAGTTTGGTTTGTCATTAACAAGGATTTCAATTCTATCGGTCCACCCGTAAACCGACGTCCATTTCTAGGTCTCCACGATCGTGACATGGGAAGTGCGACGCATAGAAGTGATCCAGGAGAGTGGGAGGGAGGACCATGACCAAAATTGGAGTCCGTCTTAGGGGGATCACGACCACTACAATGTAGAGTAGTCGCTTCGAGGTCGTCTTCAGTCTACTGAAACGACTCGGTCCTGGAGAACGGTCCCGTGCGTCACGAGACTTGTCTGGACCCGTACACGGGTGGAAACCCTTCCTCTCTCTTTCCGAGAGACAGGTTTCCCTCAGAGGTAGTGTCGAAATCTACAAAATAGACCGGAGTGGAACAGAACTGAAATTGTATAGACCGAGACACAAATGTCCAGAAAAGACAAAAAGGAAAAACCGACACGAGGTAGACATAACGTCGCGCACCCGAAGCGTCAACACCGTGAACCCGAGAGATCAACTCCACATACGTAAACCCAGGGTGAACTCGGTGTGTCTGATACTTACCTTCCCCCCTGTATGGACTCTACACCAAGAGTCGTGACAGTGACTTCACTTCTTCCCCTGCAGCCCTGTCCGTCATGGCCTGTAAGACCTAATAGGGATTAACTAGTCCACGAAAACACACAGGGTCTAAAGTCAATGAAGTAAACCGAACGTGTTTTGAGGGTACTTCAAACACATTTTATGACAGATTTTATAAATAAATAAATAAAATCCGACACGACCCAGAAGAACGACACACGTCCGAAAGAGATCAACACCATTCGTCCCCGATGTGAGGAACCACCACACGCCCGAAGAGTTACGTCTCCGAAGAGAACAACGTTTCGTGCCCGAGATCCCACTAACCCGAAGTCATTAACGGGGTACCGTACACCCTAGAAGGGCCTGGTCCCTAGCTTGGGTACAGGGGAGGTAACCGTCCGTCTAAGAATGGGAGACCTGGTCGTCCCTTCGAGGGTACCTCAAAATAAACTATAGTAGAAGGAGGGACATAAATACCTCCTCTACGAGTCTTCGCAAGGGTGAAGTCGTCTTGCTAACTCACCCTGTCAGTCAGGACTTGCTCCTGAGGAGAGGGAGTCACCCCGACGTAGAGGTCAGTCCTACCGGGCACGGAGGAGAAGGTCTCGTAGGAGAGCCCGTTCGGTGGTGAACACAGGGAGCACCGAAATGGTGTCGTAGCAGAGCAGACATTGTCAGTCCACTTTAGACGGACGTCCGCCTTCTGCTTTACGGACATGGGAAAGACGAAGTGACAGTGGATCTTGGAAAGGAAAAGTCAGCAGACTCAGTATTAAAAGGAAACCAGCTAACTATTTCGTTGAAAATGAAAAAGGGGGGGTTTGTCGGGATTTTTTTGGTTTGTCCGGTTGTTTCTTACCTAAACATCTTCGAGTGTTTGAGTCCGAAGGTCCGTGACTTTGGGTCTTAGAGACGGAGTCTCTACACTCACACGTCGAGAGACGGATACCAACGAAGGTCCTCGGACTGCGCTTGAAACAGTTTAAGGAACACTTTTCGTTTAGAATAAAACGTCGTGTTTCACGAGTTCAACCTCTTAGTGTATTCTGTATGTCGTTTACTCACCAATTTCATTTTTACATAGTGTTTCCATAAAAGTGTTTCATGGACCCTAATAATTAGGTATAGATCAACGAGAATTGGTTTTAAACTGTGTAACCCAAAAAAAAAACGAATCATCAGTTGTAGCTCAACGAGAATTGGTTTTAAACTGTGTAACCCAAAAAAACGAATTATCATATAAGAGATCCCCTGGGTCCCTAGCTTGGACCCAGAGGACGTAACGTCCGTCTAAGAAATGACAGACTCGGTGGTCCCTACAGGTAAGTTCCAGAAGAATCTCATCGGAACGAAGACAGTTCTACTTGTATTTACTTTATTAGTTCTACTTCTACTTGTCCATGAGTCTTGTCCCTGAACTCGGAAATTTATCGAGTTCTGTTTGTTCTTACAGGAAGGACCCTCGGACTTTACGACACATCAGCAACTGAAAAATTTACCTATCTGAAGTACGAAGACGTGTACACCGAGAGACTTACCGACAAAATTTGAGACTTCAGGATTACCCGTGCAAAGAAAAGGTGAGAAAGGGCACTTCTACCGATTTAGTCATCGTAGAGATGTCCAACTGGGGACTCCTAGGACTAGAAACAACAAATCAACGAGTCAGCACAGACTGAGAAACACTGGGGCACCTGACATCGGGAGGTCCGGGGAGACAGGTACCTTAAGAGGTCGGTTCTTATGACCTCACCCAACGGTAAGAGAAGAGGTCCTTTAGAAGGACTGAGTCCCTAACTTGGTCCAGTTTCCAGAGGACGTAACAAGAAATGGTAGACTCGGTGGTCCATTCGGGTACTAGAGATAAAGTCCAAGGGATCAGGTAGGTACTCCGAGGCAACTTAATTCATGAAATCTTGACCTCCAAATAGTAAAATAACCATATACATATTTTCTCTTTTCTACTTTTACACTAACTAACGGAGCGAGGAAGACACCGGTCCTTCCATCTAAGAACTCCAGACACGAAGAAGAGTTCTATTTACAACCAAAAAATAACCATCGAAGATTGTCGAGGACCCAGTACGACCAGAGGCATAAAGGAAAAAAAAAAAAAAAAATTAATAAAAAGAACATCTGGTAAAAAATTTTCCTAAGGGTCCACCGAGTAACCATTTCTTATACGGACGTTACATCCGTCATGTCCTCTGAGCCCAAGTTAGGAACCCAGAGTTTCTAGGGGACCTCTTTATTTACCGTTGAGTGAGGTCATAAGAACGACCCTTTTAGGGTGCCTGTCTCCTCGGACCGTCCGATGTCAGGTACCCTAGTGTTTCTCATCTTGGACTAACTCACTGATTCGTTGACTCGTGAAAAAAATTTCAAAAATAACTCAAACAATGCTATAACAAAGACAAAAGATAAAACCCCCAAAAACCGAAACTCCGTACACCCCAGAATCGAGAGGCTAGTCCCCAGTTTGGACGTGGAGGACGTAACGTTCCACTTCAGAATTGGTGACCTGACGGTCCTTTCAGGAGAACAGGGGTATAAAAGATGAAACTCGTATCGACCTATTATCTCAACCCAAAATCCTATAGTAGAATCTCTTCTGTATTTTGTCGCTAGTATCTTCGTGCTCCGACGGTGGTCTTAAATCAAGGAGAGTTAAAAGAAAGTTAGTCTCGTTTTGGGTTGAAGAATTACCGCGGAAAGAGGGTTCCGATGATGTATCTTCCCCGTCCCGGTTCCTTTCTTTTCTAAACCACTTGTGTTCCCACACCAGTAGTCATTAACCCACTAAAAGAGAGGTAGAAGTGCTTCTCCTTGTTTCAAAAGTGAAGAGCATTGGACCAATTTAATAGAACAAATAACAAATTTTCTTATAAACAAACCGACACGGCCCAGAATCAACACCAAACACTCTAGAAATCAACACCGTACACCCTAGATCAAGGAACTGGTCCCTAACTTGGACCTGGGGGACGTAACGCTCACAATCGGGGACCTCGTGGTCCCTTTAGGGATTTAATAGAACAAATCTTGTGTAAAGTGTTTACTTTCCGTAAGAAAAACTGTGTCACGACAACTTGTCGATAGAAGCGAACCCGACACTATTGCTTTATGACGTCTGACCCACCGACGTTGTCGTCTTTAAGTAAAAGAGTGATAAACCTCCGACCCTTCGGGTTCCAGTTCTACTGCCGGACAAACCAAGGACTGTTGTCGAGTGAAGGACCGAACGTCTACCGGTGGAAGAAAGACTCAGGAGTGTCCGACCCTCGTCTCTCTGTCCCTCTCCTTCGATCGAGAGAGGATAGAGATGAATTTTTCTTTGATTAAGGTGGTACTCCCGAAGTAGGAATGCTGGAATACTGGAGGGTTTCTGGGGTGGAGGTTCATGACAAGGTAATCCAAAATCTCAAAGTTGTACTGAAGGTTTCTCTGTGGAAAGTTAGGGATCGTAATCGTGTTTTAATAAAAATCCTATACGTACACTCGAAGTAGTTCAGGTTGAGACGTTGGGGGACCTGACATCCGGTGTTCCGAGGAGACAGGTACCGTACAAGGTCCGTTCTTATGATCTCACCCAACGTTAAAGGAGGAGGTCCCCTAGAAGGGCTGGGTTCCTAGGTTGGGTGCAGAGGACACAGAGGACGTAACCGTCCACCTAAGAAATGGATGACTCGGTAGCTCTTCGAGTAACATCACTAGGCACAAACCCCACTATTCTAGGATCTGAGGCCACCTTTTTCACTCTTCTCCTGTGGACTGGACGTTCCACCTCGAGACACCGACACCAACAAGACGACTCTGGACTCGCACACACGAAACACAGGGACAGGCGGAGAGAAGACTCTGTAAATTCTCACTGAAGAACTAAGTGGCGAGTTTAACTAAGACGCAACTTGATGGGGTGAGGTAAGAGCAAACACCGTCACTGACCACCATGGACTATCTTCTGCCCACGAGTCTTTTGGGATCGCCTTCCTTTTGTCCCTCAAAACTCGGAGTTCTGACTTTTGTTCACTCCAAGACGACTACCTTTCTGACCTTTAGTCGAATGGTCTACCAGACCCTTCCTTTTTGCCTCAAGGTAAAATCTGACACCTTCACACTTAACTTTCAACGAGTCAGCACAGGATGAGAAAGGCTAGGGTACCTGACATCGGGCGGTCTGAGGAGACAGATACCTTAAGAGATCCGTTCTTATGACCCAACCCAACGGTACGAGAAGACGTCCCCTGGAAGGACTGGGTCCCTAACCTGGACCCGCAGGACGTAACGTCCGCATAAGAAACAGTAGACTCGGTGACCCCTTCGGGAACTTCGGGCCTCCGACTCCAATCGACACTACGACGACACCACCACCCGATCAACGATTCGACATAGGTTGAGATACTCTAGGGCACCTGAAATCGGGCGGTCCGAGGAGACAGGTATCCTAAGGGGTCCGTTCTTATGACCTCACCCAAAGGTAAAGGAGCAGGTCCTCTAAAAGGGCTGGGTCCCAAACTTGGACGTAGAGGACGTAACGTCCGTCTAAGAAATGGTGACTCGGTGGAGATATGTAATAACGGTTCATCCACTTCTAGTGTATCAGTATGTAGAATCCTTCTATTTTCAGGAAACAAAATTGGGACATCAGTACCGTCCCTAGGGGTCCTATTTTCACACCGGGGTATCGTGGGGCTCGGGACGAACCGTGAGAGAACCACTGAACTAGTAAATATTCCGTAAATCTGTCAGGGTAGGACAGAGTACCTTGCAAGAGACGACGAGAAGTTAAGATGATGTTAAGGGGGAATAAGCACTTGGACAGAAGACTCCCTAACGTCAGACGTAGATAATTATCGAACCCAGAAGCGGCAACGAGCGCCCGCCCTCGATGAGAGATCAATACCACGTAACCGAAGAGCAACGCCACCGAAGAGAACTCGTGTCTGAGTTCTCGTGCCCGAGTTATCAACACCCCGAAGCAACGGTGAACTGTACATCCCAGAAGGGCGTCGTCCCTAGATTGTACATAAGGAACGTAACCGTTCACCTAAGAATTGGTGACCTGGTGGTTCCTTCGGGGTATATAGAATAACCCTCTAAAAGTTGGAATCGAGTAGATCTTACGGACACATGCAAACTTTGACTTATAAACCTCTTGTTATTCAAGTACACCGTACGGAACAGAACCCTAACGACAATGATATGATAGTTACATCTATACTACTACTGGGTACACTAGCATCCCAGTAACTAGTGGGTGTTCAAGTTCCTACGGTCTTTACTAGGACTTTATCCATAAAGTGACGAAGTGATAAGTTTCCAACTCGGTAAGTAAGTCTTCGGTCCCGGTCTACGATCCCGTTTATAACATTTCGACTTAAAGTAGCCTAGGGACTGTAGACACAGACGGAGATTCGAAAACATAGGACGGGATGGATGATTACATGGGACTCGTAAAAGGACACCGTAATAAGAAATTTTAGCACTATAAATTACCGACTCACTAAAAATAGACACACCCACAAGGTATTAAATAATCGAAAATTGAAATGCAGTCTACAAAATCAAGTAAACCAAAGACAAGCTGAAGTTTGACATAAACCTGTCAGTCGTACGTAGACTCAGTAAGTAAAAGGAGAATAGGAAGTATAGGAACCGGTGGTACAGTTCCGGAACCGTTATTAGTTCTTCACCGGAGAAAACGAAATATGTCCTTCCACAGAACGTATAAACTTCTGTCAAAGTACAGAGGAAGACGGAGTTCCTGAGAAGAAGTTGGACCCAAAATTCGCTCCGAGGGAGATTCTGGAAGAGTCGCGTTGGACAGGTAACTAACTGGGGCTCGGACGTTGGGCCCACTGGACGGGACATAAGACGGGTTGGGTACTCTGGGTGAAAGGAGACTACCAGAGGCCGACAACTAAACTGAGTTCGCACTCTACTAGGTACCACCTCCGGGGGGGACCCCAATTTCTGTACTCGGAAACAAACAGCAGAGGGTCTCCCCCGTCTAAACTCACGACTCAAGTGTGAGTTGACAGAAGGAGATCTCAACAATGGAATGGTCACTGGAGGGCTGGAAAGAAGACGGCAATAGCCAATGGACAGAAGAGGGACCCCGAGACCCAAAACGGGAAAAGTATTACAAGTTCCACTCGAACCTGTCTCGTCGTTATGTTCACGACTGTGGGATCATCTGAGACCAGTTACAGGCGTAAGGCTTCCCGTGTCGTGCCGGGTCCGCCCGGTCCCTCGTCCCGAGACGTATTCGTTCGTAGTAATCGACTCTACCCTCCGGTAGAGGGTTCCGACGGAACCCTTACCAAGGTCAAGGGATTGTGGTTTGGACGGACGGTCGCTCTTCACTGAGTCCGGACGTCGGTCCCGAGACACAGGTCCACCCTCCGTAGTCGACTACCTCCGTCCTGACCGGAGAAGAAGAGGACCCAAGCAACCGGTAGAGAATGGGACAGGTCGTGGAGGACGGGACGACGTCTCTCGTGGAAGGGGTGAGGGAGGGTGGGGGGCGTGATAACGGACAAACACCTACTTCCGACGGAATGTCTCCTACATGTTGTCCAATTTCAGATCTTTCCCGGACCTCAATCTCAAGGAACGGAGAGTGAGACTACCGAAAAGACATGTAACAAAAACAAAACAAAACAAAACACCGGTGTGGAACTCCGGACGTCTTAACAGGGTCTGGTCCCTAACTTGGGTACGGGGGAGGTAACCTTCACGTCACAGAAAATTGGTGACTTGACGATCCCTTCATTCAGGGAAAAGATACAACACGACACGAATCAGTGAGTCAGCACAGACTGAGAAACACTAGGGTACCTGACATCGGACGGTCCGAGAAGACAGGTACCCCTAAGAGGTCCGTTCTTATGACCTCACCCAACGGTGTGGGAGGAGATCCCCTCGAGGGGTAGAGTCCCTAGTTTGTGTCCAGAGGGTGTAACATCCCTTCAAGAAATGATAGACTCGGTGGTCCCTCCGGGTTCTTATGACCTCATCTATCGGATAGGGAAGACGTCCCCTAGAAGGGTTAGGTCCTTAACTTGGACCCAGAGGACGTAACGTCCACCTAAGAAATGGTCGACTCTGTGGTCCCCTCGTGGGGAAAAGACATGTAACACGATATTTTTAGGGTGGGAGGTCTCCTAGAAACCCTCAAGACACGGAACGGAAGGAAGGTCTTCACCTTCCCTGGGAAAGAGGGAACGAACGATCCTCCTGAGGAAAAACTAGAGAGCGACTTTATAAAACTATTGTTAGATCTCTAAAGTCATATCTGACCAACGTGTTCTTTAGGTTCAGTGGTTAAAAAGTCTTGGATTCGTCAATTGTAATCTTTAAAACGACGTTTATTTAACTAGTCATACGTTCTGTCAACAGTGCCGACTTAGTACCAGGTGTCAATTCCATTTGTCTAGACACTACTGTAAAAGACTCGCCTTATGTTTACATTGAGTAAAGGAGGGTCTCGAAAGACTGTAAAGAAGATGTGCCTATTGTCTAAGAGGGTTCTTCCACAACCAGTGTTCCTTCTTTCTAGAAACAAATTAGGGAGACATTTCCATACCGACACTATAAACTATACGAAAGAAACTTTTTTTTTTAATAAGATTCTCTCTACTTATCACCCGTCTCGTAAAAAGAAACCAATCGACGGGGAGTGAGGGAGGGTTAGCACCCCCCTTGGGAAAACCCAAAAACGAATAAACTTACCAATAATTTTATAATGTAACAGCATAACACTTTCAAACGTACAGTAATTAGAAAAAAAAAAACGTTACACTGTTAGTTCCCTATAAAAAGGAATAAATCTAAGTATACTTTATCATCACTCCCCTCTGCTTTGTCTTACAAAAAGGTAAAAGAGTGCAAGAAAAGTAGACATTACGAGAGTTCAAAGTGTAAAAGGGGGTCCAAAAGTGACGGATATGACACAAAATCTTTAAGACATGTGGCGGAGACGTAAACTTTACACTTTATCAGGAATCGATCTACGACGTAGCATTCGGTCGAGACACAAGACACAATACTACTTCGAAAGTTTTCGGAGTCGAACACGACTACAACTTCACTCGACTTTTGGACGTCGAGACCCATTCCCACCCGTCTCTCAGTAAGGTGAGGACATACATTGTCCTTAGTCTCAAAGGACCCCACCCCCCCACCTATAACCGTAGACCCCACCCCAACGAGACCTATCTCGACACGTACAGATAGACACGTAAGCAGCAGCCGATGCTGGTCTCTAGGACTCACTCCTCGATACGGCCTCCCAACGTAAACTCGACCCCCAAAGTAAGATCTAGGACAACCCTCAACGTAAACCCTCTTTTATGGACTTTTCTACACTTGTTCTCCCGTACGGGGAGTTTCGTCCCCACACTCACTCAGACGAGTCTTTAATACCCCGTTATCTTCCTTAGGTAACGCCTTTTCCAGTAGAAAGTGTGGTACGAAGTAAGGAAGGGCTTTGTAAATGTCAGGAACCGGTCCTATCGTGTCCACGTTGGAGGAGGTCCTTCGGAAGAACCTAGAGGGACCGGTAAGGGTGGTGGGTCCCAGGTCAGAAAACGTGTTGAGTGTCGAGAGTCACACTTTAATGGGTCGATACACAGCAGTGTGAGTCCTGACTTGAACAGTCACCGTCCTACCCCAGAAAAGCAGAGGTCGAGAGGGTGGACTTCGTGTCAAGGACCGAGTTTTAGTCTCGAAACGTTTACGACAAACATCACCCATGTCCGGGACAAAAGAATGTCGTCGAAGACGTATTTCTTCCCTACAGGACTAATTGGGGTAAAGAATCAACTTCTTATCTACCCCTTTGACTCAGAGTACCGTTACTTCGGTCTTGACCTTCGTCTACGGAGAACTCACGCCTCCTTCCACATCTGCGAGTGCAGCGGTGAAGAGAGGTCTCAGGGGTGTATAGTTCACGTACCTCACCAACTACATTTATACGCTGGCTTGGTTGGTGTAAAAAGAAGGAGGAGGTCTTTAAAAAACGGGACACGTCAGAGTCACATCCTCCTAGTCCACTGGTTCCGAAAAATCTTAGAAGGAAAGACCCGAGACTGCTACTGTGTAGTACATAAGACTCCGTAACTGTAGTAGAGGAAGGAGGACTTGCGGGAGCACCACCGAGGTAGTAAGTTCGAGACAGTAGAAAGTGGACCTGGTAGCACTGGAAGTAAGTAAGTGTCCGCTTCACGTCCATGTTCTTCTTATTTAGTGGTCCCTGGTCTGGATCTTACCCTCCCCGTCCCTGACCGGTTCCTGTTCGAAGGAACCTTTTCACTGCAAACTCGGCTTAGACTTACTCACAAGCGTCAATCGAACCACTTCTCTCTTGAAAGACCGGTGTCCTGTGTCGCGCACGTTTCCGGGACTCCACCCTCCCTTACACCACACAAGCATTTTGACTACCCCGTCACGCCGGTCTCGGGTGCTCCGTCCGTCCTCTCCACCTACCGTCAGACTGGTGGGTCCCTGACCGACCCTCGAGGTGTAAACACGACTCTCGTCTCTCTTTGACGACCCCCTGTCTTTCTTCGTTTCCGACCTGGCCAGTCGAGGTCGAGGGGACACTTACTACGCCCCCTTCTTATCTTCGTCTTTCCGGTTCCCTCCTCCGGGACGCTGTCCGGTCGTCGTCTTGGGTCCCTGTCTCCCCGACGCCCCTGCACTGCCGTGCGGAACCACCGACCCAAACCCTTAACGGCAACTTCTCTACCATAACTACGGTGACGGACGCACTCGAGTGGATCTCTCTCTCGTCTCGTCTCCCCCGACACCTTCGCGGACCTCCGGATCTCCTCCCCGTTGACCGACTCTCCTCCTCCCCGGACGCTCCGACGTCCCTCTCCTACGCCGGGGACCGTTGGTCCTCTCAGACCACTACCTCACCCGTCGGCGCGGGGCGTCTCTTCCCGTCCCCGCCTCTGCTCTGGGGGTACTACTGCCGTCGAGGGATCGTCGCACTGTCTCTGTGTCCGGACTACCTCCCCCTAACTTTCCTCGGACCCCCCACTCCTCTCGGACTCCCCGTGCGCTGCCCCTCGTCACTGAAACGGGGCACACTGTTGAGAATGAGACTGCTCAAGAAGTAGACGAAAATCCCAGCTAAACGTAAAACTATACACCACAAAACCAGTCATCCTGTGCAAGTACAAAGACACCGTGAGTTCGGAGAGTCAAATTTTTAAATAAATATATAAACTGACGCGGCCCAGAAACAACACCACACGTCCTAGAAATCAAAAAGAGGCACAGGTGCTCCTCCTTTCTTCAAAAGCGATGAGGATGGGACCAATGTAACAGACAAATAAACCGACGTGGCCCAAAATCAACGCCGTGAACCTAGAAATCAACACCGGACCCGTGAGAATCAACGTCGGGTACCCTAGATCAAGGAGCTGTTCCCTACCTTGGACCCGGGGACGTGACCCTCGGACCTTAGAATCGGTGATGGGACCTGCAAGTCGTCCCCTCAGGGTTCGGAGACCAAAAAGAAAAAAGTTCCACGACTGGTACTGGAGGTATGTGGAGAGTCACCTCAAGGAAACGGCCACGGGCGAACCCTGCGGGTTTCTTTTGCTCTCACCTTTCCTACATCTACCAAGTGGGTCCTAAAGACCCGAGGGGACGACCCGACACACTTGGGAAACTTCCGGCTCATCTCGACACATCCCGGCACCCCAGGGTCCCGACACTATCCCCGTGCACGTGGAGAAGTCCACTCCGAGAGTACCAACTCTCGTACCGTAGCGGTCCTCCCTCAGCACAGGTGTAACCAAGTCCCACCTCCCACGCACCCACTTCAGGATGTCCCTGGAACCCTCTCACCTTCAACCCCCGTCGGTCACCTGCATGAGAGCCCCGGACAGACGACTGGGAGGGGACCCCATACCCCGTCCGGTCGGTCCAATTTCCGTCTTGAGACCCGTCCTTCGACCACATTCCAGTCACTTCCTGTTCTTAGGGTCGAGTCCGAGGGACCCGACACCGTCGGGGAGAACCGGAGGGAAACGTGCCCGTAGTGGGACCTCTGTGAAACGCACCCTCGACGTCTCCTCAGTCAGCATACCGGTTGAGGGAAGACACCGGGGACAGGGGAAAGGACGTGAGGACACTCTGTATCGGTATTTTTGGTTTAACGTCTTCACTAGATTAAGGAATGTCTTTCTTCAATATGATTCAAAGCAATCACAGATACATATACAATGGACCGAAGGGTTCACCGTGATCACTATGCCTTAGGCGGACGGTCGTCTCCTCTACACCCAAGCTAGGGACCAGGTCCTTCTAGAGGACCTCTTCTTCCTTCACCGTTGGGTGAGGTCACAAGAACGGACCCTTTAGGGTACCTGTCTCCTCGGACCACCCGATGTCAGGTACTCCAGCGTTTCTCAGTCTGTGTTGACTCATTGACTCGTACACGTGCACACACAATGAGTCTTTTGCGAATCTGCAGGAAAACACGAGGTCTGTAATACGATTCACGAAATGTCTACAATCGAAAAAATTAGCAGTATCGTCACAGTACTCCTTAAATGACGAATAATAATACCGGTAAAAGATCTGTCTTCTGACTCCATATCTCTTCGATTCAAAACGAGTTCCCAAGACCTTTTCATGTCTGTGCGTGTGTGTTATAGACGAAATTTTTCGTAAGAACAGAACCCCCCTTCATTTTCCTCTTCTCCCTGGTATGGAAGACGGTCCATAGACTGTATTCCCTAGAAGGAATTCGCGGTGTCATTGACACCTATTACACCCGGAAAAGCAATAAATATCTACTCCTCAGACAACGAATCCCCTACTACCGGCGTCCCGGTAGACGTCCCGGCGTCCCGTGAGACGCCGGTGTCCCGTATTGAACGGACACCGGCGTCTCACTGGGGTTTCGTACCTGTGAAAGACGTGCAGTGTGGTACAGGTGGACCGAGACACTAAATCTCCGACCTACAATGCTACGGAGGACAACGGGGGGGAGGGGACGGACCCTTTCCCAGACGACCGACGGGTCGGAGACGGACCCGGGGAACTCCTCCGCTCCCGGGACGTCCCCACCCTGACTGGGTACTCTCGAGTGATAGGGGATAGTGTCGGGACATCGACCCCGTACCGTGACTGAAGAGAGACGGGGTTGAGCGAGCGCATTTTACCCGACTAAATACGGAGAGAACATCCGACCTACATTTCGAGTACACTTCTCTAATCTTGTCTCCTTCGTGGATTGCATTTAGAAAATCCCTCTAGATACGGACAATCGATATCCATATGTAAATCGGGGAGAAAAACCCTAAAGGAAGGGTAAAACCAGTGGTATCTCGCGACTCTTCGAAGGACACGATATGTCATCCAAGAGTAATCGATAACTAAAGTATGTGTCACTTTCATTTTCCCTTCAGAGAGTCAGCACAGGTCAAGAAACGCTGGGGTACCTGACATCGGATGGTCCCAGGAGGCAGGTACCCTAAAAGGTCCGTTCTCATGACCTCACCCAACGATAAAAGAGGAGGTCCCCTAGAAGGACTGGGTCCCTAACTTGGGCCGAGAGGACGTAACGTCCGTCTGCGAAATGGCAGACTCGGTGGTCCCTTCGGGATCATTCACATATATACAACTACAAATAGTAGTAGTAATTCGGTTGGGTAAGGTAACAACCTGAGAAAAATAATTTTTCAATAGGAGAAGGAAACTGAGCAAACACGTGACGAAGGTCGAGAGGTCGACATATACGAAAGGTTACACAGAATGCCACTTTGGGAAATTTTTATAAATAAAGAGATAAACACCAGTAATTTAATTGTGTAGTAAACTAATAACAATTTAATCGTGTTCAATAAACCCTTTTTTTAGGATCATATAAGTTTTTATTTTTCTCGAAAATCCTCTTTTGTTTTGGGTGGATATTAAGGGTGTTGTTTTTATCGGTTCAAATTGTGTAACCACATGAACATAGACGGAAGGTCAGAAAAAGACATGTATATCGTTCATGTGTGTGTGTGTGTGTGTGTGTGTGTGTGTGTGTGTGACGGGAACGTAGGAGAACACATACGTACGAGTCAACGAAGTCAGTACAGACTGAGAAACTCTAGGGCACCTGACATCGGGTGGTCCGAGGAGACAGGTACCCTAAGAGGTCCGTTCGTATGTCCTCACTCAACGGTACGGGAGGACGTCCCCTAGAAGGCCTGGGTCTCTACCTCAGGAGTATGAGGACACCAAGGACGTAACGCCCGTCCAAGAAATGGTGACTCGGTGGTCCAGTCGGGAACACTCCGTACCCATTAAACTACAGAGAACTATGTATGACGGTTCAGGAGGATGTGTCTCCGACACAAGTACGTGTGGAGTCCCATACTGACACCGGTCCAGCAGTGGACAATCCATAGACTACGATAACGGACAGACGGGTCACGATATCAGTTCCAAGGTGAAATGAAGGAAAACTTCACTTTAAGTCTTTGGGACGTGTAGTTATCACATGAGTGTCCTGACGAAAGGTAGATTAACTTATCGTAAAAGATAAGGTGAATTTTGGAACGAGACGGAACCTCTCGGAGTGGAGACTGTGGTCCACTCACTTGAAAGAGACGAGTGAAAAGGACCTATCTACAGGATCCTCGAAACGATTGAATATAAGTTTAGTATGCCTCTTCAACGGTCCAAATCCCTCGTCCATCAGCGAATAGGTTTCTTCCGATTGGCGTCTTGTCAACCATCTATGCCTACAGCTAATATCGACTCTCTCTACATAAAAAATATAAAAATAAACTTACATAATTCTCACCAAAATTTTCTGCAATCTCTTTTCAAATTGGAAAGTTCACTTAAAACCAGAGTAACTAACGTATAAAGTGAACCAAACAAACCATAGATTTTGTGATACAATCAATGGTGTTACTATAAACCATTTTACTCTGTAGGTAAGGTACTTAGTCAATTCTTTATCCTTTCGTCGTCTAAAGGAACTGCAGTATTTCACACAAACAGAATTTGGGCGTTAATATAAGTTTCTGGTTCGTTCAAATGAATGGTAGTGGTATTAGTACTAGTAAAATTAGTAACGACGAACTCTCAAAAAAGGGAAGGGCTTGTGACAAACTCCGAGAAATATTTGTAATAGGAATTAAAAAGTTCACTAGGAAATTTCATCTAATAATAATTCTTCAAAACCCCAACATTAAAATTTGGTCTATACAAAGTGACGTCTTGGGTCACCGGAAAGATAAGGGTGAACGACCAGTAACAATAGTTTATAGAACCTTTGAGACCGGTTACTTTGTTCTGAACTTTTCTTTAGTTTGTAAATTGATAAATTTCACTCTTTTATCATAATAAACATCGGGTTTCCGAACCATTTTAATCTTTTAAGTATTCTGAATTACTGTTTAATAATCTCGTTTACACTTTTAAACCACTTTACCGTCCTGTGTACCGTTACCGGGATCTTTGAGAAATAGGTCCTTAAGTCTAAAACTTTCCTATTATGTATATGTCTTGTCGTTCCCTCCCCTCCCGTCGTGGAGAGAATCGACGACCAGTTTAGCCAACTGTAGTGAACGCTTCTCAATGGCGTCGTGTCAACAGCAGTATCGATGATTCGTTAGTCTTTCATAGACCCTTTCCACTAGAGTAAGTGCGACCATCGTCACTAGTGTTATGTGACAGTGTAGTATCATTGTAGCATTTCATCTTTATTTGACCTACGACCCTGAAGGGACCACCCGGTCCCCGCTTCTGAAACTCGAGGGTCACGTCCCCAGGGTCCAAACTAAGGACCAACCTCGATCTGGGGTGCAACGGTGTTCATTCTCAAACGTACGACGTTGAGATCTAGGGTATACGACGTTGATTCTGGACTTCGTCGGTTTAGTTATTCATTTATCTTACTTTCACAATTTCTTCAATCAGTAATAAATTTTCTTTTTTTGTGGAATACCCCTTTTCCTTCCTGATCTTATTTACTCCAATCCTGTCAACCGGAAAAGAAGACGACACCTGACTTAACATAGAAGGGTTTTAAGCAAACAACTTCGGAATTGTGGGGTCAACTGACAAAACTTCTATCTCGAATACCGTCCATCAATTCCAATTTACTCCAATACTCCAGTACTCAGATCACGGGATCCTAACCACCGGAATATTCTTCTCTTTTACACTGTTGTACCTCCCTTCCACCGTCAGACGTCAGGTCGTTCTCCCAGGAATGACGTCGGTCAAACCGACCGTGGAAGTAGAACCTGAAGGGTAAGAGGTCTGACACACCTTTATGTAAAGAAAACAAGTCCGACGAGTCACATACCATAAAACAATACCGTTGACCTCGACTGGTTATGTAAAATTTGAGATGGAGAATTCCGAAATAGATCACAATTTTTTAGAAAGTTGGATTTTTTCGTTCGTTGTTTATCCTCTTTCTAATTCATAAAAGTCTTTTAAACCGTTTCGAAGTCATAGACAGTATTTTTCGTAGAACGTTGATCTACTCTTTCTTGTGGACTTTGAATCTTCTCTTCACCTATATTCTATATGCTTACGTCCCCCCACCCCCCCGGGTTCTCCCTCCCCTATATACATATGGACACCGACTAAGTAAAGTAACATGTCTTTTTGATTACGTTGTAACACTTCGTCAATAGGAAGGTAGATTTTTTTATTTCTATTTTTTTAGATGTTTACGTTAAATGTTCTCTTTTCATCTTGTTCTTACTCGGTGTAAAAGAATCTTTACGAAGAACTTTTACTCTTTCTTTAGATTTTGTCTCCCCTATACACATATGTACATTCACTAAGTCACACGAGATGTCGTCTTTAAATTGTTATAACATTTCGTTGATGTAAGGTTGTTTTTGATTAATTTTTTCTTTACGAAGAGCTCGACCCCTCCCCCATCAAAACCGGTAACACTGCCCACTCGGCTGTAGGTATACATAACAAACCCATCGGGAGAAACGACCCCTACGCAAACACGGAGAGTCAGAAGTTTAAGACAATTACATAAACGAGGGAACGAGGAGAGGGGGATTTCGGTGGTACGGGACCGAAATACTGTGTGAGTACAGTGTACACTTCTAACGTCGGCCGAGTCGCACAGACAGTCCACGGGAAGTGCTTCGTATGCGAAAGAGGGACCATCTTTGATGACACAGATGGACGGTCGAGTGTAAACCGTAGAACGTGGTGCGACCCTCCCGTGCTCTCATATGGGTCGCCCGCAACTACCTCCGTTCGACCAACACCTGGACAGGAGTGACCGGGAAGAAGACCCGGCTACTTTGAATTAGTACCCTTTACCAGTGAGTCTTATTCTACTGTCGTTCAGACCCGGGAGGGGCACCGGACCGGGGACCAGGTCCCCTGCGTGGAGCCGTTCAGTGACTTAGAGAGAAAGGAACGTAGGGAGTAGAGAGACTCCTTTCCTGACCTGAAAGGTTTGAGGAGACGGGAACGGGGTATCTGTCCCAAAGATACCTCGTAATGTCAGGTGTTGAAACAAAAGGGGTGTATCTTACCCTGTTTATAGTAGAAGAAAGGATTGACGTGTAACAGAAGGCAAAAGGTGAGGAAGGAGGAGGAACGGTTGGAGACTCGGTCTTCCACTGACGTCCACCCGGAAAGGTTCAGACGTCTGTGTCCACTTCTAGAGAGTGTCGAACTGTACAGGAATCAAGTTTCCGTCCTTGCTCCATCAACTGAAATTTTTTGATCTCAGTGTACTTTGTAATAAACAAGTCTTTCACGTAAAATCCTTAGAGGTGTACCTGAAGGGATCACCAGGTCACCAATTCTTAGACGGACGGTTACGTCCCTTATGACGCACCCAAGCTAGGGACTAAATCCTTCTAGGGTGTGCGTCGTCTGTCTCGTTGACTCGGGCACGCGGTCTTGAGGACTCGGGCGGGCGTTGCTCTTCGGAGACGTCACTCTCCGGGCGTGTGGCGTTGTCTCATCGGGGACGAGCGATGTCGACCTCCTTCGGACACTCGTCGTTACTTCTGGGCCACGTCGGGGGGTTTAATTAATTAATTAACTATTTGTAATTAATCTCTGGAAATACCATAGACCCTATCAGTGTCAATTTATTTACAGGAGGATAATCCTGAAGAGTCAGAGAAAACCCCCTTGAAACCTTAGAACCTCTTCCCTTATTCCCACACCGAAAAAGGAGCGGACAAACTGGTGCCTTGGGAAAAGAACCTTTTAGAATTCCCGGACTACAAGACACCCTGAATGAAACCCTTCACCACTGAAAACAAAAACGGGCACAAACGTACCCGTCACTGAGTCGGAAGTCAAACTCCGGAATTACCTGAATTGGACCAAATCGGAGGCAAAGTCCTTTTTTGTGTTTAAAGAATAGTCTTCGTCCGTCTACAGTCTAATACTCCAGCAACGACCAGCATGACGGATCGACGGTGTTTATGTCATGTCAGTGATAGATGTCACCTCTCCTAACGTAATCAACTTTCTTTTCAGACTATCGAGAGTTTAAACACACTGAGGTCACCTCATCGATTTAATTCTAACACGGACAATCATGACACTCTAAGAAGAAGTCTTCAAAGCTCCCCTGATCAAGTTCAACTGGAATCTTATAGACATAATTTGTGTTACAGAAACCCGTATTGACTCCTAGTCTACGGAGACACCAAAGACCCTCCTCTGTCTCGACATTGAAGACTCGTAGTGGTCGTAAGGAAGTGACTGTTCCCAGGTCTAAAAGTATAAATAGGCTCTGACAGAAAGACTTTATTCAAAACATCTGAGAACGAAGGGAAGACGGGACCTATTCTCAGCCCGACTCTTTTAGCTCGGGACACGTTCAGTAAGTGTTCTCGTTATTTGTCCTAGTCTCTCCGGTGACCTCCTAACGAGAACGGTAAATTACCAGACTCCTGTCCCGCAGACTCAAGTGTTCGAATGGTGTTTCACCCTTCCTCTTTAAGAAATTGACACTAAAGAAACTTTACATCTTACGACTAGTAACGGAATTGTTCGAAGGTTTTCAAAGATCGACCATTCTTTATTATATAGTACCATTGCTTCGTGTCCCTTCCGTGAGAGTAGATTACTGTCTGGATGAATACGAAATTTAATTCTAAAGACGGAGCCTTCCGCACCGACATCTCTCGGCGGTAGTGACCGAATGGCACGTCGGACAACAACAAGTCAGAGATTCGACACAGACTGAGAAACGCTGGGGTCCCTGACGTCGTGTGGTCCCAAGGGATAGGAAGTGATAGAGGGCCTCGAACGAGTTTGAGTACAGGAAACTCAGCTACTACGGTAGGTTGTAGCTGACAACGGGTGAAGAGGAGGACGGGAGTTAGAAAGAGACGTAGTCCCAGAAAGATTACTCAAGTGTAGTCCACCGGTTTCATAACCTCGAAGTCAAAGTCGTAGTCAGGAGGGTTACTTATAAGTCCCAACTAAAGGAAATCCTGATTAACCGAACCAGAGGAACGTCAGGTTCCCTGAGAGTTCTCAGAAGAGACCGTGGTGTTGAGTTTTCGTAGTCAAGAAGTCACGAGTTGGAGGAAATACCAGGTCAAGAGTGTAGGTATGTAGGGATGACCTTTTTGGTATCGAAACTACTATACCTGGAAACAGTCGTTTCTCTACAGAGACGAACAATTATGTGAGAGATCCAAACAGTATCAAAAGGAAAGAACACCGGACTCCCCCACAAAAATTCCGGGACCCTGGAGTGCCAGGAGTAGTACTTACCTCCCGGTCCTTCCTGAGATATCAGTCCCTAAGACTCAGGTTTAAATTCGCCCCTCGTCTCAAAGACGAACCTGTGTCTACGGGTCGCACTCCAGCCTCGTAGACACTACGACGACGTCCTCTGACCGAGAGATCCAAACGGGGTCACCCGATGGTCATAAACCCTGGTCGTCACCAAGAAAGGGACATTCGAAAACGGTACACGGACTTGAAGACTTGTAGAATGGACGGAGGTCCACTGTCCTTTGTCCTCAAGAAATACTTACGACAATCGACACTCTTGAAAAAAAAAGGATGGGTGGCTTTGATTTATGTCCGTACGACGGACCGTACAACAAAAGGTCTCCTCTTTCCGTCTCGGACCTGATCCCTTCCCGAGTCAACCCAGTGTACTGATTCCTTCCCGGTCATGGGTCCAGGGGACCAAGAGGAGGGTCCACCACGAAAACGAGTCGACCTGTTAAAAAGACGAGTAAGGACCTGAAGAGACAGTAATTGTTTTGAAGACAAACGGCTTAATGTCTTTACCGAAGTCTGTAGGGACCGAGTCACTGCAACGGGCAGCGGGGGTACCGCCGGTGACCTGTCCACTCCTACCGCCCCCGGTACGGACGGGCTCCTCCTTTCGCCGCTAGACCCATTCGGGGGAGCCGTGAAGACCCTTGGCGCGACCTATACGTAACGTGTTGTAAGAACTGGACAATCCTTTTATAACAGAGAGGGACAGGGCCTCTCATTCTCGAGTCGTCAAACGTAGGACAAATAATCTAAGGCGCCCTAAGGATTGGTCCGTACACTAGCGGAGATTCACAAAAACCCGGAGCCGTGGGTCGACCCCTGAAGACAAACGAACAGGAACGACACTCTTGCCGAGACATCAGGACGACCCGGAACGAGGTCGGTAGAGAGAGTCCCTCCCCCGAGTGGGTAGGCGGGTGGACTCGGGTGGTCGGTCTCCGTCGGGACTCCCAGCTCGGAGTCGAGGACACCCGTCGTTCCTAGGGAGACCACGAAAGACAAGAAACGAGACCGATGGTCAGAAACGGTCCACGACACGTCCTTAAGGAGAGTTTTTTTTTTTTTCTTTTCTTTTTTGGACCGAGATCAGGTCCTAGATTTCCGACCCGTCGAAGGTGACATTGGATGAGACGAGCATTGCAACCATTCTCACGACCCAAGACCACCCTGGTCTTTCTGGTAGTGAGGACTCGGCTACCTTGGGTTTTGTCGCAGATGAGCACTGCATGGTGCAGACTTCGACTCAATGTCGGTAGTGTCCAGGGACGTTCTTCTCGTGTCAGATATGACAGTCTGAGAACAAATAGTTGGTCGAGGAAAAGAAGTAACTTAGTTGAAGTAAAAGTTACTTTATAGGCTATATGTCTCAAAGAGTGCATCTCAGTCAAACAGGATACTTACGTAAAAGGGTGTTGTGTCCAAGAGGGGTCCTTCTGTTCCGAGGATTAAACATTTTACCAGGTCGTAAAATTTGGGATCTCAAAGGAGAATTGGTGACATTAAGAATTTCCGCGGACCCGACCGGGGTCGTCCCCACCTCCACCCCCCGTCCACACAAAACTCCTAGATCTTACCTTATCCCATCCTACTTTTTCGCGGAAGTCACAATAGTAAAGTCCACCACTTTTCTGACGACGGACACACGACCAGAAGTTTTCTCCCCGATTCTAAAACCACTAATACCTCCCCCAATACCTCGGACCAAGGGGTGAAAGGAAACCAAGTCGAGGGAGGGTGGGGATTTACGTCGGTCTCAAGGTATAAATACCACCCTGGGTGACTCGACAACACTAGTCACCCCACGAACCCCGGTGTGAGGAGTCCAGTCGGACGGAGGTCCCGAATGACGTTTGGGTCTATAGGAGGAAATTGGTCGAGAAGAAAGATTGATCCACGATTCGAGTCACCTCAGACCCAACAATTTTCTTACGTGAACGACAGTTGTATAGTCGAATGACGTACAAAAAAAAAAAATTTCTTAGGTCCAGAAATTTTTTAATAAAATTTACGGAAACGAGAGAGTGTAGGTAAGGGACCCCTGTCTCGGAGTCACGTCCGGGTCAGGAAAAATTCTTCGGCCGTGTCCTGAGAGATTACGTCCTTCCATCCCGACCCGGTCCGTGGTCCGTCTCCAACCTCGGGTCATAACGCCCCTCCCTTCACCAGACACTCTCTGAGACGGTCCTCAGACACGGTGAGGGACGGGGGTGAGGACGTCCCACACACGATCCGAAGTCCCTTGACTCCGATGAGGGGAGGAGACGGGGGCTCAAGGACCGGGACCGGACTGCAGACCTGGGACTGAAGACGACCGAGGGACTCGACTACTAGCCTGTCACCTGAGTCCGAAGAAACACTTCCTCAGGAGGGTCGACGGGGCAAGGGAGGGTCTAGTGCATATGAGTCACACTGAGATCTCCACCTTTTCCTGGAACCACCCCACTCTGACTCTGTGTCGGATGTCGTCCCCAGGGGTTGGACGACCCAGGGGGTACCATGACCAGGCACTGGGCAATCCTTGACCCGACGTCTCGTCCTCCAATCGTCGTCACTCGTTACCTCACTTCGAAGTAGATATGAACATCGGTGAGGCGTAGTGAGTGTAGTGGTGGAGTTGAGGTGGAGGACAACCTAACCGCCGCCGTAACCTAAGAGTATCCTCGAGTTTGAGATGTCACTTGACGTGTACGTTCCCAAGACCCAACGGAGTGAGGAATACTCTTCGTAGGGCTTTGGAAGGGGACCGGGGGTAGCCGCCTTTTTAACAGAAGGTACTTTGACTAGGGGTTTTTCCACGGTCTTTCCAACCCTTGACGACCGGATCTCAAGATGAGGTGAATCTTGGTTCCTTCGGGTTGCGGTTCGTTTTTATAGTCTCCAAGTTCCCCTACTCGTCGTTAACGACCGTGTGGGAGGGTTCGTCCTCCTCCTCCTGCGTGTGGGGACCTCCGTCTAGTCCCTCGGTCGGCGGAGGGCCTCCGGACACGAAGTAAAAGAAGTAAGAACCTCGGGATGTGGACGGAGGTAAAGGGCGAAGTCTCCCTCGTCGGTCTTTTGACACGAAGGAAGACGATTCGGGGACCCTGAGTGCCCCCGTCGAGACACAGAGTCGGGAAAAGTGTCCCTCCAAAGGTCTCATTAAGAATGGAGACATAACAATGTGCAAAACGACTTTAAGACACTACCTCCGGTAGCGACAACATCTCATCGGTGTCGTCACTATTCCGAGGAGACGAGAGTCGGGGGCACGAACATGGTTCCTCTGGGGCTACCTTCAGTGCAAGGAGTTTATCGCCCAGTGGGGTGAGCCCCAGGGGTGGGTACTTGACACCGTGTAAATGTGTACGAAGGGGTAGAGACGGTGGAACGGGGGTAGGAGGAAGAGAGGATCTCACAAACCGTGTCAACCTCTGTGTCCCTCCCCCTCTTTTTCTCTCCTCTCCACCCGACACAACAACAAGTCAGCGAGTCAGCACAGGTTGAGGAACACTGGGGTCCCTGGCGCCGTACGGACCGAAGAGACAGGAAGTGAGAGAGGACCTCAACGGGTTTGTACAGGTCATAAGAACGGACTTTTTAGGGTACCTGTCTCCTCGGTCCACCCGATGGCAGGCACCCCAACGTCTTTCGACCTGTACTGACTACACTGTCGTACAATCGCGTGTACAGGTAACTCAGCCACTACGGGGTTGGTAGAGTAGGAGACAACGGGGGAAGAGGAAGACGGAAGTCAGAAAGGGTCTTAGTCCCAGAAAAGGTTATTCAACCGAGAAGCGTAGTCCACCCGTTTCAGAACCTCGAAGTCGAAGTCGTAGTCAGGAAGGTCACTTATAAATCCCAACTAAAGGAAATCCTGACTGACCAAACTAGAGGAACGACAGGTTCTCCACCCGACACCGTCCACCTTTCCAGGAAGGAGGGCGAGGAGAAGGGATGGGTCCAGAAGGGTGAGACTGAACCAATAAGACCACCTCCTTGAACAGGGTTAAGGGTCCTATTGATGGGTCGGGACCCCAAAGTCTCGGTTCATCTTGACTGGGGATCGCCCAAACCGAGGGGACCGGCGTACGGACCGACCGACGGCTCCTAGGAGACCGGGCTTACAAGGGAGGTGAGGGGACTGTCGGAGGGGTCATGTGCAGAATCGTTCGAGGCACGAGACGCCCGTCACCCCTGTGCTCCACTTCCAAGTCTTCAAAGTCTAAGAAACGTTTCACTAAGGTGTACACACCCTCTTCCTTCGTCTTCGGTCAGTGGACCCGACGTAAAAACATCTCTTGAGGGACTAGGGCCACTCCCCCACCCTACCCCGACCCCCCGTGGGTGTCCCGTGTGACCCAAGAAAAGTTTTCTGTCCCCTCACCCGACAGTAGTCCAACACGGGCGAGGCCTCAGTCGGGGACAGCCCTTCCCCTCCATTCCCACCACCCCTGGTCCTCAGGATCGGGGAAGGACGACGGAACCTCAGTCTACGACCCGAAGATTTCGTAGTGGTAACTCCTCTTACTGAAGGTTTAGCTCACGTCGGTCATGTGGCCGCAGAGGGACGTCGCATTCGGGTACCGAGGACCCTACACCCCTCTACTTTCCGTATAATGTATTCATGTACAAAGGGAACCAAGCCTAAATACGTCACCACTACGACAGTAGACCCGAAACGACCGTGGGTACAGGGGAGAAGTGGAAAACAGTTATCGTCGAAGCTCGACCGGGTCCCAACGAGGAAACGACTCGAGATGTTGGTCGGATCGCCCGCGCCGGACAGTAGAAAAGAGTATTCTCGTTTTCACCTAAGAAACTACTGAGTATCACCTACTACGTACTAATAATAATGTGTTGGCGACACTCCGGCTAAGTGTAACGAGTGAGACTTGGTCTACGTTCGAGTTTTCACCGAAAGTGCTGAAAAATAACTCCCATCTTTAGTACGAGTCTTGTCCTTTCACTCCGTTTTCCGTAAAAGTCGGGTGGAAACCTCCTGAGAATGGAGTAGGTGACTACCATGGTTTAAGAAGTTTCACTTGTGTTATCCTGAATTTTCAGTATAAAACTAAAGAGAGGAAATAATAGGTCTACGACACCATATTATCTCTATGTATTTTCTATATTTTGTTCCTACTAAATGAACCGCAAAAATATCGTCCTCTTTATTTGTCTCGATACCCTCAGTATAAATTTCACCTCGTAAACTCAACCACCGTCTTCTGGGTCTCCGTCCCAGAACCGTTCCTCAGGAGGTTTTCTAGGAAGACAGGAGTCTTCAACGTTCAAAAGACACACCGACTACTCGTCGACCAGCAAAACCCCAGTGCACTCAATGGGACTCCCAGACTTGTCAGCAAGCACAGGACAAAAAAGAGGACTCAAGTGGGGATGTGTTATGCCAAGTGTTAAGGATGTACACTAACGTCGAATATACACTCGTGTGTGGACGTAACCATCTTTCCGTGTCTAAACACCAGGGACTTAAAAGTATCTCTTCAGGACGAAGGAGTCAAAAATCGTCCGAAGTCTTTTGACGGAGGTCTCGTACCGTGAGGTAGAGAATGTGAGACGAACTAACCCAACTGCACTAGGTCTGACCCTGGTAAATGACATTCCGAGAGGAGAGATGGGCAGATGGCGAACTCCTACCCCATTCCTTGACTCGACAGAAATACTTTTGCTCCCACTGCTTATCAAGACCAACCGGGCCCCGAAGAGGCCAAAGTCGTGACTTCAGGACATGGGGGTGCCTAGGGGAGGAAGACCCTTTTAGTCCTGCTACCCAGTGGGAGTTATGGGGTTTCTAGGACGTCCGACTCCTCCCGGCCGACTGATTTTTTACCGTAGAACGTCCTCGGTCTACTAGTGTGAGGATAGTTGACCTCGACTTTCCGTAAAATTTCTATTGACTAGTAGAGTGTGGGTGAACTCCAAAAAGATTTACGAACGTATTTAGGTAACCTTAAGACTTTTACGTTAAAGAAAAAGAATTGGTGACTCGACAAAAACTGTCGGGTCCCCACAATTCATTGGAAAGACAGACGTCGTTCAGCGAGAATGGGTACTACTTGTGATCCACTGTCACACCAAGACGTCGCGACGTCTTCGGGTCTCTGTCCGAGAAACCACGAAAGAAGAGGGTCTACAGCCTCTTCCGTCACCACGGGGTGAGGTCATGAGAACGGACCTTTTAGGGTACCTGCCTCCTCGGACCTTCCGACGTCAGGTACCCCAGCGACTCCCAGCCTGTGTTGACTCGCTGAAGTGAAAGTGAAAAGTGAAAGTACGTAACCTTTTCCTTTACCGTTGGGTGAGGTGACAAGAACGGACCCCTTAGGGTCCCTGCTCCCTCAGACCACCCGACGACAGATACCCCAGAGGGTCTACATTAAAAGTCCTTTCCACTCTGTTTCGGAATCATCGATTCGTCGTATATCCACTGAAAGGAAGTAAATCTTTCAACACGCAAGTCGGAAGTAAAAGGGTGTTGCATCTGTTGAGACGACGACGACAGACCATGGGACAATGTGTGAGACGTAACGCCCCCCAGGAACAGAGAGAGAGGGTCCCTACAAAATTAAGACAAAGAGGAAAGAATATTAAAAAGAAGCGACGGAGGGGAGGAGATTAACACGCGTTCATAAAAACCATAGCAATGGTAGTAGAGAAGTCAATGTATTGAGGAAAACAGGGAAATCAGACTTATGTTCGGGAGTACAGACCTTTGACCCCCGAGATTTACCCGTATTTTGGGTAGTCCAGTAGAGTCTAGTCTTGAGACCAGTGTGACGAGTATTTTGTTCTATTTTTATTTGTTCACTAGCATTTTTTTTCTGTCACAAGGAAACGGGACACAGTAGGATCAGGAAACCAAGGGGTTCATTTGGGTTTCGGAGCTCTCAAATGGAGAAATCCCCGGAGAGGGTACACGAACACCTCACTATCGAGAAGGGAACTTTCAACCGGACCCTCGGGGCTCGGGAGGGATATAGTGGTGATGGGGGACGCGGGGTCGGACTCTCGACGCCCACCCCAGTATAGGGGGTACTCCGGTCGTCGGCACCGTGGACATCACACCAAGACCTCGTGTGGGCGGTAAGAACACCGTTCGAGGACCGGTGGTCCGTCCGACCTGAGGGAAGACGGACCCCAGGTACCCTTGACACAGGGTGGGTTAGGTAGTCCGGGGGATTCTTGTTCTACCCCTCACGTCTTACGGACTCTGCAAGAAGGGGTTCCTTCGGGCGAGGGGCACTTACAGGCCCTCTCAGTTTTGTAGACGTGACAAAGACAAAACAAGGGTTTCTGAGACCCATGTGGAGCATGATTAATTGACAAGACGGGATTGTAGAAGTTCCTCATTTTAATTAACTGCAATCTCTCCCGACGAAACAACAAAAAGAAAAAAAAAACTCTTCCTCTCAAACCCTATAGTCGATTTGTTTATAGTCAGTATTGAAAAGATACAAACAAACCTCTCTGGGTCATTTCACCCTTAGACTCATACAGAACCCACTCAAAGGTATTCGTCTGCCGGTAAGACTGATCGAGTCCGTGATTTGTTGACATAGAGGAGGGTGCAGGTAAATGAACCTGGGTCTCAAATATCCCATTACCGGAATTTACGGAAAAGTGAATCTGAGTAGCTCCGGTCGGTTCAGTAGTGTACCGTATTGGTCGTCACACAGAAGAAACGGAGATTTCGAAGAACAAAGGTTCGAGGGACCTCGAGAGAGGTAGACAATTATATGGTCATCTATCAGTTTCCTCCTTCAGGTCACAACTATGTGCTGCACCTCCCCACGTCCACAGGAGTCTCTACCACCCCCTATTCCCCACGACTGAAGAGGTCGCACCGTCGGACATTTCCCAAGAACTTCCCAGCTCAGTCATAAAGTCGTGACACGTCTTCGGGAGTTCGTACACTAATTACTGCGACCATGGCATCTGGAAAGTAAAACGGAAAAGAACAGGGTTTGGATAAACTCCTGACACATCTCTATGACAAATAACGTGACAGTTCCCGACCCTAACAACCTCTCGTCAGACTGGTTTAGTTGGGGTGAGACTCCGTTGTCGAGTATACAGGTCAATTTACAAGATGAAGATTACTTGCGAGTGAACACTTGAACTGAAAAGGTCTTACCTGAAACTACTACTTCTACCGCTTCCAGGGTCGTTCAAAAGTTCCACTCAAAGGAAATACAAGGGATCTAAATTTCTTCGGGTTTGTTGGTCAATAGTGGAATAACTTTACATGTCCCCAAACTTACAGAAAACAGTAACCTTTTCTGGTAACGGACAATGTACCGTACCCTCCCCTCAAACCCCCCTCTTACCTATACACATATACATACCGACTCAGGGAAGAGACACGTGGATTTTGAGTGTAACAATTTACCGACATGAGGTTATGTTTTATTAAAAATTTTGAAATTTTTTTATTCTTTTTTCGGTAACGGACATCGAACTGGCGGAACAGGAAGTAAGACACGAACCGAGTCCCTGTCCATTGAGAATCGTTTTGGACGGTATAGGGTCGGATCTAAAAGTTTTCAATTCATAATTGTTCACTAACTGAGACAATCGAAAAATTTAATTTGTCTGACGGTCAAAATTACGTAGGGAAAAATTTTCTGTCCGGATCTCAAGTTCAAATCTTTTTGTTAGTTCCATTTCGGAGAAAAAGATGGTACCCTTTATTTCTCTTTATACTCTTTGGACCCACCGGGACAAGATCTACGTCTTTTGACCTGGAATTCAAGGATCCTCGATGCAGTGAGCGACCGGTGCACTGTCGTAGAGGTAGATCCGAGACGTCCCGACAGACCTCACGTCTGACGGAAGGTCTTCCTACGATCGGGCACCCCCGACACTACCATCCACGTAGTGAATGTACTTCCCACTCCGCACGGGACAGGGCACCGAGAAATAATAATAATAATAATAATAATAGAACAAAATTCAATGCCCTCTTTTAAACCGTTACAACTCTTTTTCTCGTTTCTAGTAAGGTAGTTAGAATCGTTTGAAGGGTAGATGAAGACAAATGAATACTTTCCTGGACGGAACTGTAAGGAGAGGGGGGGTGGCGGGGTGGGGGTGGTGACGGGTTCTTAAGGATTAAGAACCAACGACTACTTTAACTTTTGGATGGGACCCACTACCCATGGAAAGAGACCATACGTGTCGGGTGTCAAACCCAACTGTCGGAGTCAATAAAATATTTTCAAAAACTCCTGAAGGGACCACCAGGTCTCCGATTTTGAAGTGGAAGGTTACGTCCCCACACCCAAGCTAGGGACCAGTCCCTCGATTCTAGGGCGTACGGAGCACCAGTTTTTTGGTTTTGTATTTTGTCTTCGTCCTAATCGTCATAACATTGTTTAAGTTATTTCCGAAATTTTTACCGGGTGTAATTTTTTTTTTTTTTTGGAATTTTTTTAACAAATCTTCTTACTACAGACATAACTTGGAACATGGGTACCGGAGGGGCAAACGAGGAAGAGTACCTTCAGTGAAAACCAACCCAAGGAAAATGGACATAATATCCACACTTAACTCGTAGGAAAGGGGTTTGGGTTCTCCTTGTCCGTGGATCAAGGATAAGGACCCGAAGGGGTCTGAGAAGTCCAGGTACTTTCAGAGCTGGAACTAAGTGAAAGGAGGGACTTTTGACTCAAGGTAGGAGGTGAGTCAAGGCCACTCTGTCCTCGCTCCTTCACCTTGGGAGAAACTACAGACTACTGGGAAGATTAGTTTAGTTCTGTGTCCAAAGTTGTTGTTCTCATACATAATAAAAGGGGACCCACGTCTGTCTTGGGTTCGAACCTACGGGTGGAGAAAGCATCCTATGTATACTTATCGTCCCTCGTGACACAAGGACTTTCCTTCGACCGGACCCTTTATTCCCGTGTACAGTGGGGTCGAACCAAACACGGTCGGAATGTGTCGGAGGGAAACACTCCTTTGTTTCGGAACACTAAGGAGACCTAGTCATAAGGGGACCTCTATTGCAAGGTATCGCACAACTGGAGTCCTTCGTTACCAACGACCCAGAGTCTTGTCTTCCTCCTTCTCTCTCTACTCCTCACTGTAACCGAACTGTACCTTCTAGTCACAGTCACGACTTTATTGTCGCGTCCCTGTGTCTCGTGAGTAACAGGCCCCAGGGTGGTCCTTCTTTGTCTTTAGGATCTGAGACGATATTCGGACGGGAACTCAGTCCAACATGTATTCAGTCCCAAGTTTGGACCTGAAAACACTTGGTGTAGGAAGGGGGAGGGGTGAGTACTTTTTATTCTCCCTTTCTACTCCACTCGAATGTTGTATACAACCACGGCCACCCTCGGACCCCGGCGAAGTCAGACTGTCGTCTTCCCAACTACCTGGGCAGCCGACGACCCCTGTAGACTCGACGAGGGTCGACCCCTCTGGTGACTCAGGTGGGGACGGAAGCGAAACGGTCGACGCGACCGGTGGTAGGTCTCCGTCCAGTCTCTCTGACGACGTCCGACAGAGGGATCCGCCGTCCGTACCGTACGGAACCCAGCCGAAGACAAAGGAGGAGGACACAAGTGTCAGTCGGCTCCCTCGGGAGTCCGGTCCACAGCCTTCTCTCTCCCCGATTCTCCGTCCGCAGAGCGGTCGTCTCAAACGACAGAGTCTTGGGCCCGTCGTACGACCCAGTACCAAACACAGTGGGACTCGATGGGACCACCGAGTCTGCCATTTCTATGGGGGACGTCACGTGCTCTGTATCCTCTGTACTCAAACTAGGGACCCAGGTCTTCTAGGGGATATCCTCCCGTATCATCGGGTGAGGTCATGAGAACGGACCTCTTAGGGTACCTGTCTCCTCGAACCATCCGATGTCAGGCGCCCCAGTGTTTCTCAGCCTGTGCTGACTCACTTGGTCATCATCCTCTACACACACGTCGGTCGAAAGGGTCGAAGAGAACTCCCACCAGGGTTTAAGTTTACAGGGTGGACGATAGTCTCCAGTACAGAGTTAAAACCTAAACCCCTTATACCAGTGTAAGTGTATCCTCCATGTAACATCGGTTAATCTAAACGAAGGATACAAGAGTGTCGTCCAGAGTCTACAATTCGACGAACGTCTAGTGTGTCTACACGTGTATACGTAAAAATTTATTTATTTTCTCCTAAATAAAAATATACACACACACACGATTCAGAGAAGTCAGTACAGAGTGAAAAGCTGGGGTGCCGATATCGGGAATTCCCTACCCTAGGAGGTCCGTTCTTATGACCTCACCCAACGGTAAAGGAGGGGGTTCCCTAGAAGCGTTGGGCCCCTGACTTGGGTACAGAGAACAGAGAACGCAACCGTCCATCCAAGAAATGGTGATAGCGGTGGACTCTTCGTATATATATATATATATATATATATATATATATATAGGGGACGGAACTAGGTTTTTTAGGACTACCACCGAATTTTTCCCTAACGTTTTTCAAAAAATTTTCGAATAAATAAAATAAACCGACACTACCCAAAGTGACGACACCCGTCCGAAAAGATCAACGTCGGTCGTCCCTGATGAGACAACACTACGCACCCGAAGAGTAACACCACCAAAGAAAACAACGGTGGTGGTACTCTCTTCCCGAACACCCGAGATTCGTACGTCCGAAGTCATCAACACCACGTACCCAAATCGACGAGGCTCCGTGCACCCTAGAGGGGTCTGGTCCCCAACTTGCCCACAGGGGACACAACCGTCCGTCTAAGAATTGGTGGTCCCGTTGGGGTTCATTGAAAAACTTTTTACAAGTTTCAGAATTTTTTTAATGAGAAGGGGATCTCGATCGACGAAGGTTTGAATTATAAAACGTACAAAAGAGAGAGAACGAGCCACTGATATAAACGAAGAAGAAAGACGTCAACAGCAGAATATCGACTAGAAACGACTAAACAGTTGTCTACAAAATGAAAGTCAAAGTGGTCAAGACCTCCTTGGCACATCCCCATGAGTCGACGACCCGTGTACATGTGCGGATACGTGTGCGTCACCACGTGTGTGTTACGGTCCCGGTCTTTACGGGGCTCTGAGCGAAGTAGTAGGGACAGAGTCTGAAGGGAGGGTGCACGTCCACTACGACGGGACCCCCGACACTGTACGTCCTGTCCCGAGACGACTGGTGACACGAGGGGAGGGGTGTGTGTTTCAGTTCCCGTTGGACTCCCCGTCTTCGGCCAGACGTCCCCGGTTCCTCATCTGACCCCCACTCCTTGGCTTCTGGTCTCGCCTGTCAAATAACTCGTCAAACACAGGTCAAGTCAGTGACTCACCGCAGGCTAAGAAATACTGGGGTACGTGATATCGGACGGTCCGAGGAGACAGGTATCCTAAAGGGTCCGTTCATATGATCTCACCCAACCGTAAAGGAGGAGGTCCCCTAGAAGGGCTGGGTCCCTAGCTTGGACCCAAAGGCCACCGAGGACGTAGCCGTCCGTCTAAGAAGTGACGACTCGGTGTACATAACACATCACCAGTAATCTTGTCTTCTCACCTGTGTACTTTATCTCTGTAAGAATTTACAACCCAAATGAAAAAGAAATTAGAAACCGGCAAGACCCAGAAGGAACACCACGGGTCCGAAGAGATCAGTGCACCCGAAATCAACGGGGTACCGTACTCCCTAGAATCAAGGGGCTGGTCCCGAGTTTGGGACCAGGGGACGTAACCTTCCGCCTAAGAGTTGGTGACCTGGTGGTCCCTTCAGGGATTTAAACCTCAAATATAGAATACTTGTGCGTTCACGAGTGAGGGTTTGGAAAGTAAAAACAACGATACACGATAGTGGGACTAAAAAACGACTCAAGGGTGAGTAAGACGTAGGAAAGAGTCTTCTGAGTCTTCCAGACCCTTCCTCAAGAGTATGGACAACGAGACTTAAGTCGATGTCACGTACCCCGGTAGACCTTAGTTTGGACCTTAGTTTTCTGGACCTACCCAAAATAATCGGAGAAAAGGTGGGGAAGGAAGTGGGAAGTGGAAAACTCCTGGCAGAGACTGGAAGGGTCCCAAGGTGGAAATTAGACATACTGAAAGTTGACAAGGGAACCTGTACCAGCTTGGGTCACCGTAATCAGGTATTCCCCAGCACTATAAAGCGTCCCAAAGCGGTCACTTGACGATTGTAATAGATTTTCATTTCGATAGGTACTATCCTTCCAAAGGTGTCCTAAAAAAGGAAAAAATAGTGTGGGTAAAACTGTAAAAGGAGAACCAAAATACGTCATAAATACGAACACCTGTAAAAAAAAAAGGACAGAGAAACCCAATACTACCATAAAAGTAGAAAGGGGGACTTAAATAGTGGACAAAATAAATCTCGAAACTGGTAGTTTTGGGGTAACTATTCCCCCTTTGTACGTTACACCCGCACAGGAAGTAAAAGAAGGACCGTCTTTTTTCTTGTTCTAACAGTAAAGTGTCTTAAGAGTCACACGCAGAATCGAATCTCTCGGTCCGTAAAACAAAGTTCCACCCCCTACAAGTCTCATGAAGACTACGTCTCTCCTACCGGTCCTCCCTCGTTCCTAATGGGAGTAGAGTAGTCAGTGGAACACCCCCTGTGGGACTGAATCGGTACACCTAAGACAAATCCCATTCCTCTTAAAGTCGACTCGGAAGACTGTGACGGCTTATTTGTGGGTCTACTCGTGAGAGTCGGAAAGGTCTGTGAGAGGGACGGAGCTGTCGGAAGCAAGGGAAAAAAAAAAAATGACACTAAAAAAAGAAAGGAAAAAAATTAACCTTATATCAACGACGTGTTACACAATCAAAGACGACATGTCGTTTCATTCAGTGATATGCAGATAGGGAAGAAAAAACCCAAAGGAAGGGTAAAGTCAGTGGTGTCTCGTGACTCATCTCCAGGGACTCGATACGTCATCCAAGAGTAACGACGACGACGACGCCGATTCAGCGGAGTCAGCACAGGCTGAGATAGACAAAATATGTGTCATAGTTATCACGTATACACAGTTAGGGTCAAAGGGTCAAGTACGGAGGGGAGGACGGAACCATTAATTGTTTGAACCATTCAAACAAGAGACGTAGACACTGAACTTAAGACGAAACGTTCATTCAAGTAGAGATGGTAAAAAGATCTAAAGTGAACATTCGTCGTAATCTCTTGGACGGACAGTTACGTCCTCTATATCCTCTACACCCAAACTAGAGGCCCAACCCTGTTAGGGGACCTCCTCCCGTGTCGTCGGGTGAGGTCGTAAGAACGGACCTCTTAGGGGTACCTGTCTCCTCGGACCGACCGATGTCAGGCATCCCAGTGTTTCTTAACTTGTACTGACTCGCTGAAACGTTCGTGTATGTTGTAAACAAAAAGAGAAAGACTGACAGAAGTGAGACATACTGTTAGAGATCCGGGTAGGTACAGAGACGTTTATCATGTCAAGACGAGGAAAAATACCGACTCATCATAAGGTGACATACATACATGGTGTCGAAATAGGTAAGGAGACAACTACCTGTAAATCCAACGAAGGCACAGGACCGATAACATTTGTCACAACGTCACTTGTAGTCCCACGTATACAGGCAATCTTAATACCAAAAGAGGTCCATATACAGGTCCTCACCATGACGACCCAGTATATATCGAGACACCAATCAAAAAATTCCTTTGAGGTGTCACAAGAGGTATCACCGAAACAGTAGGAATCAAGAATACTTGGTCTCTTCAGACCGTCTCTTGGACCCACATCAAGAGACTCCTTGTCACATCGGACACTCCTTGGTTTAATGGTCCCCTCTATCGAACTCTGTCAGAACAGCAAAGCCACCCGATCTCGACTCTCATCCCGACCTTCGACACCCTAATTACGACGCAGCTCACCTCTGTCAGGAGACGGTAGTCCGGACAGACTCAGTCACTGCAGAAGTGTCGACAAACTGAGAGTACAGCAGTCGAAGTTAAGACTACAGGAAGAGAGGAACAAGTCGCTGGGGTCAAGGAAGACAAGAGGACGTCTCCAATTGGAACTACACTTCACTGGACGTAGAGGACGTGACGTCCGCCTAAGAAATGGGCGACTCGGTGACCCCTTCGGTTGTCAGGACGTATTGGGGTCCGAAACACCCCTTCTCCCCTAGCAAAGACCTCCGTATTCACCGGGGTTCGACACAGACATCTTCGATGGTCCGAAGAGAAGGGGCAGCTCGGAATCCACAGAGACGGACAGACAGAGGGGTCACAAGGTCGAGACTGAGACCCTGGTCTGTTGCGAGACGACCCCTCGACTCAAGTTCAGGACCATTTAGTCAGGGAGAGACTCGGGGTCCCAGCAGGAGGTGTTTCCTGTAAGGACTTCTGTCACACCCTACCTGAACCTAGGGTGAGAGACCGAAGGGAAACGTCTGGAGGCCTGTGACTCAACCGTCTCTTCGGGCTCCGTCGCACGTCGACGTCGAGGAGGAACGGGAACCGAAGGCGTCGACACAAGGGCCCGGTCCGCCACCCGGGAGACCAGGGTCGCCTCCCCCGTACCGACTACGACACGACACAGGGGTCGCCAGTGACGACGTCCCGGGGGCGGGACCGCGGGTACACGTCTCCCCGAGTAACAAAATAACTACGACGTACACCCCGGGTGCCTTGAGTTTACGATTCAAGTGTCCGACGGGGACGTTGAGGAGGTTCGTCCAGGGGCAGCGAGGCATGTGACACCTCCTCCACCGAAACCAGGACCTCTGTGAAGGAAGACAAAAGTGTTCTACCGTAACAAGGACAAAGAACGGAGGTACTGGGAAGTTTCCTTGATATATATATATGTATAAAGGAAGTTTTACTTTGGTATATATATGTATTAAATGTATATAAAATTATATAAGTTATCGATATGAGTGAACAAATAGTCTAGGACAACGATCCATTAAACGTCGAGAAGGAGTAAAACTGGAAGACAACCATTGAGAAAGTCAGAGTAAAGTACTTCATCTCGCAAAAGACGTGATCGGTCAGTTATGGCAAAATTTATCAACAGGAGCACAGAGCGAGTTCGGGGACAAGAGCACTCAACCCAACTTAGTCGTACCACTACTTTAACGAAATCTAGGTAAAATTCTTACAGTGTTTCTGAGAAAAAGTCTACAAAATGTTTTGTTCAACCAGACACCCAGAAAACGTTTACCCTAGTCTTCATCCGTACGGGATCAGGACGGAACCCCCCCAGCGGCACCATTGATCGTCCTTCGCCCCTCCCTCCCCCGAACCTGAGATGGGACATATAAACCCCGTACGGACTTCCTTACCTCTCCTTCCAGACCCAGACGCAAAAATCCTTATAGGCGTCCTAGTGTCGTGTGTCTGACTTGACTCCCGGACAGACGAGGACGGGTTTCCGAAGTGGGGTTAAGGTCGGGAAAGAAACTAGGGTGACTACGAGAAGGATATCACGTGGGGGAAATGGATGACGGTCCAGTCCCGGTTGACGGAGAGTCGAGGAGGAGGTGGGAGAGTCGGGGACAGTGGGGGTCCTGGTGGAGGAGGAGAGGAGGGAATGAGAGAGGACACCCGAAATGAAAGGTACACGGAGAGTCTCGTAAACTAGTGAAGACGGAAGTAAAGGTGAGAAGTACAAAATTACAGGACTGGTTTGCGAAGCGAGGACATCTTGTCCTCGCCCTGTAAGGAACCAAGGAAACCGGACAGGAGAGACCCGTGGACCGAGTCACGAAAGGCATGTCTCCACGAGTGGTCCGGATGGGTCCAGGTGAGTGAAGTCCGAAAATAAAAAAATTGTAAATAAATGAATATGAATAAACCGACGTGTCTCAAAACCAACACCGTGTGTCCTAAAAATCAACTCCGTACACCCGAGATCAAGGGCCTGGTCCCTACCTTGGACCCGAGGGTTGTAACCCTCACGGCTCAGAATCAGTGACCTGGTGGCCCCTTTAAGGGAGTGGTGTCAGAGTGAGGGCGGCAAAACAATCACACAAGTACACTCTGGACGGGCGTTAGTCCGGGTGAACCGTAGGCGAGGACCGGACCTCCCGTCCCACACGTTTCAGGGTACTTACGGTCGTCACACACTCCGTCGGAACGGGTCCCGAGAAGGAAGGAACGAGAGTGGCAGTGGGAGTACGATACTCGTGGCAACTTCGGGATTTAGGGCGGCGTCCGTACACGACACAAAAATCTGTTCAGAAAATGGGGTACACTGTCGGAACAGAGGCACAACACCTTGACCGAACCGACAATGAGGGACAGTTCGGATCTCCACTAGTAAAGCTCTGTCTTTGTGAAAGGACAGGGAAGACAAGCAAAAAGTAGAATTTGTGTGGGGACTCACAGCGAAAGTCTTAAGGACCGTCATGACCCTAAAAAATCAACTGAGGCAACAACCTCTCGTCCATGTGTATGAGACAATGATCCGACATCTTTTACGAGACAGCTCGTCCCCGAACAAGTGTTGCACTACCCTACACCCAGACACCGCACCGACAGACGAATCCCTACGGTCCTTACCACTCCTCCGATCTGCACAAAGAGTAACACCCAGTTTCATTTGGTAAACAAGTTCAGCCACCATTGATAATGCAAGTTACACACACACCTATAAACACGTTCGGATCGTAAACACCCACGTGAACCTTTCACACAAACCAAGTGAAACCTGTGGACTTCCCAGTACAGAAGTTAGAAATACGAATAATTTTTCATAATTATGGATCCATGTACCCTTGTCACTTTCGAAACTCTTGTATAAGTCTCTACTCTGACGCCATAGACACCTTCAGACAAGGGTGGGGTACGGGACTCTGTCTTCGAACGATTCCACAGGTCTTCGACGAGATTCTACAGAAGTTTCGTACTTCTAAGGAATTTTTTTCATTTTTATCTTGACGGTATACTGGGTCGTTAGGGTGATGACCCGTACATGGGTCTCTTTTGGCATTAAGTTTTTATGTATGTGAGGGGTCACGAGTAACGTCGTGATAAATGTTATCGGTCCTGCACCTTTGTTCGGTCTGCACGTAAGTGTCTCCTCACCTATTTCTTCTAACCATGTATACATGTCACCTTGTAATGAACCAGTATTTTTCCTTGTTTTAACCCAGTGAATATCTCTACACCTACCTAGATCGGACATATGTCTCACTTCAGTCTCTTTGTTTATACATACTTGTGTATATACACCTTAGATCTTTTTACCATGTCTACTCGGATAAACGTCCCTTCCTTATCTCTACGTCTGTGTCTCTTACCCGTACACCCCTCCACCCTGCTTGACTCTCTCGTCCTGACTGTATGTAGGTGAAGGGCACACTTTGTCTACCGACCACCCTTCGACGACGTATCGTGGACCTCGAGTCGAACCCCGAGACACTACTGGATCCCCCGCCCTACCCCCTCCCCAACCCTCCGGGTTCTTCCTCCCCTGTATACATATGTATACCGACTAAGTGCACCAACATGTCGTCTTTGCTTGTGGTGTAACATTTCGTTGATATATGGGGTGGCTGTGTGTGTGTACTCCGTAACTCACTCGGTAGCGCTCAAGCAGAAAACCGCTGAAGCACACGGCAAAATGGGGTAAACTATCATTCGGGACCAGACTAGGCAGAGAGAAGGGGGTGGGACTAGAGCACGAAAGCCCTTCTCTCTTGGTGTCACTCTAGCTCTCCGCCGCCGCCTTGTTCTACTGAGTCATGTAGTGGCTCGAGAGCCTGTACCAGGGGTGCACGTCACGCGACCGGGCCTTCGGGCTGTTCGAGTGGTAGGACGCGTACCGGCAGAGAGTGTACTTCAGGTACGCCCCGTGGCCCTTGTTCAGGTGCCTGCCGCGGATGTTCGGAAGCAAGGACTGCCTTGTCCATGGGCAAGTGAGGAGCAGACACCAGGAACGAGGGGACCATTGGTGTAAGGACCCTCCCGTCTCTCACCGCCCTTACTGACACAGTGGTTCCACTCTATTTGACGCACCCCACTTTCCGACTCCACCCCTGCTTTCGTCTTTGAAAGTAGGGATACGAAGCGATCCTTTGACAGAAGACCCCTGACAGAAAGACTCAAACGTAGGAGAGGAAAAAAAGGGGGTGGTACATGGAATTATTCTGTCCGAAGGGACTACCGAGTCACCACTTCTTGGACGGACGGTCACGTCCTCTACGTCCAAACTAGGGAGTCAACCCTTCTAGGGGACCTCCTCTTTTACCGGTGGGTGAGGTCATAGGAATGGACTTCTTAGGGTACCAGTCGCCTCGGACCGACCGATATCAGGTACCCTAGCGTTTTCTCAGACTGTGTTGACTCACTGACTTGTTGTTGGTGGAATCATTCTATAGTGAGTTTCGTTTTTCTCTATAACACGAATCGTGTACGAGTGGGTCCTTTTTCCGTCGTTTGGGTCAAGAAGACACGATCTGATCGTCACTACCAGTAGTAGTACTACTTTCAAAACCATCTACAGTGTCGTTAGTATCACTGTTCCTGAATTGTCCGTCGTGCATCGGTCGGAGACGGGACTCGGGTAAACTTCAGTACAGGAAAGACACGTCCTAAAGTGACTCAGGAATAAGACCGAGGTCCTCCTTCGACGACAATAAGTAGGGACGAAATCTCTACTTCTTCACCTCCGAAGTTTTCACAGACGACGAGTCACCTCTGGTCCTCAACTGTGTCCCACTAGTCTGGGGTCTTGGTACATAAAATTGTCGATAGGACCAGAAACGTCTCAACCTTTGTCACTTGGGCTCTCCACCGGACACCCTTCATAACTATATAACATTAAACTGGTAAGGTACGGGACCTTCCGGACACAAGACCCAGGAACAAGAAGGGGTACGACCAGTCTGTAACAGTCGAACACAAGTGAGTAGACATCTGTTTGTCCTCGAAAGACGGGAGGACTGGGACTCCCGAAGACGTCCTATTTCCCCTGTTACCTGAACCACGGCCGTCCCCCTGCCCCTTCACTACACAGCAGTCCCTGTGTCCGTCCTTCTTCACAAGTCCGAGCAGTCGCCGACGGGCCCTGTCTCAGTCGCGACCGGACGACCCTCCCTCGGGGTGTATACGCGTCTTTCTCTCGTCTCCTTCCCCAAGGTGTACCCCTCTGAACCCTTTGGCCACTCTTGTCTCGGAACCTCCTTCCCCACTCTTCCACACAGGTCTCTGTCTTAGCACACAAAACGACCTCACTCCTTAGATTCGTAATCCAAATCTTTTTCTCGTTCCTTTCTCCTCGAGTGTACTTAAGGACACACCGTCAGAAAAATCGTTCCCTGAAAACAGTAGGGTAACGGGTACACGAGAAGTGGAGTTCCACACTTCTCCACACCGTCACCCCACTGGGAGAGACCCTCGGCACCTTATGACATCAGGTCCCGTCTTACGGGTTGGGTAAAGGTGGAGACATTTTCCCAATTCCAATTGTGTCGTTACCGAGGGTGGACCGTCCCAACACCTCTGTCCATTCCCTCCTTCGTCTCATCTCACAAATTGTGCCCCGACTTCACCTTACTTCCTACTGATCGACCACTTATCACACTTTCATCACAATTAGCAAATCAGTACAGCCTGAGACGTTGGGGTACCTGATATCGGATGCTCTGAGGAGACAGGTACCTTAAGAGGTCCTTTCTTACGACCTCACCCAACGGTACGAGAGGACATCCCCTAGAAGAGCTGGGTCCCTGACTTGGGTGCCAGAGGACGTAACCGTCCGCCCAAGAAATGGTAGACTTGGGGGTCCCTTCGGATCGACCGTCCATTCGTCTGTCTTTACGTAATGCGTACAGGACTGGCGATCCCAATCATTCTCCGAAAAGGAGATGTAAAGAAATTAGGAATATTGTTTGGGACAACCCCAGGTATAAACTGTAATTAGAGAAATTCACTGCTCCCTAATTTTTGCACCTCCCTGAAAGGACCACCAGGTCACCGATTTCTGAGACACGAGGGTTACGTCCCCCGGGTCTAAACTAGGGACCAGTCCCTTGATCTAGGGCGTACGGGATTGATTCTCAAACGTCCGATGTTGACTTCTAGGGTGTACGGTGTTGATTCTGGACCACGTCGGTTTAATTATTTATATAAAAAATTTACGAAAAAGTTTTTCTTTCTCTTACCTCTCTTCTCTCTTCCGTCAATACATCCAGTGTACGTAGGAGAGGGGGTTAAGTAGAGAGCCAAGGAACCATCCGACAACTACTACTGTTGTCGGTGTATACAATTCATGGATGACAAGCGGTTCGGGAATGACTCAGGAAGTGTAAGTTCTAGAGTAAATTGGAGTGTTTTAGAAGGGGGGCTGGGGTTCTTTTTCCGTACTTTTGTTTTGTTTTGTTTTTGTCTTCGGTTTCTATAATGCAGACCTCGGGTCTGAACGTGTCACTTCACCTTCTCGACCTCGACCACCAGAGGAAACTGAGGTGGTAGACACAAAAATCTGGAAGGACAACCGAATTGACCTCCTATCCCCGTTCCAACGAAGACCTAAGTCCCGTGTTCTGGAACCAGGACTCACCCCACGAGGGTCTTCTACTTTTGGTCTCCCCTCCCACATCTTTCTCCCCGAGCATTCCTCCCACTCGAGACCGGGTATTCGGGAAGGGTGTCAGGGATTTTTCCCGACTTTGACACTTTTGTATTTACCTCAGTTGAACAGGTGAAGGAGAGGAAACCTCTGTGTCTTAAGACATGAAAGGGTCTGTTGGACAAAATACACAATGTCAGGAAGGACAACCCTTCTGGTAGAGTTGTGACTTTTATTTTGACGACTGGGTCAGAAGACTTGATTCAGTAGTAGTTCTCCCTACCGTGTCGCCTTCACGCTTCGTTCTGTTTCCCCCTTTTATTTGCAAAGAAATTTTTTACTAACATATCTGGCGAAGGCGTGGGTTAAGGGTCCGTTTCCTACAATCTCAAGACTGAGTCGGCTCCCGAGTCTCTGGAGGGACCCAAGACGAGTAGTCGACTGAGTGCAAAGGACCAGAAACTCGAAAACCCGCGGGAGTCCAGCCCGTGGTTCCCACCCCGGCCAACGAGGTCCGAGGTGTGTCCACCGGTAAAGAGACAATGTCGTTCCGAGGGTGGATGTTAAAAACAACAACAAATCAGCGGGTCAGCAAAGGTTGAGAAACACTGGGATACCTGAGGAGACACAGACGGTCCGAGGAGACAGGAACCCCTAAGAGGTCCGTTCCTATGATCTCGCCCAACGGTGAAGGATGAGGTCCCCTAGAAGGGTTGAGTCCCTAGCTTGGACTCAGAGGACGAAACCGTCTACCTAAGAAATGGTGAACTCGGTGGTCCCTTCGGGTGGACGTCAATGTGTCTTCGTGCCGTAAACCCCGAAGGGTCCACCGAGTCACCGCTTCTTAGGGGGACGGTCACGTCCTCCACGTTCTCGACACCCAAGTCAGACACCTGTCAGGTACCTGTCTCCTCCGGACGCCCGATGTTAGGCACCCCAGTGTTTTCTCAGCCTGTGTTAAATCGTTGATTTGTTGTTTTGTCGTCTCTTAAGGGTCGTTCTTAACAAACGGTTGGCGACTGGTCTTCTTAGGGTAAAAAGAAGCCCCGGACTCGTCACACGCTCCACCTACTCTCGACCGACACCTGAGGCCGTGTGTACCTTCTCAGCCAGGGGTCCAGGACGTTCCTGCCTCGGGGAACGCAAGTCGTCCTTTCCCCGGGACTCGGACTGCCCCCTCTGTCGACGCGGACCCGACGGACTTCCGTGACGTTTCTTTTCCGTAGAGTAAACCTGTCTCAACTAGGACGGGTGAGACGTAGGGAGAGCCCTGCAACTCCCGAAGGACGGCGGGTAAGTAGGAAGGACGGCCGTGGTCGTCAGTACTCGAGACACTCAGTCGCACTGGGGTCCCGACCGTGTCGATTTGTGAGAAGAGTGGCGGTTCCCTGTGCTTGTCACAACCATAGGGACGGTGGAGGACCCTAATGGGACCCTGAGACAACTCTACAGCCGACAGTGTCTCAAGACCCTCAAACCGTCTGTCACATTTCACCACGGGAGTGTAGGTGACGGTCGTAAGTCGAGTCTGTCCTTCTCTTCTCCTCACTCTCGCGACCGTCGTGCCGTCCGCCACCGACCCCTCTGCGGACCACGGAAAGGAAGAGAGAGGGGTGCAAGGGTACCCGGAGGGGAGGGAAGGACCTAGTAGAACACGAGGTCACTGTACTGACTTCAAACTTTTACATCCTCTCCGGTAAACGTGGAGACCCTGGGTTATGGAAGACTAAGGTGACCCGACCCTTAAAGGAGAAAGGAATTCTCTCTCGTTCAATTCCCTGAAGGAACCACCAGGTCACTATCTCTGAAGCGGAAGATTACGTCCCCGACGCTCAAACTAGGGACCCGTCCCTCGATTCTACGGTGTACGGAGTATCGGTTTATTTTCGTATAAAATTCTTTAAGTCACTTCTGAAAATTTTTCAGAAGTGTGAAAAATTTTCTAGTATTTTTTCTCCTGATCAATTTCTGTCAATTGACACAGACCTCGTCGACATAGAATCTCGAATCATACTCGAAAGACTTGAAGAAAATTTTTTTATTGAACGAGTAAATAAAAACCGATATGACCCAGAAGCAACGACTCACCTGAAAGAGATCAACACTTGTCGTCCCTCATGAGAAGAACACATCCCCGAAGAGTGACGTCACCGAAGAGAACAATTGCCTCGTACCCGCGATCCGCGTACCCGAAGTCTCAATACCGTGTGTTCGAATCAACGAGGAACCGTACACTTTGGAAGGACCCGGTCCCTAACTTGGGTACAGGGGACGTAACCGTCAGTCTAAGAATAGGAGGCATGGTGGTCCCTTCACACGAAACACGTGAAAATTTCGAGTAAAAGGTCTTTTTTTTCTCAAGGGGTTTCGTAAACACATAGTCTTACTCGAAGACTTACTTTCAACTTCCAACGATTATTCTGACAAATGGACCAAACAGGTACAGCCCAGGAGTAGCACTAGAAGAGAAGGGTCCTTGACTTCGTAGAGTAGGAACTTCGCCGACTACCCAAAAACAAACATCACCGTCGTCTCTGCCCGTCTCACTAGATGCACAGGCTGAGACAGTGGGGACACGACTTAGTTGGGGTCAGTCTCACCAAGCCCTCGTGGGAGATACTCGTCCACGTAGGACTGCTACACCTCTTCGACTCTCTCGTCGACACGTGGAGTCTTTTGAGTTACTGTCCAATCACAGCGAGAGAGGCTCCTCGAAAGGGGGATCTCTTTCAGAAGAAAGGAATTTGTATGGTTCCTTATTGTGACCTTGTTTATATAATGGTATACATTTTATCTATCGGACACCCTCAAACTACTACTACTTCCCGTGGGTTTCGACCACGAGACACTGTCGGACCTCCTTACCCCACCCCTCCCTCCAACGCCTTATCTCCCCTGCGTCCATACGGATGCCGTCTAAGTGGGACTACATACCGTCTTTGATAGTGTTATAACATTTCATTAATAGGAGGTCAATTTTATTCATTTAAAATTTTCATGACCCTTCAAACTCCAGTCTTTTACAACGGATGTCCACTTCCTATATAAACTGAATCGAACAAATTATCGAAGTAAATAGGACATTGTACAATTTTAAAGTAAAAATTACGTACTAAAAAAAGGATATAAAATGGAGGTTAATACCCTACAACGGTGATCCTCCGTAACAACTGTGCAATCGGTGTTGGGTGAGTTCACACACTAATAAACACTTGGATTAGTATCCACAACTAAAAGGTCCGGAATGAATACCCTTTACTTTAAAGAATAACTCTGTAAATTTATGTCAATCGAGACGATATGGTGTTTTATTACACAATATTTTTAGTGACGTTCTTTGTTTTAGTACTTCATTTTTGGTGTCCCGAACCCTCCCCTTTCACCCGATCGGTACTGTGATTTTTAAACAGTCCCTGTTTTACAAATCTATTCTTGTTTTGATCCTTGGATTATTTTTACTCTCGTAACAAACTGTGTAATTCACTAATTCTTTAAATACCGCGAACTGGAACTTTGGGTTGAACTTCAACTGAACACATCATTCACTCGTAGTCTTGAACCCACAACCACACTTTTACCAGGTTCCTGGTAGCATACTTTAGTCCGTCTTTAGTTCGTGACATTGTATTATGCACCTATCAACACCGAGTATTGTGTGCACCATCTAGTCGCGTCGGAGACACACGGTGTCACACATGTAAAACACTTAAGGACACACCGAGATAAGTCGACCCACGTCAAAGACACAAGTACATCATGAAGAATGTCTATTTTAGTTCTCATTCGTTTGTGTTTTAAGCGTAAGACTAGTTTGACAGTGGGTTACATAGACACCGTGACCTCGTCTTAACGTAAAAATTCATAAAACAAATAAATAACCCGACACAACACAGAATCAACGTCGTACATCCAAGAAGCAACACAGTACGCCTTAGAAGACAACGTCACGTGTCTGAGAGATCGACACCGAACTTCCAAGTTATCAACGTCGGGTACCCGAATCAACGAGAAACCGGACACCCCAAAGTTAAGGGGTTGATCCCTTACTTGACGGACACCCCAAAGTTAAGGGGCTGATCCCTTACTTGAGCACAGGGGGACGCAACGTTCCGCCTGAGAAGTGACGGCCTGGTGGACCCTTCAGGGTTCTAAACGAAAAAGTTTTTTCGTAATATCATCTCGGCTCATATGGTACTATCCCGAAGGGACCACCGAGTCTGTCATTTCTTAGACGGACGTTTCGTCTTCTGGGTCCAAACTAGGGACCCAGACCTTCTATGAGACCTCTTCTCTTACCGATGGGTGAGGTCATAAGAACGGACCTCTTAAGGTACCTGTCGCCTCGGACCCCCCCGAGATCAGGTACTCCAACGTTTCTCAACCTGCACTAACTCGTTGATTGTGAAGTACGGTACTCGGGAGGTAAGGCGAAATGCTGTCTAGACAAACACGTCGCACAAGAACGACGGTGTGGCTCTCGGCGACCTCAGAGTAAAGGAAGACACAGACGGATTTCATGGAGGAAGTTACGAGCCGCGTGTCATCCACAAGTCGTCTTCGGACCACTTGTCACTCCGTCACGAAAACATGACATCATTAGACGATCCCAACTGTATTGCTTTGTGGTGTCTGACCCACCGAATTTGGTGACAGTAAATAAAAGAGTGTCAAAACCTCCGATCTTCAGGTTCTATTTCCACAACTGTCCAAACCAAAGACCATTCTCGAGAGAGGACCCGACGTCTGTAGGTGGAAGAGTGAGACACAATCCCAATCAAAGAGTCAACGTAGACTGAGAGACGTCGGGGTACCGGATCTCGGGTGGTCCGAGGAGAGAGATACTCTAAGAGGTCACTCTTATGACCTCACCCAACGGTAAGGGAAGAGGTTCCCTAGAAGGGCTGGGTTCCTAGTTTGGACCCAGAGGATGCAACGTCCACCCAAAAAATGACAATCTCGGTGGCCTCTTCGGGGAGGGAGGTTTCCCGGGTTTAGAGACCTATTCTCAGGGTACAGGTTAGAAGAGTGGTGAGTCCTACTAGACCCAGATGTGATATGAGGTTATTTGGTTTGATATGGGGTTATTTTAATTAAAAATTTTACAAAAATTTTTCACTGTCCTCATGGCGACAAAGACTTGTTATTATCATTAAAAGAGTCACAACCAATAGTCACTGCGTGTGTTTCCTCCTTCTATTACTTCCTAATTCCATACACCTGTCAGATGCTACATGCCCCTACTCGAGAGGCATACGCATTTTGTTGCCACGACTTTGTCTGAGTCTCTTTCTGCACCAGACGGTAGCGTGTCGACCCTGACTTACTCTCTTGAGGGATGTCTGTAGCATCCCCTGTGCGGAACCCTTCAATTGCTAGAACCTTCCCTACACTTTCCCCCTTATGTAGTCGGTCCTTCACAACCAAACTGTCGACTTTAGTGGAAGGGACTTTTCTCGACAGAAAAAAAAGGGGCTGAGGTCATACACTTGTGTCCTACACCGAAATACTTTCGTCAGTCCTCTGGGTCGACCTCGTCAGTCACCCACTCCCTTCACTACCAGTTTCCGTCCAGTCAAAGGCCTAGTTCCCAAATTGTTTGATCGAGCGGTCTCAACCCACCTGTGAAGACAGACACCCTTCAGAATTACACATACCGTCACAACTTTCCCCGTCGCACTTGGTGTAAACCTTTCTTTCCAGGGACCTCACCTACGACCTACCACCGGAACCGTCGGTCTCGACCACATCACCTCACTCAGGAGGTCCTGTGGTCTCTTCTCGGTCACTTGGGACTCACCGACCCGAGGTACTCCAGCCCACCTCTTCCCACCACTTCTCCTGACCCAGAGAAGACCTTGGTCTCTCACACGTTACGCTTAGAGGGTCCTGTGTGTTGTATTTTCGCATAACTAGGTCACGTCCTTCGAACCCTATCGAGTGTCGTCGGTCCGACGGCGACCGGAGTCCCAAAACGACCTGGTTCCTGACCCTCCCTCGACCCGAAGCATCGGTTGGTTTCGCGTCTACATTACTTTTGATCATTATTTTTCGGTGTCCCTACTATACTACGGAAGTCACTAACCTGATCCCAAAGAGTTGGGAGGACAGGAATCCGTACCACCCAAAGTCCGGGTCTCTCTCTACTGTACCGGGTAACCTACCCCGTAGTCCCACCCTCCGTCCCACACCCCCGTTCCTCGGTCCGTTCCTGACGACGCCCCCTCGACCAAATTAGTCCCGTCGGACCTTGTGAACTGGGTTACTTCAAGGGGAAGAGACTCGGAGGGTCAGTCATTTCTCAGGGAGAAGGTACGTATCCAAAACGTCCCGCCGGACCTGACTCGTACACCCCGGAACGTACACGCACCACTGGCCCCTGTTCTGTGGCTTACTGTCACCCCGGACGTCTGCGGGTACGACTAAACTCCTAGGGTCTTTTTGTTACGAACGTGTCTTAACGTCAGGACCCCCACCACCTCTACTCCCTCAAGAAGAAACACCTTAATTTTAAAAGGGGGACCGACCTCCTCACCACTGTTTCTCACCCTCCTTCTAAGTGTCTCAGAGGAATCTTACCTTTGGTCCGCAGTACCTTAACAAGTCAACGATTCACCACAGCCTGAGAAAGACTGGGGTACCTGACGTCGTGCGGTCGGAAGGGACAGGAGGTCATAGAACCTCAAACGAGTCTAAGTACAGGTAACTTAACCACTACGGTAGGTTGGTAGAGTACCTCACCATACCTGGTTACGTTACTACACTGAACAGACACTTATTTTCGACCCCAAACAGGTACACTCCTCCCCGATCCCCTTGGGAGTGGATCGTCGTCGTTGCGACGAGTATCTCTTTCACGACCCTCCCGGAACCCTCGGGGAACGACCAAACGTGAGACGCTAGAACCGACCAAGGAAAGAAGAGACGGAGAACAAGAGGAATAGAGTCGGATCCTGTAACGATCCGGGGAAGATCGAGATAAGATGGGAGAACGGGTTCCGGGGCCATATCTTAGATTAGGTGACTAACCTCTTTACCATCCTCCAACCTCTTCTCCTTGATTTTCGACGGTGGTCCAAGGACCGAGTCCCGGTGTGGGTGTCCGGGGAGACCCGGGGTAAGGGTACTTACGAAGGAACATCCGACAGTGTCGGACCACCCGTCCTACCGTTGTAACCGGGACCTTTGGGTTCTCGATACGTCTTGTGTCCTGTAGTTTTCATTCACCCCTTTACAAAAGTCTATAGATTCTTTTTCAATTAACTTAGAATCGAAAGGTACTTTTAATTTTAACATGAAATTCATAATAAAATTTTATAACAAAATTTTTACGATGTGTCTCTGTACGTAGCACATTATTCCCACCTCAAAAGACAGAGACTTGTCAATATATTCACCTAAAACTCATCTTCCTTTTCTCCAGCTCTTTACTGACTTTGACACACGTACGGCTCAGAGAGTCAGCACAGACTGAGAAGGACTGGGATACCTGACGTCGGACGGTCCAAGGAGAAAGGTACCCTAAGAGGTCCTCTCCCAACGGTACTGAAGGAGGTTCCCTAGAAGGGTTCAGTCCCTAACTTGGGTGCAGACAAAACAGAGGACGTAACCTCCCACCCAAGAAATGGTGATCGCGGTGGACCCTTCGAACCGACTTTGACATTTCCTTAAGAGTTACCGATCATAGGATAGTTAACTTTAACCTATCGGTCATTGGTCGTCTAAAACGTGTACGTCGAAGAATCCAAGCTTAGTTATTTCAAGGGTTTCCCTTTTTCTTCTCGGTATCTCTTTCGTATAAGTAAGAGGTCCTGAGCCTAACCGACATCGAACTCCCCCTAGGACGACTCCTTACAAATGAGTGTTCTTCTTGGGTCGAGGAACACTCTCGAACAGAACCATCCTCCCAGTTTCCCTAGACAGTAGAGTACGACTCACTGAGACCTACATTTGGACCTTTTAGAGAACCGTTTGTTACGGACCCCCGACCCCCGCCCGTCACGACTTGAAAGGGAAACGTCCCCAGTACCCCTACAACTCCCAAGCCTCCGATTACTCTTCCTTGGTCACGGAAAGAGGGTCTCTAGACTCACGGTCATCCTTTCTCGTCGGTACCTTGGCCGGACCAAGTTCACTGTCTTCTAGTCGAGGTCCCCTAACTCACTTTTTCCTTTAAGTAACCGAGCACCTTGACTTTCCCTACACAACCGAAGTCCGAGTCTTCCTAGGTCCACTAAACTTGGGACGATCGCTTTCGTGTCAGTCAGAGACAATAAGCGTGTAAGTCACAACTACTTAAACTCTCATCGTTTTAAATGAACATTGGGGTTGTAGTTATGGGTGCTTCACAATCTCCAGCAAACTCCTGACCGTGTCTCCGGTCCCAGTGTGCCCTATTGTGGAACGGAAGACCAGAGTCGGGAGTATTGATCTTTGTGCACGAGGATACAAAACAGGACACTACAAACCAGAGAAACACGAAAGACAGCCATTAAAACGACAAATTGCGCTGGGAGATCTCGTCACGACTTCAGAGAGATCACAGGAATTCGTGTCCCGACATTACACGGGAGACCTCTCTTCTGTACACAACCTACTTGGAGCAAGTCCGTACTCAGTATTCACGACAACTGACACTCAAGTCACAATACTTAGTTTTATACAATTTCTTTCACAGAAATTTATCGTTGTGTCTTTTATTCTGAGACACAGGTAACTAATTATTCTCGCAACACTGGTCTCCGACCGCCCTCGGATTGGGAGTCAGAGGGAATCCTCGTTACCGAGCCACGAACGAGTCAGTGACAAACGTCACTGAGGTGTCTTGTCTTGACGCTTACCGCTCGTAGTCGACACACAGAAAGGAGGATCGAAACAAACAAAAATTTCGAAATAACTCCGCGTTAACTATATGGCTTCTAACGTGTACAATTTACATATGTTAAACTACTCAAACCTGAATCCGGGTGTGGGTACTATGGTAATGGTCGAAGTTCCATAATTTGTATTGGAAGTGGAGGTTTTGACCTCTTCTCTTACCGATGGGTGAGGTCATAAGAACGGACTTTTTAGGGTACCTGTCTCATCGGATTTTCCGATGTCAGGTGTCCCGCCGTTTCAGTCAGTCTGTGTTGAATCATTGACTTGTTGTTTCGAAATATTGTGGTCGTCTTCATCCAACGGAAAAGTTATGAAGGTCGTCTTTAGGATCCTGACCAAGAGGACCTAGTCGAACCCGGTGGACGGAACGGATTAAAGTCACCGGTCCCTCCGACTCGACCGGATACTCCGGTCGTAGAGGTGGGTTCTCATCCCCTGGGTTCTCATCCCCTCTACACTAAAGGACCTCCTTCAATCACGTCAGTGAGTTTCCTTCTCCCCTTACGGCTCGTCCGTCAACCACGACCGACCCTCTCGGTCCGAGTGCCACTACGAGGACCCCTCCCCACCCACAAGAGGGTCTCTTACCCCTCGTGGAGGAGAATGACCCTTACGACCCCTGTGACCCCATTGTCCTGAGACTCGACTTCTACCTCGGTCACAGTCCATACTTCCTCCCGTATGAACCAGTCCATCTTCAGACTACCTCCCTCCCGGGGAGGTAGTTTTTATTAATAATACCTAGAGTCTCACTGGACTCGGGGTCGAGTGACACACCTCCCTCTCGTTGGTTCCTCTCCAGGGTCACCATGGTCTCAGACACTGACATTGTCCTACGCGGACTCCCCACCCCGAGTCTCCCGGTCGTCACGTCGGTCGACGGGTCCTCTCGTGTCTCCCCCGTTCGGGAAGAGACACAGAATGTGGTACATCGGGTTCTGGGGAGGGTAGGGGGTTGGGATAGGGGGTTGGGACAGGGACACCCATGACTTTAGACCTGTCGGGACCAGGACCGATCGTCTGTGACCTCTGAGGACGAGTCACTGGAGCTCGTGACGCGACACTTCCTTCACGGACCTAGGTACCTGAACAGTCTGATCCAAATAGCCAGGGAAAGGGGTGAAACTAAAAGACACCGAGACAAAGACGAACCGAGAAGGAAGTAAGTCTCTTAACCCAGTTGGAAAACCAAGTTATATTCTTTTTTGAAACGTCAACAATTTTCACAGGTTTCCGTCTCTCATATTCGTTCCGACCTAATAGAAAGAAGAAGGGAGGAAGGAAGAAAGAAAAGGACAGAAGGGAAGAAAGGAAGGAGGAGAGGGAGGGAAGAAGGGAAAGAGAGAGAGGAGGAGGAGGAAGGGAAGGAAAGGAAGGGAACAGAAGGATGGAAGAAAGGAGAGAGGGAGAGAAAGAAATAGGGCAGTAATGAAAAATTTTCAGTACATACACCCTGAAGGGACCACCAGGTCACCAATTCTGAAGCGGAAGGTTACGTCCCTCACGCCCAAGCTAGGGACCGGTCCCTCGGTTCTAGGGTGTACGGAACACCAGTTTTTTAGTTTTGTATCTTGTCTTTGTCATAACATTGTTTAAGTCATTTCCGAAATTTTAAATTTAGTACATAAGTAAGTAAGTAAGTAAGTTGTTTATGAACAAGACGTACCAGCATCTTTCGAGTAGAACCTGTGTCGGAGAGGAGAGCAGTGGCTGTCCGCAAAGGTCGACAACAACCTACTTACCTGGGGGTAAAGGATTGACAAGGCTTACTAGACACTATTAGACCCCGCTCGGGGTCGTCCCAACGAGGGGTTTCCGCAATCGGCCTTTCGAGGGAACGCACTAAGTGCACAGGGTTAGTCGACACCAATTCGAAGGGATAGGAGGGCTCTCGAAACGGCTTCAGGTCTCTACGAAAGTCAGAACCTAGTGGCCCAAACCGGTCCGGCGCCAGCCCGGTGTCCCTCGTCGAGGGGCCCTTCGGACGAGTCGGTCGAGCCGAACTCCTGGACAGTAGTGTGGCGGGGACCCTCCCCAATCCTACGAAGTATCCGAGACGTCAGAGGGACGAGCAGACGCCCTCCCCTGCTGCGGACGCCCTGAGTCACGAGCAAAGTGAAAAGAAAAGAGTGGGTTGGGGTCGTCACTTGATAAGCACGACGACGACGACGATTCAGCGAAATCAGCACCGGCTGAGACACGCTGGGGTATCTGCCGTCGGGTGGTCCGAGGGGACAGGGACCCTAAGAGGTCCGTTCTTGTGACCTCACCCAACGGTAAAGGGAGAGGTTACGTACTTTCACTTTCACTTCAACGATATCGTTTGAGAAGATGGAAAAATTTAATTAATTAATCGATTAACTACATAACAAAAACCAACACGACCCAGAAGGAAAGACTCGTGCCCCAAAAGAGATCAACTCTGCTGACCCCCTACGAGGGATCAACACCGCCGAAGAGAAACACCTCGTGCCCGAGATCTCGTACGTCAGAGATCTCACAACACCGTGTGTCCGAATCAACGAAGCCCCACACGCCTTAGAAGGGCCTGGTCTTCAGTTTGCACAGGGACGTAACCGCCCGCCTAAGGATTGGTGACCTGGTGGTCCTTTCGGGGACAGAATGTAAGCACATCGTGCAAAGATGGGATACAATCATCTTTGCACGACGTCTAATCTGGGTTAGTACACTCCTCTCCACTGGTCATGTGGACGGCTCCTGACCCCCTTCCACAACCGTGACCATGAAATATTTTCGAAAGACCACTGAGACTACGTGTCCACCCGGAGTCTTGGGAGTGAGGAGACCCGGACTCACGTCAAGACAAGTACCTCGCTCCCGTCCCCCACCACCACAACTTGAATAAAGTGTCCACTCCTCGTACCACGAACTGCAGTGACCCTCGAAGGGTCCTGGTGTGTCGACTCCGGGTCGTCGAGGATGTCTGCCTCGAGCAGGAGTCACATCTGTTTCGCAGACAAAGAAGCCTCCGCAACTCTATGTTTCTTCGGACCTTTCGGAACCGGACCGGACTACGCCGTGTATGTCTCGTCAGGTTGGGACCGGAGACCCGGGACGAGTCTCCCTTCTGTCCCGTCGTCAGGTCAAGTCCCGGCGTACTCAACATCTACCACAGTCTCGAAACGCTGGTGTAAGTCTAAGGGGTCCCCAGAGGTCCCAGGGGACCAGATCGTGTCACCAAGAGTTTCACACCAGGGACCAGGTTGACACACTCGTAGTGAACACTTGAACAATCTCTACAGTTAACACCCGACTTGGGGTCTGGATGACTTAGTCTCCGAGGCCCTCGGGTTATTAGACATAAAAAAGGGTGGGAGGTGTAGTAAGACTACGTGCGACTTTAGACTCTTAGTAACCAAAGGCCTTTGGTAGGACCTTGAACTCAAGTTTAGTGGGCTTAACTCAGGTGGAGATAAAACTGGAACAGTTCGAGAAACTACAGAACTCAAATCGTAAGGAGGAGTCTTTCTACCCCTGTGTACCAAAATATTTCACAGAATACTTGTTACTTCGACTTCCGTGTACACATAAACTGGAACCTTCCATCTGAGATCATTCTACATCATTCACACGAGACACTCCGTCGTCGTGGAAACAGAGGACCCTCGAAGAATCTTTACGTCAGGATCCGGGGTAGGACTCGGACGGCTGAGTCTCAGACAACCCAACTAGTTTTTCAAGTAGACCCAAAAAGACATACTACAATACCTTTTTGTGCTTGTTTGGAAAACCGGTTGGATTATGTAAAATTACTTTACAGGTCCCCTAAATACACGTATCAGGTCTGACTCTTCGGGTCTTGATTTCTTAAGTCGTTCAACACCAACCCCCGAACGTCGTCGACCCCAGTCCCCGTAGGAGACTGACGATCCGTACCGACCCACGACCGTCCTTCACCACCTTAACCGGGGTCGTTGATAAAAAAAAAAAATTCCGAGAAAACTACACCTGGTAAAAATTTCAGAAATAACTTAAACAATGTCGTAACAAAGACAAAATACAAAACCAAAAAACCAGGACTCCGTACACGCTAGAATCGAGGGACTCGTCCCTAACTTGAGTGTGGGGGACGTAACCTTACGTCTCAGAATTGGTAACTTGGTGGTCCCTTCAGGACCGGGGTCGTTAAAGACGACTGGTCGAACCTAAACGGGTCGAGAACCCAGGTTCCGGTCCGGAAGTCCCTCTCGTCGACCTCCTCGTCGGAAACCTCCAAACGTCGGGACCCCGGAGTGAGTCATTAGGTGTGTACCGTCTGAGAGGTAGTCACACTCCTCCAAACGCCCCAGCCACCAATCGTAGGAGGTGACCCCTTCTGCTCCCCTCGTTCCTCTACTCCTACCGGACACTCCTGGGCCCGATCTCGTCTTCGTTTGGGTCGATACTTACTGCGGTGTCTACTGTCGTCCGTGCGGACCCTTTTCTCGGTTACCAACAGTCGTAACTCGGAGTGGGTGGCTCGGTCGACCCGGAGGAAGTACTGTGAAACGTGCCCTCCCGCTCCTGTTTTAACACAGTCTGAGTCGGTGTGTCAACCCAGGAAGTCCCTTCTTACAGTCCGGCTATTAACCAGGGTGTCCCCAGGGACTTGATCCTTCAGGTGGGGCCACCATAGTCAAGACCTCTTTCTACCAGACAAAGGTTTACGGTTAGTATTTCCATTGAAGTACTTTTGGTCTGAACTTTTAGATATCGAATAAAAGGAACCTTATGGGTTTGAAGTAGAAACCTGACTACGGTCTGGGACCTTAGGATTTGTAGAAGTCGTCAGATAGACAAACAACGGTATAATCCATTGCAGTTATGTACACGGGGGACGGTTCTTTTTTTTTAGGGGTGAAATAGGTTCAGTTGATACTCGTGACAATATCGTAAAGACAACAAACTTTAGTTTTATTTCACACAATCACCGCTCTTTTGGTACAAATAAACTAACGTCGAGGAATCTTTAACGGGTTAACACATTATTTGTGAATCCGGTGACCTTTTTCGCAAATCTCAACCCAGCGGTCTCCACGAACCACGTACGTGCACTCTCACTTTAGACTTGGAGGGCCCGACCGACAAAAGTCCAGAAGGATCACGGAAAGGGTGACCTTTGGTGTCGGACGAATCTACACAATGGGGTCTACAGAGAGACCGCGGACAAATCAAGAAAGAGTAACAATTATAAATATGTTGGACGGAACAAAACGAAAGGACACAGGTATCGAACGACTACGAGGAGTTTGTAACCACAAAAAGAGAGGACAAATACCACCTTCAATAAAGTACTTAGACCTGTCCAAAGGTTGACCCCGACGACCCAAGTAATAGTGACACCACAGTGTCGTCTATTTCCCGAGCCCGTCACAAACGTGTATGTAGGTGTATAACACCGACCTCTCAGTTGAAGAGACGGTCGTCCCTCTTGTCTCTCTCGAGGGGGTCGGGCGCACACACGAGTGGTCCCACCGACCTCCTACTGCCCCCACCCGTACCCCCACTCCACTCCGGGGACCCCGAGTACCTTCCGAGGGACGTACACCTCAGCCTACGTGGACCGCTGTCAGTACCAAGCACTCGGAAATAAAACTCCTCACTGAATTGGGAGGACCCGAGTCAAGGAGTGGACATCTATGTCTGGATGTCCTGACACCACTCCAAACGTGCTGTACTGTGTGCGTACGCACGATTCAGTGAAGTCAGTACAGACTGACACTGCGATACCTGACATCGGGCGGTCCGAGGAGACAGACACCCTAAGAGGTCCGTTCTTATAACCTCACCCGACAGTAAGGGAAGAGGTCCCCTAGAAGGACTGGGTCCCTAGCTTGGGCGTAGAGAATATAACGGGCGTACTCGTCCAGCCAAGAACTGATGACCTCGGTGGACCCTTCGGACTGTACTGTGCACCCTATCGTAATCACTAACGTAAACTCTTGACCCCTCTAAAGCAAGTGAAAAATTTTTAATAAATGAGTAAAAACCGACACGACCCAGAAACGACGACGTTCACCCGAAAAAGACCAACACCGTACGTCCCGATGAGAGATCAACGCCACGAGTCCGAAGAGTATCGTCACCGAAGAGAACGACGTCTCGTCGTTGAGGTCTCGTGTCCGAGTCATCAACACCGTGTCCCTAAATTAACGGGACTCGGTACACCTTAGAAGGGCCTGGTCCCTAACTTGGGTGCAAGGGACGCAACCGTCCACCTAAGAATTGGTGACCTGGCGGCACCTTCAGGAGTAAGTGAAAATTTATTAACTTTTAATCTAAGTTTGTAGATAGACTCAGTCACCAAAAGGTCTGACAGAACGAACGAAATAAGGAGAAGGACGGGGTCCTTCACAGTCAATCCTAAAACTGTGACAACTGTTCCCTTCCGTCCATCTGACACTAGAAAGACTCAAAACAGGTCGAGACTTTCCTACCGAAGGAGGAGGGTGGGACACGAGATCTAGTAGATAACGCGTAAGTCCTCCTCCCCCACACTTCTACACGTACGAGAGAAAGAGAGAAACAAGACGACTAATTAAGCAAGTAGGTCCTGCATAAATAACTCATGGATGAGTGAAACACGTTCTACGACACGACTCACAACCCCTATGTACACACTAGACAACGAAGTCAGCACAGGGTGAGAAACGCTGGGGTTCCAGACATCGGGTGGTCCGAGGAGACAGGTACCCTAAGAGACCCGTTCTTATGACTTTACCCAACGGTACGGAAGGAGGTCCCTTAGAAGGGTTGGGTCCCTAGCTCGAGCACAGAGAATGTAGAGGAAGTCACCGTCCGCACAAGAAATGGTCATCGTGGTGGACCCTTCGGGGTGCTTTGACTACGTCAGACATGGTCTGACTGCGAGAGTACCCCCAATGTCAAGTCACCCCTTCTCTTTGTCGTTTCTTTACCAGTGAGCGTTGTGTGATACTGTTCACAATTCTTCCGTCTCCGGCCCCCAGTCCCTCTTACTTATTATATCCTAGACCTAGTAGCCCCGTCCGACCTCACCCGAGGACACTCACACACTCCGGAACCCTCTGGACCGTTCCTTCGACTTCCGATGGGTGCCTCTCCCACCACCTCCCACTCCTCGTACCTATGAATAAGGGTCTCGTCATGTATGGGTCCAGTGACATCCAGAAATTGGTCTTCTCAGGACCGAAGGTATAACGAAGACTCTTCGAGTAACGTCGATGTCTCACCTCTTGTACATCCCTTCGGTCGGACCCCACACCCTCCTCAGTGCCATTACTCCCACAACCTTAACAGGTCCCCTCCACTACCTCCGTCCCCAATCCTACCACAGGAACTCAACGTCAGTGTTTAGTGACGTTTGACTCGTCGAATTTTGTTGTCTTTAACTGACAGAGGGTCAAGACCTCCAGTCCTCAGGTCTTAGTCCTACAGTCGTCCCGACTCAGGAAGACATTCGATACTCCTCTGACATGGTCCGGAGAGAGGACGAAGAACACCACCGGTCGTTAGGACTGTAAGGAACTGAACGTCTGTGCAGTGAGGGTAGAGACGGAGGTAGTAGTTTACGAACATACAGAGGTGCAGGTGTAAAGAAGAAGGATATTCCTACGGCTAACATAACTTAATCCTCAGAGGTACTATTCTCCTACTGGAGTAAAATTGAACCAATATCGAACTAACCCGAAGGGGTCACCGAGTCTGTCATTTCTTAGACGGACGTTACGTCCTCTGGACCCAAGCTAGGGACCCAGACCTTCTAGGGGACCTCTTCCTTGACCGTTGGATGAGGTCAGAAGAACGGACCTCTTAGGGTACCGTCTCCTCGGACCACCCGATGTCAGGTACCCCAGTGTTTCTCAACCTGTCCTGACTCGTTGATTTGTTGTTGTTGTGTTGTTATGCAAAAGGTAGGGTAATATTTTCGCACACTTAATCTGAACTCTTGAGACTTAGAACGAAGTGAGACTCTAAAGTGGTGTATTTTCTTGGTGACCACGTAAAGAAACTTTGATTCTAGTGGAGGATTTCTAGACAAAAGATGTCCGGGTAAAAACATAGGACCGAAAAGAACTTGGCTCCTTGTAGGTTCTTCACGAACTTTGTGTTGGTGAAACATTTATGTAAAAATTTTAAGGGTCGAGGACTTTGTCACCAAGAGTTTAGAGGTACGTGTAGTCTTAAAGTGACCTATAAAGTTGTTAACACTATAGTCCAGAAGTGGGGTAAAGAGACCTAAGGTGACACAGTTCGGGGCGTAGACAAACATTTTCGTTAGGACCACTAAAGTCGTACTTGATCTACGACGTGGGACCCCGTAGAGGACGGCCGATTTTGGGGTAGGTTAGTTTATTATGTCGGAGTAGACGAAATGTGGTCCTCTCTCTCAAGTCGTTCTAGTTTGGGTGTTCCTTTGTTTTATAATTTTTACATTCGTCAATCGTTGTGGTAATTTTTTACTCGTTGCGGTCGTAAAAACTTGGAGAAACGTTCTCAGAACTAAAGGAAAATAAAAAATTACTAAAAAAAAAAAAAACCGACGCGGTCCAGAAGTAACGACTCGAGCCCGACATAGAGCGACACCGTTCGTCCCAGACGAAACATAAACACCATACACCCGAAGAGTCACGTCACCGCAGAGAAGAGCACCTCGTGTCTGAGATCCACTCGCCCGAAGTCATCAACGTCTGTATCCGAGTCATCAACGCCGGTACCTGAATCAACGAGGTTCCGTACACCTTAGAAGGGTCTGGTCTCCACCTTGGGCCCAGGGGACGTAACCGTCCACCTAAGTATAGGTGACCTGGTGGTGTCTTCATAAAGAATTACTTCATAGAAAACAGGATTGAAACACAGAAAAAAGAATTTACATAAATAAACCGACGTCCTCCACAATCAACGTAGTACGTCCTAGAAATCGAAACCGTACACTTGAGAATCAACGGCGTATACCCTAGATCAAGGGACTGGTCCCTAACTTTGGTCCGGGGGTCGTGACCCTCTTACCTCAGGATTGGTGATCTGGTAGACCCCTCAGGGAAAACAGGATTGAAACTACGAGTTCTTTATGTCTGTTCCTGGGAAAAGGGGGAGGTAACATAGTTATATTCTCCATTTATATTTTTTTTTTATTGGATCTCATCGTAACAAAAACCTGTCTACTTTAATAGACCTGAGTAGCGAAGGACGACCATACTAAAGTCAAAGTCATTATAAGAGTGCACTACCAGTATAAAACATTACGAAACCAATTTTTATTGAGTTAACGTTTTTGGGGTCACACTAGTTCTTTTAATTTTATCAAAGGAAAGTGAAGTGATTTTTTTTCTCTGTGTAAGGGGAGACTTTCCAACACTGAGTGCGGATTGCCAATTTCTTTTTACGTGCAAATCGTGACTAGAAAGGACAAATAACGAACGAGTCCTCTGCAATTAACTCCTTTTGTAGACGTATGCCAAAAGGGCAATAAAAACATCTAAGAAAAGAATAGGAGGTCAAAAGAGTCCGTCGGTAGGCCCAAAGTCAAGAGACGAGAGACCACTACTGCACTTAATGAGAGGTCACTCATCGACTGTCACAGTAAGAAATTGGAACTCAACTTCCGAACATACGACCCCTGGATCTCAGTGGTCTCCTCACACGACACACCTGGGGTCTTCAGTGTTCCGGTTGTAAAGAGACCCAGTGTGACGCGGAAGGTCTTGTGTGGATGAGAAACTCCTCACAGGTGTCCCCGTCTCGACTACCGGAACCGTCAGTCAGGGTGGCGAGACCTTATTATAAGAACACGAGTCGGTCAAACCAGTGGAGACACCACCACCAAATCAACGATACAGCACAGACTGAGAAACACTGGGGTGCCTGTTATCGGACGGTCCAAGGAGATAGGCACCCTAAGAGGTCCGTTCTTATGACCTCACTCATCGGTAAAGGAAGAGGTCCCCTAAAAGGGTTGGGTCCCTAACTTGGACGCAGATGACGTAACTGTCCACACAAGAAACGGTGACTCAGTAGACCCTTCGGGATCCCGGACCTCACCGTTCGTAAGGGATCGGTACCCTGACTGTACACGTTTCCGGGACACCGTGCCTTCGACGACATCCCAAACCCCTCCACTTATTCCGGTACGTCACACTTCTCCCCTTTCTGGTCCGGTGCCATCGGGATCTCCTGTCAATACGTGATCTTAAGTTTCGTACACGTTCTTTACCAGGGACTTTCGTGTAAGTGTATTAGACAAGAAGTAAAAATACGGAAAAAAAACGAGGTCCCTTCCTTTACCAAAGTAAACCTTAGGTTCTTACTTCCCTTGATTACATATCTCTCTACGAGACACTTCATTGAAGTGTTTATAAAGAGTAAATTAGCAGTACTGTTCTACACCCAAAACCTCAAACCAAAGGAAAAAAAAAACGTATACCTATAGGTCAACATGAAACCAGTGGGCTACACTTCTCGACTGAGTAACCTTTTCTGGAACTACGACCCTTTCTAATTTCCGTACTCTTCTCCCATTGTCTCCTACTCTACCAACCTACCGTAGTGGTCGAGTCACCTATACTCAAACTCGTTTGAGGTTTTCTATCTCTTCCTGTCCCTTCGGACCGCACGATATATCAGGTACCCCAGCGTCTTAACCTGAACCGTCTCACTGACTTGTTGTCGTTAGGTAAACGAGATCGTGGAAACAACTCTTCTGACAGGGAAAAGATGACTTAAAAGTATATCAAAAAAAAAATTACACCCGGTAAAAATCAGAAATAAATTGAACAGTGACATAACAAAGATAAGACACAACCAGAAGAGACAGTTGAGACAAAACGTCAAGGACACTACTAGACTACTAAGGGCGTCTTACAATCTACAAACGAACAGTGTGAGTGGAGGAAAAAGACAAAAAGGATATTGAAGACCCTTTTAAAGAGTCACCCAGGAAGATTAAGTAGTTGACACGAAAGTCGTTCCAGTGAAACATGACGGAGGCGAACTCAAAAGTTACGGCTTTAGCACAAAAAGTAGATTTTGATTAGAAAAGACCAGAGTCCAACAAGGGAAAAAATAAATATCTTCTAGAGGAGTTTATAGTGACTCTAAACCATAAGACTTTATAACAAAAGAAAGAGTCTTACACAAAGAACCTCACCGTACCATAGGAAGATTGAAAAGTCTAGTTGAAGGAAGGAAAACCTCATATTAAAAAAGTGGAAAATTGCTAAAAGTAGATAATTCGATTGGAACGGGTGAGGGAGTGGAAAAATTAGGACCTAAGGATTGTAAATAATTCTGAACTTTACTAAGTTCAGTGACATATAAAGAAACTTTGAAATATACAAATCCAACTCCCGGACCGACAGACCCTTCCCGACTCCAAAACGTCCGTCACCGTCGACACACGTGACCCGTCGGCATTCGACCGTTCTCGCAGCGGGTGACGAGATTTGTTTTACGACGGGGAACCTTCGTCGGAGAGGAGAGATACCCCATCCACCGACGACATTCAGTTCCATCACACTCTCGAGACGGGAACCGGAAAGACCCAGGTCTGGGACCCGTTGGAGAGGAGACGAAAGACTGGGGGACAGGGAAAGGACGAACGTTTTAAACAACAACCAGTCAGTGATTCAGCACAGATTGAGAAACGTTGGGGTACCTGACGTCGTGCGGTCCGAAGGGACAGGAAGTGATAGAGGGTGTCATACGAGTTTGAGTACAGGTAACTTAGCCACTACAGTAGGTTGGTAGAGTAGGACAGTGGGGGAAGAGAAAGGCGGGAGTTAGAAAGGTTCGTAGTCCCAGAAAAGGCATCTCCGAAGATAATCCCTTGAGAAAGTGCAGGAAGAGTCCGTCGGGTAAGGAAACGTTAACAACCCGATGTTCTGACGAGTATAGGTAAGGGTAGTGTAGGAATCTACATGTCAAAGAACGTCTTTAGGGAGGTACAAAGACTAGGGAGGTACAAAGTTCCGGGGAAGGTAACAAAAAGATGTATCCACGTTAAAAGGGGACGATGAAAAAAAAAAGGGGAATCCAAAACAAAAAAAAAAATTAAAAACAACCACATACTAACGAAATGTTACAATGAAACCAAAGACGACATGTCGTTTCACTTAGCCAATATACATATGTATATGTAAGTGCGTACGTACGAGTCAACGGAGTCAACACAGGCTGAGAAAACTCTGGGGTATCTACTATCGGGTGGTCCGAAGAAACAAAACCCCTAAGAGGTCCGTTCTTATGACCTCACCGAACGGTAAAGGAGGAGGTCCCCTAAAAAGCCTGGGTCCTTAGCTTGGGTCGTAGACGACATAACGTCCGTCTAAGAAATAATGACTTCGGGTATGCATATGTGTATACGGGAGAGAAATCTAAAGGAAGAATAAATTCAGTGGTGCCTAGCGACTCATCTGAAGGGACACGCCATGTCATTCAAGAGAAGTCAATAGATAAAATATGTATCACTACGTATATACAGTTAGGGTTAGAGGGTTAAGGAGGGTGGTGGTGGGGGAAGGGGGAATCACAGGTATGGAAACATGGGACGTAGACACAGAGATAAAGACGAAACGTTTATTCTAGTAGACATGGTCAAAAGATCTAAGGTGCATTTTCACTGTCAACAAAAAAAGACTGAATGAAGTTAGACATACTGTCGGAGACCCAGGCAGGTACGAGGAAAACATGAAGAGAGTAGTAAAGTCCTCGTTCAAAGTCCCGTCCACTACGTACTGGACGTAAACGGAAGAACTTGACACACAGTCGGACCCGAGACAAGTGTGGGGTCCGTCTTGGAAGAGGTCGGTTCCTGTCTCTCATCCCAATTAGTAAGGGGAAACCCGAACGTAAAGACCGTAAAAACATCGTACTATGGGACTCTCCTTACATAAAGAAATTTAGTGTGAGGTCGTATAAGGTTTGTCCTACTCCTTAAACATGAAACAGACGTCTAATTTATCGTCTTCTCCAAGACCGACGTCCCCCCGACTCCCCACTGCTAAAATATTACTTATCGTCTCGGACCCGACTCGTGCTCCGTGAGTACACTAAGTACAAGCCTTACGTTCGTGACCTCTTTCACCAGTCCGAGAACCAGAAAAGTCCCTGAAGACTCTTGACAATAAGCCCACTGACTCCAACTACACCGATCAGTGACCACACCTCGAGACACGAAACCTAAATGGGGTCTACAAGACCAGAACCCGAAGAACAACAACAAGTCATCGATTCAGCACAGGTTGAGAAACTCTGGGGTACCTGACGTCGTACGGTCCGAAGGGACAGGAAGTGACAGAGGACCTCGAACGAGTTTGAGAACAGGTAACTCAGTTACTACGGTAGGTTGGTAGAATAGACGACAACGAAGGAAAGGAAGGACGGAAGCAAAAAAAGGGTCGTAGTCCCAGAAAAGGTTACTCAGTCGAGAAGTGTAGTCCATCGGTTTTATAACCTCGAAGTCGAAGTCGTAGTCAGGAAGGTTACTTATAAGTCCCAACTAAAGGAATTTCTAACTGACCAAACTAGAGGAACAACAGGTCTCCTAAGAGTTCTCAGTAGAGGTCGTGGTATCAAGTTTCCGTAGTTAAGAAGTTCGTGAGTCGGAAGAAATACTAGGCTGAGAGTGTAGACATGTACTGATGCTCTTTTTGGTATCGAAACTGATACACCTGGAAACAACCTTTTTACTACAGAGACGAAAAATTATACGACAGATCCAAAAAGTATCGAAAAGAAGGTTCCTCAGAATTAAAGTACCGACGTCAGTGGTAGACGTCACTAAAACCTCGGGTTCTTTTATTTCAGACAGTGACAAAGGTAACAAAGGGGTAGATAAACGGTACTTCACTACCCTGGTCTACGGTACTAGAATCAAAAGACTTACAACTTAAAATTCGGTCGAAAAAATGAAAGGAGTAACGTGTGTCACTAATAGGGAAACTACGGGAGGAAAACGTCTCTACAGTGGATGAGGGCGGATCAATCACCGAGTAATCGTGGAAGGGGTCTACCACCTCACCCCCCTTTGTCTTTCTGACTGTACTTTTGGTCTGACGGACCGTCCCTCCGAGGAAGAGCCACAGACGAGTCTCGGAGAATCAATGACGAGAGTCAGGAAAAACGGTCGAGATCAGTTGCCAAGGGTACTCGGGAAAAAAATTAGAGGGGCAAAATGTCGATGTCCGATCTCAATATTGGGTTTGAGTCAGTGATCAAGGGAGTCAGGTCTTTTCGATCTCCCGAGTCTCCTAGCTACAATGGGGAGTTTTGATAGAGACGAGGTCTTTCGTCAGGTGAGACCCCGACGGGTCCTCTACCAAGACGAGTTACCTGTAACAAGGACAACGGTCAATGAAGAGTTACAACTAAATCCTTTTTTGTTTTTTGTGTTGAATTTCCACTCTCAATACAAAATAGGTTCCTGGAATGACTCCTGATACCGGACCCTTAGTCGCTGAGTCTAACGAGACTCCTTGAGGAGGTTTCTGTATTCCCCGCTCCGTTCTATTAGTCCACGAAGACACGAGTCCGTGATTGAACACAGACTGAGAGACATTGGGGTACCCGACATCGGGAGGTCCGAGGAGACAGGCACCCTAAGAGGTTCGTTCTTACGACCTCACCCATCGGTAAAGGAAGAGGTCCCCTAGAAGAGTTGGGTCCCTATCTTGAACGTAGAGGACGCAACCATCTACCTAAGAAATGGTGACTCGGTGGTCCCTTCGGGGCCTATATATCCTCAAAAACGCTTTTTGTTTTTGTTTACGTCGGTCTATCAACTTGTGCGTTTGTAAAAGTAATTAGTGTTTTTTGTCTGTAGAGTTTCTACAATCAGGAAAGAAACATACCCTTCTACGTTCTCAGAACCGAATTACTTTAGTAATGGAGACTAGTGTAGAGGTGATAGACCCCGGTCATAGGACAAAAAGAGGTAGGACTTAGGGGAGTCCCGTGTGGTAGTCCGCCGACGTCTACGACTACCGAACTACCGTCCGTTGTAAACAACAAATGGACTTTCTGTCCGCTGTTAAAAGACAGATGTGGTCGGTCGAAAAAGCGACGTCTGACTTACGACAGACCCCTCTCGACTCCGGTACCTAGGGGTTCAGACCGCAGAGAGAGAGGGACTCACCGTCTCCACCCGTTGTAGTCTCTCAGTACGAGCGGAATGTTCAAAAAACGAAGACTTTAGCTTTACTAACAATAAGAACGTGAATTTCATGTTTAGTATACTCAAAGGGGTCCGTCAAGACCCCGTCAATCTTCCAAACGAAAAAGTCATACTACACCGGAAACGTTTCGTACAAGTCATAGACAACGGTCGTTGTAGTCTCGTACCCACCCAGACATGCTTCGTGTAAAGGATTTTAGACCGTTGAGACCGAGGAGACGGAGACACACTCTCTACCGCCTTGTTAGGACTTCCGACCCGAAGAGACAAGCGAGGAGAAGTACGGAAGGACCGGGGATACCGACCCGGAGTCGGAGAGTGTAACTCCAGGTAGGCCTGTCCTGACGTCGGGAAAACGTCGGGGAGTCAGGTGATAGGGACCCGAACCCCGTAGGGCGGAGAGGTCGAGGTGGAGAGACCTGGAGGTCCCGAGGAGAAGTGTGGCGGAGAAGGTCCTTCGAAGGGAACTATGCGGAACCACGAGAGATTGTACTTCGTGAGAGACGAGACACGACGGGAACGTAACAGACAGACGGAACAGACCTGACAAGGAGGAATCAACTCAGCCAACTCATCGACCTACTCTTACCACAGAACAGAGGGGGATTGACACTCGGACGACTTTGGACGTGAACCTTCAAAGGTAGTTCACCTCGGCTAAACATCTAAGGACGAGAGACACTCGAAGATCCACAAGTACGCGAAAGTACGTGGAAGACAACTGTTATAATAAAACTGTTTTTTGATGACACACCAAATAAAGGTGAAAACCCATTAACCCGACGGAAAACATCAGGTAAGGACAGGGTTTGAGTAACCTACCGATGGCGGGAGGAGAGGAGAGGAAGACACTCAACACTTGTGACCTACACTACACCCTCTCGGACGGGTCGTGTACCAGAGTTACCCGTCGCACATTGAGATCGACCCATCTTACCGGAGGGAACCAACGACGGTAATTTGGACACAGGAAAGAGTATTTTGTGGAAGGTCTCAGTTCACCGTCACAAGGGTCATCTATTTATCGAGACTTACCCGATCACACTGTGAGTATCGGACGGTAAATGACCTCTTCACCCAAACTTCCTCTATGTCGAAACTAGGGACCCAGTCCTTCTAAGGGACACCCTCCTTTACCGTTGGACAGGGTCATAAGAACGTACCCTTTACGCCTGAAGGAACCACCAAGTTTTCCATTTCTTAGGTGGACGTCACGTCCTCTATGTTCTCTGTCCCAAGATAGGGACCCAACCCTCTTCGGGGACCTCTTCCTTTACCGTTGGGTGAGGTCATAAGAATGGACCTCTTACGATGTCTCCTCGGACCACCCGATGTCAGGTACCCCAGCGTTTCTCAGTCTATACCGACTCGTGGACGTGTAGGTTTCGAAACAAGAGTTGGTAAGGGACTCGACATCCCCTAAGGACCTCCTTATTCTTTCACAGGGAACACTGAAGGGACCACCAGGTCACCAATCCTGAAGAGGACGGTTTCGTCCCCCACGTCCAAACTAGGGACAGGACCCTCGACTCAGCCTGTACTGACTCGTGTGTATGTGTGCCTTCGATTCTAAGGGGTGTACGGAACGTCAGTTTTTTGGTTTTGTAATTTGTCTTCGATACAACCTCGTTTAAGTTATTTCTGAAAGTTTTACTAGGTGTAATTTTTTTTTTTTCAGGGACAGGACTCTTCGGACTTCCGACAGTAGTGATCATTTACTAACGTACACCTAAACTTTCTCATCTCGTCACAATGTCTACTCTATTAATACTTACATAAGAACTACTCTTTTTTTTTTACACCTTTTCTTTTCAGAAGAAAGGTTTCGTTCTTAAAATCTCTACTCCCCTTTCCCTTCGTGAGAGACTATGTAAAGGAGAGCATCGAAGTCGAAGTACAAGTAGAGGTTCGTAGACGTTGTAGTCTGGGGACTCACACAGCCCGTCACGAAGACCCACCGCAATTGGACCATAGCAAGCCTCGTCTCGTCGTCCTTGGGTCCGTCGGTGAGGAGGGCCCGGGGGTCTCCGAAGAGATCTCTCTCGAAAGAGTGAGAGGAAAGGGTTTGGGCTTACTCGAAAATGAGAAACACTTGGACAGGGTGACTTGGTACTTGACGTACGATCGGGTGGGATAAGAGACTCTCCGAGAACCTCTTGACGGGAGACAAGGATTTCTGTTTACCTTTGGATCAAAAATTTCCTTAGAGGTGCGACAAGAGGTATCACCGGCAAATGTAAGAGCAGTTGTCACGTCCTCCCAAGGGAAAAGAGGTGTAGGAGAGGTCGTAAATAACAAACATCTGAAAAACTGCTACCGATAAGAGCGACCACACTCCACTATGGAGTAACATCAAAACTAAACGTAAAGAGATCATTACCCGTTCAACTCGTAGAAAAGTACACAAATAACTGGTAGAGATGGTATACTGGGTCGTTAGGGTGACAACCCGTATATGGGACTCTAGTGTTAAGATTTTCTGCGCACATGGGGTTACAAGTGACGTCGTGATAAATATTATCGGTCCTGTACCTTCGTTGATCTACAGGTAGCCGTCTACTTACCTATTTCTTCGACATCCCGTATATATGTCACCTAATAATGAGTCGGTATTTTTCTTTGTTTAAACTCACTCAACATCACTCCATCTACTTGGATCTCGGAATATTCTCCGTTTCATCAGTCTTTCTTTATTTATAGTATATAATTCCGTACATATACCTGAGATCTTTTTACCATGACTATTTGGATCATCTCTCTCTGAACACCTATGTCACCCCTTCCATTCTCGTCCTGTTTGACTCTCTCATTGTAACTATATATACGTGATAGTACACATTTTGTCTATCGATCACCCTGCAAAGATTTATTATCTCCCTCGGGTCGGGTCACGAGACGCTACTGGATCTCCCCATACCACTCCCCTCCTCTCCCTCCGAGTCCTCCCTTCCGCATATACCTCTATATATATTACACTGACTAAGTACAACGACAGTCCGTCTTTGGTTGTGTTTTACCATTTCGTTAAAAGGTGGTTAATTTTTTTTTCCCTTTGGACAGGTCCTCGTCTCCTCGGTCTCACACCCTGGCCTCCCGATCCATTGGAGTTTACATCGGTTCAAAGAGGTAGAAGGATCCATCCCATCCTAGGCAGAGAGTGGGACTAAAGAAGACTCCAGTGGACATTTCTCTCTGGTATACATACCTCAGACAGTAGGTTTGTACCTGTGAAACTCTCACTTTTCTCTGGGGTGATTATTGGTACGACCCAGTAATCCGTTTTCGACCATACACGTCCACACCAGTAAGATTGGTGTGGACGGGACACCCCATGACGGGGAAGGTCTTGAGGTAGGTTTATGTCTACATTTAGGGAAGGTCACCACAGGAACCCTACTGACTCTACCCGATCGTACTAGATGTCCAGAGATTTTGGTCTTCCTTCTCGACTTTTCGTCATTTGTGTACTATTCTTAATGTTCCTCCTTTTTTTGACCGTAAAAGGGTCAGATGCAAAGACTAGGACTTTGTCGATGACCGATCGATGGTAGGGGACGTCCACCGACTGGAGGACAGGGGAGTGACGGGTAGACGAAGACGAACCACCCACGACAGAACACAAGACGACTCCCTTCATACGACACTTCTCGTGTCTGAAATCTAGTCTAGGACTGAGGGATGAGGGGACACTACTCCGGGTAGAACCGACCCAAAAAGTCATAGAAACCCGAAGTCAAAGGGGTACCCTTGTTACGTCAGGAGGGTCCCCGATCGTTCTTCTCCTACAACAACACCCAGAGACGGGTCCCACGGTCCTTATTTCCCGACGTCACAAATATCTCTTAATGTTTTGTGTACATCTCTTACCTGAACACCTGAGTTCCGTCCTTCCTCTCCCACCCTACTTTACTCTCTCTCCGTGACTGTATATATGTGACGGTCCATACTTCATCGGTCGATCACCCTTCGACGACCCTATGACAGTGTGTCCCTCGAGTCGAGCCACGAGACACTACTGGACCTCCTTACCCTACCGCACCGAGTTCTCCTTCCCCTATGTACATACGTATAGCGACTAAGTACAACAAAATATCGTCTTTGATATCGTTGTAACATTTCTTTAAAATAACCTCCTCCCACCCTATTTCGGATCTTTTTCAATTACCGACAAACACTAGTGGGACATAGTCGTCAAGAACTGTTATAGTCACCAATTTATAAAGAGATGAGACTCCGACTACCGAGGGTTGTGAGAAGAGGGGTCAGATTGAACCATGTGGTGATACCGGATTAAGAAGTCTAACACTACATCTAGTTTGTTTATTACGTGTCTTTTGCGAATTATTATAAAATACTACTATTGGCCGGGAATCACTTTAGGAGATTTTCAATTAGGAAACAGGAAGGAAAAGAAAGGTTTCAGTCTCTACCAACATAACTAGACCTGATAAACCAACGTTCGTAATCAACACAGGCTGAAAAACGCTGAGATACCTGACATCGGGAGGTCCGATGAGACAGGTACCCTAAGAGGTCCGGTCACTGTCTTTAATTTTAACTTGATCAAATTCGTAATTTTCTCCCTTGAAAGACCGTGGTTACTAAACTTGTGACCCTCCTATGAGAAAGTGACCAAATACAAAAGTAACGAAAGAATCTTAGTCGAAGTAACAGAATCTAGGTTAAGAGGTACTTCAACCTGAGTGATGACGACTTTTTTAGTATAAGTCTAAGGATTTCTTTTTCTCCTCACCATCTTCACCAGTATAAAACGGAAACCTCCTAAGACTAACTGCACCGACCTAGTACACGATCAGAAGACCGGTTAGTGATTCCTTCCTCTTCACTCCATACCACTAACCAGGTCGAACACAGTCCAACGGGACGGGAGTGGGTTAGTGATACCCGTATTCCACCTACTCCACGATCCTAACCGGATCGAACACAGTAAACGAGTCAGGAGTCGGTCAGTGGTACCTGTATCCCACCTACTCCATGATACTAACCAAGTTGAACACAATCCATGGGTTGTGAGTTGGGTTAGTAACATCGGACCCTCTACCCTAGAATATTCTACTGGCGAAGAACAAACTGAAAGTATTATTACCTTATATTATGAACAATCAACGAGTTAGTACAGGTTGAGAAACATTAGGGTATCTGTCATCGGGCGGTCCGAGGAGACAGGTACCTTAAGAGGTCCGTTCTTATGACCTCACCCAACAGTAAGGGAAGAGGTCCTCTAGAAAGATTGGGTCCCTAACTTGGGTCCAGAGAGCGTGACATCCGTCTAAGAATGGGTAGACTCGATGGTCCCTTCGGTTATTACCTTATCGTGTTCCATTGGTTGTTCCTGGATGACATATCGTATCCCTTGAGCTGGGTTATAAGACACCATTTTGGATATACTCCGTTCTCACAATTTTTCTTACTTATATACATATACACATACATATTGCCTACCTGAAGGTTCCACCACGATCACCATTTCTTGTGTGGACGGTCATGTCCTCTACATTCTCTGGACCCAAACAGGGACTCTGTCCTTCTAGGGGACCTCTTCCTTTACCGTTGGGTGAGGTCATAAGAACGGACCTTTTAGGGCACCCGTCTCCTCGGACCGCCCGATATATATCAGGCACCCCAGTGTTTCTTAACCTATGTTGACTCCTCTAACTGGTACATATCGACTTAGTGAAACGACATGTATGTGGACTTTGCTTGTGTTGTAACATTTAGTTGTTGTTATTTTATTTTGAAAAAAAAAAAATTCTCTTATCATGTTTTCGTAACACCACCTCCTTCAAGACCCATCCACCTCTTTGTCTACAGGAACCATTGAGATGACGGGTCTCTGGGAGGAGAAGATCAAGCTCTCCTTTTATCAAACCGATGTCGAACTCACGACTTCTTCTTAGAACTCCCAAGGAACCTTTTGTTCCTCTAGTTCGGTCAGTTAGGATTTCCTTTAGTTAGAACTGATAAGTAACCTTCCTGGACTTCGACTTCAGGGTTATGGAACCGGTGGATTACACTTCTCGACTGAGTAACCTTTTACTCAGGACTACGACCCTTTCTAACTTCCGTCCACCTCTTCCCCCACCGTCTCCTACTCTACCAACCTACCGTAGTGGCTAAGTTACCTGTATTCAAACTCGTTTGAGGTCCTCTACCACTTCCTGTCGCTTCAGACCACACGACGTCAGGTTCCCCGGCGTTTCTCAGCCTACACTATGCTGACTTACTGACTTGTTGTTATCGTTGTCGAACTCTTAACCATATAAACATGGGAAATCGACACAGTTGTGCACCATCTCGATCACTTGACACTTCTTCTACGTAGGCGGAGTCGCCGTCTTCCCGCCGAGAGAGGGTCCGAGGTCTCTACGTCTAGTGCCAGACCTCGTCCGGAGCCACGTGTGACGAATCTAAGGACACAACACCTCCACCCCACCCCCACCACACACAAGGACACACGTGTCGACGAGAGCACCGACCCGAGTCGGAGAACTCTTACTCCTGTGTAACAGTGACCTTGTCGTTGTCTTCAGAGAAGGTCGGGGACCGAGGGGAAAGTCCCCGGTGTGTAAAAACCTTGTTGTAGTTTACAACAGGTAGTACCTCGGCAGTGACACGAAACCAACGATTAGTAAAAGAGAACAAAAGGAGGGAAAATTTGGTTCTATTCTACAAAGGTCAAAAGAATTCCTAAGAAAACTACTTTATTAAGATTAAATATAAACATAAAGACACCATCGGACCCCTCGACAAAATACTCGTGTTTCGAAAGAAAACACTAGAATAGGTTCTGTTTGAATCCTAGGAAGAAACAAAGTTTTTCAATGATGGCTGGTTTTATCATGAATTTTTTAGTCGAATGACTTTTGTTAATATCTTCCCGGGAGACGGGTATCTTTTCCGATGAGAGAACAACCTTAGCAATATTAGTAACGAGAAGATTACATCCTCAGTCGTTTACAAAAAAAACATTTCCTAGTCTATCCTTTATAAAAACCGAAACACTCGGTACATAAATAAGAGAAAGTGTTAATTAATGAGTTAAGACGGAAGTATCGGACCTTCGTTGGTATCCGTCATTTATTCACTTACCGGTCCCGACGCAAGGATATTTATAAATTTTTGGTCTCTGACTCGGTCGACACCCAGTATCCAGTCTCAAACGGTTGAGAACAAGATTTCGTAGAAAAGAAAAATTGACAGAAACTTTTTAACATCAATTTTAGACTCTACACAGTATTAAGAAAGGTAAGGTACCTTACCTTTGTGACTTATAACCAGTTACACAACTGGTGTCCCAAGTGATCCTCGACCATAATTCTCGGAATTTTAAAAAAAGTAAACTACGTCATTAAGGTAAAAGTCCTTGGACAGGATTCTACTATACCGATAAAAAAGGATATATCAATAAATGGTGACGTATAAACGAGACCTTTTGGATCCTTACTGAATTACAGGTTATTATTTAAGAGATGAGTTTTATTATGGTGTCTCGGAAAGTTTATTGTAACTACTAATTTAGGAATACTCAAATATAACATTATATTTCACCTTTTTATATGTGGTACTTTGGAGTAAATCAGTTTTCTTTACTCGTCTGTGCGTATCTTTTTTCTAACTGTCTTTTATACGGATTCACAACTATAACCTAACCAGTTTTTGCACGAAGTCCAAAAGGACATGTTACACTACCTTTTTAGACTTGCTTGAAAGACCATTGAGTTATCAAATATTCTCTCCTTCTAATAGACCCGAAATTGACATACATACCAACGAACTAAAAAAAAAAAAATTTCTAGTGAAATCAAAATCTCCGAAAGGACCACCGAGTCTGTCATTTCTTATACGGACGTTACGCCCTCTGAGTCCAAGTTAGGGACCCAGCCCTTCTGTGGGACCTCTTCCCTTTCCGTTGGGTGAGGTCATAAGAACGGACTTCTTAAGGTACGTGTCTCCTCGGACCACCCGATGTCAAGTACCCCAGCGTTTCTCACTGATTGTGAAATCAAAATATTAAATTTTGTTAAATTAAAATTCCTTTTTTCATTCCTCAAGAAGTCGGAAAATCGGACTCTGTCACAACACACGTAATAAGATCTTGGAAGGAATCGCTTCGGTTCTCCGTCCCCGACCCGGTTGAGATTCTCTCGAAGAGTCTGGAAACGAGACATAAAGTTGTGTCAATAGAATTTCGAGTGCTTCACCGACGGACCTCGGACGGTCAGTAAATATAAGATTAAGAGTTTCCTCCAATACCTCGAGGAGACAAATTCAGAAACTTAGGGGTGTCTTGGCAGTTTCGTCCGTTTAGACTACGACAAAGGTCACTTCCTCTGGTTTGTGTCTCTTTCCTCCACTGGACGAGGAGAGGGTGTGAACGTGTGTGTCCTCGACACTGAGGATAACAACGACGGGACAAGTGAAACTTCATGGTTTGGGTCTGTCATACAATTTTTCGTTTCGGTAGTGAAACGACTGTTTCCAAGTACATCAGTTCAGATATCAGAGAGGTCATCAGTACGTATCAACACTATTGACCCGGTATTTCTTCCGACTCACGACTTCTTGACCACGAAAACTTGACACCCCGACCTCTTCTGAGAACTCTCAGGGAACCTGTCGTTCCTCTAGTTTGATCAGTTAGAATTCACTTTATTTGGGACTTATGAGTAACCTACCTGACTACGATTTCGACTTTGAGGTCATAAAACCGGTGGACTACACTTCTCGACTGAGTATCCTTTTCTAGGACTACGACCCTTTCTAACTTCCGTCTTTCTCTTCTTCCGTTGTCTCCTGCTCTACCAACCTACCATAGTAGTTAAGTTGACTGTACTCAAACTCGTTCAAGGTCCTCTACCACTCCCTGTCCCTTCGGACCACACGACGTCAGGCACCTTAGTGTTTCTTAACCTGTACTGACTCACTGACTTGTTGTTGAAGTCTAAACCCGATACAGTAGTTTAGAGAGGGTCTAAACCCGACACAGTACTTGTCAAGAGAAAGCATGTAACTTAAGTCTGTTTTATGGACGAAGGCATCGACGGACAATACACCTTGTAAAGACCCGAAGAAACCGTTTCCCCGGTAACACATTACACTCGGGAGATGGGACCACTGGTCGAATCTCTTTTCGAACACCGAAAACGGGATTTTCTTCCTTCGACTAGCCCACCCTCCGAAACCCGTGACCTGACTGACGCAAGTGTCTTACTACTTCGGTCTCTCGGTCTCACTTCCCTGATCACCTACACCCTCAACACCAGGTCTTCCCCTATAGACTTACATTTCGGAGTCTCCTCGTCAACACCTACGGACACTCAAGGTGTTTCACCACCACCCACATGACACGGTACCTCACCCCCTCGTACGAGTCTCAACTCCTCCCGTTCCTGTCTCCGTCCCTCCAACCCACCTAGGAAGTGTACTTACGACTCGGGTAGGTACCACCATCGTCCAGAACCCCCGTTTGTCTTTCTCATACTCACCACACGACTACAGATTTTACTTTCTTCTCTCACTGGGACTCCAACCTTCTGATATCTCTGGTATTCCCGAACACCCACCTACTCCCACTGGAAAACGTAGACGCTCCTCGGTCCCAATACACTCTCCTCACGACTGAACCTTCCCGAGACCTACGAGTCCTTCTACCGTCTGGACGGAGACTCGGGCATTGCGTGTCCTATACCCTCTTGTCCAAAGAAGACTCATCACTACGGTGGTTCCTTCCTCTTCCAGTCCGAAAGACTTTCCTCAACTCCTACATTGTCAACAAATACAGTCTCACCTGCAAGGTCTCCCGTGGGACCTCCTCTAATCCCTCCTCTCCTCGTCCCCTGACCCTACCGCCCTTACTCCTGTCTCTCCTCTTCACTGGCCTCACCGGTCCTCGAATCCGTGACCGACGTCCTTTCGTCCTACCCTAAGTACCACCTTAGTCGGTCACTACCGTAACTGTTCCTCCCTCAGGAGGACTGGGTCACCTACTCCAACCCCCACCCTTCTCTAAGACCTTTCCCACCGGACCAACTACCACGAAGAATCCCTGGGTGACCCCTGGACGGGATCTTTAGGTCTGGGGACCAAGTTCTGTCTTGGCTCCAAGGACACCCAGTCCTTTCTTCATTTTCTCCACACACACACACACACACACACACACACGCGCGCGCGCGCGCACGTGTGCACGCGTGCACACACACGAGTCAGTATAGATTGAGAAACACTAGAGTACCTGTCATCGGGTGGTCCGAAGAGAGAGGTACCCTAAGAGGTCCGTTTTTATGACCTCACCCAACGGTAAAGGATGAGGTCCCCTAGAAAGGTTGGGTCCCTAGTTTGGACACAGAGAACACAGAGGACGGAACCGTCGACCCAAGAAATGGTGAACACGGTGGACCCTTCTCGTCATATTTATCATCGATACAGAGGTATAAGACCCCTTGGGATAGTATTCATTTGGGTTAAGGGTCTACAGGTACCCTATCCCTCACTAAGAGTCAGATACTACGACCCTGAGTGACGGGTCCCGGTCCCCAACCAGAGTATGGAGGTATGTAGAAGGGACGATAATTTAGACAGTTTTTAGATCAAAGGTATTCGGGAAGTCCTTGTGTGGATGACGTCTTTCATCCGTACGAAAGGTAAGGATTCCTCGGACCTTTCCCCCAAGTAACACGGTCTCCTTTAACATCTTCGAGTGTCTCTTTATTTGAGGCTTCCTCAGTAGGGAGTCCCAGTACTGTCGTCTGGCACCTTCACACACAAGAGTAAAGGAGTACAAGGTCCCGAGTATACGAAGCGTCGACACTAAATAAAAGTCTCGTGTGAAACCTTAAACTGTCTGAGAGTTCGACCGGAAGAAGAGCCGACTTCGGCAAACGGTAAACCATCTACTGTTCCGGTCACTGTTAAAGGTGATTTTGTCGGTACTTTTCTTCTGTAGACTATCTGTCCACAGTTTGGACCCTACGTCCATCGTGACTTAGCGACTGTCTGCGGCTCCCAGCGGTGACGTACCCTTCACGGTCTCAGACAGGGTGGGGGCTGGTCGTCTGGCTCTCGACCCGGGGGCTACCCGAACTTAAGACCCCATGTACAGGACGAATTCCTACACACCGAAACATCACCCGTACTACATTAACGACCACAAATCTCTCGACTCGCGGGGTGTGGGATGTCTCGGGACCAGGTGCACCTCAAACTTCCGACGTCCCAGGGTCGACGACGTCGTCTTCCATTACCCCTATCTCTCGACTAGGACGGTAAGTTTCGGGGACAACGGAGAAGAGACGAACCCCGTCACACTCGGTAAAACCGATCCCCCACGGAAGAAGTTCCTGGAAAACTAAAGTTCACTATCTTTGGGTAAGTCCCTGAAGGGACCACCAGGTTACCGACCCTGAAACTGAAGGTGACTCCATCTCCCACCACACCCCACCATACCCAAACTAGGGACCAACTCCTCGACCCTAAAGTGTACAGAGTACCAGTTTCCTGGTTTTTCGAACCTCGTCTTCCCAATAGTACCATCTAAGTTACTTTCTTTTTTCACAATCAACGAACCAGCACACGTTGAGAAACACTGGGGTACAAGACATCGGGTGGTCCGAGGAGACAGGTACCCTAAGAGATCCGTTCTTATGACCTCGTCTATCGGCAAAGGAGGAGGTCCCCAAGAAGGACTGGGTCCCCAACTTGGGAAGAGAGGACGTCCAGGACGTAACCGTCCACCTAAGAAATGGTGACTTGACAGACCCTTCGGGGTATGATCGTACAATGAATTACGGTTAACACAATTTGTCAGGAAAACACCTAACCATTTTTACTGAGTCAGGTTGATCGTATATATCAGGACGGAGTCTCGGGTACGTCCTGGACTATGTCTTTCGTTTTAGGTGTCTCCGACTTTAGATACTTTACCCCATGATAGAGAATGTATTTTAGCATGTCGTAAACACGTATAGGAACCGACACGGAGTGTAGTGTATCCCAGAATCGAGGGGTTAGTCTCTAGTTTGGAAACGTGGGACGTCACCTTCGAATCTCAGAATGGGTGACCTGACGATCTCCTCAGGGGGAGGACATGTGAAATTAAGTAAAGAACTAATGAACATTGCCGATATACATTATTGTCATATTTACATACACGCACACATGACCCAGTGAAGTCAGTACAGGTTGAGCAACCCTCCTTCCTTCCTTCTTTCCCTCACTCCTTTCTTCCCTTCTTCCTTCTTTGTCTATACTTCGAGATGTACTTCTTGGATCTTTTCTAAAGGGTCTCCGACGCGACATACTCCACCAGGACTTCCTATTCAAGTGGTCCTGTTGTCGAACACACCTTGTCCCTCTCTTAAAGACCGTCCTTACTGGTGTAGACGTTTACACTCTCCCGTGTCCCGTGAATCTCTTTGTGGACGGACGATTCCCGAGACTACTCCGGTGCCAGGGGTCTCGACGAGGGACACGGCACACCTTCAGAGATTGGTGTAGACCAATGACTCGTGGGTTTTGCCCCGATCAGCCTTAACTTTACACGACGAGAACATTTTATGTGTGGACAAAGTTTCAATATCATACTCTTTTTCGCTGTATCGGGTAATTATTAAAAACGTACTTAATGTACAACTTTCCTATTATAAACCCCATATAAAAATCTTCATTAAAATGGGCAAAGAAAATTGAAAAATTTTTGACGAAGACGATCTTGTAAATTTTAATGTATCCACCGAGAATCGTACAAAGAGAACCTGTCCTCTGAGCCTTCACATCCCCTTTACTCCAACTCACCGTCTGTCCCTGGTTTCTGAGAGATTCCTCGAGGACATTCGTCACGTCAGAAATTTAAAAAATAAAATACAACCTCATGTCAACAAAAAGTTACAACATAATCAAAGTCTACATGTCGTTACACTAAATCAATGTGTACATAGACCCGACGAGACCACCACGTTGTCATTTCTTAGTGGACAGTTACATCCTCTGTATCGTCTATGTTCAAGATGAGGACCCAGCCCTTCTGGGACATCTCATCCTTTACCGTTGGGTGAGGTCATAAGAACGGACCTTTTGAGGTACCCGTCTTCTCGGACCGTCCGATGTCAGGTAACGTCTCAACCAATACTCACTCGTCGGTTTGTTGTTTATGTATATAGACAAGAAAAAGTCTAAGGAAAGAGCCATCCGACAATGTCTCATAACTCATCTCGAGGGACACGAAATGCCATCCCTATGTACTTCTCCAGCCCTATATATGTGGTGCTATACCTCGAAGAGACTACCGAGTCTACCATTTCTTAGTGCATGTTACGTTCTCTGGGTCCCAGCTAGGGACCCAACCCTTCTAGGGGACCTCTTCCCTCACTGTCGAGTGGGGTCATGAGAACGGACCTCTTGGGGTACCTGTCTCCTCGGACCACCCGATGTCAGGTACCCCAGAGTTTCTCAACCTGTACTACCTCACCGATTATGTGTGTGTGTGGTATATTTTATTTATTAGTCGTCCCTGGAAGTAGATCGTTACGTCAAAAGTCGGGTCTCCACGTGTCAGTCTATACATAACAGATTTGTCGGTAGTCGGTACACTTTCCACTCAGTTCCTCTATCCTACGACTCCCGACCTTCACTCTGAGGGAACTCCTTATTTACTACTCGGTTTGTTCTACCGCTCTGACTCACACGTCCTCCACTCCACTTTACTGTAAATCTTAAGACTGAGACTAACAACAACCGACCTCTACGAAATCGACCACAAACCCACCCCAACTACGACGGAAACTCCACACGTCAGTAGATGACCACCAAATCTAGAACCACGACCTCCACATCTACATCGAAGCAATCCCATCTCCACTGGGAGTTTTGGAACCTCACCGATTTTAGTGTATCCTGTCACCAGAGGTTGGAAAAACCGTTGTCCCTGGTTAAAGTACCTTCTGTCAAAAAGGCGTCTGACCCCTCCCCACCTTCCTACCAAAGCCCTACTAAATTTATGTAATGTAAAGAACATGTGAAATAAAGACTGGACTACGACGACGACTAGACTGACCTCCCTGGTCAGGTACCGGGTTTCCAACCCCTGAGGACCGTCTTCCCTTTGTATCTTGTTCTTCTCTTCTACCGACTCCAACCTCGGAGACCCTCTCCTTCCTCGGAGACCCCCTCCGCTCACCTCTCACAACAGTCTTCGGTTCCCCTCCCTCCTAAAAGTTCTTAGTAACACGGAGTCGTTTTCGTCAGTCTATTCAGTTTCCCTTTCGTGCAAAACCTAAATCGTTATTCTTACAGCAATCACTGGAACCACTTGCGGCAAAGGTACTTCTGTTTCGACTTGACCCCCCTGAACACTACCTTAACCTGTTTCGTCTCTGCCGCCCACACCTGGTGAGAAACTCTTTTGTTTCGCAATCCTAACACACCTAAAGTAACGAAATTCTTACAACCCTTAAGGTTCTTTGTTAAACGTACCGGGGTACACAAAAGTGAACCTCTCGAGAGGGGAGTGGACGTGGGGTGTTAGTTTCTGTCTCCAAGTACGTTTACAGAAAGGAGAGAGAGACAGAGACAGAGTCCGGCCTAGAACCTGGACTTCTGGCCCTGTCAGTTCTTTCTTCCCGTCGTCAGTAGGTACTCCTACACGTACCCAAGGGCCTCCAGGAAGTAGACGTCCTACTCCAGACAAACCCCGTCGTCACCCGACCCCGAGACCACCCCGATGAGGGAAGGGGGACGACGACTCGTAGGACCCCCCGAGAGTCTAGTGTGGAAGTGGGACCACTACAGTGGAGGACTGACGTCGGGGTGCAGTGGAGGAAGAACCAGACAAAGTGGACATTTACCTCTTCTCCTCAGCCGTCAACCTGTATCTTAAGACCTTAAGTACCCTCTCGAACCCCGACTTCTATGTCTCAACTGCCAACTGTAGTCACTCTAACCTTTTCTGAGACTACGACTCCCGTCCTCCTCTTCCCCCGTTGTTTCCTACTCTACCAACCTACCGTAGTGTCTGAGGAACCTACACCCAAACTCGTTTGAGGCCCTCTACCACTTCCTGTCCCTTCGGACCGCACGACGTCAGGTACCCCAATGTTTCTTAGTCCGTGTTGACCCGTTGGATTGTCGACGTGTCTGACAGAAGAGAGACAAGTCGGCCGTCCCTCTTCGACTCACCGAGTCTGAGTGTACGTAATCACAGGTTGGTCCCTGTTTTACGTAGTCAATCACGTCAGGTCGTGTCGTTCCCGAAAGGAGTCACGAAACCGGTCATCTCATTTACGGGCAGGATCGATCTACCTGTAAGTCACATCGTGTCGTTCCACCTAAGAAGTAACACGGTAGATTCTACAACGGAACACGTATTTAAATAACCTTCGTACTTCATAAGGTAAGGATTCATCGGAGGTTACGGGAATAAATTAATTAAATAAAAAGACACGACCCAGAATCAATATCGTGCGTCCTATAAACTAGAAGTAACATCGTACGCCTTAGAAATCAACGTCGTACGTTTGATAATTAACTCCGTACACCCTAAATCAAAGGACTGATCCCTAACTGGGGTCCGGGGGACGTAACCCTTGTGTCTCAGAATCGGTGACCTGGTGGTCCCTTCAGAGAGATTATGGTAATGGCACGACACGAATCAACGAATCAGCAGAGGTTGAGAAATGTTGGGGTACCTGATCTCGGACTTAAAAGGTCCGTCCTTGTGACCTCACCCAACGACAAAGGAGGAGGTACTCTAGAAGGGCTGGGTCCCTAGCTTGGGGCCAGAGGACGTAACCGTCCGTCTAAGAAATGGTGACACGGTGGACCCTTCGGGAGGTTATGGTAATAGTGACTGGATAGCTGGTCTTGGTCCACCAGGGGAGGGACGGGACCATGGAGACCCAACGAAAAGGGTCACGGTGTGGGTGTGATGGACCTAAATGGACACTCCGTTCCTCGTGACGGTAGACGACTCTCGTACCGGAAGGGGAGGTTTGTTTCGTCGAGTTAAAGTCCTTCTGTGACCCGTGTCGGACGGTCTCCCGTCTCCCGACACGGTCGTAGGGATCCGCCGATGGAGAACCTACCTAGGACGATACTTTTATACGGGTAAGACCGTCGACAGGGTCCGGAGTCTCACATTAACCTGAGAACAGAAACGACGTGACTTATGACTCCGTAACTCCTGTAGTAGATGACACTTCGACCCTTTACCTTCACGCTTGACTCTTGTGTCCAGTCTCCGACCGGTGTCACGTCCGACACCTACGAACCTCGGACCCTACGTCTCTGTCAATACCTCGTCCCTCCGTCTTTTCTGCGACGAATTTTCCCGTTACCCTGTGGAATGTGGGGGACGGAGGGTCTCTTCCTGGGTATCTTTCTAGACTAAGGTCTGAGCAGGAGGAGGACAGGGTTCAAACAGGCAACGGTAGACGTCCGAGTGTCACCAGACGAGTAAGGATCACGGTCTTGTAACGACCCCTCCTCCCTGAAAGACGTGACACTTAGACTTCGGACTCTTCTACTAAGACAAACAGTTGACCGTTGTAGACAAAACTCAACTACGGAGACGAGCCCGGACTTCTCTGTGACATCGACAGTAGTGGTGGGAAGGGAACAAGGGACTTTCGGGGGTCTAATGTGACTTTACTAGACGTCCCACCTCGTACCGGTTCCAGGAGGTTCACAGACAGGTATCAAGAGACCGAAGACCCGACCTGGCCTCTGGTGGATGGACACGTGACTTCTTACCCAGGGGAGGGAACAGAAGCCACTACTATCCTTAAGTATCTGTACGTCGGGACGAAGACGTGAAACCTTTCTTTAATCGATATACCGAGTGGACTCATTCACACCAGTGTAATCTATTCCAGGTATATGAACGGAACTCTCAACGAACCTAACGTTCCTCCAGTTTGGTCAGTCAGGATTTCCTTTAGTTGGGACTTATAAACAACCTTCTTGACTACGATTTTGACTTCGAAATCATGAAACCAGTGGACAACGCCTCTCTGTTGAGTAACCCTTTCTGGGACTACGACCCTTTCTGACTCCCGTCCTCCTCTTCCCCGGCCGTCTTCTACTCCACCAACCTATTGTAGCGACTGAGTTACCTGTACTCAAACTAGTTTGAAGTCCTCTATCACTTCCTGTCCTTCCGGACCACATGACGTCAGGTTTCTCCCAGCGTTTCTCAGTCTGTACTGACTCACTGGCTTGTTGTTGTTTATATGAACGGACGTCGCGACACCCCAAATATACGAACCGACCGAGAAGTGAGCAAGATTACACAAAGAGTGTAGAATCCACACCTTTACGAGGAAACCTGGTAGAAGGAGATTTGTCTGATTGATGGTACTCCTTCTCCAAGTCCAGTCATCCGGAAAGTCAAAAATAGAAATAAAAATTTTTATAAATAAATAAGCCGACACGACCCAGAATCTACACCGTGTACTCTAGAAATCAACGTCGTGCACCCTAGATCAAAGGACTGGTTCCTAGCTTAGACCCGGGGGACGTGACCCTCGTGTCTCATGATCAGTGACCTGGTGGTCCTTTCGGGGTCATCCGTACTACCTACAAAACCCCGATGCGGTCATCTATCGAAGTTACGTGATTCGATTCCTTATCGACTTGAATTTCCGTTCGAATCGACATCTTTCGTGGTTCTCTGAGTGTGTAGTCTCAATGACACCGAGTCGACTCTTTCCACAACCCACCTAAATAAAACCTGTACGTATGATAGTCCCTCCTCCCTTTCCCCCTACCACCCTTCACTTCTACGTCTTTGCGTTCCAGTTGTCCACTTGGGTCTTCGAATCCACGATTTCCTGAGTACCCGTAGGAACGGAGTGGGGGTCCACGACTTTCGGTCGAGTACTACAAGAAAGAGATCCTTACCGGAACCGGGACACTTCCTTCCTCTTCGGGTCATACGACACCAGGTGACGTGTCCGATGTAGTTCCGAACCGGCGGTCGTCCATTCCTCTTGGACGTAGAAGTAAGGGTCCCCTAACTTACGACCAAGTATAGTGGTACCATAGGACAATCTATACGTAAGAATGTCTTTCTCTGACCTTTTATGAGAATAAAAGGTAACGTCAATCTTACATTACCAGAAACATTACCTTTTTTCAGAACGATGAACTTTGTTTCCAAACATTTTCTCGTTAGGACGTGTCCACTAACCGCGGAGTGTTTAGGAAAGACACTAGACAGTGACTCTCGTGAGACCTTTCAGTCTCCCTGTAAACTTTACTATTAACATAAGTTCAGTGATCTCTTTACGTTTAGCTTTGTGTTACTACTTTATGGAGAGTGTGAGTGATCATACCAATTTTATCTGTTATTACGCACAACCATTCCCAAACCTCGTTGACCTTGGGAGTAGGAAACGAACATCCCCACATTTTACTTCGTCGACGAAACCTTTTGTCAGACCTTCGAGGAGTTTTACAACTCGGATCTCAACGGCATACTGAGTCGTCAAAGTGAGGTTCCATATATGAGTTCTCTTGACTTTCGTATACAAGTGTTTCTTTTAACATGGACTTACAAGTATCGTTGTAATAAGTACCACCGGTTTTACACCTTAGTTTAATGTACACATGTAAATACCTATTTATTTTTCACCAGGGTATACTATCGAAGTTACGTGATTCGATTCGATTATTATTAAGTCGTTATTTTTCGTCACTTCCTCTTCCTTTCCCACCCTGTTTAACTCTCTCATCGTAACTATATATGTAATTATGTTATGGTACACATTTTATCGGTCGATCATCTTTCGACGATATATCGTGTTCCTCGAGTTAAGTCATAAGACACTACTGGATCTTCCCACACTACCGCCCTCACCCTCCGTCCGAGTTCTCCCTCCCCCCAATATACATATGAACCTCGACTAAGTGTGACAAATGTCTTCTTTGAATACGTTGTGACATTTCTTTAACTGACCGTCTACGGTCCCGACCTCTCCCCTCTTTTTTTCGTTACTTCATGTCTAACTACGATATTATACCCACTTGGAACTTTTGTAGTACGATTCATTTTCTTTCAATCTGTGTTTTCCGGTGTAATGTCAAGGTACATACACTTTGTAGGTCTTATCCGTTTAGGTAACTTTGTTTTTCATCTAAACGCCAGAGGTCCAAGACCCCCCTCTCCTTTCAACCCTCACTGACGATTACCAAACAACAACAACAACAAGTCAACGATTCAGTACAGGATGAGACATTGGGGTACTTAACGTCATACGGTTCGGGGAGACAGGAGGTGATAGATGGCCTCAAACGAGTTTAAGGACAGGTAACTCAGCCACTACGATAGGTCAGTAGAGTAGAAGACGGTGGGGGAAGAGAAAAACGGAAGTTAGAAAGGGTCGTGTCCCAGAAAAGGTCACTCATCCCAGAAGAGCAGTCCACCGGTTTCTTAAGCTAGAAGTCGAAGTCGTAGTCAAGAAAGTTACTTATAAGTCCCAACACAAAGGAAGACTCCACTGTTTTTACAAGATTTAAATCTATCATCATTATCGACATGTTGACACGTTCAGATGATTTTGGGTGACTTAACATAAGAAATTCTACCGTTTAAAATATCATACACTTATAAAATAAAACGGAATTAATATAAGGAAGAGACTACGAGAAGGAAGGAAACACCTCTAGACTCAAAGACTAGATATAGTAAAGGAAGAAGTACTTCTGGAACAAAAATTGTAAGGAACGTCCTGTTGAGACGACCACTATTTAAGAGTGGTAAAAACAAAAAGTATCTTTCAACAATAAAGAGGAAGTGTGAACCTCCTGTCAAAGTGACCTATATCTTAAAATCCAACCACCAATAAAAGAAAGGTGCGAAATTTATAAGTGAAGTGAAAGAACAAACGTACCAAAGACTACTCTTCAGATATACTAAGAATAGGAGTAAAAAGACATACATCACACCCTGAAAAAAAGACCGAAGAAAGTTCTAAAAAGAAACAAAAACGTAAAAACTTCAAACTTATACTATCATATTAAACAATTCAAAAACACCCTAAAAAACCAATAATAACAACGACAAAAAATTCAGGGACTTAACACAGGTTGAGAAACGTTGGGGTACCTGACATCGGGTGATCCGAGGGGACAGGTACCCTAACTAAGAGATCCGTTCTGATGATCTCACCCAACGGTAGAGGAAGAGGTCCCCTAGCGAGGTTGAGCCCCTGACTTGGGCGTAGAGGAAGAACCATCTACCTAAGAAATGGTGACTCGGTGGTCCCTTCGGGGTAACTAATAAACATGACCAACCATAAAAAAGACTCGAAGAACCCAGACACCAAACCCCAGGCAGTAATTAAAACCTTTTAAGAACCTGTAATAAAGAAGTTAATAAAGAAAACAAAGTAAGAGAAGAGGAAAACCATAAGGTTAATGTACATATAGAAAACTTTGACCTGATGTCAAACCCCCATAAGACAAGAACCGAAAAATGAGAAAAAACAGAAACGTAAAGTCAAAACCTTTACGGTCAACGATATAGACGTTCGAGTGACTAAGAAAAGAACTGATACAGGTCAGATGACTACTCTGACAGTTTCCGTGACAAAAGACAATGTCACAAAAAAACAAAAAGATGGTAAAGGAAAAATGAGAAAGAATCTCAAAGGTAGAGAGACAAATGTAATGGGTATACAAGAAATAAAATAGATGAAGAAGGTGATCACGAAACTTGTATAATTAGTATCAATAAAATTTAAGGTTCGGATCAGTAAAGTTTTAGGTACAGCATAGACCAGACGAAGACTATAAATTAACAGAGAAACTCGATACAAACAAGGACGGAAAATCGTATAGAACATTTAGAAACAACTTTAGGTCCACACTATATAGTCCATTATTCTTGACTCCATTTATCCAGACATGACACTCCAAAACATAATTAGAACGTTATTCAACCGTTACAAATTACAAACTCTATATCTATCTGTCTATAGTTATATAGTCAAAATACCATATAGAATAAACATATACAAAAAGATGAATCTGGTACGAGTACGGATACGAGTCAACGAGTCAGGACAGGATGAGAAAAGCTGGGATACCTACCATCGGGTGGTCCGAGGAGACAGGTACCTCAAAAGGTCCGTTCTCATGATCTTACCCAACGGTAAGGGAAGAGATCCTCTAGAAGGGTCGGGTCACTATCTTAGACGTAGAGAACACATAGGACATAACCGTCCGTCTAAGAAATGATGAGGTGGTGGATCCTTCGGGTATGAATCTAGTATTACGTATTTTAGTCCACAACGAACGGAATTCCAACCCGAGTTCCTGTCTTTGAGTCTTCCTTCACTAAGTAAATGTCACAGGTCTCGAACCTGGAATCGAAACACTTAGGTATCAGAACTGGTACGACGTGTTGAGAAGTCTGGGTCCCAAGAATCTCTCTCAGGAGGTTTCGACTGCACAATTAGTCCATGTTGAGACACTACGGGACCCCGAAGGAGCAGTGACCGCACCTACGGGTACCGATAACAGGTCCTTTAGATACTCCAAACTTTCATGAACTCTGTTGTCTAAACACGACCTTCCAACAAACTACTCTTCGTTTCTTCTCGTTTCCCGACACCCGTCGGACCACTTTCTGAAGATCGGTACCGAGTGACCCTGTGCACTACCGGAGTAGGTACGGTAGACGACTCGTTCCGAGACCCCGTGATCTGTCTCCGGGTCGGGAACCCCTTACGTTTCTACACAACCACCCCCTGTTCGTCCATGTGTCTACTGAGGTCCTCTCACACCCGTCCTTCAGTCGGGACACCTACCTCCGCCCCAGGAAGTGGACGGGGTCGTAGTCCTCTCCGAGGGGTCTACTCTGAGACATCTTTCGATGGGGTCAGGACGGTTTAAGTCGGAGACCTGGTCGTCTAGTAGAGGAAGAACTACGAAAGGAGTAAACTTAAGTAGCAGGAATAATATGGTCCGTTGGAAGAGAAGGGTAAAGACCGGAGTTTCACGAGAAAAAGATGGTAAAATAAACTGACGGTACGGACGGATAGTGTCCTTTCCTCCGACTCCTGGTTCCACGTCCGTCCACTGACGTAGGTCTCTCAGACGATCCTCCTAAGTCCCGTTCTGAAGGGACCACCAGGTCACCAATTCTAAGGTGAGAAGGTTACGTCCCCTGCACCCAAACTGGGAACCAACCCCTCGATTCTAAGGTGAACAGTACATCGGTTTTTCTTTTTAAGATTTTTTCACTAAGTCTCGGTCCAAAAGACCTCAGGACACCTCAAGATATGTACTCTCTCGACTTCCCATGTCCGATTGTCCCGCCTTCCTCAACACTCCGTAATTTAGAGGTTGTTGGCGGGAACTTTGAAACGGTGTATTCTTTGTCAACTTCCTCGACCCTCACAAATAGAACCTCTTTCGTTCTGTACTAAAAACAGAAGTTCATAAACTCCCCCACAGTATACTTCCTCCTTAATTTGAATGAATCCTATCAAGGTCTCCCGTGTTAAACCTGGTTTTCCGCCTAAAAGTGACTTATCCTTCTTTACTCGTTTTCGAGACTTGTCCCACAATGTATGTAAATGTTTATACTTATGTGTGTGTACCATTCGTAGACCTTCCTTAAGTCGGAGGACAAGTAGTCTTGACGTTCAATTTTATTAAAATATGGTAGAAGAGAATGGATAGTTCATCGTTTTTTAAATATTCTGTTTTATGTATCACAACCCTTCCAAGTCCTTTTACCTGTGAAAACACGAGACGACACGGAGACACGAGTCAGCTAAGTCAGTGCAGGCTGACAAACGTTGGGACACCCGACGTCGGGCGGTCCGAAGAGACAGGTACCTTAAGGGTGCGTCCTTATGACCTCACCCGACGGTACGGGAGGGGTCCCCTAGAAGGACTGGGTCCCTAGCTTGGACACAGAGTAATTCAAAGGACGTACCGTCCGCCTAAGACATGGGTGGACCCTTCCAGTCACAAGACGACTACCCTTAAATTTAGTCATGTTTGGAAGACATTTTATTGAACTCTCATACATAATTTACGGAATTTTACACGTTAGTTATATATCCTTAATTAGCCTCTACACACATAACATACCAATTTGTAACAACACTTTTGGAACTTAACAAAATTTAAAGTTTCAGATTTATAACATTTATAGATTTAAAGTTGCTATTTCTTAACCGATTTTGATCGTACATTACAGATATACTATCCTATGACACGACACACGATACGAATCAACGAAATCAGCACTGATTGTAGGTTCAGATACGGGGTTGGTCATTGCGACTTCTTCGACTTGCCAAAATACTTCTGGATGTTCTGGAAAATCTTGATTGTGGGTTTTTCCTACAGGAAAAGTAATATCCCCTGACGTTACGTTTTCATCCTTCAGTTCTTTGTGGACCTCATTGTCGTTTAAACTGGAACCTTACGCCTTACTTCGTCCCGTTTCTGATTATCTCAAAACGGTTCTTTTACGTGACCAGTATCGTTTGTGGGAGAAGGTTGTTGTGTTCTCTTCTGAGATGTGTACCTGTAGTGGTCTACCAGTTGTGGCTTTAGTCTAACTAATATAAGAAACGTCGGTTTCTACCTCTTCGAGATATGTCAGTTGTTTTTGTTCTGGTCCTCGACTGACACCGAGTCTAGTACTTGAGGAATAATGGTGTAAGTCTGAGTTTAACTTCTTTCATCCCTTTTGGTGATCTGGTAAGTCCATACTGGATTTAGTTTAGGGAATACTAATATGTCACCTTCACTCTTTATCTAAATTCCCGGATCTAGACTATCTATCTCACGGACTACTTGATACCTTACTCCAAGCACTGTAACATGTCCTCTGTCCCTAGTTCTGCTAGGGGTACCTTTTCTTTACGTTTTTTTCGTTTTACCGACAGACCCCTCCGGAACGTTTATCGACACTTTTCTTCTCTTCGCTTTTCGTTTCCTCTTTTCCTTTCTATATGTGTAGACTTACGTCTCAAGGTTTCTTATCGTTCTGCTCTATTCTTTCGGAAGAAGTCACTAGTTACGTTTCTTTATCTCCTTTTGTTGTCTTACCTTTTCTCATCTCTAGAGAAGTTCTTTTAATCTCTATGGTTCCCTTGTAAAGTACCTTTCTACCCGAGCTATTTCCTGTCTTTACCATACCTGGATTGTCTTCCTCTTCTATAATTCTGCTTCACCGTTCTTATGTGTCTTCTTGACATGTTTTTGCTAGAAGTGCTGGGTCTATTAGTGTTACCACACTAGTGAGTAGATCTCGGTCTGTAGGACCTTACACTTCAGTTCACCCGGAATCTTTAGTAGTGATCCTTGTTTCGATCACCTCCACTACCTTAAGGTCAATTCGACAAAGTTTAGGACTTTCTACTACGACACTTTCACGACGTAAGTTATACGGTCGTTTAAACCTTTTGAGTCGTCACCGGTGTCCTGACCTTTTCCACACAAAAGTAAGGTTAGGGTTTCTTTCCGTTACGGTTTCTTACGAGTTTGATGGCGTGTCAACGTGAGTAGAGTGTACGATCATTTCATTACGAGTTTTAAGAGGTTCGGTCCGAAGTCGTTATGCACTTGACATTTGAAGGACTACAAGTTCGACCAAAATCTTTTCCGTCTCTTTGGTCTCTAGTTTAACGGTTGTAGACGACCTAGTACCTTTTTCGTTCTCTCAAGGTCTTTTTGTAGATAAAGACGAAATAACTGATACGGTTTCGGAAACTGACACACCTAGTGTTCTTTGACACCTTTTAAGACTTTCTCTACCCTTATGGTCTGGTGGACTGGAAGGAGAACTCTTTAGACATACGTCCAGTCCTTCGTTGTCAATCTTGACCTGTACTTTGTTGTCTGACCAAGGTTTATCCTTTTCCTCATACAGTTCCGACATATAACAGTGGGACGAATAAATGGAATATACGTCTCATGTAGTACTCTTTGCGACCCGACCTTCTTTGCGTTCGACCTTAGTTCTAACGGTCCTCTTTATAGTTATTGGAGTCTATACGTCTACTGTGGTGGGAATACCGTCTTTCACTTCTCCTCAATTTTTCGGAGAACTACTTTCACTTTCTCCTCTCACTTTTTCAACCGAATTTCGAGTTGTAAGTCTCTTGCTTCTAGTACCGTAGACCAGGGTAGTGAAGTACCCTTTATCTACCCCTTTGTCACCTTAGTCACAGTCTGAAATAAAACCCCCGAGGTTCTACCACTGACGTCGGTACTTTAATTTTCTACGAATGAGGAACCTTCTTTTCAATACTGGTTGGACCTATCATATAACTTTTCGTCTCTGTAATGAAACGGTTGACTCCAGGCAGATCAGTTCCGATGCCAGTACATACCTACACTCTCAACCTGACACTTTTTTCGACTCACGACTTCTTAAATACGAAAACTTGACACCACAACCTCTTCTGAGAACTCTCAGGGAACCTGATGTTCCTCTAGGTTGGTCAGGTAAGACTTCCTCTAGTCGGACCCTAAAGAAACCTTCCTTACTACGATTTCGACTTTGAGGTCATGAAACCGGTGGAGTACGTTTCTCAACTGANACCTTTTCTGAGACTACGACCCTCCCTAACACCCGTCCTCCTCTTCCCCTGCTGGTCTCCTACTCTACCGACCTACCGTAGTGACTCAGCTACCTGCACTCAGACTCACTTGAGGTCCTCAACCACTATCTGTCCCTCCGGACCACACGACGCTAAGTACCCCAGCGTTTCTCAGGCTGTGTTGACTCACTGACTTGACTTGACTTGACTTGACTTGAGAAACATTCAGATACTTGGCATCGGGTGGTCCGAGGAGACAGAACCCCTAAGAGGTCCGTTCTTATGACCTCAGCCAACGGTACGGAAGGAGGTAGCATAGAAGGTTTGGGTCCCTACCTTGGGACCAGAAGACGTAGAGTCCGCCTCAGAAAGGGCAGACTCGGAGGTCCCTTCGGTACTACCCTATGATCTGGTGGTAACTCGTCCGCACGAAAGTCTTCCGTGAACTCTTACCTCGTACTCTGAGGGGAGCACCAGATCTCTGATTCTAGGACGAGGGTCACGTCCCCCGGACCCAAGTTAGAGACCAGTCCCTTGATCCAAGGTGTACGATGTCGATCCTTAAGTGCACGACGTCAATTTTCTAAGACATACGGTTTTACTATTTCTAGTTTCTAGGTGTACGGTATCGGTTTTTTTGTTTATTTAGAATTTTTCTCTTTCTCACTTCGTTTCACGATTCTTCATAATTTTTCTTACTGACTGTCTAATACGTTAGTACTAGGGTCAAAATAAAAATCTAACTCACTTACCACATAGATACACAACTTTTAAACACGTATCTTATCATCAGTATAAAGACACATCAACTAACAACCAATGAAAAAAGAAGACAGAAGTCAGAACGTAAAAGGTTTAAAAATGTACTGAAAGTAGTAGTCTCTTTTACCGTAAAAATCTGTTAGTTCGTCTTAAAAGATTTGTCGTAAAGTATGGTGACCTAACTCACCAAACGATACTTAAGTCTTTAACACAGAAAAAAAAACCAAACCAACAACATGAATCACCGACACAAAGATATTTCTACCTTCAAGACCTTCAATTCGAACATACGTGTGTACTGCTAAGTCAGTATGGAGGTCGTAGGACTTAACTATATATAGAACAAGGTACCGACAATTATGACAAAGAACTAATTATTGAGGTAAGAAAAAAGATAAATTTGAAAAAAAATTACATAACCTTATATCGGTTGATTGTTACAACACTATCAAAGTCCACGTGTCGTCTCATTGAGTCGATAACAATATGAACATGGGTAAGAGGGGGTTTGAGGAGAGGGTAGGTCCGACGGTGTATTGTAAAATGTCTTAAGAGACACGATATGATGAGATCCAGGAACAACCAATAGGTAAAATCTGTATCGCACCTAATATAAATGAACTAAGTATTGAGGTAAGTAATGTGTATAGAGTGTGATAAAACGTGAATGTAAAGTTCGAGAGTTCTGGTTTACGTACGAAGTAAAAGAGTTGGGTCACCACTCGAGTCTGGACCGTACATTTTACATAATGTGATGTGTGTCAGAGGTCCTCTAACACTACCTGTCCCTTCGGACCACACGACGTCAGGTCCCCCAGTGTTTCTCAGCCTGTACTGACACATTGACTTGTTCTTGTCTGGTCTACCCGCCTACCTACACACTTTCCTTTCTTCTTTTCTCAGACGGAGTTAATTTTTTTTTTTTCAACAATTGGATTCCCCTTACCCAAAACTTTCTTAAGAAACGGTCTTAAAGGTTTCTACAAATATCTTAGGTGAAAGGGTCTTTAGAAGACTCTACCGTGTCTGTCAGTAGACTGTGTCTACTCCACCGACCTTACTCCAGTAACCGTGTGAATGAGATATTATTCCAGTACCATGGCCTCGTGACCTTGTCGGTGAGTAAACTACGAACTTACTACGGAACATTTACAGGTACTCCTTACGACAGGGATGAACGAGTACCCGAGTTTGAGGAATTAATATTTGTCACTGAACCAGTCCTCCATACTTCCACGGAGTCGTGGTTTCAACGAGTCTTATGGATGTCCACTGGAATCGTCAGAGATTTCCACTCATCTTCGTCATCTCAAACACTCCGTTCGTTCCTGGAATACTTATTAAGAAACTATCGGGTGACCGTTGTGAACACGAATAAAGACGTGGTTGTTCAACACGTCCGTTTGAAAATGGACCATGGACAACTGAGGTAGCTTTTGTGTCTGCAGGGGTTTTAAGACGACATAAGGTCTTTGGGAAAGATAATGTGTCACTGAAAGGGTTAATCGGAGTATCGTAACGTATGAGACACGTTCACTTTACAAACAACGAGTCAGTATAGGTTGAGAAAAGTTGGGGTACCTGACATCGGATGGTCCGAGGAGAGAGGTACCTGAAGAGGTCCGTTCTTAAGACCTCACCCAACAGTAACGGAAGAGGTCCCCTAGAAGACTGAGTCCCTAACTTGGGCCCACAGGGGGTGACGTCCGGCTAAGAAATGGTAGACTTGGTGGTTCATATTACACATTCGAAGTAAATTTTATAAACTCGATCCCTGAAGGGACCACCAGGTCACGAATTCTTAGACACGAAGGTGACGTACCCCGTGTCCAAGGTAGGGACCAACCCCTTGATTCTAAGACCGTACGATGTACCACGTCGATTTTTTTTTTTTAGACCACATACTGATTTCTTTTTTGTCTCAAGATGTCGACGAGACAGATTAGGAAGGAAGATTTCTTCAGTCATAAGACACAAGTTGTATCGTTTCCTCTGTAGTGGGAACCACGTCTTCTCTAGTGGGTGCCGTCCAACGTAAAAGGTCAAACACTCCATACGAGTCTCAGGTCCCCATCGAAACTTTAAGACTTCTACCCTTAACGGAGGTTGGATACCAGTGACGGGGTCGCGGAACGTAAAAAGTCTAACCGTAGGACGAAACTCGGTTTGAGGTACAGATAGTGTCCCTGGAGAGGAGATGAGTAGTAGTAGACTACACGAACAAGTAGTGGTGTCTCATTAGGCACCTTTTACAGACTAATTGACCGACACACAGACGTGTCCTCTCGGTCCTAGACGGGACCACCTCCCCCACATGAACTGATTCTAGTCCAATGGAGGGAGACCCTGGTAGGACTAGTCCTTCTCCGAACCAAGAACCGTCGGAGACCACGAAAGAGTAACCGCTCCGACTACGAAAGGAAGTGCTACGACGACCTGAAAGTCATTCGGAGCCGGTGTCGTACGGTCTCCGGACTCCAATAAAGCCCCAAAACCGATCTTAGACGTCACCAGTCTGGTCACAACGGCGAAGCGGTCTGTCGAGTCGGGGTGGTACTCGAGTAGGTGTTGTCGGGGTGCGAAGAGTGTCAAACGACCAACTTGTGTCACACACAAAAAAAGGGGAAGTAAACTTTCAGAGGTTTCCGACGAGAAGACACACCTTCGGTACGTGGGTGTTCCGACCTAAGGAAGGAGAGTGGTTGCGAGTCGGTAAGACAGGACAGGTTCGACCTGTATAACTACAAACTATAAGACCGACCTGTAGTCTCGGTACTGGAATTGAACACTCTACCTAGTAACCGGTGGAGAAGGCAGGAGGAGTAAGAGTCCGTCTCGTTTCGGTGAGAAGGTAAAGAAAATCACCTATGAAAGACTCGTGGTCGGTACCCGGTAATGAAAGGATCAAGGACCCCTGGGATCCCCCTCAGACTATATCGTGGACGGGAAATCCTCGAGTGTCACACCTGAAGGGAACACCAGGTAACGAATTCTTAGGCGGACGGTTACGTCCCCTGTGACCAAGCTAGGGACCAGACTCTTCCAGGGTGTACAGGACCCCATTAGATCGGACACGTAGTGTTGATGACTTCGGACACGAGATGTTGTTCTCTTTGGTGACGTTACTCTTCGGATACGAGGTGTTCTCGCACTGGGGTGGAGTGTCGACGACATATTTCGGACGTGTGTCGTTACATCTGGGTCGTGTCGGTTTTATTCATTTGTTCAATTATCAATTTGCTTTTCTTCAGTGTCGTGTCACCTCCTCTGTCAATCCGTACATCCAGTAACGTTTCGGGATCTAGTTCCCAGTGTGTCTCCTGAGTACTCTCTTCGTGTACCTGTTCTCTAGGGTAGATGACCTTCACAGTTCCAACAGACGAGAGAGGATGCGAGACACCGGTTCGGAGCGACTTTCGGATTATCCACCTCTCATTGCAAACTCGACTTTGTACTTGTATTTCCTCAAAAGATCCACCTTTGTCAACGAAAGATCCGTATGTCTCAACTCAACCACTCACATCTCCTTCATACATTACTAGTGTCAGAAGTCTCACGAGTGTTACACGCTTAGTGACACGGTTCCTGAGACACGTAACACGAAGTCACAAACACTTTCACAAACCAGCGAGTCAACACAGACTGAGAAACGTTGGACTACCTGATATTGGACGAAGACATCCGAGGAGACAAACACCCTAAAAGGTCCTTTCTTATGACTTCACCCAACGGAACGGGAAGAGGTCCCGTAGAACGGTTTGACCCCTAGCTTGGGTCCAGAGGATGTAACGTCCGTCTAAGAAATTGTAGACTCGGTGGTCCCTTCGGGTGAAGTCACAAGGGTTGTTGAGAGTATTCCAGGTCCGTAACATTAATGGAGGTAGGACGTCCACTGTACGACCTCCCAGTCGTATCGTTGAATTAGTCGGGTCAAGTGTGGCAATCATTCGTCGGTTCAGACCCTTACTTAGATCCGGAATGACTAAGAGACTACAGCCCCTCTTCTCTCCAACGACGGAACCCTTACCACACACTAATTGACACCGACCTCCCTCACACCGGTCTGTCCACCCATCTTAGTCTAGGACCTCCGCTCCGGAACATACGATTCGGACCCCCAAACCTGGGAGGAGACGAGAGATACCTCACAATGATTTTCGGTGACTTTCAAGAATTTCTAGTAAGATCTTCAACCTAACTTCACTCTCCTCCCCGTTTCTATCCGAACTGCCACCCCCGGGTATCTCCCGACTGAGTCCTCTTTGACACTCCGGACTTGCTTCCGTCACCGGTACGTCCACCTCTCCATGTACAACTCACATGCCTGTCGTCCCTCTACACTCGACTACCCTCTTTTGCCCATTCCCGACCCGGTACGACCCATGTGTCGACCACCCACTCCTCCGACCTCAAGTTGGGGAACCTCCGGTATGGCGTCTCAGGTACACAAAATTCTTGATACTCTCTACCGGATGAGGTGGGGACGGTTAATTACACATTTATTGTACCCTGAAACCTAGACGTTAAATCTAAAATCTATACAACAACAACAACAACAAGTCAGCGAGTCAGTACAGACTGAGAAACACTGGGGTACTTGACGTCGTACAGCAGTAATAAAATATAATAAGTAGACAGAAAGTTCTTTGTCCAAACGGTAAACGTCAGTTTAGGTCCTGAGACAATGACTGTTAAGAAGGTAGAAGGACCAAATGAACGAGTGGAGAAGACCGAAGACCTGAAACAAAGGAGGTATAGACTATAGTGCAGAGTCACGGTCCACCCGGGAAAGTCAAACGTCTGAATTCGGGCAGGACACACGTACGAGTCAACGACTCACATAGACTAAGAAACGTTTGGGAACCTGATATCGGACGGTCCAAGGAGACAGGTACCCTAAGAGGTCCGTTCTTATGAGCTCACCCAACGGTAAAGAAGGAGGTCACCTAAAAGGACTGAGTCCCTAGTTTGGGTGTAGAAGACGGAACCGTCCGTCTAAGAAATGGTGGACCTTCCCAGCAAGGGAGTTCTGAATGGGGGTAAGAACGGTGACAGTTCGACTTCGTCAAGACTCGAACATCAAACCAGAACGACCCCAGGGAAGGTGTCGGAGGGAATAGGAAGTACACATCGAAGGAGTCGTGAAGGGAAGTGGGGTAGAACGGGTTTGTCAGGAGGGACCAAAGACCATAACTCTACAAGGAGAGAGTAGAGTCTGAGACCCTCAAAGGTGTCATTGAACCCTCCCTGTCCATCAATGAGTACACCAGAGTCCAACGAGAAAACTGTAGTTTCGTGGACAACATGAAGATTCGAGAGGAAACATTTCACCTTCTCGATCCAGAAATTCCAGTGGACTTTACGTTTTGTGGATATTCAGTCGTAAAGGATTTCACACAGGACTCTAGAGTCAGAGTCTCTATGAAGTATTTCTTTCCTCAGGGACCAGTTATTAATCCCATGGAAAGAGAGAGAATCTCTGAGTATGAGACTTCAAGATACAAAGGACTCGTACGGATGTTACTACTGTGAAAAAACAGAAACAAATTTACTACAAAGGGTTTACATACACCGGTCTCTTAGCAAAAAAAGGGGATTTTGAAAAATGACAGAGGGTCTCTTATGAAACCTTTGTACGATACTTGTTCACCGACAAAAAAGGGGGACACAAACCACCTTACGTTTTTTTTTATTTTTATTTTTCCAGAATTAAGAGTACACTTCTATACTCAGGGTCTTATCTGAGGTGGGTCGTAATAACTTTTTGTTGGGTTGAAAGGCACTCAGAAACGTGTCCCAATTACGTTGGGAAATCAATTTGTACTTCTTCCGAAAGACCGGTTGTTGAGATTCAAAGTAGACTCTGTCGTCAGAGGTCAATGTAAAGTGAACACACAACAAACATACTGAATCCCCAAATAAATCTGGACCGCAATCACCTCGCACAAAGGTTTCTTTTCCATTAACTTACACCCCGTTATGCCCGAACACTTTGGTTAATCCTTTAGTAACTCTAGACAAATTTACCGACCTTAATAAGGCAAGGATAATTTTTGGTGAAACTCTTTACGACTCCAAGGACGGTCCTTCGTAAGGGAGGACTGTGGTAGGGACGGTCGGGACCGTAGGTCGGAACCGGTGGGCGGGAAGGAGTTTCGTCGGACAAGAAAAGAGACAACATTGTGATTGGTGGACCGTAACATTACGAGACCAAGAGACGAAGGGGGTGGACGACCGTTGAGGAACTCTCGTCCTCGACCACCGTACGTGTGACTTAGGGAATGACAGTCCGTGAATTGTCCACTAGTTGTCCATACAGTTTGACTAGGGTACCGGTTTGAGACTCGACTACAACCCGGTTCTTTCAATCTCAGTTTTTCTTGGAAGTCGTAATGGGGTTCGGTCGGGGAGGAGAGGTATCTCCCCCTTAGATTTTAGGACATTCTGAGGCGTAGAGTCGACTGGGGTCGTGAAGAGGGGAGGGGAACTGATGTCGGATCTGGGACGTCCCCTTTGGACGTCGGTCCGTCTCAAGTCTACGGTTCTCCGGTCGAGCCCTTACCCTACTAAGACACAGATAACTGATCACGGCCCCTTCGGAAGTGGTCGTAGTATCGTTTTTGATCTCGACCTGTATAACTCGGGGTAGACGGTCAACAACAATAACAAGTCAACGATTCAGTACAGACTGAGACGCTGGGGTGACCGGGACTTTAACCACTGGTAACCCCTCGGAAACTCCACAAAACCTTTTCCTCGAACTTTATACCAGCTCCGACACGAAACCACTTTACCTTTCCTCGTTATCGTGTCCCTCCCCACCCGGTTCCTCCCTTGTACCAACCTCACGCACGATCTTCTTCCCTACAAACTCGTGGACATTGTCCCTTCTGCCAACCTCACGCACGATCTTCTCCTCTACAAACTCGTGGACATTGTCCCTTCTACCAACCTCATGCACGATCTTCTCCCCTACAAACTCGTGGACATTCTCCTCCCAGTCCGAGTGGGCCACCAAGTCCTTCTTATGCGGACACGTCCTCACGTCCTCTACGACCAAGCTAGGGACCCAACCTTTCTGGGGGACTTCCGTCCGTACCGTTGAGTAAGGTCACAAGAACGGATCTCTTACGGTACCTGTCTCCTCGGACCGTCCGATGTCAGGTATCGTAGCGTTTCTCAGCCTGTGTTGATTTCGTTGACTCGCACGTGCGTTGTCATCCCAACACACTTCCACCACAGACCTTCCCAGGTCACAGGCACTGGCCCCCGACAACCTCTTTCCTTGTAGGAGAGGACCCCTCCCCCAGTGTCAGTCCCTCTACCTCCGTGGGTCTAGCGTCTAGGGTACTCTACGTCTGTCGGTTCCTACGGTCAGAAGCTGATGTTTCCAACTTCAAGGGTTCCTAGTGCATCTTCCTCCAATAAACCCTCGACCAATGAAACTCTGTTCAATGAAACTCGTTCCGGTCCACCTCCGACCAGAAGTAACCTTTCCTTACACCTCGTCTTTCGTCGTTCTGTGACTACCACCACTCTTTACTGTCGTCTTAGTCCTACACTCACAATGACCCCCTGACTGATGTTACGCACCACTCAACAGTAGTACTGTCTTGAGAACCACGATCGGTCACGGGTCGGACGGGTTCTGTCTTCATAACGCTGGTCTTCGACCTTTCTGTCACATCGGGGTCTCGTCCCTACCCACTGTCCACCCGACAACCTGTGTCGGGATGGAAAATCTACGTTCAAGACGTGGTCATTCCTAAATATCGAAGATCCTCGATCTTTACCCCCTCTTCAGTTAGTCACTTCGTACGGTAAATAAAGACTTGAAACATACACGGACCTACGATTCAGGGAAGTCAGTACAGACTGAGACACACTGTGGTACCTGACATCGGGTGGTCCGTTGAGACAAACACCCCTAAGAGGTCCGTTCTTATGACGTCACCCAACGGTACGGGAAGAGGTCCCGTAGAAGGGCTAGGTCCCTAACTTGGACTCAGAGGATGAAACGGTCCTTCTAAGAAATGGTAGACTCGGACTTGAAAGATATTGACTTTCGATTTCTATCGTCCCTTCTCGGTGTCGATTCGGTGGTTCTCTTACTCTCCCAGTCAGACGACTCGAAGGAAACCTTTTGTCAGGTGACGAAAGGTTACTGTAGGGAGAAGACAGTCCCCCTCTATTATCCCTGAGTTCTCAGAGCTCCACCCGTCCTTTTGATCCCCTCGGAACACCGGGTAAGGAGAGATATGGGGACCACTCTGAGTCCGAACCTTTCCCGTCAGGAACACGGGGGATTAAAGAAAAAAGGACTGTAGGACGACCTGGGGTCACACCGAAATAACAATGTCCGGGAATCGGGAAACAAATATCTACTGCGGAAAGACCTTTACTTCCAGATAGAAGACTCAGGTTCAAGTATGTTCTTTATAAGTAAATGTCGGAAGGGAAATCCGTGTTCTTCTACCGCACAATTAAAAGTACTAAGTTACTGTCAATTAAACCTTTATTTACAACGTAGAGACGGTTTATAATCTGTCAATTTGTAGGTCGTAGTAGTACACGTAAAAGGGAGTTAAACCATTAATCCTCGTCCTAAGATTTCCGACCTAAATTCATGTTGTACAAGTACAAAGACTGTACCAACCTCTTACTCCACACTTGACCCTTTTAAGGGGTCCACATACTTCGGGTGGAAAATTTTATGTTTGTAGTGTCCGGTCGGAAAAAGGAATTAGTATAAAATAATAATAATGATACTTTGTCGGATAGAATAATTTAAATCTTCAGATATTTTGCAAATTTTTATTTTAAGTGGATTTTGGGTAAAATAAATAAATAAATAAAAAATTAAAAATGAAATAAAATGAAATGTTATGACATAACCAAAACGGTATGTAACTGTACTTAGGTGGTGCCCACATATGTTCGAGGGTTAGGACTTAGGGGGAGGGTGGAGGGTGGGGTATAGTAGAGACCTAGTAGGGGTACGTGGTCGGGGTTCGTAGGACATAGGACGTAGCTTGTATCTGACCGTGAAGTAAAGAATGTACTATCATATGTACAAAGTTACGGTAAGAGGGTTTAGTAGGGTGGGAGAGGGAGAGGGAGTCTCAGGTTTTCAGGTAAGATATGTCTACATATTTTGGGTAAAAAATTGTCTAAAAAAACAACGTTTGGAAAAAATTTCAGAAATAACTTAAACAATGTTATAACGAAGACAAAAATACAAAACCTAAAAACCGGTACTCCGTACACCCTAGAATCAAAAGGTTGGTCCCTTAGTTTAGGTGTGGGGGAACTTAACCTTTAGTTTCAGAATTGGTGACCTGACGACCCCTGCAGGTGACTTTTGGGTAAACTTTTTTTAAAATTACATAAGACTTCATTTTCTCTTCAGAGGGAAAGGTGGGACCAAGATAAGAAGACGACGACGGCGATTCAGCGAAGTCAGCACAGGTTAAGACACACTGGGGTATGTGTCCCCGGGTGACAGAGACCCTAAGAGGTCCGTTCTTGTGACCTCACCCAAGATAAGATCTGTAAAATTTGAAAAGTACCCGTAGTATTTACAAAGGTTCAATCATGAATTTGCCGCGTTAGGGACCATCGAGTCTGCCATTTCACAGACGGATGTTACGGTTTCTGGGTCCAAACTAGGGACCTAGTCCTTCTAGGGGACCTCTTCCTTTACCGTTGGGTGAGGTCACAAGAACGGATCTTTTAGGGTATCTGACTCCTCGGACTATCCGATGTCAGATACCCCAGCGTTTCTCAGCCTGTGCTGACTCACTGAAGCAAAAGTGGATGAATTAAGAAAATTTACTGACGTATCATAAGGTAGTCGACGAGGGGTTTGACCTTATAATTTTACCAAAAGTCCCTGAAGAGACTGTCAGGTTAACAACTCTGGTGGAAGATTACGTTCCTCGTGTCGAAGTTAGGAATCAGTCCCTTGATTCTAGGATGTATGACTTTCCATACTGGTTTTTAACTTTTATTTATTTTTTTTTAAAAACTTCTAACAAAAGTCAAACCCCGAGAACGTTTCTCATGATATCACCTACAGGAACGTGTACTAAGAAAAGGGTACTCGTGAAGGTAAAGACGTCCTACCAGAGTCTTCACCTTACTCTACTACGTTCATGTAAAATTATCTACAATAGTTTAATGGAATGTTCCGTCTAACGTTCACCCAGGTAAAAAGGGGAGAGGAGGGTTGAGACTTACAAAAGTAAGAAAACATTCAAAACGGTTAGACTCTTCATAAAACCCCCCCACTCCCCTCTACTACATAAAATTTAACCTACAGAAGTAGTCACTTTAGCTCATAGAAAGACCTATATAGCTGATAGACATGAAATGACACTCAACGAACAGGTACCATATATACGTGTAAAAGGACACCTCACTAAACACGAAAGGAATAAATGAACAGGTCTACAATCAACGAGTCAGTATCGGCTGAGAGACACTGGGGTACCCGATATCAGGAGGTCTGAGGGGACAGGAACCCTAAGACGTCCGTTCTCATGACGTCACTCAATGGTAATGAACATCCCACAGAAATATTATAATACTTATAATGTGGAAACAGATGACATACAACGTTTAGAAAAGAAGGTCCGATAACAAAGAGAAGAGCAAAACAAACATAATAGAAAGTAGCGTGTCTTAAAGAGTAGACGAATGTATTCCCCGGGTCTTGTACGAGAACAGAAAAGGGGATTATTAAGTCTCAACCGAACTGTTTTCAGATCTCGACCTACTCTTAACTTTTCTATTAAGTTTCCACAGGAGTCCCAAAAAGTCGAGTGACGACAGAGGGACACCGATAACAAAAAAACACACACCCAACAACAAACAAGGAAAAATACGAGGCATTCCTAAGGGACAGAAGTTTAAGTGGACGACCATTTATTGAAGTAAGAAAGGTCCACAGAGAAAAATATGACACGACAGGTCAGTGTCTAAAGACCAAGAGTAGGAAAGACCAGATTTGGTCCCCAGAGGTTGGAGACCCTAGATTTCGGACTAGTAGACTCCACCTCGACTAACTACAGGGTCCACCACATCACCACTTCTCAGGCGGACGTTTGTGTCCTCTATGTCCAAGTTAGGGACCCAACCCTTCTAGGAACTTCCTTCTTTACTGTTGGGTGAGGTCATAAGAACGGACCCTTTAGGGTACCTGTCTCCTCGGACCGCCCGGTGTCAGGTACCCTAGTGTTTGTCAACCTGTATTGACTCGTGCGTACGGTACGGTAGGAAGTACCATATCTGGTCCCCAGGGGTTGGAGACCTTAGATTACGAACTACTAAACCCCACATCGACTACATTATGATTATGTGTATTTCACGTGTTATTTACGTTACCTGAACTTAGTAGGACTTTGGTAGGGGTGACGGAAGGTACTTTTTTAACAGAAGGTGTTTTGACTAGGGGTAACGGTTTTTCTAACTCCAGATGACCAGATCTGGTCATCATTGAACAACCATGGTACCCGTCTTCCTTACTTTATCTGACACTCTCCCCGACTGTCGGAAAGGACTCTCGCTTCACGGGTCTGACATCACTTACTGGAAACTCTAGAGACAATCCCGATCATCTCTGGAACAAGACCAAACGACTCCGACTATTTATATTTAAACAAGTACCTCCTTCACCGAAAACATCCGAAAAAAGAATGAATAAACCACGGAACCGGAACTGACGTACCCTGAGTCTTGACACTACGACATTTCCTTGACACGATCTGAACAATTCTGTGGAGGAAGGGGACTGTGTAGGGGTCTCTGTAGAAAGAGACCGGTTGCGACCAGGGTGGTCTGTGTCTCTGTGTGGGCTGAGACTACTTGGGAACCGATATTTCGGAAGTCCTCATAAGACGGTTGTTGAAGGGTCGGTTCTCCACACAGTGTACCATGAAGAACAATATCTATAAAACGTAGACAAACAGAGACGACGAATACTGTCCTGGTCTAGTATACGTAACGACATAATAAATTCGATGACTCGTGTCCCGAATCTAGTATCTCCCCGGGGTCACTCACAAACGACTGACTCAAAGAGAAAGTAGAGGACGAGTACGTGGGACGTCTTGGATGGATCTTCCTTGGGTCCAAATGATTATGGTGATAAATTGTGACAATAAATCAGTAACGATACCTTTCTTAAACACTTGCAAATATTATTTTGTGATTCGATTCTTTTGTCTTCGTCGTTTGTCCAAAATAAAATACCGGACGAAACTACTTGACAAAACACAGACGAAGTCATTGACCAGACCACCAGGTCACCAATTTTGAGGTCCAATCTCATCCTGAAGGGACCACCGAGTCTCCAATTTCGTAGACGGAGACTACACCCTCTGTGACCAAGCTAGGGACCCAACCCTTCTAGGGGACCTCTTCCTTTACCATTGGGTGAGGTCATAAGAACGGATCTCTTAGGGTACCTGTCTCTTCGGACCATCCGATGTATCCAGGTGCCCCAGCGTTTCTCAACCTGTGCTGACTCGCTGAAGTGAAAGTGAAAGTGAAAGTCATTGACCACCCTCCCTGCAGGGACCACCAGGTCACCATGTTCTAGGTGGAACGTTTAGTCTCCTGTTCCCAAATTAGGGACCAGTCCCTTGATTCTAGGGTGTACAGAGTCTCGTTGATTCGAGTGTGTGTCGTTCATGACTCGATGGACGAGACCTCGGGTGAACGGTGTTGATCTCTCCGACACGTAGTGTAGTCTTCTAGGGTGTACACTGATTCTGGACTACGTCGGTTTACTTACTTACTTATCTACCTATTTTATTGAACCTCCCCCCTTTATACGGTAATATATAATCACTAATCACTACGAACAGAACCCATGTCTTTCCCCCACAGAGTCAAGTGTACAATCTAGACACAGTACCGATTGGATATACAATTTTTTACTTGTGTATCTTGTAAGTGTCTCCACAATACTCAACCTTACTCAAGGGATGTCTTAAGTACCCAACTTCGGGTCATAAAGTCTTACACTGGAATAAACCGTCATCTCGGGAACGTCTACATTAATTCAATTCTACTCTAGTATGACCACAACACACCCAGGGATTAGGTCTTGCTGAATACAGGAATACTTTCCCATTTGGTCGATGATGGAAACACGTTTCTTTGGATAGAAACTTCCCACCTTTAGTTTTAATTTGAGAGTAATGTCTGATAAAACATTAATTGTTGATACCGGGGTAAGGTATAATTCTGAAGTACCTACACTGGTTTTGTGACGAATATCCTTTCGACACCAAACTTCACGAAAAGAATAATTTACACCCTTTTGATCCTAAACGGAATACTTAATCCTTAAATTGAATGCTTTTATCTTAAATAAATTGAATGTTTTTATCGTATTGTTTTATTGTACTCGTTTGATTTTCCTATCTTAATTACTTGTTTATATTTACTTTTTCTAATTTAATCTTTTGTTTTAATAATATGACAACTATTATCAATAAGTAGTTCTAACCATTTTCTTTTGGATATCCCCACCCTACCCTACCTCTTCTACCCTTCCTCCGAGTCCTCCCTCCCCTATATACACATGTATATACCGACTGTGTTGTAACATTTCATTAATATGAAGTTGACATTTATTTAGTCAAGTCAAGTCAAGTCAACAAGTGAGTTGAGACTGAGAAACGTGGGGTACCTGACCTCGTACGGTCCGGAGGGACAGGTAGTCGTTGAGGGTCTGAAATGAGTTTAAGTAGACGTGACTCAGCACTACGGTAGGTTGGTAGAGTAGGAGACAGTAGGGGAAGAGGAGAACGGGAGTTAGAAAGGGTCGTAGTCCCAGAAACGTTTACTCAGTCGAGAAACGTAGTCCACCGGTTTCATAACCTCAAAGTCGAAATGGTAGTCAGGAAGGTTACTTGTGGGTCCTGACTAGAGGAAATCCTACCTGACCAACCTAGAGGAAAGTCAGGTTCCCTGAGAGTTCTCAGGGTGTGGTGTCAAGTTTTCGTAGTTAAGAAGTCGTGAGTCGAAAGAAATATCAGGTTGAGCATAAGTATGTACTGATGACCTTTTTGGTATCGAAACTGATCTGCCTAGAAACAACCGTTTCATTACAGAGACGAAAAATTATACGACAGATGCAACTAGTATTGAAACGAAGGTTCCTCGTTCGCAGAAAATTTAAAGTACCGACGTCAGTGGTAGACGTCACTAAAACCTCGGGGGTTTTTATTTCAGAAAGTCAAAGGTGACAAAGGGGTAGATAAAGGGTACTTCACTACCGTGACCTACGACACTAGAATCAAAAGACTTGCAACTCAAAATTTGGTTGAAAAAGTGAGAGAAGAAAGTGAAAGTAGTTTTCCGACAAACCAAGAAGAAACGAAAGACGGTATTCCCACCACAGTAGACGTATAGACTCCAATAACTATAAAGAGGGCCGTTAGAACTAAGATCGAATACGAAGTAGGTCAAGTCGTAAAGAGTACTACATGAGGCGTACATTCAATTTATTTGTTCCAATGGTATATGTCGGAACTACATGAGGAAAGGGCTAAGACTTGATCAGACGACAAGGAACAGGTCGATATTGACAACGAAGAACTGGACATATGTCTAAAGGGTCCCTCGTCCAGTCCACCAGAACACAAGGGTGAAGAAATTCTTAAAAGGTATCAAACAATACCAGGTGCGTCAGTTTCTGAAACCGTATCGGTAATTTCGTCTTCATCTACAAAAAGAACTTAAGAGAACGAAAAAGCTACTAGGTCACCTACAACCGTTAAACTAGAGACCAAGGAGACGGAAAAGATTTTGGTCGAACTTGTAGACCTTCAAGTGTCAAGTGGATGACAACTTCGGACCGAACCTCTTAAAACTCGTAATGAAACGATCACACACTCTACTCATTTATTTATTTCTGACCATTTTCTCTTTTGAAGATTATTCAGATTAGGAATAAAAAATTTTTTCTTTTATTTACGTACAATTACCATTTCTCTAAATAGTTTCTTTCAAATTTTGGAATATTTGTATAACACGTATTAAATTTAAATATGTACAATTTTAGAAACCCTTCTTTCAATTAAAGACCCTTTTAACTTAGTTTCTTTCCAGAAAAAAAAAAATTACTCTCCTTTATTTTTGATCCGTTAATGAACTTTTTCGATAAAAAAGTTCTTGTTTCTTGTCGAGAGGGTCACCACGGTCCGGAGTTCTAAAATACTCGTTTAATAAATTTGTGAATGTTTCGTATCCTTCTGTCGTTCACAAACCGAAACAAAGAATTTCAAGGGTTTTGAAATTATGTTTTGGACTGTTCCCGTGAAGTTTTTCCTTTTGTTACTTGGGTTGAAGTAAATACTTGTATGTCCACGATTTATGTTGTAATCGTATAGTTTGATATATAAATAATTAATGTTCTGATGAACTTACCAAATTATAATTCTCTAGAAAATTATAGTAATTTATTACCTCCCCTCACTTAATTAAAATAGATAATTACAAAAATTTATTCACAAATATTTGGTTATTATCTTTATACAAAAGAATCACGTCTGTTATGTTTATAGACTTTGTCATTAGTTATAGAATGTCTGACCACTTTACAATCTTCCCAAAAATAGTTTTACTTCTTATATTCTCCTTACAAGTGATGATGGAGATAATTAGTCGTAAACACAACCTTAAAAATGAGGTCCGTGATTTTATTCTTTTTCTTCATTTCGTATTAATGAACTTTCCCTCTTTTCTTTCTTTTCATATCTTAATTGTAATGAACGTCTATTATACTAATGGATTTTATATTTAGTTTAGATTTTTATAAAATCTCTTAACCCATGTTTCGGTAAATATTTTGTGATTATTTTAGTCATTGTGTAACCTTTTATTTTACACTTTTCTTATGAGTAGATATTTTTATCGTTGTGAAATATATATTTTTTGATATTTTGTGACTACTTTCTTTAGTTTCTACTGTACTATCTTCCTCTTTATATAGTACAAGTACCTAGCCTTCTTAGTCATATCACTGTTACTCATATGATGGGTTTCGTTAGACATCTAAGTTACGTTAGGGATAGTTCGATGGTTGCCATAAAAAGTGTCTTGATCTTGTTTAATAAAGTGTTAAACATACCTTTATGTCTTGTGGAGTTTATTGGTTTCGTTAGAACTCTTTCTTCTTACCTTGACCTCCTTAGTTGGACGGATTGAAGTCTGATATGATGTTTCTTTGTCAGTTCTGTCATACCATGACCGTGTTTCTGTCTTGATATCTAGTCACCTAGTTTTATTTTTCGGGTCTATATTTAGGTGTGGGGACACCTGTGGAATAGAAACTGTTTCCTCCGATCTTATATGTCACCTCTTTTCTCTTAGAGAAATTCTTCTACTGTGGTGAGAAGACCGTCTTGCACTTCTTCTCGATTTCTCGGAAAACTACTTTCACTTTCTCCTCTCACTTTTCAACCGAATTTCGAGTTGGTAAGTCTTTTGATTCTAGTACCATAGGCCAGGGTAGTGAAGTACCGTTTATTTACCCCTTTGTCACCTTTGTTACCGACTGAAATAAAACCCCCCGACGTTTTAGTGACGTCTACCACTAACGTCGGCACTTTAATTTTCCGAGAATGAGGAACCTTCCTTTCAATACTGGTTGGATCTGTCGTATAATTTTTCGTCTCTGTAATGAAACGGTTGTTTCTAGGCAGATCAGTTTCGATACCAAAACGGTCATCAGTACATACCTATACTCAACCTGATATTTCTTTCGACTCACGACTTCTTAACTACGAAAACTTGACACCACAACCTCTTCTGAGAACTCTCAGGGAATCTGACGTTCCTCTAGGTTGGTCAGGTAGGATTTCCTCTAGTCAGGACCCACAAGTAACCTTCCTGACTACGACTTCGACTTTGAGGTTATAAAACCGGTGGACTACGTTTCGCGACTGAGTAAACGTTTCTGGGACTACGACCCTTTCTAACTCCCGTTCTCCTCTTCCCCTACTGTCTCCTACTCTACCAACCTACCGTAGTGGCTGAACTATCTGCACTCGAACTCATTCGAGACCCTCAACCACTACCTGTCCCTCCGGACAACACGACGTCAAGTACCCCAGTATCAGTCTGTGCTGACTCACTGACTCGACTTGACTTGACTTAAATTGTCCACCACGACCTTTTTGAGCAGTTTGTGAACAGTTTCTTACTTTAATCTTGTGAAAAATTGTGGTATGTGTTTTTTATTTGAGTTTACCTGATTTTTATATTTACATTCTGGTCTTTTATATTTTGAGGATCTCCTTTTGTATCCGTTTTGTGAGAGACTGTATTTAGTGCCGTCCTAGCAGATACTGGGCAGAGGGTCTCATTACCTTTATTTTCGTTTTAATTTGTTTACCCTGGATTAATTTGAATTTTCAAAGACTTGTTGTTTCTTTTGACATTCGTTCCACTTTTCTGTCGGAAGTCTTACCCTCTTCTACTTCCGTTTGTTTCGTTGACTGTCTTAATTAGAGTTTTAATGTGTTCGTCGAGTCCGTCGAGTTAAGGTCTTTTTATTCGTTGGTTTAATTTTTTACTCGGTTTCTTGATTTGTCTGTAAAGAGGTTTCTTCTGTATGTCTACCGATTGTGTACTTTTCTACGAGTTGTGGTGAGTAATAGTCTCTTTACGTTTAGTTTTGGGTTACTCCATGGTAGAGTGCGACCAGTCTTACCGACGATTGGTTTTCAGATGTGTGTTATTTACGACCTCTCCCACACCTCTTTTCCCTTGGGAGAATGTCACAACCACCCTTACGTTTGATCATGTCGGTGATACCTCTTGTTACACCTCTAAGGAATTTTTTGACCTTTATCTTGATGACATACTGGGTCGTTAGGGTGACGACCCGTATGTGTGGCTCCTTTGGTCTTAACTTTCTCTGTGCACATGGGGTCACAAGTAGTGTCGTGATAAATGTTATCGGTCCTATATCTTCGTTGGATCTACAGGTAACCGTCTACTTACTTATTCTTTCGACACCATATATGTGTGTTACCTTATAATGAGTCGATAATTTTTCTTACGTAAACTCAGTCAGGATTACTGTACCTACTTTGACCGGATAATATGTCTCACTTCATTCAGTCCTTCCTTTTGTGGTTATGTCATATAATTGCGTATATATACCTTAAATCTTTCTACCATTACTACTGGGATATACACTCTGTCGTCTTCTCTGTGTCTCTATTTCGTAACAGAAAACCTGAGACACCCTCTTCCCCTCCCACCCTACTAAACTCTCTTGTCGTGACTTTGTGCATATAATGGTATACACTTTATCTAGTGGTCAGGTCCAAGTTACGTACTCTGTCCCGAGAGTCCCGGCCCCGTGACCCTGCTGGGACTCCCTACCCTAACCCTCCCTCCACCCACCCCCCAAGTCCTACCCCCTGTGTACATGTGGGTACCGACTAAGTACAGTTACATACCGTTTTTGGTGATGTCATATCATTAATCGGAGGTTAATTTTATTTAATTAAAATTTTTATCGTTGTGAAATTTTACGTACAATCATTGGAATTGTACTTTACATTTTACAAAGAATTTGATGTTTTAATATAACTCCCTATACTTACATTGATTATACACTTAATACATACTTATATCGATTCACCTCTCAACACATAAGAAACTATATTTCCGAATCATAATGTTTCTAAAGTCAAAAAAGATTTGGTTAGATATGTAAATTATTTTAAAATTATTGACAGGGTCACCTTAAAGAAAATTTTCTTTCAATTAAGACTTTAAACATATCAAGTGATTTATATTTTCATCGATTATTTTAAAAGTAATTGTCATGAACCCTCATTAACGGAATACTATACACTTTTATAGAAAATTTCGGATTGATTAATTCTACACTAGTTACTTGACAGATTTAGGTTAATGACTTGTTTGTATTTTCTGAATTTTGTCTGTGTTCATCTTTACACCACAAACGGTCAGTCTTACCGACGTTAGGTTTTCAGAAGTTCGTTACTTACGACCTCTCCCACACCTCTTTTCCCTTGGGAGAATGTGACAACTATCCTTACGTTTGATCATGTCGGTGATACCTCTTGTCACACCTCTAAGGAATTTTTTAACGTTTATCTTGACGGAATACTGGGTCGTTAGGGTGACGACCCGTATGTGTGACTCCTTTGGTCTTAACTTTCTCTGTGCACATGGGGTTACAAGTAACGTTGTGACAAATATTATCGGTCCTGTACCTTTGTTGGATCTACAGGTAGTCGTCTACTTACCTATTCTTTCGACACCATGTATATGTGTTACCTCATAATGAGTCGGTAATTTTTCTTACGTAAACTTAGTAAAGATTACTCCACCTACTTTGACCTCGGATAATATGTCTCACTTCATTCGGTCTTTCTTTTTGTGGTTATGTCATATGATTGTGTATATATACCTTAAATCTTTCTACCATTACTATTGGGATATACGCTCTCTCGTTTTCTCTGTGTCTACATATCTTGCCTGAAAACCTGAGACACCCTCTCCCTCTCCCACCCTACTAAACCCTCTTACCGTAACTTTGTACATATGATAGTACATTCTTTACTTAGTGGTCAGATACAAGCTATGTCCTATGTCCTACGAACCCCGACCACGTGCCCCTTCTAGGTCTCTCTACTATACCCCACCCTCCACCCTCCCCCCAAGTCCTAACCCTTGAGTACATGTGGGTACCACCTAAGTACAGTTACATACCGTTTTGGTTATGTCATAACATTTCGTTTTATTTCATTTTTATTTTTTTTCTTTTTCTTTACACCATAAACTACTCCCTTCGTAAAAGTTTTCCTTTTTCCTCACGCGTCAAACTCCTGTTGACTAGTAAACATTTTGATACTCTATGTCGTATAGTTTTTAAAGTCTAAATAATTTCCATTTACACTTTGATATTTCACGATATACTTTTATACTCACTTATAAAATGCACTAGAACCCCGTCTCTAACATGAAAAGTTTCTTACTGGGGGTTTCCGTTTTTGGTCTCAATTTTGACTGTCAAAACTACTAGACATGAAATTATTACGACATCTTTATTTACTTCTTTTGTGAAATTTCCTTTCTTTTTGTATTTTTTATTGAATGTACTCTGGGTGTATATAAGAAATTTTTTTTTTTTTGATAAAACATAACTCATATCGGTCAATTGTCACATAACTATCAAAGTCCACCTGACGTCTCCCTGAGTCGGTATGTATATGTACATAAGTAAGAGGGGGTTTGAAGGGAGGGTAGGTCTGACGGTTTATTGTGACTCGTCTCAAGGGACACGACATGTGTCATCAAGAACAACCAATAGGCAAAATTTATGCCGTCACAAGTGTACGGGTAAGGTTTGAGGGATAGAGAAGGGGGTAGGAAGGGGGACGGGGTCGGTGGTATTCGAGTAAGAAATTCAGACACTCTCTGGGTGGATATAAGAATTATGTAGTGTTTTGAAAAATTTATTTACTCCTTTTTTGGGTGTTTGTCTTGAAAACATAACGTTTTAACACACGTCCGACAGGTATTTTCTGGTTTACCTTTTGTTTATATACAAGTTTCTTTTCGTTCATATTGATTATTATTTTATGGTACATATGAGAGACTCTACCGTCAAAGTAAGGATCCTAAATATACGACTTCTTTAGTAACTATACGAGATTCTACGATACATCTTCCTACGTACCCTAACATAAAGAACACGCACACTTTTTGACCCCCTTTTATTTTACGTGATCATAGTCTCTACCCCAATGTCTTTAGTGTCGTGTCGGTATGTCTCCTTTCTACTTTTGTGTATTTACAAAGAGTCATTCGACTTTTCAAAGGTTTCGTCCAATATTTTGTTATATTCTTTTTTTTCTATAAAATAATGTGTGTATATGTGTGTCATTTCCTGTATTCCTAACATGACATTAGTTCCAATTAAAATTACAAATAGAAAAATAAATAGATATCAAAAGATCTCAGAAAGGACTCTAGGTCACCAAATGAGACACACAGGTGACGTCCCCTGTACCCAAGACAGGGGTATAGATAGGGGTACCACACCGGTTTTATTTTTTACCATAGTATATCAGAAGATTTAAACGAAGTTTTTCTGACCGGTCTTTATATTCTGTAGTAAAAAAATATAAGAAAACCATCCATCGAAAAATGAGGGGAATAAATATGGGGGAAAAAAAGTTTTATAAAAAATATATGGTCGACGTAACTTTATATTAAGTACATAGTGTTTCACATGTTTAATTTTACATGGTAAGTCACCAAACCTCACATAAGTGTATCAAAATGTTGATATAGTAACGTCAATCAAAATTTTATGTAAGCAATAGGGTCTTTCTTTAACGTGTGGATAATCGTCAATCGTCAATGAGGACAAAGGGGGGTTTAGGATCTGTTGGTGATTAGATGAACAAACTAAAATGCCTTAGCGGACAAGACCTGTAAAGTGTATTTATCTGAGTACATTATACACTGAAAGACAATACCTGAAGAAAGTGAATCGTACTATAACAGTTCTAAATAGGTATAACATTGTCCACAGTCATAAAAGAAAAAATAACGGGTTATTATATGATCATAGACCTAGACGGTGTAAAACAAATAAGTAAGTAGAGAATTGTCTATAGTACCAACAAAGGTGAAACCCCGACAACAACGACACTTGTAGATACAGGTGTACCTGTATACAATCACCTGTATACAAAAGTAAAGAGAACCCACGTGTGGATCCTCACCTTAAAGACCCCATATACCATCGAGTTACAAATCGGGAAACTCCTTGACGGTCTAGCAAAAGGTTTGGCTGACGTGGTAAAATGTAAGGGTGGTCGTCATATACTACCAAACAAAGAGGCGTAGAAGTGGTCGTGAACAATAACGTAAAAATTTTTTAACATCGGGTAGGATTACCTATACTTCATGAGAGTAATACCATCACTGAACGTAAATGGACTACTGATTGCTACAACTCATAGAAAGGTATACGAATGATTGGTAAACATATGACTTACATATGTTTACAAGTGTAGGAAACGGGAAAACAATTAACCCCGATATAAACAGAAAAATAACTACTCATGATTGGCAGTTTTGGTAAAATTTTCTAGTAGACAATGAACTCTTATAATGGGTTTACAAACCTTTTATCTCTTGCAGGTCTATAGACCTACTATTAGACCTCTAATGTGTAGTGAAGGGACAGTCTCCGAAAACCAGTCTTTTCGTACACTCTCGAACTAGGACTTAGGAAAGGCGGTCGACCACGGTCTCGGGTGGGGACGGAAGGACACCAGTGGGTGTCGGAGGAGGCCTGGGACCATCAGACTCGTCACTACTAGTGTCGAAGGAACCGGGACCCCAGGGATGTCGACGAGCACCCGAACACAGTCTCGGTGGATACGTTTATAAGTCGGGGTCACAAAGTCCGCGGTCGGGAAGGTACCCTTTTGACTCGGGTCGTAGGACTCCTCTTGGAACTCTGTCCGTGTATTTATTTAAAGAAATTCCTTCAAACCCAAATGACTTCTTAAAAGACCTATAAAGTGTTTGTGAATTAACCGAGAGTAAGTGTTGATTTCTAATGGACGGGTGTAATTCTGGTTTTGATAAATAAATTATTCAATGTTGAAAGGTGAAGTAAAGACGTTTCGGTTTAAGTCAAATCAAGTCAAGTCAGTGAGTCAGGACAGACTGAGAAACGTTGAGGTACTTAGTGTCGTGTGGTCCGGAGGGACAGGTAGTGGTTGAGGGCCTCAAGTGAGTCTGAGTGCAGGTAGCTCAGTCACTACGGTAGGTCGGCAGAGTAGGAGACAGTAGGGGAAGAGGACGACGGGAGTCAGGGAGAGCATTGTATTAAAATCGACCACATAATTTTACGTAGGAATGTTTCCTCGGTTAAATATGTGAAGTCAAGTCAAGTCAGTGAGTCAGTACAGGTTGAGAAACACTGGGGTACCTGACATCGTGAGGTCCGAAGGGACAGGTAGTGGTTGAGGGCCTCGAACGAGTTTGAGTGTAGGTAGCTTAACCACTACGGTAGGTTGGTAGAGTAGGAAACAGTAGGGGAAGAGGAGGACGGAAGTTAGAAAGGGTCGTAGTCTCAGAAAAGGTCACTCCGTCAAGAAGGGTAGTCCACCGGGTTCATACCCTCGAAGTTGAAGTCTTAGTCAAGAAGGTTACTTATAAGTCCTGACTAAAGGAAATCCTAACTGACCAAACTAGAACGTCAGGTTCCCTAATTCTCAGCAGAGGTTGTGGTGTCAAGTTTTCGTACTTAAGAAGACGTGAGTCTGAAGAAATATCAGGTTGATAGTGTAGGTATGTACTGATGACCTTTTTGGTATCGAAACTGATCTATCTGGAAACAGTCGTTTCAATACAGAAATGAAAGATCCAACGAGATCTACGACAGATCCAGTCAGTACCAAAAAGAAGGTTCCTCGTAGAAGAGTAAAGTTCCGAGACCAGTGGTTGACGTCACTAAAACCTCGGGTTCTTTTATTTCAGACAGTGACAAAAATAACAAAGGGGTAGATAAACGGTGCTTCTCTACCCTGACCTACGGTACTAGAAACTAAAAACTAACAATTCAAAATTCAGTCGAAAAAGTGAAAGGAGAAAGTGAAAATAGTTCTCCGATAAATCAAGGAGAAACGAAAGACGGTATTCCCACCACAGTAGACGTATAGACTCCAATAACTATAAAGAGGGTCGTTAGAACTAAAGTCGAACAGGTCGGTCGTAAATCGTATTACATGAGAAATATGTGAAAGATTATATATAATATGTATATATATATACACTACATGAAAAATATGTGAATTTCCTTAACATAGAAATCGAGGGCAATTCAGAAGAAGAGACGTGCAGATCCGACTACGTGGAAGAAAAAAAATTAAAAATTTTATTGTAAATAAAGAAATAGTTGACGTGGTGTATCGGACACCCTAGAACCAAGGAGCCGGTCTCTGACTTGTGTTCGAGGGACGTGACCTTCCGTCTCAGAATTGACCTGGTGACCTCTTAAGGACTACGTCGAAGATTAACTCTGTAAAATAAAACTACTATTTTGTCCCGAAGGGTCCACCGGGATCACCATTTCTGGGACGGACGGTTACATCCTCTACATTCTCTACGTCCAAGCTAGAGACCTGACCCCTCTACGAGACCTCCTACCGTACCGTTGTGAGGTCATAAGAACGGACCTCTTAGGGTACCTGTCTCCTCAGACCACCGGATGCCAAGTACCCCAGTGTTTCTCAGCCTGCACTGACTTCGCTGAATCGTGTGTTTGAACGTAAAACAACTATTTTGGTGGTGGTAAAATAATATGAGTCTAAGACACCCGATCCCCACCTCTGTCCCACGTTATACCTACTGGACGGAGACGAGGTGTTACAGACCCCGAGTAACAGATCTTCGGTTTCTCGTAGTGAAGGTGAATAAAGTAACTAGTTTCATCAGAGTTCCTTTAGCTTGAAGTTCAGAACTATCTTCCATGTATTTCTCGTACACACTGATGACAAATTTTATACGTTTTCGAGAGTGACTTGTGACCACCCCACTTCTTACTTAGTCGTTTACTTGACAACTTAAAAAAGTTGAGGAGGCAGGTACCATAAAAGATCCGTTCTCATGACCTCACCCAACGGTAAAGGAAGAGGTCCTTTACTCGTTTCCTGACCAATTAAGTAACTGACTAGGGTGTCGGATACACCACGTCAACTATTTCTAAGTTTTTAATTTTTTTTTTTCTTCCACGTAGTCGGATCTGCACGTCTCTTCTTTTGAATTGCCCTCGGTTTCTATGTTCAGGAAATTCACATATTTTTCATGCAGTATATATGTATATATATATATATATACATACATACATATTATATATAATCACATATTTCTCATGTAATACGATTTACGTAATACGATTTCCGTCTACCAGAGTCCCTAGTCGGTCACTGTCGGAGCGGGACGTCTTAGGGAGGAAGGTGTCCCATCTTGTCTTTTTGTACTAAAAAAGTAGGACTGACCTAAGTTCCTAAGAAGGGTGGTGAGTGACAGAGGAGACGAAGGACAAGACCTGACATCGTATCGTGGAAGTAGGAATCACACCGTTTTCACGTAGACTTGGGTGACAAGAGAAACAGGTGTTTATGTGACACGTACACACGAGTCAGCGGATTAAGTACAGGTTTAGAAACGCTGGGGTACCTGACACCGGGTGGTCCGAGGAGACAGGTACCCTAAAGGGTTCGTTCTTATGACCTCATCCAACGACACGAGAGGAGGTCCCGTAGAAGGGTTGGGTCCCCTAGCTTGGACACAGAGGACGTAGAGGACTTAACCGTCCACCTAAGAAATGGTGACTCGGTGACCCCTTGGGGTGTTTATATGGACGATGGTCGTCAACCCCTCATTTCAGTCCCTTCACTTTTTCTTCGACTATAAACCCAGAACCCGACTCCCTCCAAGGGGTGGCAGGAGAGTAAGTTCGGAGTGTCGTACGCTACCTGATATAGTATGGGAAATCCTGGAGTCAAAATTACGTCCGACTCTACCTCGAACCGAGTCACCACTTCTTAGACGGACGGTTACGTCCTCTAGGTTCTCTGCGTCCAAACTAGCGATCCAGTCCTTCTAGGGGACTTCTTCTTTTACCGTTGGGTGAGGTATTAAACTTCACAGGCATATATGAAGAATGGTTTAAAAGGGAATTTTGGTTCGCAAAATCGGTTCAAAACGTTTAAATATGTACTTATTAAACAAAGTAGAAGGAAGTCAAAAGTCGTAGAAGGTATCTACGACTACTATTACACGGTACTTTAATAGTTCTCCCTGAAGAGACCACCAAGTCACCAATTCTGAAGTGGAAGGTCACGTCCTCCACGTCCAAGATAGGGACCAGTCCCTCGATTCTAGCCTGTCCGACGTTACTCGTCAAGCTTAAGAAGTTGATTTTTTCTAGGGTACACTTTCTAGGACGCACGGAGTCCCGGTTTTGTATTTTATCTTCGTTATCACGCTGTCTAAGTTATTTCTGAAATTTTACCAGGTGTGGTTTTTTTTTTTTTAGAATCTTTTTGTTTAATAGCTTTCTGTAGTTCGTCTCTCGACTCGTCCTTTACTCGTTCACTTTCACTTCAGCGAGTCAGCACAGGTTGAGAAACACTGGGGTACCTGTGGTCCGAGGAGGCAGGTACCATAAAAGATCCGTTCTCATGACCTCACCCAACGGTAAAGGAAGAGGTCCTTTACTCGTTTCCTGACCAATTAAGTAACTGACTGAAGGATCTGGGACGTCCCAGGTGTCACCTAGATGTAAAAACTAGTACATTCATTTTACCTGTGGACATGTAGAAAAGTTCAGTGGGACCTGTACAACGACTGAGACCGTAGAAAGTAAAGTCCTTACTGATATGGACTTCTTCTACGGCTACACCCTGTTCCGTCATTTATAACGGACCACCGTTAACCTGCTGAGGTCCATTCTTCCTCCAGTGACGGAAAAATTAGAGGTTCCTCCCGAACGATAACGTCCCTCGTTCTCAGACACCAGACCTACTGAAAAAGGTAGAGGGCACACGAGTCGTAACAACTCAAGGTACAGAATGGAATGCCTTTTCTGCTCCGACTTAGACCCTCTTCTTACCCCTCTGACACTGGACATTCGCCGTCTCAAGAGTGAAGTTACTCTCAGACACAGTCGGGTAGGACTATACGTGGTCAATAACGTTTCAACTCGAGACGAGTGTAGTGTGGGTAAAAAATTTTTAACTTCATATCACTTAATTGTTAAAGTACAAACAAAGACGATATGTCGTTTCACTTAGTCGAGATACATATCTTTATAGGGGAGAAGAAATCCAAAGGAAGGGCAGTGGTGTCTCGTAACTCATCTGAAGGAAAACGACCTGTCATCCAAGAGTAATCACTAGATAAAATATGTATCATGACTCGAAGGATCCACCACGATCACCAGTTCTTGGGCGGACGGTCACTCCCTCTGTGTTCTCTACACCCAGACTAGGGACCCACCTCTTCTAGAGGACCTCCTCCCGTACCGTCGGGTGAGGTCATAAGAACGGACCTCTTAGAGTACCAGTCTCCTCGGACCACCCGATATCAGGTATCCCAGCATTTCTCAGTCTGTACTGACTTCGCTAAATCGTGTAGTTATTATATATATACAGTTAGGGTCAAAGGGTTACGTAATGTGGGGTGAACCACAGGTATTCAAACAACAGATGAAGACAGAGATAAAGACAAAACGTTTATTCAAGTAGACATGGTGAAAAGACCTAAGATGCATAAACAAAAACAAATCAGCGACTCAGCACAGGTTGAGAAACACTGAGGTACCTGACGTCGTGTGGTCCGAGGAGACGGGGAGTAATAGAGAGTCTCAAACAAGTTTAAGTATAGGTAACTCAACCACTACGATAGGTCGGTAGAGTTGGAGACAACAGGGGAAGAGGAGGACGGGGGTTAGGGAGGGTCGTAGTCCCAGAAAGGTTACTCAACTGAGAAACGTAGTCCACCGGTTTTATAACCTCGAAGTCGAAGTCGTAGTCAGGAAGGTTAACTATAAGTCCCAACTAAAGGAAATCCTAACTGAAGAACCTAGAGGAACGACAGGATCTCTAAGAGTTCTCAGAAAAGGGTCGTGGTGTCAAGCTTTCGTAGGTGTATATTCACTATAACATATATATAAAAAGATTAATAAAAGGTAACATCCAATAATGTCTATGACTTATATCAAGGGACATGATATATAACCCCGAAGGGAACATGATATATATGTCAGTCATGAACAACAAAGTGTGGGTACAGATCAGTGACACTCACAAAGGGACACCAGACGTCCTATTTCGTGGGTGAGTGGAATGTTGGGACAGAGGAGGGAGGGTAGAGAGTACGGAATAAGGGTTTGGTGTAGAAGGGAAAAGGTGTTCGGACGGTACGTGTACGGGTGGTAACACCTGTAGGTGTCCGACAATGAAGACGAACAACAATTTCCTTCGAGGAATTTGTCCTCTTGAGGAGGAGAACAAATGAAGACAAAGGAGTAGAAAGTTCTAGGTGACTTTGCTGAGGGAATAGACGAATCAGTTTCACTTAGTGAGCGGAGGGATGAGTGGGTCGTAACTCAAATGCACAGTCAATTCAAAGAAGGAATAGACAAAAGTATATCAATCAACTCTCATTTCGGGAAGGAACGTCTGAGGAGTTCCCGTCCTTTACACAGAAAAAGTAGAAAACTCTTAATCTATAAGACTTATTACATAATTACGTATTTAGGGTGGCCGAACTACAGACCGCGTGGGTCATCGGTGATTCAGAAAGAAGGACACCGTAACTCCCGGAAGGTCCAAGACTACCACTCCGGCATCATCTACATCAAGTCTCTTGTGACTATGACTTACAGACACCGTAACTCCCGGAAGGTCCAAGACTACCACTCCGGCATCATCTACATCAAGTCTCTTGTGACTATGACGTACAGACACCGAAGGACCTAGAGTGGTAAAAGTCTGTCTACTTATTCGACAAAGTAATTGTGTACTATTCGTAACAAATAAGTAACGTTTGTCCATTTCTTTCTTATGAACTCACTTAAGTCAAGTGTTTACATCTTAAAGGTTTGTCACATTAGTCAAGGAATCTGAAGAAACCTGAAGGAACCACCGAGTTACCATTTCTTAGGCACCTAAGTTAGGGACCAGGGATTTCTAGGGTACCTCTTCCTTTACCGATGGGCGAGGTCATAAGAACGGACCCTTTCGGGTACCTGTCTCCTCGTACCACCTGAGGTCAGGTACCCCAGTGTTTTCTTCGAGTCTTCACATCTCTTTCACCAGGTGACAAGGTCAATCCGGTTTCATACTGGTCCCGTCAAAGTTTGTAAAATAAATAAAAATTTTAATTAAAATTCAGGGAACCTGACGTTCCTCTAGGTTGGTCAAGTAGGATTTCCTCTAGTCAGGACCCACAAGTGACCTTCCTAACTACGATTTCGACTTTGAGGTTATGAAACCGGTGGAGTACACTTCTCGACTGAGGAACCTTTTCTGAGACTACGACCCTCCCTAACCCCCGTCCTCCTCTTCCCCTACTGTCTCCTACTCTACCGACCTACCGTAGTGGTTGAGCTACCTGTACTCAAACTCACTTGAGGCCCTCAACTACTACCGGTCCCTCCGGACCGTACGATGTTAAGTACCCCAGTGTTTCTCAGCCTGTGTTGACTCGTTGACTTGACTTGACTTGACTACCAACGAAAGTCCATTGCAACACAATCAAAACGACATGTCGTTTCACTTAGTCGATGTGTATATGTATATAGAGGAGGAAAAATCTAAAGGAATGACAAATCCAGTAGTGTCTCGTCACTCATAGTAAAGGACACGATATGTTAAGAGTAATCAATAGATAACATATGTATCATACTTATCACATATTCACAGTCAGGGTTAGAGGGTTAGGTAGGGTGAGAGGGAAGGGACGGAACTAGAGGCATACAAACAAGAGATGTAGACACAGTGATAAAGACAAAACGATCTTTCGCATAGACATGGTAAAAAGATCTAAGGTGTCTATTCGCTATAATATATCATAAACAAGAAGAGAAAGACTGAATGAAGTGAGACATATTGTCAGAGATCCAGGTAGGTGGAGGGATTTACCGTGTTAAAGTAAGGAAAAATACCGACTCATTATAAAACAACATATGTACATGGTATAGAAGAAATAAGTAAGGAGACAATTACCTGTAAATCGAAGGTACAGGGGCGATAGTATTTATCACGACGTCACCTGTCACCCTACGTACATAGAAAAATTTTTTAAATAAAATTAACTTCCGATTCATGAAATGTTATGACACCACCAAAAACGGTATGTAAGTGTACTTAGTCGGTACCCACATGTACACAAGGAGTAGGGCTGGGAGGGAGGGGTATGGTAGGGAGTCCCAGTAGGGTCACGTGGTCGGGACTCGTGGGACAGAGTACGTAGTTTGGACCTGACCACTAGACAAAGTGTATACTATTATATGTACAAAGTTACGATAAGAGAGTCTAGTAGGGTGGGAACGGAAGAGGGTGTCTCAGGTTTTCAGACAAGAAATGTAGACACAGAGAAAACGACAGAGTGTATATCCCAGTAGCAATGTGGTAGAAAGATTTAAGGTATATACACACAGTTATATGACATAACCACAAAAAGAAAGACTGAATGAAGTGAGACATATTATCCGAGGTCAAAGTAGGTGGAGTAATCTTGACTAAGTTTACGTAAGAAAAATTACCGACTCATTATGAGGTAACACACATACATGGTGTTGAAAGAATAAGTAAGTAGACGGCTACCTATAGATCCAACGAAGGTACAGGACCGATAACATTTGTCACGACACTACTTGTAACCCCATGTGCACAGAGAAAGTTAAGACCAAAGGAGTCACACATACGGGTCGTCATCCTAACGACCCAGTATACCGTCAAGATAAAGGTCAAAAAATTCCTTAGAGGTGTGACAAGAGGTATCACCGACATGATCAAACGTAAGGGTGGTTGTCACATTCTCCCAAGGGAAAAGAGGTGTGGGAGAGATCGTAAATAACACACATCTGAAAACCTATCGTCGGTAAGACTGACCGCACTCTACCATGGAGTAACACCAAAACTAAACGTAAAGAGACTATTACTCTCTACAACTCGTAGAAAAGTACACAAACAATCGGTACACATACAGAAGAAATCTCTTTACAGACAAATCAGGAAACCGAATAAAAAACTAACCCAACGAATAAAAAGACCTTAACTCGACGTCCACAACGAACATACAAAAACTATTATTAAGAAACAGTCAACGAAGTAACCGATAATAAAAGAGGGTAAGACTTCCGACACAAAAGTGGAACGAATGTCAAAGGAAGTAACACGTCTTCGAAAATTCAAATTAATCCAGGGTAAACAAATTAAAACGAAAATAAAGGTAATGAGACCGTCAACCCAGTAACTCCTAGGACGATACTAAATACAGTCTCTCACAAAACGGATACAAAAGGAGATCCTCAAAATATCAAAGACCAGAATGTAAATCAAGAATTAGGTAGAACTCAAATAAAAACACATACCACAATCTTTCACAAGATCAAAGTAAGAAACTGTTCTCCAACTGGTCAAAAGGGTCGTGGTGAACAATTTCTCTAACAGAAAAGAGGTAACATATAAGAACGGAGGAAACAGTTTCTATTTCAAAGGTATCCACTCACCTAAATAGAGACCCGAAAGATAAAACAAGGCGACTAGATACAAAGACAGAAACACGGTCATGGTATGACAGAACTACTGACAAAGAAACATCATATCAGACTTCAGTCCGTCCAACTAAAGAGGTCAAGGTAAGAAGAAAAAGTTCTAACGAAACCGATAAACTCCATGAAACATAAAGGTATGTTTAACACCTTAATAAACAAGATCAAGAGACTTTTTATGACAACCATAGAACTATTCATAACGTAATTTAGATATCTAACGAAACTCATCATATGAGTAAAAGTGATATAACTAAGAAGGTTAGAGACTATAAAGAAGTAGATAAACACAGTAGAAACTATAGAAAGTAGTCACAAAATATCAAAAGACATATATCCAGAAAACAAAGAAAACCATCTAAATAAGGATTCATAAAAAAAGAAAAGCAACGTTACCACTTACCTTAACAAAGGAATTAAAGAAAAGACAAAAGAGGAAGAATCACATATCCTTACGTTCCCCAAAGACACACAATTAAAATATAGGACTCTGAAATGACATAAGTAACTAATCGAAATCCTTAGAAGACCACCTCAGAAATCCCAAAAGATACATCGTCTAGTACAGTAGGGATTTGTCACTCTCAAAATGAAGAAGAAAAGGTTAGACCTAAGGAAAATAAAGAAAAAGAAGAGACTAACGACACCGATTTTGAAGATTTTGATACAACTTATTATCACCACTTTCACCCGTGGGAACAGAACAAGGACTGAAATCCCCTTTACGAAAGTTAAAAAGTGGTAACTCCTATTACAAACGACACCCAAATAGTATATACCGAAAATAATACAACTCCATACAAGGAAGATACGTACGAAAGACCTCCTAAAAATAGTATTTACCTACTACTTAAAACAGTCTCCGTAAGAGACGTAGACAACTTTATTAGCATACCAAAAATTAGAAAGTTTAACACTTACGTCATATAGTGTAACTAACTAAACACTTAAAACTTCTTAGGAACGTAGGGACCCTATTTCGGGTGAACCAGTACTACATATTAGAAAAATTATACAACAACCTAAGACAAACGATCTTAAAACAATTCCTAAAAACGTAGACACAAGTAGTCACTATAACCGGACACCAAAAGAAAAAAACACCGTAGAAACAGACCAAAACTATAATCCACTAACACCGGAGTATCTTACTCAAACCTTCAAATGGAAGGAGACGTTAAAAGACGTTCTCAAACTCATCCTATCCACAATCGAGAAGAGATTTAAAAACCATCTTAAGTAGATACTTCGGTAGTCCAGGACCCGAAAACAAACAACCTTCTAAAGACTAATGTCAAAACTAAAGACACGAACACTACTCAGACAATTCTAAAAGATAAAGAAGGACCAAGTCAAAACCTTTCAATATGAAAAGATTCTTAAACAGGTAAAGAAGGTTCAACAGGTAAAATAACCGTATAGTAACGACTAGCATCAGAGAATATTAGGAAACATAAAGACACAACAGACAACACTAAAGAGGCAAAAGTAAAGATTAAGACAACTAAACTAAGAAGAGGGAAAAAAAGAACTACTCAGACCGGTTACCAAACAGATAAAATAAATAGAAGAGTTTCTTGGCCGAAAATCGAAGCAACTAAAACCGATACTAGAGGAAACAACGAAAACGTAAATAAAGACGGGATTAAAAATACTAAAGAAAGGAAGATGACTGGGACCCCACGAAGTAAAGAAGGAAAAGATCAACGAAATGTATATCTCAATCCAATAAATAAACTAAATAGAGGATAAAGAACTCCATCCGAACATAACGACACTTGGAAGGGGAATCATGACGAAAATGACTCACGGTATCTAAACCCCAACAACACAAAGTAAAAGTAAGCAAAGATACGTATAAAACTAAAGAGAAAACTAAAGAAGACACTAAACAACCGACAAGTCTTCACACAACAAATCGGAGGAATATAAACATAAAAATTATCAAAAAAAAGGAAAAGTCAAGTCAAGTCAGCGAGTCAACACAGGCTGAGAAACACTGGGGTACTTAACGTCGTACGGTCCGGAGGGACCGGTAGTGGTTGAGGGTCTCAAGTGAGTTTGAGTACAGGTAGCTCAACCACTACGGTAGGTCGGTAGAGTAGAAGATAGTAGGGGAAGAGGTGGACGGGGGTTAGGGAGGGTCGTAGTCTCAGAAAAGGTTCCTCAGTTGAGAAGCGTACTCCACCGGTTTCATAACCTCAAAGTCGAAATCGCAGTCAGGAAGGCTACTTGTGGGTGGGTCCTGACTAGAGGAAATCCTACCTGTCCAACCTAGAGGAACGTCAGGTTCCCTGAGAGTTCTCAGAAGAGCTTGTGGTGTCAAGTTTTCGTAGTTAAGAAGTCACGAGTCGAAAGAAGTGTCAGGCTGAGAGTGTAGGTATGTACTGGTGACCTTTTTGGCATCGGAACTGATCTGTCTGGAAACAACCGTTTCATTACAGAGACGAAAACTTATACGATAGATCCAACCAGTATTGAAAGGAAGGTTCCTCATTCGTAGAAAATTAAAGTACCGACGTTAGTGGTAGACGTCACTAAAACCTCGGGGGGTTTTATTTCAGACTGTGACAAAGGTGACAAAGGGGTAGATAAACGGCACTTCACTACCCTGGTCTACGGTACTAGAATCAAAAGACTTACAACTCGAAATTCGGTTGAAAAGGTGAAATGAGAAAGTGAAAGTTGTTCTCCAAAAAATCAAGGAGAAGTGAAAGACGGCATTCTCACCACAGCAGACGTATGGATTCCAATAACTATAAAGAGGGTCGTTAGAACTAAGGTCGAACAAGAAGAAGGTGGGGTCACAAAGGACATCAACTGTAGATTGAATGACGTAACACTAGTCTTTTCTAAGAACTCTACTAAAGTTAAAAAGACTTAAATGGTTCCGATCTAAATACCGGGTCCTACACTAGATAGGACCTCTTCCAAGGCACACGTGAACTCTTTTTCCACTTTAAGTAACAAAATCCCACTTTACAGGATATCTATAGTTAATCCAGATTGGCCAGGTAACATAGTAAATATCAAACACAAAGGAACGATTAAAAGACAAATCAACTAGATAGGTATCCACACTTACCCCATAATTTCAGAGGGTGATAATAACACAATGACAATTAAAGGGGAAAGTATGACCAATCGTAAACGGAATGTATAACGTCACGAGGATACAACCCACGTATATATAAATATTAACAATACAGAAGAAGAACCTAAATAGGAAACTAGTAATACATCACAGGAAACAGAGAAAAGTGTCGGAAACAAAGTTTCAGATAAAATAGACTATACTCATAACGATGAGGACGAAAGAAAACCAGAGGTAAACGCACTTTATAGAAAAAGGTCGGGAAGTGAAAGTCAGATATACACAGGGAACCAAACTTCACCCAGAGAACATCTGTCGTATATATCCCCAGAACGAAAACATAGGTAAGTCGGTCAGAAACAGAAAACCATCCCCGTAAGTTGGGTAAATATAATTTCCATTAATAAATATTTATACTAGGACAACGGTAAACGAAACAACAAAACCCAAGCTCAAATATTTGGAAAGGACCCAAAGGACAGATCTCTTCTAGGAAATCATAAACAACTGCTCGACCAAACCACCACGACTTAAGAGAGTCGAAAACGCACAGACATTTCGAAAACTAAAGAGGAAGTATAAACTTACTCTAGGAACGACCCATGTCATTAGCCCCAACATCCAAAAGGAGAAAGTAGTGAAATTCATAAAGGACGGTAAGGGAAGACCGGACTTCTCAAAGATATCTTTCCAGTCGACAATAGGAATACCCCTAGGGGAACACTCAATAAACAACAAAAGGGGAACGACGAAAATTATAAACAAGAAACACAAACTAGAAACAATTAAACTAATTATACACAGAACCCCACAAAGCAGAACCCAAATAGGACAAACCCTGAGAGACCCAAAGAACCTGAACCCACCGATAAAGGAAAGGGTAAAATCCCTTCAAAAGTTGATAATAGAGGAGTTCATAAAAGAGTACCTGAAAGAAAAACAGAAGAAGACCCAGAGGATACTAAGCTTACAACCCCACAAATTGTAACAGGGTCTCCAAAGACTCCAACAGGAGTAAAGAAAATTAAGAAAAAAGAAAATAGGAGAGACGAAGTAAATAAAGGTGGTAAGACAGAAGGTGGAGTGAATAGGATAGAAGACGGAGACAATAAGATGACAACTAAGGGAGGTCTCACGAAAACTAGAGTCAATAACATAATAAGTAATAACTAACTGAAATCATACAGAAGATCCAGGAACAATTTGAAAAAAACGTAGAAGAGTTAGGAATAGAGGTCTGATACATAGATATTGAGGTAAAACAAAAGTTCTAAACCTAGTAAAAATGATAGTAATAAGAGTTAAGAAAAAGTCCATCTGAGGGATAGAGGAGGAGAAGACAAACCAAACCACCCGAAAATAGTACAGGGAAATGGACGACTTATAAGGAGACGGAAAAGTAGAACAAATCCAACGACACAAACCCCACCGGAAAGACATACGACCTTCAAACACCAAGGAGAAATAACACCTCAAAGGAGGGACACCTACCCCAACCTCCTCACCGAACAGTTCCGAAAGACCAATCCCTTCGAACGCAACCACAAGACCACCTACCTCGACCTAGAGAAGAGAGACCTCACGTCACTTCACAGGTCATCACTCAAAACTCCATAGATACCCAAAACACACTGAAAACCGGCAGACATAAAAACACGAGTCCCAATACATGGACGTAACAACCTCTCAATCGAACTATACAGAACGAGACTTTGAACAACCGAGAACCCACCTTGAACCAAAGTTACATCCATACCTCCGAAAACCTACTCGAGAACAGTTAATTACAAGGGACCTCAGTCCTCAAAAGACCACAAGAGTTCAAAACCTAAATTCGGAGGACAGAGACCGAAAGTCAGAATAAGAATGTCATCGGAGTTCTGAAGAGGTAGGTATATCGTGGTTACTATTTTGTAGATCCAATTACCACTTTTCTAAGAGGTGTCACTCCCTGTGGGTCTCTCCAAGTGTCTCAATGTATCTCTTCTCTTCTCCCTCCTCCCTCTATCTCCACTGGTCCTCCTCTTGTCCCCCTTAGTTTTCCCCTCTCTCGTTAGATCGGCCATTAGGTAAGGGATAAACGAGAGGTGACGTACATAGAAAACTTAATACCAAAAGAGTCCCATATACGGGTCCTCACCCTAAGGACCCAGTATGTCATCAAAATCAAAATCAAAAAAATTCCTTGGAGGGATGACAAGAGATATCACAAACGTGGTTAAATGTAAGGGTGGTTGTTACATCCTCCCAAGGGAAAAGAGGTGTGACAGAGGACGTAAATAACAGTTTGTAAAACTTGAGTAACATGAGTACTGGACCTTCCTAGACACTTTGATTTAGGTGCACCTAACAAGAGATTGAGTCAGAGGTAGTGACAGAGACACAATTTTGACGGAGGGACACCTAAAGAGGTAAGGTCCACTGGTCGAGAGGACACACGTACCTGTACTCACCCTACAGTCACGGGTGCCTTAAGAATAGTGCCGTATTGAGACTACCCTAGTAGTGCAAACACCTGGGTTCCACGTAGTCACACTAACCGATGGTCGGAGTCCATCCACCAAAACTCGAGTATCTCAGTCGACCTCTAAATCAAAATAAATTTTACATGGACCCGAAGGGACCACCGAGTCTACCATTTCTTAGACGAACGTGACGTCCTGTGGACCCAAGTTAGGGACCCAATTCTTCTAGGGGACCTCTTCCCGTACCGTTGGGTTAGGTCATAAGAAGGGACTTCTTAGGGTACCTCTTCTGGGACCGTCCGATGTCTGCTACCCCAGTGTTTCTCAACCTGTACTGACTAGTTAATTGTGAAAGTGAAAGTTTTAAGTGGATGGAGTAAACAATTTCTATATTATGTCACTGCTATGTCCCCTTTTGTCGTATTTTTAGGTAGAGGAACGGACCCATTACCGGAAGGTTTCGTTTTTTCCAATAACATACGTTGACGTGACGAATTTTAATTGAGTTAAAAAACACGATTGGTAAAACAAATTAGATCGAGATCTAAAAAGAGTTTGATCTTAATTCTACAAGATACTTTTTCTCTGAGAGAATAGTTAATTAAAACTACTTATGGTTTATCCTTTAGAGGAATCTTTGAAATTTTCATATAAGTACACTTTCTGGGACTTTACAGAATTTCTACAAGGGACTTAAAACAGAGTGGTAACAAAGAGTTTACATATACCTAGGAGAAAAATGTCCTCTGTGTAAAAGTTCCAGAAAAAAAAAAATTCACTTTTTGTGTTTTTAGTGTTTTTTATAGTTTTCAGTCCTCAAGTCAAGTCAAGTCAAGTCAGGTCAGCGAGTCAACACAGACTGAGAAACACTGGGGTACTTAGCGTCGTGTGGTCCGGAGGGACAGGTAGTGGTTGAGGGCCTCAAGTGAGTCTGAGTGCAGGTAACTCAGTCACTACGGTAGGTCGGTAGAGTAGGAGACAGCAGGGGAAGAGGAGGACGGGGGTTATGGAGGGTCGCAGTCTCAGAAAAGGTCACTCAGTTGAGAAGCGTACTGCACCGGTTTCATGATCTCAAAGTCGAAATCGTAGTAAGGAAGGTTTTTTTAGGGTCCCGACTAGAGGAAGTCTTACCTGACCAACCTAGAGGAACGTCAGGTTCCCTGAGAGTTCTCAGAGGAGGTTGTGGTGTCAATTCTTCGTAGTTAAGAAGTTGCGAGTCGGAAGAAGTGTCAGGTTGAGAGTGTAGGTATGTACTGGTGACCCTTTTGGTATCGAAACTGATCTGCCTGGAATCAGCCGTTGCATTATAGAGACGAAAACTTATACGATAGATCCAACCAGTATTGAAAAGAGGGTTCCTCATTCGCAGAAAATTAAAGTACCAACGTCAGTGGTAGACGTCACTAAAACCTCGGGGGTTTTTATTTCAGACTGTGACAAAGGTGACAAAGGGGTAGATAAAGGGTACTTCACTACCCTGGCCTACGGTACTAGAAGTAAAAGACTTACAACTCGAAATTCGGTTGAAAAAGTGAGAGGTGAAAGTGAAAGTAGTTCTCCGAAAAATCAAGGAGAAGTGAAAGACGGAATTCCTACCACAGTAGACGTATAGACTCCAATAACTATAAAGAGGGCCGTTAGAACTAAAGTCGAACACGAAGAAGGTCAGGTCGCAAAGAGTACTACGTGAGACGTATATTCAATTTATTCGTCCCACTGTTATATGTCGGAACTGCATGAGGAAAAGGATAAACCTTGGTCAGACAACAAAGTACAGGTCAAGTTTGACAACGAAGGACTGGACGTATGTCTAAAGAGTTCTCCGTCCAGTCCACCAGACCATAAGGGTAGAGAAAGTCTTAAAAGGTGTCATATAACACTAGGTGTGTCAGTTTCCGAAACCGTATCAGTTCTTTAGTCTTTATCTACAAAAAGACCTTGAGAGAACGAAAAAGGTAGTAGGTCGCGTACAACCGTTAAACTGGAGACCAAAGAGACGGAAAAGATTTTGGTCGAACTTGTAGTCCTTCAAGTGCCAAGTACATAACGACTTCGGACCGAACCTCTCTAACAAGGTTTAATTCTATTTGGTTTCTCTATTTTATTGTCATACGTTATATTTTCGGAAGGAACCCAGGAGTCGGACTTCTACATATCGATATTTCCTGTTGACCCTCTGTTCACTCCTTTACAATTACAATCCACTAAAATAGTTTATTAATAACTAAAAATTCCATATTATACCATGTAATACCTAAACATTCTTTTACAGTAAATATACCCCGAAGGGACCATCGTGTCTACGATTTTTAAGACGGACGTTACGTCCTCTGGGACCAAGTTAAGGGACCTAGTCCTTCTAGGTGACCTCTTCCCTTATCGTTAGATGAGGTGACAACAACGGATCTTTTAAGGTACCTATCTGGTACCCCAGCGTTTTTCTGTGTATAAAGTATATACTCCTCACAGCACTAAGGACGATTAACAAAAGTTTACTAAGTTGTTTTTTAATTTATATATTTGTATAAAATTTATATTAAATTTTATTCTATATATTTATATAAAATCTATATAAACACGTATCCATACTATAAAGTAAACATAAATGAAAATACAAAGAATATATAAATATCAACGTATATATACGTTCTTTCTCTTTTTACGTTTACACCGTCTTATGACTGTCAACTACTTAGGTCAATTTTGCTGGGTGTCCACACTTAATGTGACGGGAAAGTTGAAAAGACATCTAAATTTAAAGAAGGTTATATTTTTCGTAAACTTGTTTGTTCTTTCTTCTCTTTCTTAGAAACAAGACTCTTTGTCTCAAACCCACTGTAACTACCCCCAAAAAAATTAATGCACAGATAAAATATTGATCTTTGTCTGATTTAACTTTATACCCTTGGTAAGTAACTTAAGAAGTAGAGATCTGACTACATTTGGAGTCTTAAGACCCTACCTTACTTCCCCTTTTAATTAGAGAAAGGTTTAAGTGACACTGGAGACTACTGAAGAGAAAGGTCGGACTAAGTAAATAGGCGGCCGGTGGAAGATACCCGTACACCTAGATCCACAAAGAACCGTGTCTATTCTCAGGAAAGGGGACGGTCGTAGTCGTGGGTGACTCCGGTAAACGACTAAACCCAAGACTAGCTACTGAAACAACTTTGAGAAACGACGACTTCTATGAAGGTTGACCTGGTCAAAGGATATTGGGTAAACGAAAACCTGCCAAAGAGAGTAAGGTCAACCAAAGTGACGTTTTGTGAAAACAAACCCCAATTACGACCCAGGAAACTTATTTTGTATCTACTTGCTTCCATCCATCAGTTGTCTGAATTGTTGAAATCAATAAAATACTATTGACGAAAAGAGGTCCGTGTTCTCTCGACGTCAAGGGGGGTAAATTTGTTAAGGTCCAAAGTATCCGATGTGTAGGTAGAAGTACGATGGTGAACACAAGAAAAATACAAATAATTTTACAAATAATCTCGAGCTGACATGTCAGACAGAAAGGTTCCGTTTGTCTTTATTTTAACGTAAGACTTCGACGACGAGATCAAGGAATCGTTTTAATCTTCAGGCATGACTTGTACGGTCTCCGTGACTCCTACCCCGTGGTCTACGGTCGAGGAAGTAGTGCGTTCCTTTTGTAAAGGTAGGTGAAAAAAGGGGGAATACTACCACACGCGATTTCCTCTACTCAACTTCCCCTACATACACTTGTGAGAACAGATTGTCACTATATATTTGTTACTTTGCACCCCAACCCCTCATAATTTCGAACAGAGAGAGAGAAATCCTAGAAGATCCTTTCCTGTAAAACCTCAAGACGGTGAGGCTCCTAGTCTCGGTAGAAGCCCTCTCAAAGGTCGTCCATGGTACTTACAAGTAAAGGTCGACTACACCTTTGACCCATGTGTACCTACACCAGGAAGGTACACGGTCCGTTCGTCGTCCCTGGGGGAGAGGTTCCGCAGTCTCCGGGGACCTTACTTCCTCGAGCGTCAGGTCACCCCTCCCGTCCGGTAGTCACTCCTTAAAGACACAGAACTCTCTTCTCGTCTTCTCCTGTTCCAACTGTCCCACTCCTTGTCAGAGACTCCCCTCCGTTGTTAGCCCTACCCAGAATTGTCTACTCGTCTCTTCTTTACTGTCTTGTAAGATCTGTTCCCCGGTCGTGGTCTCTACGTTTCTTCTCGTGTCGGACAACCCTCTCAAAATTCATCAAGGAGTACCGATGTCACTGTGACCGGCGGAACAGCCCTCCTCCACCCGTCACCAGTTTCTTCTCCGGCTACTCCGGTCTAAGACTTCCCGGAGTACACGGTAGTGGCCCTTGAATTTAAGAGAGGACTCAGCAAATTCACTCCTAAGGGAACTCCTAAACTTCACCTCGCTACAAAACTTTTTGGGTCCATACCGTCGGGTCCACACACCTTCTCTGTTCCTACGCTTTATTTACCTTGTTTTCTGTTTAGTCTTCCGACGAAGCCAACGGGACCACTACTCTGTCTTGACCCCGTCCTCGTCGTCTCCTCCACCAACGACCCATCGCTACGACTGTTACACTTGTCTCTGTCACTTCCTCTCTCTTCCTGGCTCCCACTGGCGCCTCCAGACTCTCTTTCCGGTGATACGAGTGACGTAGGTCTCGCAACAATCTTAATCTGCGACAAATGACTCGTGGATGAAACACGGTCCGTCACACCTTCGGGGAAAACGTGTGTGACGAAAGGACTTTGAAGTGTTGTCAGTGTCCTCACCCACAATAGTAGGAGTACGATGTCCGCTCAGTTCACTTCGAAGCACTTCCTTAAGGTATTCCAGTGCACCCATCCCTCACTCTCTTCGTCCTGACAGTGACGCCTGGACGGGGGAGAACTCATACCCAGGTGGACCCTCGTCTCTCTCTCGGTCAAGGAGTCTTCCAAGGTTCCTGAGCGAAGTCGGGGACGTCCCTTTTCCTACCCATTACAATGTCTTCTTCCCGGAAACTTAACGAAAAATTCTCCCTTAGTACCGAACAGTAAGTAGACTCTCTTATTCAGGAACTGTAAGACGAAACGTTCACCTAGTCTTACTCACGGAGGCTGTGACTCGAGAGGACACTTTCCGTACCTCGACAGACGTGTGTGTCTGGATCCCGAGGTCAATACGGTGTAGACACGTACGTCTAGTGTACTGGACTGAACACGGGACTACGAGACAAGAAGGGTTTATCGTGGTCGAGGACCAACGAAAAGGTGGGCAATCTGACGAAACAACAGGTAGGAAGCAGAGACGGACGTAGAGGTTCGGCACTATGAGACCCCGAGACAAGGACCGCGGAAGAGAGGAAGAGAGATCATAGGCCCACTAAAATGGATGACCTACTCAAGTCAGGTATAGTAGTGGACACCTACACGTCTACGGATCGGGTGTGGACGTGAACTCACGGGTGTTTGGAAGGTTGTGCCACGAGGTGAGAGTAGAGTGTCGGGGGTCAGAGGAAACATGGTGACCAGAAGACCTATGTTTCCAGTCTTTGGTTCTTTTTCAGAAGTAAGAAGGGAACTAGAGGGGGTAGAACGGGTTAGCCAGGAGGACTGAGGTCGGGGGGAGTTTCCTGTGGTCATTGGACGGGAGAAGAGGGAGAGAACAAGAATGACTGGAACGGGTCCGGTGGGCAGGTACATAAAACTCACAACGTTATCGAAGGAACCCGAAGGGTCCGCCGAGTCACCGTTTCTTAGACGGACGGTTACGTCCTCTGTACTCAAACTAGGGACCCAACCTTTCTAGGGGACCTCTTCCTTTACCTTTACGTGAGGTCAACAGAACGGACCCTTTACGGCACCTGTCTCCTCGGACTGTCCGACATCAGGTACCTTAGCGTGAGTCTGTGTTGAATCGTTGACTTGTTGTTACCTGGGAAGCAGTGTGTATAAAATAGGACATATTAGGAGCTGGGAAGTGTTATAGATTAGTAAGGATGAAAAACGTCACTTTTGGTCCTGAATCTCTCCAAATCAGTGAACGAGGTTCAGTGTGTCGTTCCACTATTGTCTTGACCTTAGTCTCGGACGGAGGAAGGCTTCACAGGTGGAGGTAGGGGTTTGAGGGGTGTGTCTGGAGAGGTGGACTGTCGTGGAGTCTCTAAAATTTGACGACTGTGACAGTCTTGGACTAATCAAACCTTTTCTTTCTCTTCCTCATATTGTAGCTAGGGTGGGGTCCTAAGACGAATTCATTGGGAGCGAGACTCTCGTCGGTGGAGTAAGGACCCCGTCCTCCACTTTGGTTTCGTCGGGGTGGGCTATCGGCCGTCGGTCCCACCCAGTGGACCGAGTCGTCCGTCGTTGGTCGTCGGTGTGCCTGTGCGACTTCTCGGTCCGGTCCCGAGGAACGGACACAAGTAACCCAAGGTCGGTGGTCGCCAGTCCCACCTCCTGTTTACAACTATTTTCCTTCACTGAATAAAAACGTTTTTTGTGTCTCCTCCGATACACTCAAGTCTCGTTCAGGAACTTGAGACCTAAATTTGTCTGTAAAACTTACTGGGTCTATACTTTGAAATCACACCCTAGCGCTCAAACACTCCTTAAACACCAACCACCCTACTGTCGTACGGTCTGCCCCGGGGTCACCCCATCCTTAGGGCTCAGACGAGACCTGAGACTACGGGAGAGACCTAGGGTCTACTGGACCTACAGTCTACCTTCTCACCCTGGGTCCCTCTAATTCCGTCCGAGGAGGAAGAGACACGAGTCTACAGAAGGTGTCACTACTACCACCACTACCACCACCACCACCACTCATTTCCACAAACGTCCTTGTCGACCCGACCCGACCGAAATATGGACCGGAACCACCAGAGCTCATGATCGTAGTATGGACTTATTTCGTGTCCACTTACGTGGTCGGAACAGAGGTCCGGACCTGACACTGTGGAGGTGACGGAATGTACGCACCAGGGTGGGTGTATCGTGGAATCCAGAGGGGTGGGGGTCTGTACACGAGTAGACGCGGGAGACGGGGTCCCTTTGGGAGAGGGGGTCCCTTTGGGAGAGGTTTCGAAACAATAACAAGTCAGTGAGTCAGCACAGGCTGAGAAACGTTGGGGTACCTGACGTCGTACGGTCCCAAGGGACAGGAAATGATAGAGGGTCAAACGAGTTTGAGTACAGGTACCTCAACCACTACGGTAGGTTGGTAGAGTAGGAGACAGTGGATGAAGACGGGAGTTAGAAAGGGTCGTAGTTCTCAGAAACTGTTACTCAGTCAAGAAGCGTAGTACCCCGGTCTCATGACCTCAAAGTCAAAGTCGGTCTCGAAATGGTCGGTCGTACAGTGGGTTTGGGTGGAGGGAGGTCCTTGGGAAAGACCTAGGACTCTTTCGGACAGGAACTGAAGGACCATTGGGTACCGTGGACTAGGATACAAAGACAGCACAAACGAGAGGCTCAATGTCAATGGGTGTGCGGGTGGGGAGGACACGACCACTCTCCGAGAGACCCCTACTGTGTTGCCAAGACAGAGTCGAGATCGTGCAGCCCCTTTCTGTCTCCAGTCCATCTGCACCCCAGGGTAGGACGGAGACGAGGAGGAGTCAGTACTCCGAAACCGTCCTCTCAAGGGATAAAAGTAACAACAAGTCAGCGAGTCAGTCCAGGTTGAGGAACACTGGGGTACTTGACGTATATCGTGTGGTCCGAAGGGGTACGAAGTGACAGAGGGAATCAAACGAGTCTGAGTACAGGTAACTCAGCTGCTACGGTAAGTTCACGGGATACAATATAGGAAAAATCAAGAGATTATGAAGTCTCTAGGAACCGGTCTACGTTACCTTCGATTAACGAAGAACCCTGAAAGGACCACCAGGTCACCAATTCTGAGACCCGAAGGTTACGCACCCTGGGCCCAAAGTAGGGACCAGTCCCTTGATCTAGGGTGTACGGTGTTGATTCTGGGTCGTGTCAGTTTATTTATTTATTTTTCTTTGATTGGAAAGGAAAGTACCACGGGTTACCCGTCTTAGTCTAAAGATAGGGTACTCTTACCCTACTTACCCCGAGAAAAGTAAAGGTTCGACTTCTGTCGTCCGGAAATTAAAACTCTAATTAGAGGAGACAGTGTTCCGAAACCGTCCTCTCAAGGCAGGAAACACCAAGTCGAAGGTCTATGTGGTCCGTGACAACACTCTTGGTGCCCTCCACTGTGCGTGTTCTATAAACATTCAGTCGGAGGTCGTCCACGTTCCGACCCGAGGGAGGACGGGAACGAGAAATGGGTACCGAGGTCCCCGGTTCCCCGAAGGAACCACCGAATCTACCATATTTCTTAGACGGACGTTACGTCTTCTGCGCCCAAGTTAGGGGCTCAGTCCTTCTAGGGGATCTTTTCCTTTACCGTTGGGTGAGGTCATAAGCACAGACCTCTTAGAGTACCTGTCTCCTTGGACCGCCCGATGTCAGGTACCCCAGTGTTTTTCAGTCTGTGCTGACTCGCTGATTGTCGTCCCCGACTCGAGAGTGTGTCCGCCACGGACTCTCACACACAAGGTACCTCAGTTTTTTAAAGTGTGGTAGAGTCCGTAGGACCAATCTCCTTCGTCCTTTTCCGTGGTAGGAGTTCGAAGTCTTGTGTCATCTGTATCAGAGTGGAGCCCCCGCGACGGACGTAGGGTCCACGAAACACGTCTAAGTCTCTTAGGGGACCTTTTGCCGGGACTTCCCGTGTACCGGAACTGGAGACCGGCCGAAGGACAACTCCGACGTCAAAACGATCGCCCGTGGGGACCCGCAGGACCGGACCGGAGGGGGGTGGTGTGACTTCACAACTCAGCCGAGTCCTTTACGTGAACTCCGTGAATTGAGAGACGGCCCAGGACCCGACTCCCACGTCCGAGAGCCGCTGGTACCCCAGGGACTGGGGTCGACGACGACTGCAAGTTGGTCTTATTTCATGTTCACGGTTCCCAATCCCCGTTCCTGGGCCCAGGGTCAAGAATAGAGACCACTGTAACACTAGGAGTCAGTCCTCCGACCAACGGAGGGTCGGGGTCCTAGACCCTACTCGTCTGGCCCTCCCCCGCGAGAACAAGGGGAACGAAACAGGACCTCCGTAGTAGTGTGGGTCAGGACTTGGGTGGTCGGAAGACATAGGAAAGAGGAGGAAAGGACTAAGTCGACTCTTGACGGGGACCACAGTGGAAGACGTGGACGTGGGACGGTAGGTCAGAGTCGTAGAACCCCAAAGACGTACACTATCTAACACACACACGTATTTCGACCTTTCGGTCGATACACAGGGGACTTTGTATGAGCACCAAACCTTTATTCTAAAACCAAGGACAGGGTCCAAAAGATGGATTCAACAGACTAGAGCCTGTTGAATAAAATAAAGACACTACGAGTCGTAATAGAAACATTTATCATTTTCGGGTGGAGAAGTTCAAGGACACTCCCTAATGTAACTCTTCATAGAGCCTTTGACATGACGTTGTATTTTCAGTATTATCTCCTCGAAGGGACCGTTAGGTCACCAATTCTAAGGGTGACGTCCCCCGTAGGGACCAGTCCCCTGATTTTAGAGCATACGGAGTAACTCCCCCGGTGTTTTTTCATCATTATCTATTACGTATCTTTAAACAATAAAATAACATAGAGGAGGGTCTCTCATATAAATTAGGTTAGACGTCACAATTTACCTCAAATTCTTAAAGAATTACACTTCGTACTTCTTTATTTGGGTGCTCATGTTGCAGTGATGCATGGACTCAATTGACGTAGTCCCGCACCCGTGGTTCGAGTCTCACGGGACCATCGGTTCCGTTTTTCCCTTTGGGAGGTCGAATGTCTCAAAAGCACCAGACTAAAGATTTTCGATTTTACAAGACTATATTTTACCCGAAACTTCCCCGTCCACCTTGTTTAACCCTCTCATCGTAACTGTATATAGGTGATGGTACACACTTTGTCGATCACTTACCCTTCCACGACATATCGTGTACCTCGAGTCGAACCACGGGACACTACTGGATCTGCCCGCCCTACCCCTCACTCTCCCTCCCTCCGAGTTCTCCCCTGCCCCATATACAAATACATGTCGACCAAGTGCAACGACATGTCGTCTTTGATTGTGTTGTAACATTTCGTTAATATACGGTCATAAAATTTTTCCCGTAACCGATTAACCAAAGAGTGTCCCACCACCGTCTTGCTGGGTTCACGTCCCAGGGTAGAGTTCCCCCTCACCTGGTTCGAAGGGGACTCCCACTGGCGGGAGGGAGACACGGACAGACACCGGTGCTACGAGGGCAAGACCCGAGGGCGACCGGGGGCGGTTCGGACGTGACGAACGACGGAGGGGCGAGACAGACCGTGGAAGGAAGGAGGGCGACTGAAGGAAGAGGTTTACAAACGAGTCCACCACTTCGACTTTCCGGTTCAAGACAGCCAGTACATAGCCAAGGCGTGGTTCTTGGCGCTCACCCACAACTAGGCGTGGTCGTCGAAGTGGAAGGTCTTGGGAATAAGGCTACTCTATCTCATGTAGTAGACGTGGTTGTGGTTGCAGTTCATACATGGGCGGGCGGGGAGGGGTCCAGGGTCGGTCGCGATCACAAGGCACTGCGAGAGGAGGGACGTCCGAGACCGAGACGGCCGTCGACGTCTAGGGACGTCCTCTGATTCCTCGTCCTCCTCCGTTGTGACCGGGGAGAAGTGATAGAGGAGGGCCCAGGGGGAAGAGTTCGGGAGGACTAACCCTCGGGAGTCACGACTGATTACTGGGACCACCATGGGGGAGAGGTAGTGTGCCAACCAACCAAGTTCTACGAGACCAAAGGTACTAGAGGAGGGGCTCACGTCTCGGGTCGTCTCACCTCGACCCCCGAAGGAACCCCGAGGGACGACACGGTCGACGTCGGCCCTCCACCTCCTCACTCCGACTCGGAGAACCGTCAAGACCCCGTACCCCCGGTCCGTCGTGTCCCCAGTATCCCGAAGAACCGACAGGTCAGTGACTGCGTCAGGAGACTCTAGGGACGACCGAAACGACGACATGGGATGCACACAATTGTGTGTCTGGACTCGAGGTCAGCACCGGGGGTCTAAGGGACGACACACTGGAACTGACACAGGGAAGTAGAGAGTCGGAAGTAAGGGGTAGCCACCTTCCCCACTATTGTTGAGAGAGAGTCCAAAGGGTCTCCCAAACTACTCCAGCCCGAAGATCTATGTCCGTCCAGTACGGAGGAGAGACCTGATTAAGAACTCCTTTATAGTCGTCCGGTTTCTTGGTTGTACCTGTTTCCGTTTTACTAAAGGTGTCCGTGCCCTCGTGTACCTTCGGTACGGGTCAAAAACCCCACCCCCCGCGCGTCAGACGTCCCGCACTCTGTTCGAATGTACCACCCTTGACACGGGTACGCAGGGGCACAGAGGCCAGTCACCGTGACGACGGGAGGTGAAAGGGTCCAAGGTGTGATTCGGCACCTCAGACAGGGGTGGGACCGGTGGAGGGGCAGGAGTAGATACTGGTGGGGGGAGGGGTCTGTGGTCGTGGAGGTCCGGTAGTGACACTCACTGGAGGACCGAACGGGTCTCGAGAGGTAACGGTAGCGTCCGAGGGACTCAAACCACCAAGGGAAGACCCAGGGGCCTTCGTCGGAGGAAAGATCGTCGTGGGACTCACAGAGTCGAAACCGGGACGACGACCTGGTGTTCCGTGTCTCGACCTGTCTACCCAGGTATGTTCTGGGAGTCTCCTGACCACTGGACCCGAAGTCAGGGTCGAGGGTGGACCCGTTCAGTCGACGAGAAAGCTTCGGAGTCAACGAGTAGACATTTTACCCCTCTTACTGTCTTGGGTGGGCGTGTGGGTGGGGGGGAACCTAGGAGTCACATCTACCACGACAAACGTAGAGAGACCACCTCGTCGTCGGGACCCGCCACCCTACCCCCCAGAGGTCACCAGTAATGACTGAATTACCTCCGTCGACGTAGGAGGGACGGTGCCCCGTGTCGACGTGCCGTCAAAGAACCGAACAAGAGATGGTCAAGGTAGTCTAACCGATTCGTGCACGAACAAAGATTGAGACCCGTGTAACATAACAGAAGGTCACTTGTCCCTTCGGCCCCGGCAGACACACTTGGGGAGGAACAAGTACACCCAGACAGATCAGGGGAGGAGAGGACGAGACGACCGCCGGTCGGTCCCGCTCCGGTGGGGAGGTCCTGGCTCGGGAGGTGAAAGGAAAATCGAGGACCATGTAGGACAGAGGGTACCCGCCATGAGTGGGTCAGCGAGACGTCCAAAGGAGGTCTCCGGGGGTGGACCCCTGTACGGAGGACTATAATCTTTTGGGGAGACAACGGTGGGACGAACGAAGGGAGGGACGGGACGGTGCACAAACATAACCTGCGGGAGTGACAAGTAGAGAGGAACTGGGGGCTCTTGGACCACACCATGGTCGAGACGATTGAACGAGAGTGTCTTCGGTGGTCCCTGGGGGTAGTTATTGGACAAGAGTGACCAGTAAAAAGGGACAGTCCGGTAGAGGAGAGAGAAATGTAGAATGGGGAACTGACTGGACTACGAGACTAAGAAAAATGTGGAGGAAGAGGATCAGTTCTGAAAGTCACCATTCTTATCGTCCTCATTTAGATCAATTCAACATCTAGGTGATTACGTTTTTCCATTGAAAAAAAAAAAACGACCCGGACATGGTACACCCTAGAATAAAGGGACTGGTCCCTAACTTGGACGTGGGGGAACTGGTGTCACCTTCGTATCTCAGAATTGGTGACCTGGTGGTCCGTTCAGGGTATAGAAACAATAAAAAATTATAGACTGACACAGATCAGTGACGAACCATTTGACTCAGGTCACTTCCATAAAAACGGAGAGGGTGAGAAGGGCTGAACCCGTCCTCTCCCTCGTCTCACCACGGACAATCACGACCCGGACACAGGACGGGACCGGAACCTCTTTTACTGCTTCGAGCTCTTTGTCCTCCTTCTCACTCTATGCGTCCCACATCTTAGAGCTTCGAGGAAGAAACAAGTCGTCAGTCCCCACGTCTCCACTCTGTGTCCGGTCTGGACGTCCCCGAAGATCCTCCTTCATTGTCCACCCGAGTAACTGCACCTCGACCCAAACCCGTCACCCTCGGGGTCCCCTATTCCGACTTGACTTGTTCTCTCATCCAGACGAGTCGTAGACAAGTTTGACGTCGAGTAGACGTCCGAGTGGAGTGGACAGGGTCGGGGTGGTCGATGGACACGGGTTTCGATACCTCTACCCGGTCGGACGGTGGTACGGTCCGGGGCCCGCCGTAGGATCTTGCAGGTGGCAAAACCACGGTCACATAGTTGGTCGAGAATCACTACCGATGGAGGAGGACACTAGGGCGGGGAGGAGAGAAGACAAGTGGGACAGACGGAAGGTGGGGTGTGGACCCGAGAGAGGACCAGGAGCGAGACGCACACACTACGGACCACAGGTACCGGACTAGGTCCCTTGGAGCCTGCCACACCACCTTCGTCGGGCGGATAGTGACTTCGGTGAATGTACGTCCGGCGCGAGTCGTCATCTCTCGTCCCAGGGTCCGACCCCTAACCGTCTCAGGAGACCTAAACCCCGTCTTCTTGTCTGACTTCGAGGGGAAAACCCCCAAAAACCGACAGAATATAAATGCTGACAAGAAAACAAACAAACCAAGAGACGTAGAAGCAACGAGACGTGCCCGAAAGAAATCAACACCACAGGTCCGAAGAATAACGTCACCGAAGGGAACCATGTCTCGTGCTCAAGGTCTTGAGTTCGAAGTCATCAACACCGTGTGTCCGAATCCACGAGCCTCCGTACACTCTAGAAGGGTCTGGGGACAGACCCCTAACTTTGGCACAGGAGACGCAACCGTCCACCTAAGAATTGGTGACCTGGTGGCCCCTTCAGGAGTGGTACGAAGTAAGTGAAGGTTGTACTTATGTTCGAAGTCGTGAGTGTCAACGTACGAAACAACACTGCGTTGTGTTACCTACCAGTGACTCGTGGACACGGTCCGCAGGTCATGAGAGTCCTACGGAGACGAGACCAGAGACGGTGGGGTCCACAGAGGGTAGTGTACCTCTCGCACTCTTCACTCACCGTCCTCCCTCCTTTGTGTCCTCCCTCATTTTCCGGTGTTCCTCCCGTGTCCCCTCCGTTTCTTAGTTGTTGAATGTGGGTCCCGGAGACTCTTGCGTAGGGATCGTCCATCACAGTGTCTCCCCGGACCTTCCTTTCCTTTCGAGGGAGGAGGATTTTCGTCGGTGTCCGTCTCCGAGACTGGATAAAAGGACCTTCAGTCCGTAGTGCCTGTTTTGTCTTGTGAGACAGGGCCCCCACAGGAATGTAGAGAAGAGTCTTGCTAGTGATGGGCGTCGAGTGACTCTGACCTGTCTCACTCCTCGGGGGGGTGTGTGTGTGTGTGTCTGAGTGTCGTCTCCGACTAAGTTCCCGGAGACCCACTCCTACATCGTTTACAACGGACACCTGTCGTCTCCCGTCACTGTCGGTAGCACACTTGTCAGGCCGAAGGCCAAACACGGACTGACAGGAGCGGTCGTTATCCGTCTGAACAACACCTTTCCAAGAAACTACGAGAGACGGACACCCCCTTTCCCTCTTAACGTTTGGGACAACGTAAGACAGGCCTCGTAGGTTTTCTTTGTAGGGTCCCTTTGTCTCACACTTACCACTCGCAACCTTCGACGACTTTCCCTCCGGAGAAACAGGGGACGAACAGACAAAAGGACAGTGCAGCTCCGTCCTTTTCCCTTTCAGGTCTTTTGTGTCCGAGGGCAAAATGTGCGACCTCCGGGTCGAAACTTTTCACGGGCACAGCTACAGCCCCTACCTGTGGCAGTCCCTCTGTGTGACACCCGACGGCGACTCGTCCTCAGTAAGCGTGCTGGGTCCGTGACACGGAGGGATACGCGGGGAGAGGAATCACCCCCTACCTTTCGCAAGGACACGGAGACGACCCCGACTCGTGCGTGGGAGGACACACTGGTGGGGAATGTCTCAGTGACACACAGATGTACTGGTGTCGATGTACAACACGACCACACATACACACAGGGACTTTGAGGTGCCAGGGGTACAGAAGACCCTACCGAAGGACCACCCGGGTCGGGTGGACCGGTGACCAACCGTCCTACACGCTCGTCTCTCATTTTCCTTCGTTTCTTTTGGATGTCCCTTCCACAGTAAGGACCAGACACGTCTCAAATCTCAGTCCTTCCTCGACTTTGTGGAACAGTTTAGTGGTTCGGGGTAGAATAGAACCCAGGTGGAGAGCAGGTGGACGTCGTCTGTCGACCGTCTCTCGACCCCGGGTGTCTAAGACAGACCCCAGGAGAGACCGGGTGAAGGAGGAGGAGACGGAGACGGAGGTAGTTCCGAAGCGGTAGAGTGCCCACTGGTAGGTAGTAGGGGCGACCGACCACGAGGGACGGAAGGTAGACCGGGACCTTCGTAGAGAGATTTTGGCGTGAGTCCGACGAGGGACAGGACCTAGTATGGTCAAGGCTTGGGAAAGTGTCCGTGGGTCTCGGGAAGCGTCCCCCGTGTGTCTACCACGAGCTAGGTACCCCCACCCCCTGTCCTATAATAATAGGAACGAGACCAGTCGACTCGATCGGGTGGGGGACCGGGGGCGGTGGGACTACCGACACTCGACCTAAGGACAATGAGGGTCCCCATGCTATCGTCCGACGGGGGCTGACGGGGGAATTACCGACCAACGAGTGAATGAGACCGACTCATTTTTGGAGACAGGACCCTCGTAGTCTCTATTAACTGTCGTAGACGGTCGTACGACGTGGAGGACTACGTCTCTCCGGTGAGACTGTCCTTCGGGCACGAACTACACAGACAAACGACTAGTAATCGAGACCCGGGGTCGATTACCCACCACCCGCCCCCGTCGTCAGACACCTTGCCCTAGGCCAAGGGAGGGCACACGATAGCCAGTCGAAAGTCGGGTCGGTGGCACAAAGAGGGAGAGACCTTAAACGTTCGTGTGGTTCCAAATAAAAGTAAGGTACGGTACTTTACAGGCTCTTTCGAGGAGCCTGGCGAAGAGTCCTACCCCGTCGGGCGCCCAGTCGTGAAGAAGGGGTGTGCGAGTCGACGCCTTCACCTTTGGTTTCCGGGTCTGACTCGTAGAGTACAGGTCTGGTGTCCCTGTCATTCCAACCGTAGGACCTAGAAACGGTCGGTCCGGACTCTGAAACAAAAGAAAGATGTAGGGTCTCTTTCAGTGACAGACACCAGAGTCTCGGGGGTCTCGAGTTGTCTCGTCTCTCGTCTGTGGGCTACATTGTGGAGACCGAGACTAGTGCAGACCAGTACGAAGACACGATTGATTTCGGGAGCGGGAGGAGGTACGTAGTGTCTGTGTGGGGTCCCGCGTCTCGACCCGTTCACCTTTCCCGACCCAAAGACGGGACAAGTGGGGTGCGTGGTCCGGGGGGCCGTGTCGTCGTGTCGACGAGTGAGTAGTTCTAAGACACGAACCCGACCTGTGGTCCCGACGTGGTGCTCCATCCTCACCAGGAACAAAGGACCTTTTGGAGAAGACACAAGTCCCAACTCGTAGACTTTCGAATACTTTCCTTCTTCCGCCACCAGGTACCTAAGGACGGGACCTCTCCTCGAATGACGATGTTTTTAAGGTGTTTTTAGGGTTTCGTGTCTCAAAACAAAAGAGGACGGACCACCGAGTCCTACCACAGAACCCGAGTGTCGAGAACCCTACCCTGTACATCTTTCCACCAAGGACATGTGGAAAGCCTACCTCAAGTCCCCGACTACGGTCTGTGTGAACCAAAACTTAGGAGCCAAACGGCATGACTGGTCACAGTGGGACCCGTGTAGTGACTTGAGAGACTCGGAGTTAAAAAAATAGACATTTTACCCAGCAAAAAGTCTCTACACTTTTGCAACTACTCCAAGACCGAGACTCATGGTGTGAACCTAAAATCTCCCGTACGGTTACTCTCTACTCCCACGGGTGTCCTACATTTAGTTTCATTTTGTCGTTTCGACAGTTCAGTCTTAGTCTTTTATGTTTTTCAACAGTAAAAAGTTATCTACTAAAACAGTTAAGAAATTTTACAAAAACTTTACAGGAAAAAAAACCTTTAATAAAAATCACGAGGACAAAGGACCACAACGACCCGAATCCGACGGACCACCCGTCAGTGTACCACGACCAAAATAACAATTCGAAAAGAGGTCCGAGACTACGGTTCCAACCCTCTATATGACACCCGAAGGTACTACCGAGTCACCATTTCTAAGGTAGACAGTCACGTCCTCTGTGACCAAGGTAGGGACCCATCCCTTCTAGGGGACCTCTTCCTTTACCCTTGGGTGAGGTCATAAGAACGGACCTCTTAGGGTACCTATCTCCTCGGACCGCCCGATGTCAGGTGCCCCAGTGTTTCTGAGTCTGTGCTGACTCTCTGATTGTGAAAGTGTGAAAAGTGAAAGTCTATCTTTCAGGAGGGAAGAAGGACACAACACTAGGGATTGAGTCGTATGACGGTAACAAAAATGGTTGAATAGACAGACGGGGACCTCCAACAGTTGAGGGGTTCCGGTCTCTGGTGTATCCAAGACCCAATAGAAAAGAGAGGTCACGGACCGTCTGTGAACCGTATCTATCGAGTCGTGTGAAGTGACTTCTGTACCGAGTGGACCCGAATCATGAAAAAGAAAGAAAAAGAAAAAGGACCGACGTGAACCTCCGTATACCCTAGAATGAAGGCTGAGATACGCTGGGGCATCTGCCGTCGGGTGGTCCGAGGGGACAGGGACGTAACTTTCGAACCACAGAATTGGTAATTCGGTGGTCCCTTCAGGACGACCCGAATCAAAATTTATTTGATAAGTGACCCAGAAGGTTGACCCACCCCAGGAGAAAATTCTACAGAAGGGAACACCCCCTGTATGTGCGATCCCGGGGACTAATTTTCCACACCGACCTCCTTACTTCACAAGTCTAACATGTGGAGACTTACGACTCCTTTTCTCAACTCTTGGTGTTAAGTTCAATAAAACATAAAGAGGTTTCGTCTTAACCTTGAGTTTGACCCTCCGAATCTCTCCACGCACGTACGATTCAGCGAAGTCAACAGAGGTTGAGAACGTTTGGGTACCTAACGTCGGACGGTCCGAGGAGCCAGGCACTCTAAAGGGTCCGTTCTATGACCTCACCCATCAGTCAGGGAGGAGGTCCCCTAAAAGGGTTAGATCGCTAACTTGGGCCCAGAGGACGTAACCGTCCGTCTAAGAAGTGACAGATTCGGTGGACCCTCAAAATTTGTATTTCCCGCAAAATTTATAGAGATGGGGATCCAGACACACGAATGTCACACTCCGATTGCACCAGGTATACTTACGTCTGAGACTCGTCTTTCCCGTCCCACTTATGGTCGTAGAAACGGGAGGGGGCCTGGGTTAGTGTGGTGAGAGGCCCCTCGGGAGGTCCAGGAGTCTACGACTAAGTCCAACGCTGACAAGTCGTCGCCGGGGAGACGTCCCTGGACGAGGGACTGACTCGACCAGGTGTCGACGCGTAGGAGAGGTCCCTCCCGGAGTGTGCGAGAGGAGGTATGTAGAGTCCGGCGTTCACTTCTCCCGTCCCCTAGACACTCGGCAACAGGACGAACGGTGGAAGGACAGGTCCCTCACCGGTCCCTACTGTTTCCCTGTGGGATCGTAGTAGGTATGCAAGTATCACTTTTACTTGTGTCTTTCAGAAAGGTCAATTACGTTTGTGAACTCTATATAAAAAAGGTACAAGGTTTAGAGTGAGTGGGTGTGTCCTGTATTGTAAACATCAACATTAGTGTCGTAGGCGTTGCAAACCACGACTTGAAAAGGCGTGTGGGAACAGTGCGGAACACCACCAAGGTCAGAAGTGACGCCGGTGGCGACGATTGGCACAAATGAGTCGTTTACTTATCTACACCAAATGTTTCGGCGAGGGGACAGTGTCGGTCGACACGCCCCTGTCGAGAACAAAGGACGGGAACTAAGTAAAGGAATCGTGTCGGGGACGACGTCCCGCTGGTGGACGTTCCGACACTGGCGTCGGCGGGGAAGACTACACCGGTGGCAGGACAAAAGGCTCTTCTGACGTAGGTGTGTCCGAAGAGAACGTCCCACACTCGCCCTATCAAAGTCATGGTACGGTCGTGCGACTCGTGAGAAATGGTTGAATCATCCACTTTTTAACATGAAACCCCAATAAAATTAAACACGAATAAAACGAATAAAATTACCACTTTTATAAAGGGATTGATGAACGAGTAATATACACACACACACACACACATATATATATATATATGTGTATATGTATATGTATATATGTATATATAAAATACATAAAAACAACAAATCAGCACTTCGGTACAGACTGGGAAAACGGTGGGGTACCTGACATCGGGAGATCCGAGGAGACAGGTACCCGAAAGGGTCGTTCTTTTGGGTAAAGGAAGAGATCCTCTAGAAGGATTGGGTCCCTAGTTTGGACACAGAGAACGCACAGTACACAATCGTCTGTCCAAGAAATGGTCGACTCGGTGGTCCCTTTGTTTACGTTGATATGAGTTATTTTGACTGAAAAACTTTTTTGGGTGAATAAAGGATTTATAACTGTTGGATTCGACCCAAACTAGGGACCCAGTCCTTCTGGATGGGGTGGGGTCTTCTCCTTTACCGTTGTGAGGTCATAAGAACGGACCTCTTAGGGTACCTGTCTCCATGGACCGTCCGATGTCAGGTGCCCCAACGTTTCTCAGTCTGTGGTGACTAGCTGATTGTGAAAGTGAAAGGTTGAATTTTATATTCTGAACCTCGGAACTAAACCTTGTACTTCTTTATTTTAGTTAGTTTTGACTTTTGCTAAATCTCTAGGTTGTCCCCAATGGGCGACACGGTGACCCCTCGTTCCCTGTAAGTCCGAGGTGGGACAGTGGGGGTGCAGATAAAAAGGACTGAGAGACGACTGGGGAACAAAGTGTCCGTCGAGGTCGTCGTCGTCCGTCTCGACCTTCACGTGGTCTCTCTGCCCGACAGTAGCATGCTGAACAGGGTCCACTTAAAGACCTTTTGAGAAAGGGTCAATCTTGACAGAGGTTGGTTTCCTGACGTCTGATTTAGGGGAGTCGGGTCGTCCACGACAACGAGGGAGGTGGGTGTGACGTCTTTCGTAAAACCGGGGGTATCTCACACACACACGTCACCTCCAGATGACACGGAGAGGGTACGTCTCGACTCGGTACGGTTCACATCTTGTCTTCGGAACGCTCGACACCCGTCGGTCGTGTCATTCAGGGGAGGTACGCTTCAAGTCCGATACTCGAAAGTTTCTACGTTTACACCGAAACGTATGGGTCAGTGTCCTCACTCAAGAGCACAGACCGCACGTGACAGTGCACGCATGTCGGACATACTTACCAACACGAGCACACATAAAATGCCATGTCATGATATATCTCCTGTCGTCACGTCACAGAAAAAGTTCGGGTCCCACAGCCCTTCGTTCGTACTCTCGTCACTACTACATCGACCACGAGGACAATGAAAAATTCCATGACATGACATTCTAATTTTTACAAGAGAATTAGAAAAACACAAGTAAAAAACCACGTCTATACACACTTTTCATAATATTTGGATACTCTCATTACATGATCTATCGGCTCACACAATCAACCCGTGGATCCGATTGAAACAGCCAGAACGTTTGTTTAACCAGAACACTTGTACGAGAGCTTTACCTTGACCAAGCATACATTCCCTGAATGACCATGACTCTAGGTCTCCGATCCACCCTTGAACCTCTGGTGGGTTGAGACTTGGAACAGTCAAGACGTCGGAGGTACGACGGGGAGGGTGGAAATTAGACGTGGGGCTACAAGAGTCCCCTGGAGAAGGACCGGTAGAGGAGTCCGGGGGGAGGAAGGGAAGAGGAAAGAAGAGAAGAGTGACGAAGACCGGAATCTCTTCGACTGCGAACACAACCATGAACCGCAGAGAGAGGTTAATTTGAAATACAAGTGAAAGGGACTACGAATCTGATTCAACTAGTAAAAATAAAGAGAGAGAGGTTCACCTTGAGGTCAGTCGGAAGACACTGGGGAACAAGTGTGGGTGTGGACACACAAGATAGGTCCGAAAGTGTATATGTTTTCGAGGGACGGGATGGGTCGTGGGGTCGGACTCTACGGTCGCTAAGACTCCCTCTCCCTAGACGACACAGAGAAGACGGGGAGTGTGGGTCCCTATGACAACACAAAAGTACACGTTTGTCCACGGACAGGGGTTGGATGGTCGGCCTCAAGTACTACGTCCCTTCAGGCACCTCTTCCGTCTACGTTAGAAAAGGGTCCTTTCTCTAGGCGCCAAACGGCTTTACAAACGTCCTTAGTCACGTACATTCAAGGGTTTCTCACGACTGCACCACTCTACCACCCCAAATATCAACGGTGGTCGGTCGACCTCCGTCGGTGGGAACTCCCACTTAAATGTCGCTGATGACGTCACACATTTTCCCTGTGGTTTAAGTCCCCAGGATTACTCAGGAGAGATAAGAGTTTGAGCGGAGAGTAAATGGACAATGGACCCTGTTGGTGGACTGTAGAGTACCCGGAGACTGTAGAGTAGAAGTTTTAAACTCCTGAACCTCATTTACTCGAAACAACTAGTACCATGTCAAATCATAATAGTTCGGTTTCTGTACAGGGATAAAAAATTTTTTTAGAATTAGAGATTACATCTCTCCTGGTATAAACTTTTATTTTTATACGTATTTTTCCTTTTATTTTTACTAGGTCATAGGATGGTGGATATAAATTAGAAAAAATTGAAAAATTTCGAACAGGAAAAACAGAAAGATGTGTAACAACAAGTCAACGATTCAACACAGACTGAGAAACGTTAGAGTACCCGACGTCGTGTGGTCCGAAGGGACAGGAAGTGATAGAGGGTCTCAAACGAGTTTGAGTACAGGTAACTCAGTCACTACGGTAGGTTGGTAGAGTAGGAGGTAGAGGACGAAGAGGACCGGAGTTGGAAAGGGCCGTAGTCCCTGAAAAGGTCACACAGCCGAGAAGTATAGTCCACCGGTTTCATAACCTCGAAGTCAAAGTTGTGGTCAGGAAGGTTATCTATAAGTCCCAACGAAAAGAAATCCCAACTGACCGAACTAGAAGAACTACAAGTTCCGGTTTGTTGATTGTACCTCCCTCGTGTCGCGGGGGGACTGGGACGTCCTCCTCTGTCAACCCAATTTCTAAATGACTCGTACTAGGGCGGGTGATCTCGTTCTGGTAAAAGATGTGTATACTTAAGAAAAATATATGTCTTAACTCGAGTATGACAAACCATCGAATGAAAAAGTGCACAGATAATGTTTGTAGAAAGATCCAATAATTTATTAGACGGAACAATAACGGACGTATCGCAACGTAACATACTCACAAGTATTCAGTGGGAAACGCCACCAGTGGTCTCGTAGGCGGACACAATCACAGCGATAATCTCTTCCACCATGGTAAGTACCCTGAAGGGACTACAGGTCACCAATCCCGAGACACGAACGTGCTGTTCCCAACGTCCAAGTTAGGGACCAGTCCCTTGATTAGGGATGAACGACGTACCGCGTCGGTTTTTTCATTTATTTATTATTTTGTTATATTCTTTAAAATATTTCTTTATTTTACCACGACAGGTTTCAAGTCCACAGTGTACCTTGGGTGGGTGAGTCTGACGGTGTCTCTAATTGTTGTGTATTTTGAACCTTTACAACAACAGTTAAGGTTTTAAGTCCTTTTGTCTAAGATAAAAGTACACTAGTCGCTTTATGTCGTGTTGACCCTACTCAAATCCCTCTATGATTAACTGAGTACGGTGTCTTAGCGCCCCTTACGTCATTTCCCCGCCCTGGGGGTCCTGGTAGGAGGGTCCTGGTTCCTCACCCCGTCGCACCGGAGCGCCTCCTGTCTCCGGGATTCGTCTAGGTCAGGGGGACGACAGTCGAGCACCCCACCTTCTGGGTCGGGACAAGGGTGCGACGGCCCTTGGCCTACGATCCTTTCGTCCTTCGACGGACTTGACCACCGAGTCTGCCATCTCTAAGGTGGACGTTACGTCCTCTGGACCCAAACTAGGGACGTAACTTTTCTAGGGGACCTCCTCCCGTACCGTTGGGTGAGGTCGTAAGAACGGACCTCTTGGGGTACCTGTCTCCGCGGAACCGCCAGATATCAAGTACCCCAGTGTTTCTCGGCCTGTGCTGACTGGCTGATTCGTGTCGTGTCGGACTCGACTCCCGTCGTCCACGGTCGCGTCGGGTCGCAGACCGAGTCTCGTCTCCTGTCTGGACAACCGTGCTGAGCTCTCGAGGGACGACCACGAGGGGGAGGAGGGGTAGCGGTCAGTAGGCGTACACGGTCGACGGGTGTTGTCATAAAGAAGGTGAAAGTACCTCTCTACACCAAAGTAGGTCGTCCTCCTTTGTTAGGGTGTAGAGTGACCAAGGAGAAGGAGAGCCTATTAGGAGTTTATAAACCGGTATGGGTGTCGTAAAGACCCTTTAGGTAAACTTTAAAATTATAATATGTCTATATCTGTAGAAGAGTATCTCTACTGTTTTATCTTTTTTTTTCAATTGTCTTTTCCCTTTTTTTCTCCTTTCTTTTATTCATTAGAGTTTAAAAAAGGTGGTTGGTTCGACCAAAGGATATACTTTTTGTTGTCTCTCAACCAAGTCACCAATTCTTAGACGGAAAGGTACGTCCCCTGTACCCAAACTAGGGACCAGTCCCTTGATTCTAGGGTGTGTGTTGCCTCGTCGATTCGGGTGCATGATCTTTATGACTCGGGAGTGTGAGGTCTCAAACACGAGGTGTTATTCTCTTCGGGATCAGGGAGTCGATCTCTTTTTTAGGTGTGTAGTGTTCCTTCTGTTTTTTTCTTTTTTTTTCCTTGTCTTCCTGGAAGAGTCTATACACGGTAGATGAATGTGAAGGACCTTTTTTAGCGAACGTCTTCAGTAACACTTTACTTAATTTTATGTCATGGGTTCTAACCTTTGCTATCCAACCTTTTCATCCTCGTAACTTTTTCACTTTGATCACTGTACATCTTAATTATATTTTTAACGATCTTCTATGTTTTCTATAAATTTTTTATTTTTGGGTTCAGTTTAGTCAAGTCGTTTTCATGTATGAAACCCACTCCCATGATCCTTGTCTTTAAAGAGTAGTCAGATACGATAAAAATAGAGACTGTAAATGTTTCTATATACTGAAGTTCATAATTTTTGTATTGATGATTACTTACTAAAAAATTTTTTTCTTTCCTTTCTCTAGAGTGAAGGTTTAGTAAAGGTTCTTTTCTGTTCCTGTAAAAATCGTTGAACGTTTTATGAGTCTTCTTTTTATTTCACTTTATCTTTGATACTTATCGTGCTCATCACGTTATTCAACTACAGGTTCCCGAGGACTAAAGATTAAGACCTTACCATACGGGGGTTTTATACTATAATGGTATTGTTTCACTTTGGTAAATTGGACTCTCTCATCTACCACTACTACGAGGTTTTGGTTCCTCCTTTCGTCTCCACAACTGGAACGACGTGTTTCTTTTCAATCTCGTAAGTCACCCCTTTGTTCGAATAAAATATATCTATTTTCCACCTTGGATTTTTACTTCTATGTAGTACTTGTAACTTTACACTTTAGGTTTTTATCAAACTTTGTGTTCTCTAGGACTATTTCGGTTTAACGTCACCTTCTAAAGTTATACGGAAAGAAGTAGAGATTGTTGAGTACATCGAGTTTCATCATTCTTTCTATATCTTCTAAATTTTAATACGTGTGTGTGTATATATATATATTAAAATACACGTACGCACGAGTTAACACAGACTGAGAAACACTGGGGTACCTGCTATCGGGTGATCTAAGGAGACAGGTACCCTAAAGGGTCTGTTCTTATGACCTCACCTAACAGTAAAGGAGGAGGTCCCCTAGAAGGGGTGGGTCCCTAGTTTGGGTGCAGAAGATTAACCGTCCGTCTAAAAAATGGTGACTCGGTGGTCTCTTCGGGGACACTAAAATGTCTGTATACATTAAAACATGGGGTGTTTGTAGGACCTCGTAACTCTTTTTATTTACAAAGAATAAATTGGTTGTTGGTTTTTAGAATTTATGTACTCTTTTTTTTTACCGAACAAATATCAGTTCTTTTTAAGTCTTCAGAGAGAATGAGGACGTTGAAAATAAATAAAAAACCGTTGGGGTACACCGAACGTCCTAGAATCAAGGGACTGGTCCCTAGTTTGGACACGGGGGTCGTCACCCTCGTATCTTAAATTGGTGACCTGGGGGCCCCTCAGGGGGAGGACGTTGAAAATCGGAGCAGAGAAAGAGAGGTTCTAGGTTCCGGAACACTAATCCAATCTTTATGTGTGCGTTCTCAGGCTAGAGAAAGGTAGGACATCCCTAAAGGGTAACTCGTTGTAGTAGTAGTGTCGTTTTTCTGTTACCTCGTCATTTTGACGCGTCACGGAGGCACAAAAATTTTTGTAGTACCTCCAAACAACTGTGCACACCCTCTAAATCGGTACCAGGGAAATCGGGTTAGGGACCCGGGGTTCAGGACCTAGGACTCACAGGTAGTGACGAGTACCAGTGGGTCCCTTCCTAGACGGACGAGACGGGTGGAGGGGTGGGCGTTCGGTCTCTGTCCACGTCTACACCCCAGACAGGTCCGTGTCTTATCGACGGTACATTGAGTAGACGTAGAGGAAATAAGACCATAGAGTGACGTTCACCTCTACAATCTCTAATATCCTTATTCTACGTTTACCTCAGAAACTCGGAGACCCCTTTACCTTCCCACGAAACCCCCTCGGGACCCAGGGAGTTAATGTTCTCTCTCACTCTCTCGAGGGTAGGAGTGACGACAAAGAGTTTGATGGTGTGAGAACGAGTACAGTCTAGATTTCCGGGTCGACCCCAGACTCGGGTAAAGAAATCGGAGAGACACACCCATGAGCCCCGAGGGACGGGACCTCAGACATCCCGCCCTTGAGGAGGTCCCACTGGGAACGAGATGAATAGGGTCGCCTCTTCTTCTACTACTCGAGTCGAAGACGCCGTCCTTGTGTCGTCTAGATGAGGGTTCCTTCGGGCAAGGGACGACCTGTGAGCCCTTTTCGGAAGTCCATGTTCGACCCTCACGTCCCGTACCCCGTCACCACCCGTTCTCCCGTCTTTCTCCGGGGATGAGTCACTTCGGGACCCAGAGTCTCAGCTTGAGACACATCTCGTTTATGACGGTCGGAGTGAATCACGAATGGGTAAGTTTACGGGCCCGAAGGGTCTACCGAGTCACCATTTCTTGGATGGACGGTCACGTCCTCTACACCCAAGGTAGGGACCCAACCCTTCTAGGGGACCTCTTCCTTCACCGTGGGGTGAGGTCATAAGAACGGACCTCTTAGGGTACCTGTCTCCTCGGACCGTCCGACGTCAGGTACCCCAGCGTCTCTCAGTCTCTACTGACTCGTGTGTGTATGTAACCATACGGTCCCGGTCCGACTCCCCAGGCCCTCGAGGGCAAGACTGGACGTTCGGGAACTACTCGGTGGTATTCATGTTTCACAGCCAATGAGAAAGAACCTACACTTTCCACGGTCGGTGACACAAACGTCTCCACGGACGGTACCTCTTCCCTCACTCCACCGAGATCGGTCCTGTCTGGATCCCTGTGGACTGTTCCGTCGTCTTTCATGGGACAGGGACCCAAAGATCTCCGGTGGGGATTGAGGTTCCTCCTCTCCTGGTGAGGTAGTACGGACCCCAGAGTCGGATTTCCCGACGAGGACCCTCCGTATTCAGCCTACAACACGAAGGCCCCCAACTAAGAATCGTAGTCCCCAGAGAACATTCAGTGACTCCTTCGGTCGTTGTGGTGGTCCCTACCCCGGACCGAGGTCCCCGAGGGTCCCGTCGTCCTCGTCCCCAACCCCTCGAGCTGATCCTGTGTCTGTGGAAGTCCCTCCCACCACCCGTGAACACCCTCGGTAGCCTATGGGGGTCTGGGTGATCCTCTTCGTAGAGTCTGGACACGGACCACCTTGCCCCGAGGGCTCCGTCGGGTCGGACACCGACTGAGCCGGTCTCGACTTACAGGTCAACTCTTAGTCCGTCCCTGGTTCTGACCCGTCCACCTGGTCGGTGGGGTCCCTCTCCAGGGTCGGCCCTACCGGGGGTGGTTCCCAGTCACCTGGTTGGAGTCCCCTCCGTCGTCCACCAGTCGTCGACGCGGCACTCTGTAGTTGGGGACTCCAGTGCCTCATCGAGACGGTCGGGGCGTCGACCCGACATCATCTACCACTGAACAAGAGTCAGAGACCCCTCGAGACAGGACCTCGTCGATGAGAGCAGACCCCTACCCTCCTGTTCTACCACCGGGGGACACTCGACGAGGACTCTGTATTAGGGACGACGAACGGACCGAGACGCCTCGTGACCGGTTCCGAGGTCCGGGAAGGGGACGACGACCAATGAGTGGGTGAGTCGTGTACCGCTCGACGACATCAAGGTACGGTCCGGACGGATCCGGACACAAGTAGCTCAGGAACATTGTGAACGACGAAGGGGGAGAGGGAGGGGCGGGGGACGGTAGACCTGTCTCCCGTCGGTCCTACCTCGTCTCCGGTCTCCACTCCTCCCGATCGGTCCGTGTCGTACCACCCCCGTCCCCACCCCCCTCCGAGTCTTCGTTTTTTAGTCTACCGGTGGACGACGTTCCCATCCATGTGTCCGTAGTCCTAACACGACTCGCCTCAGGTCCCTGTCCTCTGTGCCCCTGAGGACCTCAGACCCTCCTTTTCTTACTTTACTTATGTACTCAGAAAAAGATGACACGAGCTGAACCCTCAAACCTGGGTAGTGACCCTGCTGAGTTCGGGGTCTTCTCCCCGAACTCCTTTGCTCCAGGACCTCTTTCAAACACTACTGTCCCCACAGTCCCCACCTCTCCTCTTCACTCCGACGTCCGTCCACGAATCTTGTCTACCAGGTCGGCCTCTACGACTCAGACGTGGTCGACAACAGTGACTTTGTCTTCTCCCCCCCGGTCAGGGGAACACCTCGGACCGTAACCCCTCCGAGAGTGATCTAGTGGCCAGATATCTTGCTTACCCAATTAATCAATTTTCTCACGGTGGTTCGACATTCGAACATCCTACCGATCAAAGGACATGTAGACGTCCCGGACTCGACCTAACTCACCCTTCCCTGTACCCTACTCACCGTGACTCGGGAACCGTCCTACCGTGTCGACACCGACGTGTAGGGATTCAAACAGGGGGTGGGCTCAGGACGACACCAGGGTGCCCGGGACACGTGGATAGGACCCCAGGTGTCGTGAGGACGGTCGATAGGTCAGTCATGACACTCCCGTCGGTCCCGGTTCCCTACCTCCTCTGGGGGCGGTGGGGTTATCTCTTGTCACTAGTCTTCTCCGAGGTTCCAGTGAATGTGTGTAGTTCTCCCTCTGCCCTTTCCTCGGGACACAATTCACTCCTTCCCTAGAGCCCTCTCTTCAAGGAGAACTAGTGCCAATCACGTCCTTAAAGACACACCGACACGACACAGAAGTAACACCGTGAGACCACAGAATCGACACCGTGTGTCCGAATCAACGGGGACCCGTGCACCCTAGAATCAAGGGCCGGTCCCTACCCTGGACTCGGGGGACACAACCTTCCACCTCAGAATGGCGACCTAGTGGTCCTTTCAGGGTACCACGAGAAAGAAGGAAACGTCGAGACGGCACCACGTGCACGGACCTCACTTGCTGTAGGTCAGGAGTAGGAGTTGTTCAGTCTTGTACAGGGTCTATAGGTCCGTCGAGTTGGTCTCAGTCCACCGGACCTGTCCTTCGGCCGGCGGGAAAGGTCCTGTCCATACCCGCAGTCGTTCCCGCAACGGGGTCCAGGGGTCTCCCGCGTCTCGTGGACTCGACACGAGAGACCCCTAGGACCGAGACTCTTGTCCAGTCGCATACCTCGACCTCGACTGGTGGAGTTGGTGCCGGCCCGAGGATCCTCGTGCCCCGTTTCCCATGAAACTCTTGGTCCACGGGTAGTCACCATGGTCTAGACCAAAGTGTCGGAAAAGAGGGTTGACCTCCGTCGAGACCCCTTGGGTCCCCTCCCCTGCCCGTGAGTCTCTGGGAGGGAGTCCTCGTTCGGGGAGTGGTGAGTCCTGGAGCCAAGGGAACCGGGTCCTCATGTACTCCTGTAGTTGGACCCCTGCGCGGACCGCGGGACAGAAGTGACACCCTTGTAGACATAGGACCGACCATCTCAGGAACGGTTCCAGGGGATTCGCCTTCCGTCTCCTGAATCTAGTGACTTAGGGACCTCCCGCTAAAGTTGATCTGGGACTTCTAGGTCCTGGACTCAGGACAAAGAACCCGGTCGTGTGCAACCGGACTAGGACCCGTACCGTGGGTCGTCCGGTCCTCCGGTGACCTCAGTGATAGTCGGGTCTCGTCCCGACGGTCACGTCTGACCTGGACGTGCACTGTCACTGGTTGGCCCCGGTACCGCCCACCCCCTCCCCCGGACGACCACTACGACCGGGAGAGAAGCGAAACAGGACTAACATCGTTTAGGGGAGCGTCAGGTCGTTCTGAGTCAGAAGAGGGAAACCCTAGCCTTGCTCGGTGTGTATAGGGCGTCTGGGGAGCAGGATGTCGGGAGAGAGGTCAGGCCGATGGAGGAGCGGGTCGCCCTTGCGGATGAGGTCGGACCGGTTGTCCTGAGGTCCGAAGCCATCCACCCCTGCCTCCCCTTCTTAAGGACCCTCTCGGTCAATTCTACTAAAGACTTGTAAGACCCAAACCCCGAGACTCGGGATCCGAGAGTTTTGGGACCATGGTCCAGACCTCTAAAGGTTTAAGAGAAGAGAGACCGGTAGTCCTCCGGTCACCACAGGGATTCTCTGAACGACGGATCTGGAACCGAAACATCTAACTGAAATAGTAACAGTTCCGAGACCCAGAGGACACTACAGTAGACTCAAGATAAAATTGGTAAATACCGGGAACCGTTCCTGACAATCTACTTGGTTTTTTTTGGGATATGTCATTCAGGGGATGAATACTTACTTAAGACAAGGTTCTCACGTAATCATTCAGGTTGTTACAATCGGATCTATAGGTTGATTGTGTTGACCGATATATCATGACATGACGGTGTCTAAATATTATGAAAGGTGTGTTTATTATGTATTTTTTTCGTTCGTAAAAATTAGAATGCCAAGACATGGAACTTTTCATGTCATCACGTCATGTTATCGACCCGTAGAAGCGTAGAAACTTTCAAAAATATATCCCTTGAATGACACTAGAACAAAGTTTTTCGACTCCTTCATACCCAGCATCCCTACTACGTAACGCAGTTATTTAACACATTTACTATTTGTAGTATTTTAAGAGAGAGAGAAATTATAATGTTCTCCCTAGGATAGGGTACCTTCTTGTGGAACGAATCGAAACAAACGTGTTGAAGTCCGGCATTTCCCAATTGGCAGACGAGGGAGACCACCTGAAGGGTCCTCGGGGACGGTGACGAGTGGAACGCCCACAAATTTACTGGGTGAGGCGTACAGACGGTCCCAGACTCAGGGTGCAGTGTCTCGTCCTTGAGTCTTCCCTAGGACCACGGCCGTTCTTCGGACTCGACCACAAGTCGACGTTCTTCGACTTGGAAGAACGTCCCGACAGACACCTCTGTCAGTACGAGTCCCCCGTAAAGGAAACGTCTTACCTAGTAAGAGTCCGTTCACACTTCGTCTCAGGTTTGTGGACTCAAAGGTAAACTCGACGTTCACAGGAAAATCCCGATACAGTCGAAATCCTTCGTACGCCACGGAACGGGGACCGGGTGTGGACTCAACAGTCGACGGGGGTGGGGGACAGGTTGGGGTGGCGATTATCGTCGTGAAGACCGGGACGTCGGGGTCCAGACCCCCAACCCGGTCGTAAAGAGTTGGGACATAGACAGGGAGGGGGAGCCTAAGTCCACAGAGAGACGTACTTAGGGTATCTGAACATCGTCCGAGAGTGTGAGTCGGAAATTTATAGGAACGGTCTACTAAGTCACTCAAATCTTCGTGTCGGGGGACGAAGTCCTTCCTCTCCGGGAAGGACTTTCCGTCGACGAAAGTTCGGTCGGTCCTCGAGTTGAATCTGGGTGGGACTTCAACCTCCAGGGACCAAGGGTCCTCCCGGGGGACGAGCGACGCACACCTCTCTGTGGTGGGGGTGGTGGCTAGAGTCGTGTGAGCCGTACGTCCGTGGATCAGGAAGGACCCTCGTGTCCCGGGTGACCCGTGACTGGTTGAGCGACCGAGAGGACTACGGTCCGGGACACGACTCGGGAACCTCCTCTGAGCCGAGACTGGCCCATCTTCCAGTGTCACGTCTGTGGCTCCGTCCCCTCTGTCTGTCCATGTCCCTCCGTCCGTTCGGTTACGACCTCCACGTCGTCGGTTCAGACAACCTTCGTTCACCCCCTCAGTCCTCTCCGAGGGTCCTCTCAGTCGTAAGGGGGACCATACCGGATCTTCGTAGAGTTCCGCCGGAATTGTTCTTTACTCCCCTGCGGTGGGGAACGGGGTCGTGATCGCGGAACTCGAGACACGGAGACAGACCAGAGGTGAATGGTTTACGACCCGAGACTTCACGTTTACCTCCACCTTGTCCTTCCTGTCTCGGTCCCGGACTCCGACGGCGTGTTGAGCGACTGGTTCTCGTCCTGACGTGTTTGCCCCGAGGTCCGACTCGTCGGTGACAATGTCGACGGTACATCGATCGAATGAAGCCTACTACTATTATAACATTATTAATACTATCGTCGAGTGAGTATGGTGTATGAATGAAACACGAGTTGCGAAATGTGTGAACTTAAATAAATTTCGAGCACCTCCCGAAGGGTCCACCACGATCACCATTTCTTGGGTGGGCGGACGGTAACGTCCTCTGTATTCTCTTTGTTTAAGCGAGGGACTCAACCCTTCTAGGGGACCTCATCCTTTACTGTTGGGTGAGGTCAAAAGAACGGACCCTTCGGGGCACCTGTCTCCTCGGACCGTCCGATGTCAGGTGTCCCATTGTTTCTGATTCCGTGCTGAATCACTGACTCGTACGTGTGTGTATACGGAAGACTCTACCGGGCACGGGACGGACACTTCACACAGAGAGATTTTTCCAGATGAAGAATGGATAGTCTTTTCTTTCTTTACAGAGATCTGCAACGGTTTACAGGGAAGTCCTACCCCCGATTCCCGTTTTAGTGGGTACGGACTCTTGGTGACTCGATTTGGGTTGGTGAATCCTGGAGACTTACCCTGAAGTCCATTTGGAACTCAGAATCCCGTGAAAGGTTTAGTTTACTTAGAGTGGTTTTAATAATCGATCGTTTTCGACTTTTCTCTTGTAACTCACGGTTGTTAAAAAAATTCTTCCAACAGTAGGGGAAACAGATGTCAGATCTTTAACTGTTCGGGGGGTTCTAAGGCTGAGAACAACACTTTCGGGTGGGTCAGCCGGGTCTACCATCGTTGGAGGAGTATATAAGACGAACCTTAGGGGCCCGACCGTCCACCGGGCCCGTAGGTCGGTCCCCTATGTCGTCGGAGTCAGAATACGTCCGCCGGGCGTACCGTGCTCTTCGTGCCGTACCGACCTTGGGTGCCAATGTCAACCGTCAGTGTGTGCACCGAAAACCTAGCTACTCCGTTGTACTCCTAAAACTAATGGTGACCCCGAAAAAGGTCTTTCTCCGAACATCCATGTATAGGACCCTCGTCCGGTGTTTGTACGGGACAAATACCAGACACCATGACCAGTCAGCCCCGGTCCCAAATCAGATTCTGGGGTGTCCCGACATAGTAGGACCCCTCCAATACAACATCAATAACGAGTAAGAAATTACTCTCTCCAGTGACTACGTTGGAGTCTTTTTTTCAGTCCTCGTCTCTGACGTACCTCCCGAAAGGGGAAATTGACAGGGTGGTGTACTGCCCACTCCAGTAGAAGATCTAGTAGTCACCCATATTGAAGGAGGTCCTTCTACGTCTACCTCAATTCAGAGTGTCGGGACAGGAAAGTTAACGGACACGAAGGGAATATCCGTCAGGATTGTCAAAGTTAACCCGAAGCGACGACCGAGTCGTCACGTCTTAGGTGGACGGTACGTCCTCCGGACCTAAGTTAGGGACTCAACCCTTCTAGGGGACCTCCTCGTTTACCGTCGGGTGAGGTCATAAGAACGGACCCTTTAGGGTACCTGTCTCCTCTGACCGTCCGATGTCAGGTACCGTAACGTCTGAGCCTGTGCTGACTCGCTGATTTGTTTGTTGTTAAGGTCAACGGATCAATGAGTAGACAGAAAGAGTTACTTAACCCGGTAACGTTGGGGGACACAGGGGTCGGTGACGAGTCCCAGCCCATGTGTCGTAAGTGATCCTTTTGACAAATAGTTTACTTACGTGTACCCGAAGTCGTAGTCTACGATACGATACGATTCAGCGAAGTCAGCACAGGCTGGGAGTCGCTGGAGCACCTGACGTGCTCCGTCGGGTGGTCCGAGGGGGCAGGGACCCTAAGAGGTCCGTTCTTGTGACCTCACCAACGGTAAAGGAAGAGGTTACGGACTTTCACTTTTCACTTTCACTTCAGCGAGTCAACACAGGTTGGGAGTCGCTGGAGCACCTGACGTCGGATGGTCCCAGGAGGTAGTCTATCTAGAGCCAAGTTTGAGACCGAGACCATAAATATTCGATTTACTCAACCCGTACAAAGGACTGTAGAAACTCGGGGTCAGGGAAGTAGACTTTTTGCACCTTCTACCTGAGTAGAGAATCTCACTTCTTCTTTAATTTCTTACAGATTTTTCATAGGGCTTCCTACGGATCGTGGATCAGTCATGAGGTTTTTGTCGTTCGGAAGAGGGACGAAGGAATCGATATCGAATACGACAAAGATTTCGTTTGGTCAAGAAGGGACCACCAGGTCACCAATTCTGAGGTGCACGGGTCACGTCCCTCGTACCCGAACTAGGGACTAACTCCTCGATTCTAGAGGGCACGGTGCGTCGTCCCAGTATTTATTTATCCGTATGGGATAGTGTCACAATTGACAAATCAGTAGTACAACATGAAATGTAGGGATATTTTTATTTTTTTTACTTATTTCGTTTGGTCAATTAATTAAAAAAAAGATAACGTGCGTCAATTCTTTTCGTGAAGGGAAGGGTCTTCAAATTCTTAAAAAAAGACTTTAGAACAGAACAAGTACTTATGTTGGTGGGGGTCTGTGTTCAACCCCTTCGATCAGAAGGAGATTAGGAAGGGGAGGTGGGAGGAGGGGACCGAGACCGACAGTGGTTCCTTCTGACTACTCTTCTACCCATAATCGAAGTAATATTCAACCACTATAGGTCCTTCGGAGGTTACCCTTGTCTTCACCACATATCTCACAAGAATAAAGAAGGAGGAAACGAGGAGAAAGGAAGGAAGTAAGAACGGAAGTCGTCTATGAAAAAAAGAAAAAAAAAAACCGACACATCCTAGAATCAACACCGTACACCCTAGATCAAGGGACTGGTCCCTAACTTGGACCTGGGGGACGTAACCCTTACGTCTGCGATTCGGTGACCTGATGGTCCCTTCAGGGTCGTCTATGAAGACGAAATAAGGTCCGTGACATGAGTCACTCCGGACCTTGTCTGTAAAATTATCTATTCCAGGGACCGAAATGCAATAAGTGTAGACCCCTATTCAATAAAATCACACTACCCGTGGTAGGACTCTCTGTTACATTCACGGTGTCCGGTCGACTCCTCTCTCGTACCTCAGTCAGTAAGTTCCAGTGTAAGCTAGTCCGGAGCCTCGTGCTCATCTTAGGACGTCCGTGTCTCGTCCCCCTCCTGCGTGTGCGGTCTCTCTTGTGTCCATACCACCGTGGTTACTCCTGTCGGGAGTACCAGACGTGGTCGGGGTGGAAGTCGTCTCCACGGACACAGGTAGTAGGAGACAGGGTCGTCGTCTACCGGGTCGAGCACGAGTTGGAGTCCCGGAGGTCCTACCCCACCCATAGACTGGTCACCCCGAGGGTAGTGACGAGGTCGACCCCGACGACGTGAAAAGTAGAAAAAAATTCGTAAAAATAAATAAAATAAATAAATAAATAACGATACGACACAGACAACGGCGTACACCCGAAAGAGATTAACCTCGTTCGTCCCCGATGAGAAATCAACGTTACGTGTCCGAAGAGTAACGTCACCGAAGAGAGCAAAACCTCGTGTCAGAGATTACACGTGCCCGAAGTCACCAACACCCGGACACCGTACCCCCTAGAAGGGCCTGGTCCCTAGTTTCGGCCAAGGGGACATGATCGTCCGTCTAAGAATTGGTGACCTGTGGGTCCCTTCAGGATGCGTAAATTATAACGATGTCAAAACTTGGTCCTGACAAGATCTAACAAGATAAGTGTTTAGTGCCGTTGGGTGAGGTCACAAGAACGGACCCTCTCGGATACCTGTCTCCTCGGACCGTCCGATGTCAAGTACCCCAGCGGTCTCAGTCTGTACTGAATCGTTGATTTGGTGGTGGTAAGGGTTTAGCCCGGTCCCCTGTACTAAGAGACTTTTTCAACAGGGACCGGGTACCTTATAGTACTTTTTCACAAGCCCTTTCCGGAAAGTCGTTTCGGTCTACGTAAACAAATTTGTTGTCTTAGGACGTACGTGTCATCTAAATTGAGGAAGAACACACGTTATCCCTTAACATAGGAATGGACTCAAGGACCTAGGGAAATGGTTGACACCAGTACGCGTCGAACTTTCCATGGTACCACTTGGTGAGCTCTCATATACAAAATAATTTCGGGAAGTACAGAGTCCGTTATCCACTCTACACTTTCTCTTTCTCTAACTGAGAAGGGAAACTTGCGGTAGATTGGAAGGTGGGCTCTACTTGGGTCACGGGTGAGTAGTCCGTCCCTCACCCCAACGGGTACCAGTCTTGTTGACAACTTCTTGTTCATCCCGGTTCTACCCTGGACAAGACGATAGGTCTCGACCTGTCACTCGGGTAGTGGAGGTTTTACAGTAACTTACCAAACCTTGTTCCTTTTCACGGACGTCCAAAATTATACGGAATCCTATTTGGTTACGACCATCTCAATACAAAATAAACTACCCTGACCCGAAGGGACCACCAAGTTACTATTTCTTAGGAGGACCGTTACGTCCTCTGGTCCCAACCTAGGGACCCAACTCTTCTATGGGATCTCATCCTTTACCGTTGCGTGAGGTCATAAGAACGGACCTTTTAAGGTACCTGTCTCCTCGGATCGTCCGATGTCAGGTACCCCAGCGTTTCTCAGTCTGTACTGACTCGTAAGTATCCTAAATCCTGAAGTTCGGACACTCCGTCGTAGAGTTCATTAGGAATCTCTTAACGAGTCTCCTCCGCTCCCCTCTTCGGTCCACTATATCTTCAAAACGTTGTTTCCCGTCCATCAGACTTGTAGCTTTCTAATAACAATTTCTTCTGGTCCAATTCCTTAAATCGTGAAAAGGTACATACCTTTCTATGTTCTCAGACCCGAGTGACTTTAGTAAGGAAACTATATGTGGAGTGGATAGACCCCGGTCGTAGGACACAAAAGTGTAGGACTCAAAGGAGTTCCGAGGGTCATCCCTCACCGACGTCTGGCTACCGACGACCTACCGTCCATAAAAGAAGGAGCCAAGGGAGCCCCGAGTAGTCGAGGGGTAGGCACCACAGACGTTAACGACTACTGACACTGTAGGAACAAATAACTATACCGTCCTTTATAAGGGAAAGAACGGGGGAACCCAATTAGAAATTTTACAAAATCCGTTTTAAGACGAGAAAAAAGATTCAAAACAAAAAGGTGGTCCATAAAAAACATTTAACACCTGTCTTCGTTCCAGCGACAACAAGTGTTTAATTAGACCGTTAAGGGTGTCTCTGGATAGAGGAACAGATTCGACATGGGTTTACGGAAAGGAGAGTTTGATCACCACGACTCTTTGTAAGACGATTTCTCTGCCCGTCTTTCTCGGTACCGAGAACCGGGGGTACCTTCCTGGGAGTACCTTACGGTACACGCCGAAGTCGACTCAATGGGTCTTCCGTCACTCCGACCACCTCCAGTTCAAAACGACTCTCTCCGAGAAGATGACCGTCCTGTCCCAAGGAAATTTCTCGTCGGACACTCGACCCCATAGACCTCACCGTCTCTGACGTGTAGATCCTCTACCGAAGAGAGCCGGTGTCTGTACGGAGGTCGTCACTAGTACTTCGTGACTCCCGACATTCTGAAATGGGACCGTCCACGCGAGCCCCTCTTGGTGGGAGTGACGGGTCATGGGCGTGGTAGACCGTCTCTCGAGGACAAAGACAAAGTGGGTGGGTCGAGAGCCCACGGTTTGGTCGAAGAATAGACAGTCGGTCGTACTCCGTCTCCCTCTGTCGCTCGTGACAGTCGGGCGAGACCTACCTCACGCCCCCAGGAGACCCGACATCACCAAGAACCCAGAAGACTTCAGTAACCGACCGAAAATTTCTTTCACAGGAGATGCAGCCTAGAAAGTCGACTCTCGCCTGTCTCATCGCCCGTCAAGGTTCCCGCCGGGAGCCTCCAAACCAGCGTCACCGTTTCGGTCGTGGTGCCTGTCGTCTCGCCACTCGGCGTGAGGGTGGTCGTCGGGCCAGTCTGACTTCACAAGGTCCATTTAGTCGCTGGTGGCGGAAGAGCATCCATGGGCGCGGAAGAGAGACGAAGGAAAGGGGGAACCAGAGACGGAGGGACGACATCGTGGCTGACGACTATCTCTAACACTCAAGACCGGGGAGGGCCCTTCCAGCATCGGGGCTGAGGACCCCGAGGTCCTCCTCTTTCTCCGCTCCGAGGGAAGAGCTCGGGTTGAGTACATAACGACTAACTTCGACGGACCCGCGGAACGTTCAGGAGGCAACAAACTAGGTCGACAGGAGTTGATAAAACCGTGGTCCTTGGTCAAAACACCTTCTGCCAAAAAGGTGTCTATCACCCTCCCCTACCAAAGCCTTACTAAATTCACGTAATGTAAATAGTACGTAAAATAAAGATAACAATAATGTAGTCGAGGTGGAGTCTAGTAGTCCGAAATCTAGGGCCTCTAACCCCTGGGGGCCAAACTCGGTAAGGGATTCACACGTCATCATTGTTTATAGCGACCGTATGGTGTTCCGTCCTGAGTCGGGGGAACCCACAGTCTCGGGGTGAAAGTCGGTCCTTTCAAAAGTGACCCTTCTCCGAGGTTTACCCTCACACAGGGTAGGTGGGGTGGTCCAGAAGTACTCCCTCTTTGGGGGCTATTGTTCTCGGGGTTTACGGAAGACAGTGTAAGGTCTCGGACGGGGTGTTCCGTATCGACCTCGTTCCGCGTGGGCCCTGGGTGTCCTGATATTTCGAGAGTACCCGCTCGAGAGGTAAATAGGGTGGGAGTGGGGTTCAACCCCGAAGGGATCACCGAGTCACCTTTTCTTAAACGGACGGTTACGTTCGCTGCACTCAAACTAGGGACCCAGTCCTTCTAGACAACCTCCTCCTTTACCGTTGGGTGAGTTTATAAGAACGGACCCTTTACGACACCTGTCTCTCGGACCGTCCGGTGTGAGGTACCCCAGTGTTTCTCGGCCTGTACTGAATCACTGATTTGTCGTCGTTGCGGAGTTCGAGGAAAGGGTGGTCAAGTTCGTCGTGGAAGTGTCCGTTTCAACATCTTGGGTCCAGGGGTTTCTCTGTCTTAGGAAAATATGAACGTCTCTCCACGGAGTGGGTCCGGGAGTGGACTGGTGGGTACTGGGAACTAGTGATAGGGGGGCAGGAGGTAGGCAGTAAGACTCTCGGGACCGGGTAGGAACACGGAGTGTCAGTGGTACATTTCGTCTAAAGGGATTGGACCGAGAAGTACCAGTACTACGACTTTCCTTAAAAACCAGTTTATGTAAACACTCTGTACTCATTTGTCAACAAGTCAAAGAAAAAATTTTTTAATACTATATTAACGAAATGTTACAACACAATTAAAGACGACATGTCGTTTCACTTAGGCGGTATACAAGTGTACATGGAGGAAGGAGAACTCGGAGGGAGGGTCGACGGTAGGGTGACGAAATCCAGAAGTGTCTCGTGACTCGACTCGAAGGCACGGTACACCGTCGAAGGGTGATCGAGAGACAAAATGCGCACCCCCACGTATAGCCAGTCGCGACAGAGTCAAACAGGGTAGAAGAGGAAGGGGACGAGGCGGCCCCGTGGACAAGAGGTGTAGACGTAGAGGTAAGGACGGGACACCTATCCGAGCAGACATGCTGATGTCCTGAGTGGTCTCGAAAATACATGATTACTACTGACTCCCAAATGTCTTCCCGTTGTTTCATGTGGAGCAAAGGGTTTGAGTAAACAGACGTCTTAAGAAAAGAGGGTGTCACAGAGCACCCGGTTCTTAACCTGTGTCGTGTGAAACCCCTTTAACGGTATTTCCTAACTTTATATCGAGACGGGTAAAAGACCTACCCATCAGACTCAGGGTCTCTTGAACTTCCTGAGCACTTTCCACTTCAGAGTGGGGTGTCCCTAAACCGGAACAGGAACTACATGTGTCACTTCTGCCTGGTGAGTCGAGAGGAATGTGCGTCGGGAGGACGGGAGGGGACGTAACGTCACGACAACACAGAACTAACAGCCAACCCACATATTGAACGAACCTTGGTTTGACCATGGTCACCCGGAGAACAGGTGGGACACAGGACCGATCCGAAATTTATCTGTCTCGAAGGACGACGTTACTGTAGAGAGGGTCCTGTTGTTTCGATGGGTCCCAGAGACTGTAACCTCCTTGGGTCGTCTCGTACCACCCCCGCCTCTCCCTCCCATGCACAAGGGTCCGACGGGATAACCTCTCTACGGCACTCCCACCGCCCGTCCGACCCGAGGACCCCGCACGGCGACGGACCCTCTTACTCCCTACTCGGCTGAGGGGACGCGAGAAAAGGAGAGAGGACGTCCTGTACGACGGGTACGGGCCTCTAGGTTGGGTCCCCTGGCCGTTGATATTGTAACTTCTAAAACGGCTGGACCCGTACAAGGGCGGCAAAAGCCTCATCGACGCCCGTTTCGGTCCGAAGTGTCTCGTCACAGGGGGGACGACACTACAGCTGCGGTAGCACTTGCCCCCCGGGGGTAACGGGACGAACAGGACACCGTCCTGGGGGGGGTAGTCTTCTGTGGAGTAAGGGGGGACGGAGGTGGTACAAGGGGGACGGTGGCAGCGTAACGAGTCGAAGATTGGGAGTCGTCACCGACGAGACGGTGGTTTGTCCTCGGACCATCTGCAACCCCCACCCAAATAAATAACATAAAATGAACACACACGAACCCTCCGACTGGGTGACCCAAGGATTTTAGACCAACACTTATTAGAGGATAGCCTGTCAAACACAGATACTTTTCAAGTGAATGTCGGGTCTCTCGGGTTCGTCGTATGGGTCCGGACGGGACCTTCGACCTTAGACCAAAGAGGACCGAAAATTGAAGACACAGGCACACCCCGAGTCCCTCATCACCCCTCTCTCCCGTGTGCCGGACACAAGAGTCTCGACCTCCATTCGTCGGCCCCTGGGGGTCCACCTGCGGCCGAGGAGACAGAGGACCGAGTCGGTGTAGGCAGGCAGGTACAACGGTACTCTGCACATGAAACACGGCGCACTACACTTAGGAACAGGACTACCTACACAACACGGACACAGACAGCACACACCGTTCTCGCTCACAGATCTTAGGTCCCACTCACCGCCTCCACCTCGGGCCGGTTCGACTCCTCCTGTGGGACTGGTCTCCCTCGGTCCGGGCCCCGGACCCGCGGTCCGTCTGTCCGACTTGACTCGTCCACCCGGGAGCTGGCGCTACGGTCCTCACGACCGGGTCTCGACGAAGGAGACGATCCAGTCAAGAAACCAGGTCCGCCCCCTGTCGCCGAAGAGTCCTCCCCGTCTCCCGCCCAGAAGCTCCCTCTCCTGAACCCGAGGTCAAGACCAAAACGGTGTGTGGGGGGTGGAGTCCCGGAACTTAGGGAGTCAAAAAGAGTTCTGTCTCACTCTCGACTGAAGATCTTCGAACGGATCGATTGAAGACTCGGGGACCAGGGACCGAACGACAGAGTCTAGACTCTACTAAGGGGTGAAAATGAATGGTGGTGAGGTAGGGCACGGGAAATGTCATTCCTTTCTTTGAGGACACAGGAGAAAAGGGATACCAGAGGGAGGACAGAACGGAGGGGTAGGGTAGTCGAGTGGTTGTGGGTATCCCTTGGTGCGATGGATGGGCACCGGTGGAGCGCCGTCTGTCTCCTCGGGTACGGGGGACGTCCACGACCGAGCCTCGTTAGGAACATGGGGAGGAGGGCCCCAAGACTCCCCGGGCCACCTCACCTCAGCGAAGATCCGATGGACTCGGCCCTCACTCGGGGTAGACGTCCTTCCTCGGTGCACCTCTCACAAACGAGAGTAGGAGACTTTTGAGACGTAGTTGGGGTCGTGACCGGTCGTAGGTCTCGCCTACCCGCAAGTAAGACCGGACCCTCCGAGGTCGACAATTTCAGGTCGTAACAAGTGCTCGAATGGGAACCGACCATCGGTCGAAACACACTAGGGTCCAGTACCCGAGATTTAATCTTGACTGGACTGTCAAAGATCTCACCGAAAATTAGAAGCACATATATCACCGCTAACCTAAACCCCAAATCTACGTGTCCTACATTAAAAATTGGAAATCTTCGGAAAACCAAGGACCCTTTTACCGTCCACTGACTTGCAGGGGGCTGGGACTGTCTTGGTTCTGGGTCTTCCCCGGAGGGCACCCACACGGGGCGGGGACCCCAGTGGAGACGGGGGGGGGACGTCGGAACTTGAACAGGGTCTACCATCTGAATTAATAAAGGGTTCTTCTCCGTGGTTTTATCGAAAACCTAGTTTCTTACCCAAGAGCCACTTTACTTGTCTGAAGAACACTGAAACTCGGATATTCAAACTTTCAGACTCCCCCCTCCACACAAACAGAGAAGACCAAAACCTCCCTCAAACCCCCAAAAGACTCCGGGTGTGTGACTAACCGTACGACTGACCCTCGGACGGTGGGTGGGTCCGAAATGACCCACGACTCCCCTACGTCTTCCTGTCTCCTCTTGTTAGGACGGGGGCCCTGGAAAGTAGATGAATGCGTCACAGATCCTACTCCTGGAGAGTCGAGAATCAGGATCATCCGTTCCTAAGCACTCGCTTACCTTCGGTCTACATTACCCCCTCGTCGTATTGATCTGTCGGGGTTGGACTGAAGGGACCACCAGGTCACCAATTCTGAGACTCGGAAGTGAAGACCCCGGACTTAAGCTAGGGACCAGCCCCTTGATTCTAGGATGTGTGTCGTGTCACACCGGTTTCATTTATTTATTTATTCGGGTGGACGGGGAGGTCGACACAGGGTCCTCGGGACCTCCCCGCACACCACGTCACACTGACCGTCAGACTCACAAGACTAAGGACAGAAGGGGTAAGGTACGAAACTAACACTCACAATCTTCGGTGGTACACCGGTGAGTCTTTTGTCCCTCGTGGGTCTCCTGGTGTACAGACTCCCTAAGAAGGGGGGTGGGGGGGGGTGTGTCTTCCTTAAAACTCTGCTTACTCGTACTTCAGGATCTCTCGGATCATTACGGTCAAACATCTTCGGGGAGGGAGACCAGGACGGGTCGGTCCTTCGGTCCGACGGGTGCCCGGGACGCAGTCGTACCGGAAGTCGAGTTGAAGGAAAGGATGACCTCTACCTGCTTTTCGACCTAACCCTTCCCCTTGTCGTGACCCTGAAACCGAGGTCCTGAGAGAAGGAGCAAGTGTGGAGTAGAACGTAGAGGGTCCGGAAGGTCACCGAAGGAAACCGACTCGTTCGTCTTCCGAGAAGGGGTTTTTCTCGGTACACCACCGACGGACTTGGTAACCACTCGTCTGTCTGTGTCGGTGCGACTCCGAACCGGTTCCGACCCAATCACTGACACTGCCACCGATGTCCCCAAGATCTTGTAAGACGGAGATATGGGGAGGGTGACCGAAGTAGAAATCAAAACCAAAGTCCCTCGTTGTCTCGGTAGTGTCTGTGGGCGTAAGAAGAGACGTAGGGTCAACTAGTTTAAGTGGCAAAACAGCAAAGCACTTACGGACAACGTTACTCTTATGACTATCGACTACCCTGACTGCAACTTCTCGTACTGAGAGGACTCAGGTATCCTCTGACAGGGGGTCTGGTCGGTGACAGTCACGACACTGGTCCGAGTCAGATCTCTACTCAGTCCGGGGTCCTTCCACTGGCACAAGGGAAGGGAGATGCAGTCGTGGACCTGATCGTCTACTCGGGACTTAGAGATGGGGGCCACGAGGGGTGGCTGCATGGACGAGGGATTGTAAGTACTGTATTCGTCCTGGTACGACCAGTGAATTGTCGGTATCGGTCAGTACTCAGTCCCACCTTTACGAGGAAGAAAATGACCCTTCATGCCCAAACTAGCAATTCAGCGACACAGGGCTGAACGGTCCCTGTTGGGTTGAACAGGTAAGTCGGGAGAGAGGACCGGTGTAGGAGTAGAACCCATACTTCCCTAGACTGACAGGAAAAGGAGCGACGGACCCCCGACCTCGTCGAACTCTCCGTAGAACGACCTTATGGCCGTGGAGAAGTACGAATCCATCCACACGGACCCAGAACCCCGGTTTCTGGCACCTCGGCACTGGTACTCCCACCTTTCTCCCTCCAAAAAACCCTTGCTCCGTCGGACGAAGACCAATTGTTAGAGCAAAAGGAGGTTTTTGTTCTCTTAAGGGTCTACTCGAAGTCTCCTGTCAAAGTCGTGAATTAGCAAAGAGAAAATTGGAAAGAAGAATACTTACACTTGGCACGACACCTATTTAGTAAACATAAAGAACTTACAAGAGATACTGATTGTCAATAATTCAGTCAACACATATACACATTGATTACCTTGACGGAAAATTTTAAAGTAATGTTATTTTTACTGAAACGAGACTTGTGACTTATCGGGTCCGGTCGAAACAGTGACTCGCTAAGTATCTTGGACGAGAACTTCAACCCATCTACGAGAGTATAATGAGAAGGATTCCCGACACAAAACAACAGGGGTCCCTTCTCACATCTTTCGTACATACGAATTCTCGCTGAGACAGTCCCCTAGACGTAGTATTTTAAAATTTTCTTCGATAATTAAGAGTCGAAACACACAATCCGTTCCGAGAGACCTTTCGAGAAACGTTTACGATAAAAACACTGGTAATAATTTGAGACGCTACACCTATAATGAGGACCAAATATCTAAGTCTTTGACCCTGAGTCTCTTCAATTCACTGAATAGATTCTTGTGTTTTCCAACTAGAATCCAGAGTAATGTTTTGGAACATGGACAACATGAGAAGTCTGTGAGATAAAGAAAGAATTTAAGAGGGTCCCTGAAAGGACCTTCAGGTTACCACCAGGGTACAAATTCTGAAGTGGAATGTTACGTTCCCCACGTCCAAGGTAGGGACCAACCCCTTGATTCTAGGGTGTACGGAACACCGGTTTTTAGTTTTATATTTTATCGTTCATAACATCGTTTAAGTTATTTTTGAAAAAATTTACCGGATATAAAAAGAAAATTTTCTTCTACACCCCAACCGTACTTCTTTTGATCTAGTCATCTTGTGGTGTTTCTTAGACTTGTATGCGTGTACAAGTCTTTCCTCTTATAAACCATACACGTGGCGACTTCGTTCGGTTTCGACAATAAATGTTCTCAGTCGTAATGTTTAGTGTCCTGGTCTGTCTGAAGGTTATTTACCACGGTCCCTTTTCGTGTACCCTTTTCTTCGTTGACATGGGAATAGAATGTGTTACATGTTTTCTATTTAAGGGGTGTCTACTTTTGTAGGCTCACAACTTTTCGTTATATACATTTTAGAAATCTTTTTTTAGACCCTTTCATATAACTACTTTAGTCAATCCTTCCTCTAAAATTTGACCCGTGTTTCTGGTGTTTGGTATATCTTTAAAAATTTTTCAAAACAAACTCCAGTGATTTTTTATTAGTCGAATTTCTTTACCTGGTCTGTCGGTTATTTGACCATCTTTATAAACGTCACACACATGGATTGTCTCACCATAAGTGTAGCTCTCTCCGATAAGACTTATATTCCTAAGTATTTTTACTTACTTTTTATGTCGAGTCGTCTATTCACTGGTCTCCGAAGGGACCACCAGGTCAACAATCCTGCAACGGAAGGGCACGTCCCCCACGTCCGAGTCAGGAACCAGGCCCTCGAGTGAAGGGATCTTTGGCTTTGTATTTCGTCTTTGTGCTAACATTGTTTAAGTCATTTATGAAATTTTTACCAGGTACAGTTTTTTTGTTTTTCTTAACAAAAATTGTCCATTTACTAGTCTCAAACTTAACGGTCAAGTATCTTTGAGTCACCGTAATCTACACACTCTTTTCTGACTTGGGGGGATCATTACTTTCCTTTACGTTTTAACTTCGTTCTATTCCAGAATAGTGAGTCTACATGGTCCAGACTATTGAGTTGACAATACTGTATACCCCTTTGTCCTGTCTGTGAGACCCTTCCCAATGTGTTATAGGGCTGTGCAGTTTCTACATTTTTGGGATACTGAGTCACTTAGGTTCACAGACAGGATCCTTTGGAGGGCGTACACACGCTGTTCCGTCCACTTTCCTGTGGATGACGTGACGGTCAACATCACTTTTTGACCCTTGGACAGATTCGTAGGAAATCATTTCTTCACTGAGTTGACTAACTACATCCGGGTGTTTTACACCCACGGTGTGAATTTTACTAAAACATCTTCACACGCGTGCAAGATTTTTGAATGATAATGTAAATTTTCTAACATGTATAAAATATTGAGTTCCGTTATTAATGCATAGCACAATGACGTATTCATCTATACGTCGTTTGTAAAAAATTTTGCTTAGAGGACCTGCCTATCCATGTTGACACTTATGTCTCTCCTTCTCACCTGTCTCACTGAACACACCAACTTAAGGAATTTCGTCTAATTCCGGCTCCTTTCTTTCTCCACAACTAACTTTATTTCTCTCTATGTACCATAAACAAAAGGAGAAAAAACAAAAAGACAAAAGAGAATGAAGGGAGACGCACTCTCAGACATTCAGGTACGTACAGAGATGTTTACTAGGTCAAAACAAGGAAAATTACCGACTCACTATGAGGTAACCCGTATACATGGTATAGAAGAAATATGTAAGTAGACCTCTTTTTCACAGACTTCGTCGATGCCGTTTTACAATTTGTCGATGAAGTAGAACCACTACTCGAATACCATATGAAAAGAGTTTAAACGACATATCAGTTTTTTCACAATCAGTGAGTCAGTACAGGTTGAGATACGCAGGGGTATCTGACATCGGATGGTCCGAGGAGACAAGTAACCTAAAGGGTCCGTTTTTATGACTTCACCCAACGGTAAAGGAAGAGGTGTCTAGAAGGACTGGGTCCTTACAAGGTAACGCAACTATATTTTAAGACACACGTAAATATAAGTACTTTCTACTTTGAGATCATTGGATAGAGGTGTACTATCTGGGAGTTCACTTAAATGGAAAATACATTAAAAAAAAATTTATAAAAAAACGAATGAACTCACGTGGGGTAGAATCAACGTTGTAGATCAAGGGACTTTTCCCTTAACTTGGACCCGGGGGACGTAACCCTCGAGTCTCAGATTCGGTGACCTGGTGGTCCCTTCAGGGATAGGAACATTGAAAATTACAATAAACAAAATGTTTCTTGCATATAATGAATTGTTTCAGAACTTTTTATTACTTTTCGTTTAGTGAACAGTCTTATTCTTTTATTTACTGAATCGGTGTGATGGAACTTTAGTAACCTAGGGAGCAACTCCTTAATTCTAGGACGTACGATGTATCGCTCCCGGTTTATTAAACAAACTTGGAACTTTGAAACTTGAATTTTTCCTTTTTTTCTTTCTCGGTATCGACCTGTGTCGAGACAGTCTGGTCCGTCTCGTCCTTAACGGTCCATTCAAGTCTCTTCTTTATCACTTTTTCCGGGTTTGTCAACGGTCCTGTACCGAAGTGGACGTAGGAGGGAAAGTAAAGAGGGGGTCGTTATCTGTTGATCTATTTTTATGTGAGAGTAGTATCTATCTCGTTTCATTAAGAAACGGACTACAATGATTACTACATGTGAGTAATAAAAATTCTCATATCGTATATCTTTTCGTATTTCTTATTTTCTAACATAAGACTAAGTCCAATGACTACTCCCCGGGTTACTTGTCACTTTCCACTACCCCTACTTCGTGTCCCCACACCTTCGTACTCCGACGAGTCCAACCCTCCCCCTTATTTCGTTCTTCTCGTAGCCGGCCCAAGAGTGCCACGAGGGAGGTGAAGGTTCTGGGTGGAGGGTCGGAGGCGAGGGTTGTCGAGGAATAGAAGGAGAATCTCCTTTTGTTCCAGTAGAGGGACAATTGGTACAACTTCGGGTTGTCAATACTTCAATTAAGAGGGCGTTTGGGAGAGTTCGCACGAGAAAGGTATTTGTGCACGACGTGTGTCCCGACCTCGATGTGTCACTTCTGCGTTGGGGTGGGGATCTTATACTCCAAGGATTGAATACCGAGGACCCCCTTCCTACCTCCTTCCCTATCAATCCCTCAAACCCTACGATATAAATTTGACCTATTGGTTGTTCCTGGATGGCATGTCGTGTCCCTTGAGACGAGTCACAATACGTCGTCGGACCTACCCTTTCCCCAAATCCCTTCTTACCTACGTACATATACATACCGACTCAGGGAAACGACACGCGGACTTTGATAGTGTTGAAACTATTAGTCGATATGGGATCATGTTTTATTTCTCAAGATTTTTTACGTAATCTTTAAACAAATTTTGGAACTATACTTTATAGACTTTAATAACAGTATAAACACTACCCTACAAAATATTAATGACGAGATTGAAATAGAAGCAGAGTAGGTTACAGTTGTGCTGGCTGCGCTGAATCGTCGGCGTCCTCGTCGTCCGTGAACTATCCCGAAGGGTCCACAGAGTCACCATTTCTTAGGTGGACGTTTACGTCCTCTGTACCCAAGGTAGGGACCCAACACTGTTAGGGAACCACTTCCTTTACCGATGGGTGAGGTCATAAGAACGGACCTTTTAGGGTACCTGTCTCCTCGGACCATATGATGTCAGGTACCCCAACGTTTCTCAGTCTGTGGTGAATCGCTGATTTGTTGTTGTCGTTATTCCGTGAATTACACAAACTTAATTGTTTACTATAATAAATCAACAATACTAACTTACTGTAATAACTTACAGTAAGTACGTACTGTTTACAGTAAAATTTTACGGGTAAAACTAACGATTATACTTCATTTTTTAAGATAACACCAATATAATTATTTTCCTTTAGAAACGTACTTCTTTATTTCGTTTTACCTATTGGCTGTTCCAGGATGACATCTCGGGTCCCTTAAGACGAGTTACAATACACCGTCGGACCTACGCTTTCCTCAAACCCTCTCTTGCCTATGTACATATACATACCGACTCAGGGAAACGACACGTGGACTTTGACAGTGTTTTAACAGTTAACCAATATGAGGTTATATTTTATATCCACGATTCCCAAATCCACCCCTCGTGGGTGGGACGTCTATCTGTTCCCCTCCAACCAACCCCCTTCTTGAGTCTTCCGACACTAAGTGTACTGAAACGGTTGTCCAGGGTTGTCTACCCCGGGTAGTCTTCGTCTCGGAGGGGTGGCCCGCGGGTCGAACAACCGAGTCGAAAACGTCTTTCACGAATTACCCAAGGGCAGAGGTTCGGGTTCTGGGAATATTTAGTACTTTATCCATGCGGCGGGGAGTCGTCCTGTGACCTAATTTTACGGACCTTACGTCGACCGGAGACCAAGATGTCGGGTCGAGAATTAAGAAGGGTGTGTAAAGTGAATTCTGAGTTTATTTTTACGGTTTTTGTTTCTTTGCACTGGACCGCGACTGTCCCTTTTCTTTTTTGTGAAGTAGTGTCGCCAAATAGTCACACACTCGGGACGGTAAGGTGGTCCCGGGAACTGTCGTTTTCGGCACGACCGAGTACGAAGAGCACCGCAGAGGTGTAGGGATCTCCCGGCGGTACAGAAGTAGCACCGGTGTGACCCCGCGTTCGACCTGGGTGTCCTGACTCGGGGTAGCACTACCGTAGTGTGTACCCAATGACCCTTGAAACCACTCGGTAGTCTGAGGGTCGGTCAGAAGACTCTGGACGGAAACCTTCGGTACCTTCCAGTGGAACAGTGTAGTTGAGTCGCTCGTCGGTCCTGGGGCTTGTGATTATTCTACGATCTTTGGAACCTCAATACAAAAGAATCCAAGTGAAGGGTGACCGTCTTACTCCACAATTACGCGAAGGTTCAGTGGTGCATTCCCCCACCCCTCCTCTGAAAACAGAATCCGTACCCACGAGTGTGTGAAGGACACACCGGAGAAGGTCCCCGGTCGAGGGACCTTCCACCCTGTCTTCTCTCTTTACTAGGTCCCACACCAGGACCCCTCCGAAAGTCACCCCCGAAGAAGTCCGAAAGACAAGTGGTCAGAGACACGTTATGTAGCCTGTCATGTACTTTGAGTCACTTACCAGATATTTACTATTCGTTAAGGAAACGACCTGTCGACTTTGATTGTGTTGTAACATTTAGTTGAGTTGAGGTTATATTTTATTTTTAATTAAAAGAGACCTTTTTGATATTCTTTAAGTAAAACGAGATTCAGTGTTCGTAACCTGTCTCCTCCGTCTCTGTCCAAGGAGCTAACAGGTCCAGGTGTCACTCAAGTAGTGTTGACGACCGTCGAACTCTCCAAAGACCTATCCAGAGTCTGGGACACAGGCTCGGTCCCTACCCACATGTGTGAACATAACAGTAAGGACAGACGGAGTCCCTCTACCTTGCGTACCTCTCGTCTCTCGACCCTACTCTGCGCCAATCGTGACCCAGTACTACTTTTGACCGACTCGAGTTCACTCTCCCTACCCGACCCCAACCCCCGTTTCCCTTTCTCCTGGTTCTAGTCCTCCTGACCCCTTCATTCTCGAAGTTGAGACCTTAGAAGCTCGAAACGGGGACTGAAACTCACCCAGAGGATGTTAAAACACCCATACACCAGTCCCTCTTTCACACTCCTCCACGCTTCTCATCATTCACTCCCCACCGTAAATCGGATTAGACTTGGTCTTAGTTGTTCCTAAAGATTTTCTGTTGTATGTCCTTTGTAAACTCTTGGGTTCCCACTTCCGTGAAGGACAACGGACTCTTCTGTCGAAGTACTACGACCTCGATCCACTATCTCTTTACCGTACAAGGTTTGTCTGTCGGACTTCTATTTCTTCTTTCCCGTCTCCACCACCAGGTCACCGATTCTTAGGTGGGAGGTCACGTCCCCCATACCCAAGCTAGGGACCAGACCCTCGATTCTAGGGTGTACGGAACACCGGTTTTTTGGTTTTCTAAATTTTTTTTTTTTTGTCTGCGTCATAACATTGTACGAGTTATTTCTGAAACTTTTACCAGGGGTAATTTTTTTCTACTTCTTCTTTTTCAATTTCATTACCCTCTCTCTGTCTTTCAGTTCGACACACCGTTGCCGGTTCTACCCTTACAACCAAGAGTCACACGGGTCCCAGAAGGCTAGGACCTCTACCGGACTACAGGTTTCCTTGACTTGGGGTCGTACTGAAGTCTGGAAGATTCGTCTGATGTCTCTAGGGACCCTGAGACAATAAGACGACCCCTCTTTTTTCACCGACGGGTCCCTAGAGGTAGGTCCAAGTGTGTGGGGTCGAGAGTCGAAAGTGAAATTCCGTGGTCTTAGACCCAGAGGAATAACTTCCCGACAGGAGTCGGACGACCTAAGATGAAACGTCTTCGTATGTCTCGGGTTCCCGGAGTCTAAAAATGTAGACGGTTCCAGTCGGGAAATGGTCACTAGTCACTGTCAGGATATTGTTTATGATGTGACGTCGTTTCTTACCCCTGTCGGTGTGAAGTACAAGGACAGTCTTTTTGTTCGTTAAGTTTTTATAAAAATTTCGATACGGACGTTTCTTAAAGTGGAAAGGAAAAGTTATTTTTATTTAGAATTGAATACGTCGAGTTAAGGTCTTTTTATTTACTGGGTTAGTTTTTTACCCGGTTTCTTGATTTATCTGTAAAGAGGTTTCTTCTGTATGCCTACCGATTGTTTGTGTACTTTTCTACGAGTTGTAGTGAGTAATAATCTCTTTACGTTTAGTTTTGGTGTTACTCCATGGTAAAGTGTGGTCAGTCTTACCGACGCTAGGTTTTCAGATGTTCGTTATTTACGACCTCTCCCACACCTCTTTTCCCTTGGGAGAATGTGACAACCACCCTTACGTTTGATCATGTCGGTGATACCTCTTGTCACACCTCTAAGGAATTTTTTTGACGTTTATCTTGACGGAATACCGGGTCGTTAGGGTGACGACCCGTATGTGTGACTCCTTTGGTCTTAACTTTCTCTGTGTACATGGGGTTACAAGTAGTGTCGTGACAAATATTATCGGTCCTGTACCTTTGTTGGACCTACAGGTAGTCGTCTGCTTACCTATTCTTTCGACACCATGTATATGTGTCACCTCATAATGAGTCGGTAATTTTTCTTATGTAAACTTAGTCAAGATTACTCCACCTACTTTGACCTCGGATAATATGTCTCACTTCATTCGGTCTTTCTTTTTGTGGTTATGTCATATGATTGTGTATATATACCTTAAATCTTTCTACCATTACTATTGGGACATACGCTCTGTCGTTTTCTCTGTGTCTATATATCTTGTCTGAAAACCTGAGACTCCCTCTCCCTCTCCCACCCTACTAAACCCTCTTACCGTAACTTTGTACATATAATAGTACATTCTTTGTTTAGCGGTCAGATCCAAGCTATGTCCTATGTCCTACGAACCCCGACCACGTGACCCTACTGGGTCTCTCTACTATGTCCCTCCCACCACCCTCCCCCCAAGTCCTAACTCTTGAATACATGTGGGTACCGTCTAAGTACAGTTACATACCGTTTTGGTTATGCCATAACATTTCATTTTTTTTTTTAATTATTCATTTTTTATTTCTCGTTTTTTTATTTATTTAAAATCTTTATAAACTATCACATTTACACCTTTCCTGAACCAGATGTTTCCTTGGACAAAAAGTCTTGAAGGGAAAACCAGATCACCAACTCTTAGACGGACGGTCACGTCCCCTGTGACCAAACTGGGGACCAAAACCTCGATTCTAGGTGTACGGCACCGGGTCCACGGTGTTGATGACTTTGGGTGTGTGGGGTCTCGGATACGAGACGTTGTTCTTCGGTAGCGTTACTCTTCGGCCGTGTGACGTTGGTCTCTCCTCGGGGACGAGTGACGTGTGTCGTTGGTTCTGGGCTGGGTCACGTCGGTTTTGATTTAACTGACTAATTAATTTTTTGTTCTTACTCCTTCTTTCACCAGTAGATTTTTTTTTTTTTTCGTTTTTTTTTTTCCAGATAAAAGGGGTCCTGATCCCTTTAGATGAGTAGGACCAACTAGACTCTGAAAGGGGAAAAATCGTCACTTTCAGGATACAGGGTCTTTACTTCTTTTGGTCCTGTAGACCAGTGGATGGGTCCTGGAGTTGTAAAGGACTGTTTCTGTCTTGGGGACTTCTCCTTCCTTCTACGACTGACCCAAAGTACCTCGGTGTCTTCAAATTACGACCTCCCTTAAAGTCATTATCTGCTCCTTTTCCCTCAAGGTTTCAAATAAGACAAATAAGACAAAGGGTCTTCGCACCCGTTATCTCCTTTGAAGAGAGTCGGACTAAGAAGATCTACTTGCTCAGGTTTTTAGTGTGGGTGTTCCTCGGGCACTCTTCGACCACTGATCCACCGCGTCACCATTTCTTGGGTGGACGGTTACGGCCTCTGTGTTCTCTACTCCCGAGCTAGGGACCCACCCCTTCTAGGGGACCTCCTCCCGTGTCGTTGGGTGGGGTCATAAGAACGGACCTCTTAGGGTACCTGTCTCCTCGGACCGTCCGATGTCAGGTACCCCAGTGTTTCTCACTCCGTGCTGACTTCGTTTTGTAACAAGAAGAGAGGCAGTGTAAGTCGCACTGTCCACTTACCTCTTACTGGGAAGGTGAAACTGGACTTTTTCCGACTGGTCCAGTATACACGTGTAAGATGGGCTCAGGCGGAGTATTTCCCTCATCGTCGACTTGTGTTTAAACCGACCCGTCAAACCGAGTGTCTGCTTTTGGGACTCAAAAAATCAAAAAAAATTAAAAATAAAATTACAGAAAATATTGACAAAAAATTCCAAGAGTAGTCAATAGATAAAATGTTATCACATATATACGTGTCATAGTTGTCACATATATACAGTTAGGGTTAGAGGGTTAAGTAGCGTGGGTTGGGACTCAAAAACTCCAACTTAAAGACTCTTCCCCGAAGGGACCACCGAGTCTCCCATTTCTTAGACGGACGTCACATCTTCCGGACCCAAGGTAGGGACCCAGTCCCCGTAGGGGACCTCTTCCGTTACCGTTGGGTGAGGACATAAGAACGGACCTCTTAGGAGACCCGTCCCCTCGGACCGACCGATATCAGATACCCCAGCGTTTCTCAGCCTGTACTGATTCTTTGTCTCGTCCATCCGTCCTGCTAGTTGGGCACTGTATTCCGTTTCCCACCCGCCTCTCAAGGTGAACGGACCAGAAGGTGGTCTTGTGCGTCCTTACGTCTGAACGACAGAGTCTGTACACTACCAAGTTTGCCTTATAGGTCTTCACGGACTTCGTTGTGTCTTGTAGGGACGATGGTTGTGCCGTCGGTTCCTTTCGTGCAGCCCAGGACTTCTTCGTGAACCTGTTCGTCTCTGTTGTCGACGCACTCGACCTTACTGACCACCTAGACTACGTCTTTGTCGTCCGGGTCCTCACTACAGTTTGTCGACCCGTAGGAGTCACGGTCTACCACCAGTAGGACCTGAGGGTGACGGTCTGTCATGACTGGTTCGTGCTCCCAAGACGGAGAAGGGACTCTAGGAGGAAAGTTCGTGCAGGTAGACGGTGGTGACGGTGTGGTGACAACGTGTCTAGATCTTCTGCACACGACTTCGACTTCGAGGTTATGAAACCAGTGGACTAGTCTTCTCGGTTGAGTAACACTTTCTGGGACTACGACCCTTTGTAACTTCCGTCCTCCTCTTCCCCTGTTGTCTCCTACTCTACCAACCTACCGTAGTGGTTGAGTTATCCGTACTCAAACTCGTGTGAGACCCTCTACCACTTCCTGTCCTTTCGGACCGCACGACGTCAGGTACTTCAGCCTTTTCTCAGCCTGTACTGACTCGTTAACTTGTTGTTGTTGTTTCTTCTACATCACGAATGTCTTCGGAGCCCTGTCGACTGGGGTTAGGGGTCCCGTGTCTGAGGAGTGGGGTCGTCCTCCCTCCCATCCCTTCCAGAGGTCGTCTCTCCGCCAAGAGTCCTACGACTCTTAATTGACGTGAGAGAGATCCTTATCTCACCTGAGTGACTCTTTACTTTCTACCTTCCCTTCTGGTAAAGACGTCTCCGTCGAGGGTCGAGAGATTAAAAAACACACACATTAAATATTTTATTAAACAATAAATAATAAAAATTTTCAATGATGAATAAATAATAAAAAGAAGACCAACGCGACCTAGAAACAGTTCGGACACATGTCGGAAAGAGATCAACACCGTGAGTCCGAAGGTAACAACGTCTCGTGTCCGAATCAACGGAGTATCATGCACCCTAGAATGGAGGGACTAGTCTTAATCTTGGACGTAGGGGACGTGACCTTCCACCTAAGGGTTGGTGACCTGGTGCTCCCTTCAGGGGGTCGAGACATTAAACAACCCTGTTTTCCTTCCGTCTTTAATACCGCTCCGATTTCTTTGTCCCGTCACCTCTGGGGACTGTCCTGTCCTCGTTTACCGTGTTCGGGGATTTTGGCCCTGACAGAGAAGAACGGGTCGGTAGAGGTAGTCTCTTCCATCACACCCTCTTTTTTTGAGTGCATGGTGTCTCTCCTTCTGGTTGACAAGAGTTTTTACTCTTAGGTGTACAAAACTAAAAGAAATTTTTATCGTAGAGAAATAAAATAAATAAACAAAACCGGTGAGGTGCCTCATAAGTCCTAGAATCAAGGGGTTGGTTCTTAACTTGGACCCGGGGGATGTGACCCCCGAGTCTCAGAATTGGTAGCCTAGTGGTCTCTTCAGGGACTTAGGTGTACCAAACTCTAATTGTTTATCCAAGTGACTGTTTCCAATCCCTATAAACAACAAAAAAAAAAGAAACAAAACAAAACGTAATCTTTGTAACGTAAGAATAGAAAGACTTTAGAAAAAAGGATCCTCCGGTTCTAATACGAGGTCTTTATGGGATCTAACCTATCTCCGGATCCTACGTCATACCCATATAAGTAAGGAGAGACATAGAGATGGAAGGTTGTGTTACAGACCTTTTCACTAGTTCGTACAAAAATCTACCTAACTTATACTCCTTTATGTAGGTTCCCGGTACTATTTAAACGGGTGACTCCATGGTATGGGAGGTAGACATAAGTGGAGGAACCGGACCTTTATTACCACTGTATGAGTGTTTTTGTCTCTGATGTCCCCCAACTGGATTTGAACGTTAATGTTGAGACTGAAAATCCCCCAATAGTAAGTACGTTTTCCCACCTTGCATAGGGTCTCTTTAAGGGTCACCTCGGACCTCTAAGGATCTACTAATACCTAGTTACCGTTTGCAACTCATCCTTCTTCAAGTTCCCTCCCCGACCTACAGGCGTACCACTAGAGACCTGCCACCGAGTAGAGGTCACGGAAATCACGGACGACGGACTGGGTCGGAGAAACTCAGACTACTCTACGAGTCAGGACCCTAGAAGGTCCTCCCTGGGGTGTGTCCTCGCGGACCCTATCCGTCCCGGACCTGGACCTTCACAACGAGTCTCTGAGTCAGACACACACCCAGACATTTCGTGTCTGACAACGAGGATAAATAAATGTAATACACATGAAAAACGAAGGTATACCCGGATAGACTAAACGCAACCCTAGACTTCTCATGTTCTTCTCTCCTCGTGTCAAAACCCTCCTTGTCAGTCTGCCACTCAGATTAACTCGAATCTTTCTCCCCTTAGGTGAGTCTAAAGTCTCTATTCCAGGAAACAGGAAGTAGACCCAAAAGGACCACCGAGTCTGTCATTTCTTAGACGACGTAACGTCCTCCGGTCCGAAACTAGGGACTCACTCTTTCTAGGGGACCTCTTCCCTTACCGATGGGTGAGGTCATAAGGACGGACCTCTTGGGGTACCTGTCTCATCGGACCATTCGATGTCAGGAACCACAGTTACCAGGAAATAGTTATCATCTCCCATAAACCCCTTTCGATCCAGTGTCGATGGTACGACTCAGACTCCGAGTCTCGTAGACACCTCTACTCTAGTCGAACCACCCCATCTCACACTACATACACACCTGTCCCAAGTCGAGGTCAAGTCTATGTGTGTTAGAGGTCGACGGTACAAACACAAAGAGTCGTAGTCACTACAGACACTTCCACGAAGATAGTACCCCACTTGTTTCCCACCTTTTACCATAAAGGTTGAGTTTGTTCTACTTCTACCTCCATAAGACCTCGTTGTATCCTATACAGGTACGACTGTATTCTATGGTTCTCCTGGGGTCTATCGTTCTGGGTATGGGTAAGGTCCGTACCCAGTTTCCGTTTTCGTTGACACGTTCTTCGTACCTCGATCTCTTGTGACGGAAAAGACTTACCCATGTGGTCGGTTACGATAGAATGGAGAAAAAGACAAGTATTTCTTTATGTTTTTATGTCCTCCCTCACACAAAATCCTCCTCCTAATAAGACCTTTCTCCTACCACTAATGTAAACAACTTTAAGAAGGTCACTGTGCACAACGTAAAAAGTTCACCTCTATTTTAAGTGTATCGTACAAGGTAACAGGTTACGCCATCAAAGTCGGATATTTGTTCCAACACGTTGGTAGCACTGATTCAGGTCTTGTAAAGTAGTGGGGTATTCCTTTGGGGTATGGGGAGGAGAAGGGGAGGAGGGAAGTTGGGGACGTCGGTGATTAGAGGAAAGACAGACCTACCTAAACGAACAAGACATGTAAAGTATATTTACCTTAGGATGACTTACGCCGGAAAGCACAGACCGAAGACAGTAAATCGGTATTCCCAAAGTTTCAAGTAGGTACAACACCGCACATAGTCATGAAATTAGGGAAAATAACGGTTTATTGTAAGGAAACATAATTGTACGGTGAAGTAAGAGAATTGTCGGAAAGCTTTTCGTTTGAAGAAATTAAAATGGGTTCAGGGTCACTAATTAGAAACAAAAACACCTGCACGAAAACGACAAGGATTCGATTCTTTAGAGATTGAGTCCTAGTGGTACCGATGGAGATACAAAAAGATGATCTATAAAATAGTAAAAAATTTCTATGAAATTTGGTTCTAAATTAAAAATTAAAAATTTTAAATAAATAAAGGTCGACTCGACCCAGGAGCAATGACGCAGGAGCAGAGATAGAAGACGCACCCGAAGAGTGACCCCGTCGAAGGGACCGGCGTCACGTGTCCGAGGTCCCGCACACCCGGACATCGACACCGAGGACCCGAGATCTCGTATCCGACTCCTCAACAACCAGGCGTCGCTCACCCTAGAAGGGTCTAGTCCCTACCTTGTGTACAGAGGACGTGACCGTCCACTTAAGAAATGGTGACTCGGTGGACCCTTCGGGACTATAAAATAGTAAAATTCAAAATAGAATAAGAACCCATGAGAGAGAAGTATACACAACGAAGTTCCCCAAATAAAGTAGAAACAAAAAACAAAGTAAAAAGATTAAAACCTCCTCCCGTTGCAAGAGTCGAGGCACTCTAACCCCTAGAGACAATCAAGTGACTAGAGGGCATGTCGACCCTTGTAATGGACAGTGTGTCACCTATGTACTACAAACTATTTACTTAATTAATAAGGATTTAAAGGGAGAGGGTAAACGGTCTTCATCGAGACGAAGGAGCAGGATGACCCACTCTTGAAGATGAAGTGTAAGAAGAAGGATGTGTTACCTGACGTAACAGAATCCACACTCGGTGGGAGGGCAAGGAGCTCAAACATTACTGTCTTTCCGGATGTCTTCCTTGTATAGGTCCCTGGAGGGACCACCAGGTCACTAATTCTTGGGCGGAAGGTCACGTCTTCTATACTCAAGTCAGGGACCAGTCCCTTAATTCTAGAGTGTACGGTGGTCCGATGACTAAGGAACGGGACGTCTCGGACACGAGACGTTGTTCTCTCCGGGTGTACGGTGTCGTTCCCGGGCCACACCGGTTTTAAATTTTTCTTCTTTCTTGGATAGGTTTAATGATTCTCTCTTTTCTGTAATCTTACGTATAGTTTTTACGAAAGGTGTGATGAAATCCGTAACACCAACAACGTTGTCTTCTAAATAAACTAAGTCTAATAAAATCTCAATATTCCCTTCGGAAAGAATAGTTGTCATACTTCGGAAATGTATAGCCCCTTAATCCATTTCATTTTGATGTCACTCTGTAGTAAGGGTATGTAGTCTTACCGACTTTACTTTTTGTCACTGTTGTGCTCTGTGACCGCTCCTACGCCTCTTCTGTCTCCCGAGTTTGTAACGACCACTCCTACGTTTTCTCATGTCGGTCAGACTTTTCATCAAACCGTTGAGGAAAGTTTTGGTTTCTTCACCTGAATGGTATGTTGAGCCATTACCGGAAGAACCCCTAAATAGAATCCTTTTCCCTCTGAATAAAAAGTGAGTTCTTTAACATTTGTAAAATTTTTTAACAGTCACTTACGAGTATTGTCGAACATCGTGTCCCCCCTTTTCTTCGATTTCAATTGAATTTCAATTGGAAATTTTACATAAAGTTGTACGTCATGTACGATTCAACGAAATCAACACAGACTAAAAACACTGGGATACACGTCATGTATGTCTGTTTATGATGAACTAAGATGAATATGCTCCATGGATCTTGTCAGTTTAAGTATCAGTCTTTTATGTAACCATCTACGGTCCCTGGTCCCCTTCCTCCCCTCCCCCTTTTCCCTCAATCCCCAATTACCCCTGTCTCGAAGTCAAGTCCTTCCACCTTTTAAGTCCTCTACCTACTACCACTCTCGACGTGTTGTCACCTGACATGAATCACGATGACTTGACACGTCAATTTATACCAATTTTATCATACAAAATGTAGTACACTGAAAATGGTGTTATTTTTCTATAAAATTTTTTTATTGTCTGATAACTAAGTACATTATCGAACCCACTCGAAACTCTTTTCGGTAAGAGTTTTCCTATGTGCGATGAACTAAGGTAATTACACTTTCAGTAGTACTTTATTGTAGTAATGTCTCTGTCTCTCCCCTAATCACCAACGGTCCCCGATTCCTCCCTGTCTACCCACACCCATCTCTTCCATTGTACTCTCCCGGAACACCGCTACAATGTTATAGACGTGACACCACCACCAAGACGTTCCGATGTGTGTGTGTGTGTGCAGAACGTATTTCGATTTGTGTGTACGTGTGTGTATGTTCACTTATATCTTGACCATTATAGACTTATTAAAGACACCTACCGTGGTTACAGTTAAAGTACCCAAACGTCAGTAGATTCGACACTTTCCCCGAAGGGACCACCGAGTTGTCATTTCTTAGGTGAACGGTTACGTCCTCTGTGTCCTCTGGACCCAGGCTAGGGACCCAGTCCTTCTAGGGGACCTTCTCCCGCACCGTTGGGTGAAGTCACAAGAACGGACCTCTTAAGGTACCTGTCTCCTCCGACTACCCGATGTCAGGTACTTCAGTGTTTCTCGACCTATGCTGACTTCACTACCTTGACGTGTACGTTCGATGCTTTCTCCCTTTGTTCCCCCGTCTCTTCTGTCCTTTTCCTACGGACCCTGAAGGGACACGTAAAGAGGTGTCGGAGGATACTTCGATAGTAATAAAGTTTTATTAAAAAAATTTACTCAGAAAGTAAAGTCAAGTCAAGCCAAGTCAAGTCAGCGAGTCAGTACAGACTGAGAAACGTTGGGGTACTTAACGTCGTGTGGTCCGGAGGGACAGGTAGCGGTTGAGGGCCTCAAGTGGGTTTGAGTACACGTGACTCAGTTACTACGGTAGGTCGGTAGAGTAGGAGACAGCAGGGGAAGAGGAGGACGGGGGTTAGGGAGGGTCGTAGTCTCAGAAAAGGTTGCTCAGTTGAGAAATGTACTCCACCGGTTTCATGACCTCAAAGTCGAAATCGTAGTAAGGAAGGTTTCTTTTGGGTCCGAACTAGAGGAAATCTTACCTGACCAACCTAGAGGAACGTCAGGTTCCCTGAGAGTTCTCAGAAGAGGCTGTGGTGTCAAGTTTTCGTAGTTAAGAAGCCACGAGTCGAAAGAAGTGTTACGTTGAGAGTGTAGGTATGTACTGGTATCGGAACTGATCTGCCTGGAAACAACCGTTTCATTACAGAGACGAAAACTTATACGATAGATCCAACCAGTATTGAAAAGAAGGTTCCTCATTCACAGAAAATTAAAGTACCGATGTTAGTGGTAGACGTCACTAAAACCTCGGGGTTTTTTATTTCAGACTGTGCCAAAGGTGACAAGGGGGTAGATAAACGGTACTTCACTACCCTGGTCTACGGTACTAGAAGCAAAAGACTTACAACTCGAAATTCGGTTGAAAAAGTGAGAGGAGAAAGTGAAAGTAGTTCTCCCAAAAAGTAAGGAGAAGTGAAAGACGGTATTCCCATCACAGTAGACGTATAGACTCCAATAACTATAAAGAGGGCCGTTAGAACTAAGGTCGAACACGAAGAAGGTCGGGTCACAAAGAGTCCTACATGAGACGTATAAATTCATGTCATATAAAGATTTAATGTTTTACAAAAAGGTCAATTCGGCTATACTTGAACACAGGTTGGAAGTTCTTTCGGTTTTCCCTTGGTATAAAAAAAAATTGTCTGTACATAATTCCTTCATGGTAGTCGTCACAGTTTACTGTATCGACAGTTCATTATACGCCGGACCTTTCATAAGTAACTGGAACCTCGAATCCTCAGTGACCCCTGGGTCGGTCTCGTTCCGGTCACCACATCGGTTCCGTCCTAGGTCCACGGGAAAGACACTTCTGATCGGGGGTTCCCGTGTCTGAGGTCCTTTTCTCTCCAGGGGTCTGGAGTTAGTGTTCCGTTGTGGGTCGAAAGTCTTTTTGAGTCACTTACTTTGTTCGTAGATCAACTGGACTACCAAAACCCGTCTCGGCCGTCCACTCCAACACTCCAGGTCTCCAGGGCCCTCGTGCGTCTCTCGGTCCCCCGTCCCTCTACCCTCCGGGACTACCTGTGAAAAATAACATGTCCGTGTACAAGTTCCAGTAAATTCCTAACATTGACCTCATGAGTGGGTCCGACGGAGCACGGTCGACATGTACGGCCGGAATCTGCTCAGAATTCTTATTTTCTACCCTGGATACACGCGACAGGAAGGAGGTGATTCACCAGTAATAACTAGAACCCCTATGTCGCAACCAGAGTACTCCGACCTTTTCTGTCAACGCTCAAAGACAGTAAGTCAGTATCTGGGAGCCGGTGTGTCTCGGTACACGTCTGGAAGACTAGGTAAGAGAGTCTTCGACCCTTAAATAATGTAGTTTAAATGAGTTGTATTCCTTCAATTTGGGTGTCTTAAGAAATAAAGTCAATATAAAGACATAATTCATTACTAAATTCTAATTTGATACTTATAAAGTAAGGGAAACAGGAGAGGACGGGAAGGGTCGGAGGTGAGTCCCTCGTCCTTCTCGGGGATAGAACCCTTGTCTTTCGTGGAGAAATTTTTCATAAATAAATAAACCGACACAATACAGAATCGACGCAGTACGTCTCAGAAGGTTAACGTCACACACCCGGGTCATCAAAGTCACCCAGCCGAATCTACGAGACACCGTGTACCCCGGAAACTAGATGTTGGGTCCTAGAGGACGAAACGTTCCACCTAAGAATTAGTAACCTTGTTGTCCTTTGAGGGTCTTTCGTGGAAATTTTTCTCTCTAATATATATCTGCGTCTCTTTTACGACTTCTCTGAAACGTTCTAAGTCGGACATGATTTTCAAACTTTCGTAAAAGATCCGTAGGATCCTAGATCTGTGTTTTTTGCGCTTCGGTCCTAACCTCTCGACTCCCCTCAAAAATGAAGGGAAATCCGTGTCTTCTGAGTACCACCGGATTATTACTAGACAAACGGACATTCACAAGGATTATACAGTGGAGGTTTATACGGTAAAACCCTATCACTAACAAAAATTAATTTCTATAAACTCTTTGTCGGTCACGTCCTACGCGTTAGACTGGGACAAAGTGGGGGACTTTCGTCTTCTATTTAGAGGGTACTTTAACGGGAGGTTAAGGACAGACCCTTTAGGGGACCCGTCTCCTCGGACTACCCGATGTCAGATACTCCCGAGCTTTCTCAGCCTGTACTGAATCGGTGATTTGTTGTTGTTGGTCCTCCCATCTTCCGTTGGAATAGTGGTCTCTGTCCCTCAATTCCCGACTTTTCCGACATCTTTTTATAGAACAATGAAAAAATAGTAGAATGATATGACTCGGGGTCAATAAAAAGACAGTTAAGAAGTGTTTACAAAGAAAAAATTCTGAAATAAAAATTAACCTCTTATTAATGAAATGTTACAACACTACCAAAGACGTTATATAGTTGTACTTAGTCGGTATCCATATGTACAAAAAAATTAGACTTTCCCTATTTGGACAAGACCAATGAAGAAACTCAAAGTATAAATCACCCTGAGGACAAATAGAATATAATTAGACAGAAAAATGATGTTCAAACCCTCGGTTCACGAGTAAATTTTGTCCTTTCACTTTCACGATAAGTGAAGACAACACAGGTTGAGAAACGTTGGGGTACCTGACATCGGGAGGTCCGAGGAGACAGATACCCTAAAGGGTCCGTTGTTATGACCACACCCAACGGAAAAGGAGGAGCTCCCCTAGAAGGTCTAGGTCCCTAACTTAGATGTAGAGGATTCCGAGGACGTAACGTCTACCTAAGAAATGGTGACTCGTTGGTCTCTTCAGGTAGGACCAGTTGTAGTCGTGGGTCACAGACTAGGACTTAGTTATGTTGTGTGTCATAGACTAGGGTCCAGTTATGATTGGGGGTCACAGGTTAGGACCCAAACGGGTGTCGTCTTTCACCGTTCCAGTCTCCTACAGTGGTTGTTCTCTTCATCGGGGACGATTACAGATCCCTAGTTCTGAAGAGAATTAGGGGATCTTTAATCTGGGGGAAGTCCCTCGACTTTTCACCTCGTTTTCACTTTCCTCTCTGGGTCTAAATTAAGGTTTCCATGATTGAAAATTTCGTCTCAACTCACTTTCTTTTTCAAAGGATGGTAGATGTCTTGATTGGACTCAGGTCAGTGTCTTTTTATTTCAACATAACTGTGTGTTCTCTCCACCCCGATATGGAACAACGGTACGGAGGTCCTGTCGTCCCCTTTGAGCTTGTCCTCCCTGACAAACCGTCGGTGTCTTTAGTAGAGGTACTTCTCCGACCTCGTCGGACTGACTTACACCCGTATCGGAACTGTCTTCGTTTCTTGAATTTTACACAGACAAACAAAAACCTACGTCACGACACACCGAAACACACCTACCCCTTAATTTCTTAAACCACCATTTCTTAGGTGGACGATTGCGTCCTCTACACCCAAGTTCGGGACCAGGCCCTTCTAGGGTGTACGTAGTCTCGTTGATTCGGACACACGGTGTCGATGGCTCGGACACGAGACTTCGGGTCTTCGACGTTGGTGAGCCAGATGTACGATGTGGATGAATTTGGGTCTAGGGATCTCGGGTACGAGGTGTCGTTCTCTTCGGTGACGTTTCTCTTTGAACTCGTGCCGTTGATCCCTTATCGAGGGCGAGTGACGCTGATCTCTTTTCGGGCGTCTCGTTGCTTCTAGGTCGTGTCGGTTTTTATTACCTTAGTCTTTTCTTTTTCCTTGTGGTCGAAAGACCCTAAAGGATCTTCCCTCTACGATTCGAGTTTCACACAGAAATCCCTTTTCTCTACACGACACAATCAGTGAGTCAGTACAGGGTGATAAACGCCGGGGTACCCGATATCGAGCTGTCCGAGAAGACAGGTACCCCAAGAGGTTCGTTCTCATGACCTCACCCAACGGTAAGGGAAGAGGTCCCCTAGAAGGACTGGGTCCCTAGCTTGGGTCCAGAGAGCGTAACGTCCGTCTGGGAAATGACACACTCGGTGGTCGCCTCGTGTCCCTTTTCTCCGTCCCCAGGATTTGGCTGCCACCCTCACAGAGAGAGAAAGTTCGTCGGGGTAATGACTTGTCTGACGACCTACGGGGGAGTCTACATGTCGGAAACTCCTTTAGACAGAGTCACAAACTGGTGGTTCGATCTCGCTACGGTCACAGGGGGCCCTCGGGGGTGTCTGGACAGGTCCTCCACACTCCAGGGTAGACCCTTCATCCCTTTCGTTCCGACCTGAATCTGTGGACGAAGAGGGAGATACAGAGTGTTGGTCTACTTGTCGTGTCGTAGGAGTCGGTCCACCAACTATCTTTCCGCATAGGAGGAGGTTCCTGCACACACACACAGAGAGACACACACACACACACACACACACGTATGCCGTCCCCCGACCTTGAACACTTCGTCTCTTGGTGGCGGAAGGTGGAGGGGTGGGGCAAAACATCTGACGACGGGAAGAAGATTTCGGTTGGGTCGATACTCGCCCTCGAACGACTGCGGATACCGAGGTAACGACCTTTCTCTTTTCTGCTCGCAAGAACAATGGCATAAGTCGTTCTGATCTTAACGGAGAGTCGGGTACAACTGATCTATTTAGTATGGTAGTATAACCAGTGGGGAGACCCGGCTGGACTCTAGGAGAGTGGGTTGGGGATTGAGCATAAGTAGTGATCCAGTTGGAGACTTTCTGAGACCTAAAAGAGACTTCAGGGCCCATGTATAACATCGACGATACGTCACACCGGGATGAACAAACCAAATAATAAGAAATTCTCAGGACCTCCAGTTTTTAGGTTTGGATCAGAGTGACACGAGATTTTGATTCCACAGATGTTGACCGAGAGAAGTCCACCAAGACCCTCTTTAAGGAAAGGAAAGGTAAAGGTCGAAGGAGCCCGACGGACGTGAGGAAGTGAGTTCTGGGGAGGGAGGTTATTGAGGTTGGAAAAGAAAAGTGTCAGTTCGTAGAAGTTGATGGTTAAGGTTAGGAGGGCGGAGGGAATATATCCCAAGCACTAAGGGAACCAGGTGGGTCTATTAGGTCCCAGTAGAGGGTAGAGTTCTAAGAATTAAAGTAGTTTAGGCATTCCAGGGAAAATGGTATATTTCAAGGTCCTACGTCCGTATTCGTGCACCTGGAGAAACCCTCCGTAACAGGTCGGATGGTGTGGAGGGTTCCCATGATCTCAGAGTAAGTTAGTCTTCACGGCACCAAGAGTTTTTCGTCGACACAACCCTGAAGGGACCACCAGGTCACCAATCCTGAAGAAGGTTACGTCCTCCACGCCTAAACTAGGGACCAGTCCCTCGATTCTACGGTGTACGGAGGACCGGTTTTTTTGTCTTTGTCATATATCACTTAAGTCATTTCTGATATTTTTACCAGGTGTGGTTTTTTTGAAAAAATTTTTCGTCAGTACAATGTTATACCAGACAAGAGTTCTCAACGGAGCGTTGTGTGGTTCTCGGGACCTGACAGTCCTCGGGACGTAAACTCGGAAATCCCACAAAAGATGAGGTGTAAGAGTAGGAAACCACAAGGACCCATAATTATATTTTCCGTCATTGTACCCTGAAGGGATTACCAAGGTGCCATTTCTTGGACAGACGGTTACGTCCTCTGTATTCTCTGTGCCTAAGGTAGGACCTTAGTCCTTCTAGGGGACCTCCTCCTTTATCGTTGGGTGAGGTCATAGAACGGACCTCTTAAGATACCTGTCTCCTCGGGCCATCCGATCTCAAGTACTCCAGTGTTTCCCAACCTGTACTGAATAACTGAGTTGTTGTTGTTGGTAGGTTCCGACGACACGTCTACGGACCTCTACTGCGTACACCCGTTGCGAGGGGTACGTGGACCCTTTGGACGGAGGACAGGAAGTACACGGGGAGGGCTGAATTGTGCAGGACGAGAGAGTACCGACATTACGGATGTTCACGACTTAAACTGGTACTACTTCAGCCGAGGCACTGTCCTTGGTAAAAAGGAGACGACCGTCTTAAGTCACTCCGGAGACGCTAAGTTTTACGTTTACTGAGTGTAGGACTACCTACACGTCGTATTAAGTTCGTACAGACCCAAGGGACAGTGACAGTTCCAACCACCTTTGAGGGAAAATTCTCTATATGTGTGTGGGAGTGCATGTAAGTGGTGGGTCCTATGATCCCAGATGACTATGTTGAAGGACGATTCAGTTGTTTGTAACTCACTAGGACCAGGGATGGTACTCCTGTACTGGGCCCGTCTATCTACCACCCCTGGGGTTTCCTTTCTTCACCAGTGGCGACAGGGCCGCGGAGACGTCGGAGAGTCGTGGAGGGTCGGGTCCGAGGGCGGGAGATCGACCAGAAGGTGTGACACCGAGTGTTTCATAGACAAATTTTCACACTTAGACCCCGAAGGGACCATCAGGTCACCAATTCTTAGGAGGACGGTTGTGTCCCCTGTGTCCAAGTAACGGACCAGACCCTTCTAGGGTGTACGGTGGCTCGTCGATTCGGGTACACGGTGTCGAGGACTCGGACACGAGATCCCGGGATTTCGACGTTGATGACTTCGGGCGTGCGGGACCTCGGGTACGAGGCGTTGTTCTCTTCGGTGGCGAGCAGTATTGAACTCTTTCGGGTACGAGTCGTTGCCTCTTGGTCGTGTCGGTTTGTTTATTATTTTTAATTAATTAAATCTTTTCTAATTGTAGGTTTAGACTAACTGTGAAGAGAAGGATTTTGGGACATACCGAGGGGGGACCGTCTTAGGCACGAAACCGTGTACCGGAAGTTCGAGACGGAATTCCGGGTCGGATGGGCAGTGAGGTCGAAGTAACAGGCGACAACGAAGGGAGTAGGTGACCGGAGGTGGACCGACGAGGACGTCGGACAGAGACCGGGGGAACGGAAACTGAAACGTCGTTGAAACAAAAACTACGGGTTCAGGAATTGATTGTAAGGAAGGTTTAAATCGAGTCCGGACTGGGGAGGTCCTTCTGAAGAGACCCGGGGACCGGACTACTCCGCAAGGATGGGGGTCCGAGTATAGACACCGTCCCCGGTGAAACGTACCTTGTCGACACCCATAAAGAGTTGTCTACCAGGAGAATTCCTGTCACCGACGGGACGAGTGAAGGCATAGAGGTTTCGGAGTATGTCACGGGTCGTGGGTCATCCTCTTCTCCTAATCTTACTTAAGTTGACCCTGAAGGTACCACCAGGGTGTTCTGAGGGTCACGTCCCCCGGTCCCAGTTGGGGACCGGTCCTTTGATCTAGGGTGTACGCTGTCGATTGACTTTGGTTCTTCTAGGAAGTACGGTGTTAATTTTTACGAAGTACGTACGGTGTTCCTTCTACCTTCTAGGACTCACGACGTTGATTGTGGGCCGTGTCGACTTATTTATTCCCTGAAGGGTCCACCGAGTCACCTATTTCTTAGGTGGACATTACGTCCTCTGTGTCCTCTGGGTCCCAACTAGGGACCCAGTCCTTCTAGGGGACCTTCTCCCGTGCCGTTGGGTGAGGTTGTAAGAACGGACCCTTTAGGGTACCTGTCTCCTCGGATCACCCGATGTCAGATACCCCAGTGTCAGTCTGTGTTGACTCGCTGACTCGTTCGTGTGTGACCACCAGGTCACCAATTCTGAAGGGGAAGGTTGCTTCTCCCAAACCTAAGCTAGGGGCCAGTCCCTCGTTTTTAGGGTATGGGAACACCGGTTTTTTGGTTTCGTATTTCATCTCCGTTATAACATTGTTTAAGTTATTTCTGAAATTTTTACCAGGTGTAATTTTTTTTTTTGAAATTTTATTTGATTATTAAATACTTATTCGTTTGTTTATTTTACTTAAGTTCTTTACAAGTAGGGTCGACTTCTACAATTCGATGGGACAAAACACGAGAAAAGTTTCACCGAGTCGAGGGTCACAGCCATTTCGACGGGCAACTACGACGTCAAATATTTTTAGAGGGAACCACCGTCATTTGGTAATTTGGTCGTTCAGGTCGTGAAATCTTTGAGGGTCTTTTCCTGTTTACACTGCCTTCGAGCGTAAGTAACGAGTGGTGGTTGTAAACAAAAAGGTGGTCTACACTAAGAACTAATTACGAAAACATTTTGTAAACCCTTTTTATCTTCTTTTGTTAATTACACTACAAGAGACTAAGGGTATAGGGACAGATGGTAGTAGTCGTTATATAATGGCAGTCCGTAGACCACTCGTAGAGAGGAGGACGAGTTGGGAAACCTCAACGCCCCTCTCTAAGTTGTTGGGGTCAACTTCGTTGGTACAGCTACTCACTGTGTAACTACAGTGACTGGGGTCCTTCTACCACTGTGTCGTGTCAGTGGTAGAGGACGGACTTTCGACTGCACACTAGGTTCTCTCGATAAAATAAATAAAGAAGTAAAGGAGGTAAGGGACGGGAGTGTACTAAACCCCCTTTTTTAAAAAAAAGGTTGGTTCTAAACCTGAGGTGACTATATCTTCCGTTAGTGTTGACTGCTTCTAAAGAACATTATTAACAAGTTGTGGTCAATGGAGACCAACGGTGATTTACACGACAGTAAAAGGGGATTGTCCTAGAGCCAAAGTATTACTGGTCGGAGTGTGAAATGTCTGCACCCTCGACTCACTCTGAGTAGAATTGAAAAATAAAGAAATAAAAACCAACGCGACCCAGAGACAACGACAAGTCTCCGAAAAGAGATCAACACCACGTTCCGGAAGAGTAACGTCACCAAAGAGAACAACGCCTCGTGTCCGAGATCCCACACGGCCGAGTCATTGACAACGGTGACCGAATCGACGGGGTGCCGAACACCCTAGAAGGGTGGACACGGGGAACGAATCCGCCCGCTTAAGAATTGGTGACCTGGTGGTCCTTTCAGGGAGTAGAATTAGTAACTGGTCTCTGCATAATGATACACAGAACAAAAAGTTTGTAAAGACCGGTCTCTGAATACTTAGACGGTCTCTCTCTGTGATGATTATAGTGACGTCCTCCGACAATCTCGAAGCCTAACTAGATCACAAGTAATGCGTTGTATACTAACGGTATTAGTGAGTGTAAAATAATGTAATCCAAAAACAAGGTTGGAACACATATAGTAGTCACATTTTAAAGTTTTTACTACGTAGGACTTTAAAACTGACTTCTTCAAAAAGTACTAAAATATGCAAGAGACTAACAGGCTCACTATATATATGATCGTAGAGTCTTCTACTATCAAGAAGTCTTGTATCAAGATTAAGTCTACTGCACTTATAATCTGGTTATTTTTCTGTTTTTTGGAATCACTAACTAAGACTATGTCTTTCATTTGTACTTTGTGACATGACCTCTTCCGAGGAAACGTAGTTAGGAAACGAAGCCCAACTTCTGTTGTAAAGTACTTTTAATCTTCCGAAATGTCCACACAGTCCATATTGATAACTTACATTATTGGACGTTTAACGATCACTTTATTGTCTTAATTAAACCCCCGGTCGGTTTTATTTTTGGTGGTATCCGCAATAAAAGACGTTTTTAGGGGGTCAGTTGTTGCTCAAATTGAAATGGTTTAATGAGTCAGTCATTCACTGACTCGGACTCCGAACTGGAATCCTGTCGAGACTGTGGTTTCAGGCACGAGACTCGAGGACGGAAGTCACACACACACACACCCCCCCCCCCCCCCCNCCCACCCCCCCCCTCCGTCAGTGATTCACCTCAGACTGAGAAAGGCTGGGGTACCTGACATCGAGTGGTCCGAGGAGACAGGAACCTTAAAAGGTCTGTTCTTACAACCTTACCCAACGGTAAAGGATGAGGTCCTCTAGAAGGACTGGGTGCCTAGCTTAGGTGCAGAGTATGTAACCGTCCGTCTAAGAAATGGCGACACAGTGGACCCTCTGTAAGTCACAGACTCCCCAGTTTGAGACGGGGGTTTAGGTACTCAAGACTAAGGCTGTTAGGATCGTCGGTCTCCAGTAACCTGGGTGGTGAGAGAATAGTGAGTGTATTAAAGACGATTTCGTCACTTGAGTAACGGAGGGTTCCACCAGCCAACCCAAGACGAGTCGTTTGTAACACTCCACTCGGAAGGGGTACGTTCAAGTTTCGATAATAGGGAGGTGGGTAAGTGTCATCAAACTGAGACCCTGGAGTATCTTGGTGGAAAACGTCCTGCCGGGCACCCTATAGACCTCTGTAATTAGGGAAAGAATCCCAGATAGTCCTGTGTCTTACCTCGGGTCCCTGACAGGTTCCCCGGTCGTGTCTTCAACTTGACTCTCTCCCCTGACTAGAACTTCTCCAATAACCGTGAGTCTTAACGACCTTACTGTGTATTCCAGAAGGGTTTAAGAGGTAGACGGTTTGCCTCGGCTTGAATCTGAAGAAGACGGGACCTCTACTCCTGTCGTTACCGACGACGGCATTCTCACCAGGTCTCCGTGTGGCTCACTGTTCCTTCCCGGCATCGTCCCACTCTACTACGTCGCCGTCCCGTCAGTGGTCCGGACCGGGTAGGGAGTGCCGTAGGTTCCCGGGGGAACACCTTTGTGTCACCGGTCTAGATTCATCACTAAGGGTTCGAGATTAGGACAGACTGGTCGACCCGAGGGGTAGAATCTACCCTACCAACACTGAACGGAGAGGAGACCAGGAAAGAGAAGAAAACGATGACGTCAGAGACTTTTTCCCAACTTAGGACCCCGAAGGGACCACCGAGTACCATTTCTTAGGTGGACGGTTACGTCCTCTATGGTAAAGTTAGGGACTAGGTCCTTCTAGGGTGTACGACACCCCGTTGATTTGGACACGTGGTGCTGCCGACTCGGACACGAGACCTCCGATCATCGGGGTTGAGGACTCGGTACTCGGTATCGATGACTTCGGACGGGTGGGAGTTGTTCTCTTCGGTGGTTTTACTCTTTTCATGGGGCTTGTGGTGTCACTTGCCATCCGGGGTTAATGGTGTTGATCTCTTTCGAGGGTTTCAGCTACTACTTACCGTAGTTGTTGAGTTACCTGTACTCAGACTCGTTTGAGGTCCTCTACCACTTCCTGTCCCTTCGGACCGCACGACGTCAGGTACCGTAACATTTCTCAACCTGTTCTGACTCCCTGACTTGTCGTTGTTGTCTCTTTGGGGAAAGTCGTTGCTTCTGGTTCGTCTCGGTATTATATATTTATTTATTTTAGTAAAATTTTTCGTTGACCTATACTCCTATCGTCTGAAAGAGACGTCTCTCGGTCTCTCATTTATAAAATCCGAGGACACCCGGTATCTCAGAGACTATGATGAGTCGAGAAGATTGTGTTATTCTTTCGTCGGTGTCTGTGTCCGTGTCCGGTCACCTACACCACCTTACGTCGTTTTGAAAATAAAATCTGTGACTTTGAAATTAACATATGGTAAAATTACAGTCCTTATAATGAATTAAAAAAAAGTTTATAAATTTTTAGTGAACTTCGAACGGTCAGTAGGTTTTTACCCGTCCCCAGGATAAACCGGGTCTCGGGTATCAAAAGACTGGGAACCAGATCTTACAAATGACTACGGTCCACAGTTGACCCCACTCTCTGAGACCTGGTATCCTAAAGGGTTCCCGAAACTGGGTCCTGAGACTTGAACTCGGTACACGTCAATATAGGGCTACTGGGAAGACCTTTATTACACCTAGGACCGAGGCGCACCTAGGAGGGGACGTCGAAGAGACGGGTCCCGACACGGTTCAGGTTGTAGTTCACGGAGCAGTGTAGGCAAACGCAGAAGTGAAATACCACAGTGAGGAACCTTCCGAACCGGACGTGTTCTCCTTATGAACTGTTGACGGACCTCGAAACCGAGTAACGACTTTTCCCCGGACTCCCTTCTTTATACTAGTTCTCCTTTGCACTTCCGAAGCCCTGTATCATCAAACTGTCCTTTCGTCCGTGAACCCCTTCGTCCTTACTTGTTTCCAAACCCCATCCGGTGACTCACCTAGTCGACTCAACGAAGTAAGTACAGGTTGAGAAACGATGGTGTACTTCACAATGGGATGTCCGAGGAGACAGGTACCCTAAGAGGTCCGTTCTTATGACCTCACCCAACGGTATGGGAGGAGGGCGCCCTAGAAAAATTGGGTCTCTAGCTTGGGCCCAGAGTAATACAGAGGAAGTGACCGTCCGTCCAAGAAATGGTGAACGCTGTGAACCCTTCGAGGTCAGTCACCTCCTAAGTCATGAATAAGAAGGACCTCGACTTTTAAAGATAAAAGGGTAGTATTTTTGTAAAGAATTTGAACTACATGGAAAAAAACCCACGACACTACTCTCTCAAAGATCATTTTTTTTTTTTTTATGTCGATTAAAATCATAGAAGGCAACAAACATCGTTCAACAAAAGAATTAGACTTGAACCCTCAAAACTCAAGACAATTTATAACAATAAAGAAAATTTAGGAAACAAACAGAATCCTTTCAGGGTCCCGAGAGTAAGGGCAAACGCACAACTGAACGAGCGGTTTTGGTGACACAAGTCAAGACAAGACAGGACAAGAGACACTGTGGACCCCTTTACTTCCGGTGTACCAATCTTACCTTCATCGTCCTGGTCTCAGTCTCCTGTCTCCGATAGTGATTGGTTGTCCAGTTTCCTGAGTGGAAGATACAAGTAACGAGGAACGGGGTCCTTGCCCGTATTTTGAGGGGTCCGTGACACAGCACTTCCACCCACTCTCCATGTCTCATCTGTGTTCTCAGTCCAGAATGGCGAGTGTCCTTTTCAGGTTCCATCTTATTCAGAGGATGTATGTTTGGAAGTTCGACGTTTAAAAGTTTCTACGATTATACGTAGTGACCTAGTAAAAAAGTTCTACCATCTATCTTAACTTAGGTCGTTCCTTAGTCTTGGACACGGTAGTTATAGTCCGTACTCACTGTAGAGTCGAACGGGAGGTAGAGGACAACGACTGCTTGGAAGACGAGGTGGTAGAGGGTGGAGGAGAGGGAGGAGGTCAGTCATTGAGAAGAACGGACAAGTGAGTTACGGTCGGGGACACACGGTCGACAACATGACATGAGGACATGAAGAGTTCCAAGACATGACATTCTAATTTTTATAAAGGAAATAAACAACACAAACTAAAATATACATAATAAACACACTTCTCATAATATTTGAATAATGTCATACCATGATATATCGTCTAACACAATAACCCATTGATCCGACTGAAACAACCTGAACCTTTGTTTAACCTGAATGCTTGTGCGAGGGTCTTACCTTGAACAAACATACATCCCTTGAATGACATGAAAACGGTCAGTTCAAGACTGGGTGAGGGGTTCCTTCCTTTACTCTGTAAAGGTTCACCAGTCGTCTCACTAATGCACTTGGTGTACGACTTCGGTAACATTTATAGATAATCAAGTGTCTAATACCCTGTACAACTACCCAAGACTCTTGTATACTAAAGTGAATACACTGCATAGTTCACATTAGTTTAATTATTTCTGTCTTTCATCCCATCTCCACTGCTCCCGGACCTCCTTCTCCTCCGGTCCGTCAGTCACAAATAACCTCTGTATCAAAGTGAAACCCTTCTAGTTCAAGACTTATACCTGCGACTACTGCCGTTTCACTCAGTTTCACTCAAATTACGGTGAATTTTTACTTATTTTACCTTTTAAAATACAGATAAAATGGTGTTACTTTTTCAATGGGTAAGTGTTTTCTTTATGTCCCGAAGGGACCACCGAGTCACCATTTCTTAGACGGATGGTTACGTCCTCTGTGTCCAAGTTAGGGGACAGACCCTTCTAGGGTATCCGGTTCCTTGTTGATGTGGGTACGCGGTTTTGATGACTCAGACACGAGATCTCGGGTCATCGGTGTTGATGACTTCGGTCGTACGGGATCTCGGGTACAAGGTGTTGTTCTCTTCGGTGACGTTACTCTTCGGGCGTACGCCTTTCTTTCTCATCGAGGGCGAGTGACGTTCATCTCTTTTTGGGTGTGTCGTTACTTCTGGATCGTGTCGGTTTTTATTTATTTTAATAAAAAAAATTACATTTTGTATGTGAGGTTTTGGATATTTTGTAACAAGTTTCTTTAAGATCTTCTGGATTATTCACCTTTCTGTAGGGTACAAGAGCCTAACATCCTGAGTCAAGACAATTCGACGACGATTCAGCACAGACTGAGAAACACTGGGGTATCTGTCGTCGGGTGGTCCGAGGAGTCAGGTACCCTAAGAGGTCCGTTCTTATGACCTCACCCAACGGTAAAGGAAGAGGGTCAAGACAAATCTACCGTTATGTTTATCTCGATGTCTAAGTTACGTTAGGGAGAGTTTTAAGGAGAATCAAAGAAACGTCTGTAACTGTTCGACTAAGATTTTATATATGCCTTCCGTCAAGGGACCACAAGATCACCAATCCTAAGACCCGAAAGTGACGATCTCGGGTCCAAGTTAGGGACCAGTCCCTTGGCTCTAGAACGTTCAGAACGACGTACCGATATATGTGTATATACCTTTAAGTTCCCTGAGTTTAATCAATTTGAAAGAAATTTTCTTTTGTATTTTAACCTCCTGAGTATGAAGGATTAAAGTTTGAATGACGTTTTTACATTAATGTCTCTGAAAGGATTCCCAGGTCACCGATTCTGAGACGTGATAGTTACGTCCCCCGCACTCACTATACGGACTAGATCCTTGATCTAGGACGTGTGGTGTTGATTCTGGGTCTGTATCAGTTTCTTCATCTCTATATATATCAAAATATATATATATATTTCGATGTTAATATCTCTTCGGTTACACTACCGTCATATTCCAATCTGCATATCTAGTTATCCTAACTCGACTTTCGAGTCTTTATTTGGAGTGTAAATTTCAGTTAACTAAAAGGTGTTCTCACGGTTCTGGTAAGTTACCTCTTACTTATCACAAAAGTTGTTTTACCAAAACCTGTTGACATATAGGTGCACGTTTTCTTTTTGCAACCTGCGTGATGGAGTATACCCCATACTCAATCCCCCAGGTTGAAGTACACGTTTTAAATTGAAGTCAAGTTTATTTCATTTTTAATTTGAAATTTTTTTTATTATGTTATTTTTTTATTTGACTTCTCACAAAAATTTCGATATTTTAAATTTTTTTTTTAATTGAAGTCAAGTCAAGTCAGCGAGTCAACACAGGCTGAGGAACGTTGGGGTACTTAACGTCGTACGGTCCGGAGGGACAGGTAGTGGTTGAGGGCCTCAAGTGAGTCTAAGTGTAGGTAGCTCAGTCACTACGGTAGGTCGGTAGAGTAGGAGACAGAAGGGGAAGAGGAGGACGGGGGTCAGGGAGGGTCGTAGTCTCAGAAAAGGTTACTCAGTTGAGAAGTGTACTCCACCGGTTTCATGACCTCAAAGTCGAAATCGTAGTAAGGAAGGTTTCTTTAGGGTCCCGACTAGAGGAAGTCTTACCTGACCAACCTAGAGGAACGTCAGGTTCCCTGAGAGTTCTCAGAAGAGGTTGTGGTGTCAAGTTTTTGTAGTTAAGAAGTCGTGAGTCGAAAGAAGTGTCAGGTTGAGAGTGTAGGTATGTACTGGTGACCTTTTTGGTATCGGAACTGATCTACCTGGAAACAACCGACTTACAGAGACGAAAATTTATACGATAGATCCAACCAGTATTGAAAGGAAGGTTCCTCGTTCGCAGAAAATTAAAGTACCGACGTTAGTGGTAGACGTCACTAAAACCTCGGGGGTTTTTATCAGACTGTGACAAAGGTGACAAGGGGGTAGATAAACGGTACTTCACTACCCTGGTCTACGGTACTAGAAGCAAAAGACTTACAACTCGAAATTCGGTTGAAAAAGTGAGAGGAGAAAGTGAAAGTAGTTCTCCCAAAAATCAAGGAGAAGTGAAAGACGGTATTCCCACCACAGTAGACGTATAGAATCCAATGACTATAAAGAGGGCCGTTAGAACTAAGGTCGAACACAAAGAAGGTCGGGTCGCAAAGAGTACTATATGAGACGTATCTTCAATTTATTCGTCCTAGTGTTATATGTCGGAACTACATGAGGAAAAGGATAAATCTTGGTATTGAATTGTACCTAGTTTTCTAATTTACATTCTTGATTTTATTTTGGGGTCTGTGACGACCACCCTAATATTTTACCACGTTTGTGAATCCTTTTGACGACCCGTCGAGGAGTTTTCTGTCTGTCGTTAAGGTGAGAATACTTATATGAGTTCCCTTTGTGTTTCTACATAAGTGTGTCTTTGAACATTTTATTATAAGTATCGACACGATAAGAATCAGTGAGTCAGCACAGGCAGAGAAACGCTGGGGTACCTGATATCGGGCGGTCCGAGGAGACAGGTACCCCTAAGAACTCCGTTCTTATGATCTTACCCATCGGATGGGGAAGAGGTCCCCTAGAAGGGTTGGGTCCTTAGCTTGGTCCCAGAGGACATAACGTCCACCTAAGAAATGGTCGACTCGATGGTCCCTTCGGATTATAAGTATCGTCGTAATATCGGTTTTCACCTTTGTTGAGTTGATAGTTCGTTGGTTACTTACTTATTCCTTTTAGTACACTATATAGATATACTATCTTATAGCTTTCACTTTCAACGAATTAGCACAGACTGAGAAACACTGGGGTACCTGATATGTCAGGTACCTTAAGAGGTCCGGTCTTATGTCCTTACCCATCGGAAAGGGAAAAGGTCCCCTAGAAGGGTTGGGTCCCTAGTTTGGGTCCAGAGGGTGTAACATTCGTCCAAGAAACGGTCGACTCGGTGTTCCCTTCGGGTTCTTATGACCTCACCCATCGGATAGGGAAGAAGTCGTCTAGAAGGGTTCGGTCCTTAGTGTGACCCTAGAGGACGTAATGTCCGTCTAAGAAATGGTTGATTCGATATTGTCTTCGGACTATCTTATAATAAGTTAGTATTTATTTTCTCCTTCCTGATGTTCCTCTAGTTTGGCCAGTTAAGATTTCCTTTAGTCAGAACTTATAAGTAACCTTCCTGACTTCGACGTTGAGGTTATGAAACCAGTGGACTACACTTCTTAACTGAGTAACCTTTTCTGGGACTATGACCCTTTGTAACTTCCGTCCTTCTCTTCTTGTGCTGTCTCCTACTCTACCAACCTACCGAAGTGACTGAGTTACCTTTACTTAAACTCGTTCGAGGTCCTCAACCACTACCTGTCCCTCCGGACCACACGATGTCAGGTACCCCAACGTTTGTCAGCCTGTGTTGACTCGCTGATTTGACTTGACTTGACTAAGTTCGATGTCGTACCTATTTTGATTTTTTTGTAATAAAATTGAGAAAACATAAGATTTATTTTTCCTGGTGTATACAAAATAAAGTCAACGTATTTTATGTAATTTATCTGTTCAAATCTCTCTGTTTCCACTAGACACCAACCGATTCCGACTCCCCTTCACGGACGATTAACGATGGTAAAGAAAAATCCCCCTATTTTTTCAACGTTTTAACTAACACCACTACTGCCGTGTTGAAATACTTATATGATTTTGGTAACTTAACACATAAGATTTACCTACTGAAAATATCATATACTTACCATAGAGTTTTTTTGGTAATGTTTTTTTTTAGGTATTAGTAGCAATCAGAAATACCGGAAAGGGGGTGTATAAAATAATTTGTGTAAATAAATAACTAAAAACCGGTGTGGGACACATAATACACCTTAGGATCGAGTATGGTATTCCACATTTCCCACATCACGGGTAGTGTCCCTAGGAACCCTCCGACCCCAAGAGACAAGGAGGGTGTGTCGAGGGATCTACGAGATGACCAGAGGGGTCTGATGACCAAAAAGGTCAGTCAGTGTATGTCTATACTCTCCACCTGGTATTTCTTCCGACTCGTGGTTTCTTAACTACGAAAACTCAACACCACGATCTCTTCTGAGAACTTTCAGGGGAACCTACCGTTCCTCTAGTTTAGTCAGGTAGGATTTCCTTTAGTTGGGACTTATAAGTAACTTTCCTGACTACAACTTCGACTTCGAGGTTAAGAGACAGATGGACTACGTTTCTCGGTTGAGTAACCTTTTCTGGAACTACGACCATCTAGCTTCTGTTTCCTCTTCCCGTACCGTCTCTTACTCTACCGACCTACCGTAGTGGCTGAGTCACCTGTACTCAAACCCGTTTGAGATCCTCTATCACTTCCTGTCCCTTCGGATCACACGACGTCAGGTACCCCAGGATTTTTACCTTGTACTGACTCGTTGACTTGTTGTTCTACGAGGTGTCTACGGAGTCTTCGTCACCCCTTATCCCATCGTCCACGGTCGAAATCAGGTAAAAACGAAGAGACTCAGTGTGTTGTCACTTACAAACAATGAGTGACAGTGACTCGAGTCATGAAATACCACTTGGACCAGTGAATGTAGAAGTAGTCAGGGTGTACTATCTGTACCAGAAACGAAATGTCTACTCTTTTACCTCCTTCAAACGTAGCAACAGACTCCCATGTCTCTTTAGACAGTGATTGGGGACGGAAGAGTCTAGTGTGACACTTTACACCCTTTGGGTCTCTATTCCGAGGTAGACTAAAACTCTAAGACACCACATGTAGGACGTAGAACACCCGTTTGTAGGTAACTTTGGGACGAAACGAGTGTCGTCCAGGACACATACCGACAATATCCGTCTACCCATTATGACTTATGTTCTAGGGACAGAAATCCTTCCAGTGACGAGCGAATCAGGGAATCTCTTATTTACGTCGAAGTAAAACGGATAAAGAAAAAAAAAAAAAANAAAAAAATAACGTGTCGTATACCCTAGGATCAAGGGACTGGTCTCTAGTTTGAGTACGGAAACGAAATCTTCGTGTCTCAGAAATTGGTGACCTGAAGGTTTCTTCAGAGAACGGATAGAGAGTGGACTACTTTGGAGGAACAGGAAAAAATTAGATAACATCGTCTTTGGAACTATTCGAAAAGAATGTGGAGAAGTGTCCGGTTGCCATTTTACGGAGACTGAAGGGGATCAGACACCTGTTCCTCCCGATTCCCTCGGTAGATGGATACAGATCCGAGTCAGAAGTAAGGAAACCTACGGTCGGGGAGGGGTGGCTACCAGTCAGAGGTACCACTGCCCCATCCGTGAACTTTGACGGGGGTCCCTCGACCATTACCGAAACGAAGAACGAGGGGCGGGGGATAGGTGAATGGGAACCGGGACCCTCGTCCTCCCACTCACCACTACCCCCTCCCGACATTCCTAAGTGTCAGACGAAGACCCCGACGTCTTGAGGGTCCCGTATAAGTTGCATCTTCGTGACATGACTTCGTAGTCTGTAAGTGACACGAACGACAGGAGACCCACCCTTGACGATAGACATTCTTTAATTCTGTCTGACCGAAGTTGGTTTGGGTCGGGTAAGACTCCTTCCTTCAATTGGTCCTTGACTGCGACCACATAAAAATTAGTTTCACACCAAGAGACTGGTCGTTGTCATCACAGAAGGCCCTTGAACATTCTCCCCGTTCAAGAAAGGGGGGTTGTGGGAGGAGGGTTCCATCTGGATGATTCAGTCTTCGACTCTCACCCCGTCTGTGTCACTTTAGTAAACCACAGTAAAGTCCCCCGGAGGTCTCTCGAGACCATGGTAGCAGTAGTAAATACAGAGTCGTGTCTTTTCTTAAGTCATTCTCTGTTTTACTATCTATTTTTCACCAAATAATCTTATCCTGTGAACACTCCAAATATCCGTCTGTTTGCTCTTTACGGTGTGGGTCCCTTGTATGACCTGACCCGATCAAAATATTACTTTCCTTTTCACCTCGTCTACTTCTCTTGAGGAAACAGAAAGAACTCATCTGCGGTACGAAGGTAGTAGTGAGGAGGAGGTCCAACCCGTCCGTTCAAAAGAACAGGGATGTCTAGTTCGATCCAGGTGTTTAATGACAAAAAGTACACACGTTTCTCGTACAGGATCCCTAGTAATTGAACGACTCGAGTGACCCGTCCTACACCCCGAGTGTGGTGGGAACAAAATGACAAACCCCCGCACAGAGGACGAAGACGACGTACCAAAACAACGATTCGTTCGGACGAACCAAGACACCAATTCGTTTGGACGAAAGAACTCATTAGTAATTGAATGTCCATAGGGTATAAATAAGATGAATATTAGGGGACACGATTCAGGTAAGACTTCCTCTAGTTGGGACCCTAAAGAAACCTTCCTTACTACGATTTCGACTTTGAGGTCATGAAACCGGTGGAGTACGCTTCTCAACTGAGTAACCTTTTCTGAAACTACGACCCTCCCTAACCCCCGTCCTCTTCTTCCCTTGCTGTCTCTTACTCTACCGACCTACCGTAGTGACTGAGTTACTTATGTTCAGACTCACTTGAGACCCTCAACCACTACCTGTCCCTCCGGACCGCACGACGCTAAGTACCCCAACGTTTCTCATCCTGTGCTGACTCGATGACTTGACTTGACTTAACTTGACTTCAGTGAAGTCAGTACAGACTGAGACGCTGAACTACCTGACATCGGGTGGTCCGAGGAGACAGGTACCCAAAGAGGTCCGTTCTTATGACCTCACTCAACGGTAAGGGAAAAGATGACTGGGTCCCTAGGTCGGGTCCAGATGGACGTAACGTCCGTCCAAGAAATGGGGACTGTCCCCTTCAGGGGTATTTGGGGACCACCCCAGTTGATAAATTAGGGATGAAACAGGGAAATAAGACAGGGATAGTGTCATCAGACACAAAGTAGTTCGGGGGGTATACTAGGGTTTCATACAATTTTAAACTCTCGACAACAAGATTTCGTCACCTTAAGTTTAAATAGACGTGAAACCTGAGTTGACCTTCGAAGTTTCCCCCGAAGGGTCCGACGGACATCACGTTCTCTACTTCATCTGTTCCCAAGCTAGGACCTCTTCTTTTACCGTCGGGTAAGGTCCTAAGAACGGACGTCTTAGGGTACCCGTTTTCTTGGACCACCCGATGTCAGGTACCCCAGTGTTCTAATTCTGTACTGACTCGTACGTCGTACGTCTGTGCGGGCAGGGGCATCTCCCGACGTCGGTCGAACATGGTCGAACGTCCTAGACCTATGTCCCTCAACTAATGTTTTCGTGACTTTTCCGGTCTCTTCGTCTTTTTATTCACCTTACTCGAGATGTCCTCTCTCGACTGTCCCTCGTCCACGACCTCAGACCCTAGATCTGTCAGGACTCACCGTCGAACGTGGGGATGGTGACGGTTGTGAAACCACAAGGTCCTTCAGTTGCGGATGTAAGGACGGTGTAGTGCCGTTGGACTTGACCTTACGTCCTCAGGTCTGAGGGGTGACGACGACGTCCTTGTTGTCGATCCTTTCGGAGGATCACAGGGGGTCCGGTCGTAGATTTACGTAACACATCCCGGGTCGGAGGGAAGTGTCTTCCCTCACGTACCTCCTTACCTTTGTCCCGACTCACGGTTTTACTGGTCGTGTCTTACTTACCCCCTCTGAGAGTACTGGATTCCATGAATTTGTCCTTTTATGTCATTCAAGGAATATGTGCTTGGAAGTTCGACGTTTGAGAGTTTCTAAGCTTACACTCAAGTGTACAGGTTAGTGCATTCAATCAAGTACACAGACCGTATGTAACGGTACACGAACGTAGGAGATGTTTACCAACACTACATCCTCTATCCACCTGAGGTCCAATCTGTCAATGTTGATCGGAGGACAAACGTAAAAACCCCCGTGCTTCTTCACCCGAAGTCCGACCTGTGAATCTTGACAATCGTAAAGAACTCTGTTCTCTATTCACCCGAGGTCAATTCCGTAAATGTTAGTCGGAGGACAAACGGGAGACTTTACTTTCATCGTCTTTGTTCCAATTATCGGCTACAAACAGAGAACATTTGTGGAATTCTTTTATCAGTACCATTCTCAGTTCCATTATCAGTACCATTCTCAGTTCCATTATCAGTACCATTATCAGTACCATTATCAGTTCCATTATCGGTACCATTATCAGTACCATTCCTGTTTCTCCGTTTAGGACAAACTCATTTCCTAATTCCCTAGAGGCAAGGAGGTAAGACCCCTGTTCCTTCTGTAATATGTACACGTCTTTTACCGAGGAACACCTAGTTTTCAGTCCCCTGTTACGGTCCGACATTACTCAGAAAAAGGAGGGTCTTTGGAAGTGAAGTTTAGGTAGAACCGACTCCCCACGTATACACGGGTCCCCTCCTAGGGTCCCATCCAGTCCACATCTTTTCTTTGGCCTGTTAACCAGACGTCCTTCTGTTACTGGGTTTCTTGTCTACATAAACTACTGAACTGGTGGAGAAATGACACGAGGAGAAGTGATCCCCCTGTGGGGTATGGGAAGAGAGGTGCACACGGTCGACGGAACGAAGACAGAATTGATTTGTTTGGTAAAGAGACACATAAGAGGATGAACAAGAACACGATACAGACATTATTATTTGAAACATGGACGTAAATATCAAAGACGGAGACACTATTCACGTAATAAGTGACCTCCGTTTTAGATCCCCTTTTATCGAAGATCGGAGATTAGTGACGTCCGGACCATCGATCCTAAAGACCGAGAAGTCCAATAGGTCCAAGTTGAGGGTCTGTCCCTTAATTGTAGAGTGAAGTATGGTGAAGAGTGATGACGGAGCGACTCTAGTCAACACAAACACACATGAAATGACATGTCAACACGTATCATGTGTTGTCGTATCGTAGAAATAAAGTTCGGGTCTTACAGACCTTCGTTTGTATTTTCGACGCGACCACATTGGTCAGGACGACATGAAAAGTTCCACGACATGACATTCTAATTTTTACAAAAGAACCCTGAAGGGACCGTTAAGTCACCAAGTCAAGTCAAGTCAGTGAGTCAACACAGACTGAGACACTGGGGCACTTAACGTTGTCCGGTCCGTAGGGACAGGTAGTAGTTGAGGAGCTCAAGTGGGTTTCAGTACAGATAGCTCAGCTACTATGGTAGGTCAGTAGAGTAAGAGACAGCTGTGAAAGAGGAGGACGGAGGTTAGGGAGGGTCGTAGTCTCTGAAAAGGTTACTCAGTTGAGAAGCGTACTCCACCGGTTTCATAACCTCAAAGTGGAGGTTGTAGTCAGGAGGGTTACTTGTGGGTCCTGACTAGAGGAAATCCTACCTGAACCAAGAAGAACGTCAGGTTCCCTGAGAGTTCTCAGAAGAGGTTGTGGTGTCAAGTTTTCGTAGTTAAGAAGCCACGAGTCGAAAGAAGTGTCAGGTTGAGAGTGTAGGTATGTATTGGTGTCCTTTTTGGTATCGGAACTGATCTACCTGGAAACAACCGTTTCATTACAGAGACGAAAAATTATGCGATAGATCCAACCAGTATTGAAAGGAAGGTTTCTCATTCGTAGAAAATTAAAGTACCGACGTTAGTGGTAGACGTCACTAAAACCTCGGGGGTTTTTATTTCAGACTGTGACAAAGGTGACAAAGGGGTAGATAAACGCTACTTCACTACCCTGGTCTACCGTACTAGAGGCAAAAGACTTACAACTCGAAATTCGGTTGAAAAAGTGAGAGGTGAAAGTGAAAGTAGTTCTCCGAAAAATCAAGGAGAAGTGAAAGACGGCATTCTTACCACAGTAGACGTATAGACTCCAATGACTATAAAGAGGGCCGTTAGAACTAAGGTCGAACACGAAGAAGATCGGGTCGCAAAGAGTACTACATGAGACGTATCTTCAATTTATTCGTCCCACTGTTATATGTCGGAACTGCGTGAGGAAAAGGATAAACCTTGGTCAGACAACAAGGTACAGGTCAAGATTGACAACGAAGGACTGGACGTATGTCCAAAGAGTTCTCTGTCCAGTCTACCAGACCATAAGGGTAGAGAAAGTCTTAAAAGGTGTCAAATAACACTAGGTGTGTTGGTTTCCGAAACCGTATCAGTTATTTCGTTTTTATCTACAAAAAGACCCTGAGAGAACGAAAAAGTTATTGGGTCGCCCACAACCGTTAAACTAGAGACCAAGGAGACGGAAAAGATTTTGGTCGAACTTGTAAACCTTCAAGTGTCAAGTGCATAAGGACTTCGGACCGAACCTCTTAAAACTCGTAATGAAATGATCACACACTCTACTCACGTTAACACGTCATCAAACTCGTAAGAAATCGTAAAGGAAAGAAACTCTAACCTTACTTTTGACTGGAAAAGGTCAGGACACCCGTGACAACTCAAAAGGTTTAAACGACCGTATAACTCACGTCGTGAAAGTGTCGTAGTAGAAAGTCCTAAACTTTATCGAGTTGACCTTAAGACCTCTTCCGTTACCGTTGGGTGAGGTCATGAGAACGGACCTTTTAGGGTACCTATCTCCTCGGACCTTCCGACGTCGGGTACCCCAGTGTGTCTCAACCTGTGTTGACTTCACTGAATCGTCGTCGTCGTTGACCTTAAGGTAGTGGAGGTGATCAAAACAAGTCTCACTACGAAAGATTCCGAATGAACTGAAATGTAAGGTCCTACAGACCGAGATCCACTTATTAGTGTGTCATTAGTACTAATAGACCCAGTACTTTTAGAAAAAACATGTCAATAAGACACATAAGAACGGTGGAGAAGAATTATAGAAGACGAAGACAATCCAGGTATGGTAAAGACAGGAAATAGCTCGGGTAGAAACGTACTTTACAAGGGAACCATAGAGATTAAAAGAACTTCTCTAGAGATCAGAAAGGGTAAGACAACAAAAGGAGATAAAGAAACGTGACTAGTGACTTCATCGCCGACGTGACTCATCGCCGACGTACCGCGTCTTCGATGAGGTTTAAGTTCCAGTCCTCCCCACCGTCACTTCTCTATAGGGAGCAGGTTCCATTCCTCGTCTCCGACACGAAACGACCTCGTCGACACTTCTTTATGGGGTACAGGTTCCATTCTCTTTGGGTTCATTCTACCATCCACAACACTCTCCCGTAGTCTCCCGTCTGTGTGACTTTGGTATTAGTGTCTTTTGATCGGTTAGACTAGTGTATCTGGTGTCGGAACAGATTGAGTTACTTTGATTCGGTACAACACACCCTGGTGGGTTCTGTATGTCCAGTACCACCTCTCCAGACTGTCTTACACCAGGTGACCTCTTCCCTTACCGTTTGGTGAAGTCATAAGAACGGAACTCTTGGGGTACTTGTCATACTTTTCCGTTTTACCATCCTATGACTTTCTCCTTGATGGGTCCAACCATCCACGGGTTATACGATGACCTCTAGTCACCTCTTTATTGAGGTCTTTCTTGCTTCCCAAACTCGGTTTCGTTTTTGTTATGAGTCGACACCTACACTGACCACTATCTTCGTTCCAGACTACGACATTTCTCGTTATAACGTATCCTTGGACCTTACAGTCCAGGTACTTAGTCCCGTTTAACCTTCACCAGTTTGTCCTCTACCGTTCTTACTTGTAGTTGTAAGGTCCTTAGTCGCTTGATTTTACCTAACCTTACCCACTTAAATTGAGTCATCTAATATAGATGATGACACCCGTCCTTAGGGAATCTTCTTTACCTCATTGGTAGTACCAGTTGTTTTCTCAGACTTTACGTCATGAACCTACGTTAGAGTTTTTACTGTGTTACTAGAGACAAGTAAAGGTTCCGTTTGGTAAGTTATAGTGTCATTAGGTTCAGATACGGGGTTGGTCATTACGACTTCTACTTGTCAAGATACTTCTGGATGTTCTGGAAAATCTTGATTGTGGGTTTTTTCTACAGGAAAAGTAATATCCCCTGACGTTACGTTTTCATCCTTCAGTCCTTTGTGGACCTCATTGTCCGTTTAAACCGAAACCTCATGTCTTACTTCGTCCTGTTTCCGATTATCTCAAAACGGTTCTCTTGTGTGACCAGTATCGTTTGTGGGAGAAGGTTGTTGTGTTCTCTTCTGAGATGTGTACCTGTAGTGGTCTACCAGTTGTGTCTTTAGTCTAACTAATATAAGGAACGTCGGTTTCTACCTTTTCGAGATATGTNTCTCAAAACGGTTCTCTTGTGTGACCAGTATCGTTTGTGGGAGAAGGTTGTTGTGTTCTCTTCTGAGATGTGTACCTGTAGTGGTCTACCAGTTGTGGTTTTAGTCTAACTAATATAAGGAACGTCGGTTTCTACCTTTTCGAGATATGTCAGTCGTCTTTGTTCTGGTTCTCGACTGACACCGAGTCTAGTACTTGAGGAATAACGGTTTAAGTCTGAATTTAACTTCTTTCACCCCTTTTGGTGATCTGGTAAGTCCGTACTGGATTTACCAATACTAATATGTCACCTTCACTCTTTATTTAAATTCCCGGATCTAGACTATCTGTCTCACGGACTACTTGATATCTGCCTCCAAGTACTGTAACACGTCCTCTGTCCCTAGTTCTGGTAGGGGTACCTTTTCTTTACGTTTTTTCGTTTTACCGATAGACTCTTCCGGAACCTTTATCAACATTTCTCTTCTCTTCGTCTTTCGTTTCCTCTTTTCCTTTCTATAAGGGTAGACTTACGTCTCAAGGTTTCTTAACTCACCAATCCTGAGAAGTAAGGGTTGCATCCCAAGTACCCAAGTTAGGGACCAGTCCCTTGATTCTAGGGCTTACGGCGTACCACACTGGCTTATTTTTAAATTAAAATTTTTTTCAAAAGAAGCCAAAAACACAAACAAAAAGTACACAATAAACACACTTTTAATAATATTCGGATACCGTCATGTCATGATAATTATATATCGACTGACACAATCAACCCATGGCTCCGATTCAAACAACCTGAATTGTTTGTTTAACCTGAATACTAAAGAGAGAGAGTCTTACTCTGAACAAATATACATCCCCTGACTGACACAGAGTTAACGTGGGGTCCGTCGCATAGTCGAGCGTCACTTAAACAGAGTGTCTTTGTCTCAACAAACAGGTAAGAGAATAAGTGAGTACGTAGGTGTTCGTACAAGTAAATCAATAAGCAATTAGGTCGTTTTTAGGTCGGTTGTCACTCACTGCCTTCGCAGGGAGGAAGGGAGAAAATGTGGGATGACTGAGGTTCAAAGACACACCCGAAACTCCTAAGGGACATTGGTAAACAGGACGTGTCTTTCACCTCGGTTCTCGTTGTCCCCTTACCCACTCCTGTGGGACGGTCCGTGGAGAGTTTTCGAGTGTTTCGACCACGACACTAAGGAGGACAAACCGGTGACGAGAACCAAGTGACACAATCGCGTTCATACACGGACTGTGTGTCACTACGGTTCGTGTGGTTCGTGTGGTTTTGTAGTCTCAAACCCCGTCCCTTTCCAAATAACGTCCCGGTACGTTCCTCTACCTACGAACGTTCGAGTCAGGAAGTACGGGATTTTTCGGGGTTCGAGAGACTTCACAAAGTTGTTTCGTGAAAATTTTAGGTGACTCCGTCCCCCCAGTTTCCCAGACACTAGTCCAATACGTGTTAAGAGACTAACTACCACTCGATTGTACCCCCAGTGTCGTCACTTGAATCCAAGGTTCTCCGGACCCCGACACACGAGTCCCAGAAGTTCATCAATCGTAGAAGGTAAACCAACCCCCCAAAGTGTAGACGTCTAGTAAAGTCCTTTAAACGTAGTTTATGATAAACATAGGGACCTCTTCCCGTTCCGTTGGATGAGGTCATAGGAACGGACCTCTCATGGGTGTCTGTCTCCTTGGATCACCCGATGTCAGGAACCCCAGCGTTTCTCAGTCGATATTGACTCACTGACTCCCTGATTTGTGACATACACAGTTTATGATGTCTCTCCTCGATTTCGTCTCCTATACCCCTTTCCGGACAGGACCCTTCCGGGGTCTCCCAGGGTGAACCAATGTTCAAATGGGGGTCCTCTCGTTTCTCTCGAAAGTGTAGTCAGAAAGATAATTTCTCCGTCTTCGTATGGAAGAGGAACTCCCTCACCCGGAAAGAGACCGTGACTTAAGATTTATTTTAGACAACTCACCTCGAAAGATTCTGTTTGACCGGTCCGTTTCAGGTAAACTGGTGAAGGTCACCCCCGTAGTCTCTCTTCGGGTCCCTGGTTGACCTCAGGAAACACAGATCTCATGGCCGAGGGTGTCCGTGAACCCTCAAACCCCCTTCTCGTACATAAGACCCCCCACCCATAGACACTACTCTACTCCGGGGGACCACGGGAGGTTGGAGTCGAAAACGACTAGTGTTGGTGGATCGTCTTGGTGAGAACCCAACCATATTCGTCTCCCACGTAGGTGGCCCCTCCCAGTGACAGAACGACTCAACAGAGGACGAAGGGTAGCTTCGGACGACCCCCTCCCCTCCGACTACTACCACCCTTTACCGGGAGTGGGAGTGGGTTCGGTTAGGGGGGAAAGTTTTTAGTGGGAAGGTTGAGGAGACCGTTCTCGGAATGTCTCTTAGTCCCTTCGGAGACACACTCAACTAGTCCCTGTCAGACTCCCCTCCTTGCTTTCATGGACTCATGTTCCTACGGGACGTCCGATCTCACAACGACAACAAGTCAACGAGTCAACACAGACTAGGAAACACTGGGGTACCTGACGTCGTACGGTCCGAAGGGACAGGAAGTGATAGATAGAGGACCTCAAACGAGTTTGAATGTAGGTAACTCAGTCACTACAGTAGGTTGATAGAGTAGGAGACAGTAGGGGAAGAGGAGGACAGGAGTTAGAGAGGGTCGTAGACCCAGAAAAGGTGGCTGAGAAACGTAGTCCACCGGTTTCCTAATTTCGAAGTAGAAGTCGTAGTCAGGAAGGTCACTTATAAGTCCGAACTAAAGGAAATCCTAAATAGAGGAACGTAAACTTGTCTGAGAGTTCTTAGAAGAGGTCGTGTTGAACTTTTTTAGTTAAGAAACCACGAGTCAAAAGAAATGTCAGGTTGAGAGTGTAGGCAGGCACTGATGACCTTTTCGGTATCGAAACCGATATGTCTGGAAACAACCGTTTCACTACAGAGACGAAGAATTATGTGACAGACCCGAACAGTATCGAAAAGAACAGTATCGTCCAGTGCCACCGGGGTCACTTATCTACACCGTCAAGGTCTCTCCTCTAAGACCACGTCGACTTGTCCAGAACCACTCGGTGGGACCCACCCCACCCGTACCTTTGCTCTCCTGTACACTCCAACTCAGAGGTCCTCTTTCGTTTTCTGTCCTTTTCCTTAAACTGTACTTCCTATTTGTTTCACTTATTCGTTATGTATCTCATTCTCCACTGTCTATTTTTAACCGTGAACAGTGCCCGTGCACGGTAGATGAAGATTGTTCCCAATTTAGTGCACTACGACACCGAAGACTGAAAATTGTGGGGGACCTTCCTCAAGACCCACCTCTCGTCCTTCTCCTTGAGACACGAAACCCTTTTTACCCGTCTTGTCCGGAAACTTATCAACTTATAAAAGTCTTCGACTAAAAATACTCGGAATCCTCAATCTTCCCGAAGTCAAATCCACAAATGTTCTCTGTTTGTGACCGATAAATGGGACAAAAACGACAATAAAGGTAAAACCTCCCGTTTCTCCTCCGACTAACATTTAAGGAGTTGACCTCGGGTGGATAGAGAGCAAGTCCTTTACGTTTGGCCTTTGTTCAATATTCACAGGTCGGACTTCGGGTGAAGAAGCACAGGGTACTGTACGTTTGTCTTCCCGTCAACATTTACAGATTTGATCTCGGGTAGATTGAGGATGGAGTTCGGGTTAAATACATAGAAGAGTCTAGATTTTAGGAAGTATCACTACTGACGAGGAGTCCTGATCGTCTTTGGAAGATATTTATATACACGAACTAACGTACATAAGGGGGAAGTGGTTTCCCGAAGGGTCCACCGCGTGACCATTTCTTAGGTGGACGATTACGTCTTCCATGTTCTCTACGTCCGAGCTAGGGACCGAGCCCTTCAAGGGGACCTCTTCCTTTACCGATGGGTGAGGTCGTAAGAACGGACCCTTTAGGGTACCCGTCTCCTCGGACCACCCGGTGTCAGATACCACAACGTTTGTCAGTCCGTACTAAATCGTTGATTTGTCGTCGTTGGACATCCTCTTTGGTACCACAGAGGTGGGTCTCCCTGCTTTCCGACCAGCCGTGTAAAGATGGCAAGAACCGATACTGCAAGACACCGGTCTCACTGAATCTACGTCTCCGAGTCGTCCTTCTCCTTTCGGTAGTAGCGTACGTTGAACTGCAAGAGTACCGTCCTTCAGTCATTCAATATACTCTTAAGAGATCTCCAGTTCAACTGTCAGAGTAACACAAAACATCTCTATCGTTCCCTTTATAAAGTAAAGGACAAACCATACACAGTAAAACGGTAGACCTCGACTGTAACTGAATCACCTTAGCTGGAACTACCTCAGCAGAAGGTTTGGGTTCTCCGGTTATCGGATAATCTTCCGTGGACCACTAGTCGGGCACTTTCCTTCTCGTAGAGTCACTGGTACTTCGGCTAGTGTATACCTCCGTGGACAGTCGTGATCCTTACTTGGCTTGGCAAGAGTACCACCCTTGATGGTCTCCCGGCATTTGCACATCTCTATCTACCCACTACTTTAGGTCCACTCGACGCAGAGTTCCTGAGACCCGGGAACCCAGAATGGGAAGACATACGATGAATAATTATAAAAAAAAAACCGGTTCATCGTACACTCTAGAATCGAAGGGTTGGTCCCTGACTTGGGGACAGGGGACGAAACCTTCGACCCTCAAAATTGAAAACCTGATAGTCCATTCAGGGACATACGACGAATAACTAGGTAGGAAGATAAACGACGAATTGTCTCGACCTCGTCTCTGAGACGGTTGAGGTAAAGAACCTACGTGAACGGTCTCCCTCAGGAAAATCTTAAACGGTTTTTTCTTCGTAATCTCTCTTTGACTTCTCTCCCTTCCCCTTCTCCCTGTGGGGGGGGGCAAAAAGGGACAAGAACCGGCTTAACGAGGTCGTGTCGTAGAGACCCACAGGGGGTCCTGGTCTGTGGACACCTTACGGTCCAGACCTCACTTATATTTCCATAAATAAATTCTTCCAGATCTTACAGTAGGTTTTATACAAGTCGTCGAAGACTTTCTTCTGCTCCCGCTTATGATAGTGTCACCCGTTCTTGTTCCGGTCTTTCGGTCCAAGGAGGGACCAATACCTCCTACTTCGTAAGCCTCTGTTAAGTTCCTCTTTTTCGATGTTCGACAATTTTACTTTGTATTATGTTGGTACGTGTATGTGTTTACAAGTTGAGGTGGTCATTAATTTTTTTTTTTTTACCTTGTTTCTTAGTTATCACTTTACGGTAGAAGATGAACACATCTGTCAAATTACATCTACTATTTGTAACTAAGAGTCCTTTATTAATAACAATCCGTGTTTTATTTAATACATCACCGAAGAGATGACTATACAATAAATACTGTCACTTTTTCCATTCTGATATATGGATTATCTTACCACAATCAGTTAATAACATTGAACTGTTATACTTTATGATAAAACTGTAAATTTCCAGATTTAGTATGTAAATCTCATATACTTTACATGATACATCCGATTCAGATGATATATCTTATCATGGAAAGTTTACAGATTCAATTTTATTAGGACATTTATTCTTAGATAACTGTATATTTTTACGAACGTCTTTTTGTAATGAATTATTTTATCTTTTTCGTTTCAATTATTGTTCATCATATCCCTAAAAAGACAGTCAGGTCAACAATTCTGAAGCGGAAGGTTACGTCCCCCAAATCCAAGCTAGGGACCAGTCTCTCGATACTAGGGTGTACGGAATACCGGTTTCTTGGTCTTATATTTGTTGTCTTGGTTGTAACATTTTTAATTTATTTCTGAAATTTTTACCAGGTGTAGTTTTTTTGTTTGCAAGTGATACTAGGGTAACTCGATTTATGTACGCACATACACATACGTACATTTTCTTTAAAGAAATCTCCCATTAAAAAGTTTCAGGAGAACGGGTTCAGGGTGGGGTTTGGTTAGTTTAGTACTATTATTAAATAACCCCCTGAAGGGACCACCGGTTACGTCCCCTGTACCTAAGCTAGGGACCAGAACCTTGATCTAGGGTATTCGGTACCAGGTTGATTCGGGTACGTGGTGTTGATGACTCGGACTCGAGACCTCGGGTGTTCGACGTTGATGACCTCGGGTGAACGGATTTCGGGCACGAGACGTTGATGTCTCATCGGGACGGGTGGTGTTGATCTTTTTCGGGATCACGTCGTTGCTTCTGGGTCACGTCGGTTTTTATTTTTGTCGTTTAAAAAAAAAATTTCATGAATCACCATGAGTCCGGAGTCATTGTGGAGTCCTCTAATGGTGCATCAGTCCTAACGTTTTGTCACGACATTTGTGTGGAACAGAATTAGATGCGTGAGAAGAGATATGGAGATTTTAATTTTCACGATAAAGTTAAAAAAATAATTTAACCAAACTAAATTAATTAAAGTAGTTTTAAACCAAGGAAGACTAACTTAAATAAGAAAAGATTAAATTAAAAACTACTTAAGGTAACCTAGGGTCAACTAAAAAAAAGACACACACTTGTAAACCAGAAATCCTTTTGTCTGTCAAGAGTACCCTGTCCGAACACCGTCTCTTCAATCCTCGTGAAACGACCCAGCTCCACAGACCTTACAGAGACATCGGTAGGACTGGAGTGGACCCATTCGGTAAAAGGGGTGAGGGGTAGACTTCTTGTTTGACAGATAGAGACAAATAAGGTGGTACGAAAAAAAATTAAAAATAAAATACAAAACCGTCACGGTGTGTCGTGGGTCCTAGAATCAAAGGGTTGATCCCTAGCTTAGACACGGGGGACGTAATTTTCACATCTCAGAATTGAAAACCTGGTCGTCCCTTTAAGGGTGGTGGTTTGAAAAAAATTTCCTCATTCCCCAGTCCACCTAGTGTCGTATCGGTTCCCCAGACTCGACAGATCACCTGAGAGTGGAAACGTTCCTCCATCTAGGTTTACAAAAGTTTGTATTTTTTACCGTAACTTGTGGAGTCGTTTAAGTTGTACATCCCGGTTGTCATCCCACCTTCGGAGGACTTCTTGGGGTAGGCCGAGGTGGGTCGAACCAGGTTGAAGGCCCTGGGGAGGGTAGTGAGTCCCAGACAGACCTGAATGGTGGACGACGGACAGACACAAAGGTACCTCTGAGACAACGATTTCCCCTCCTTTTACTTAAAAGAGAGATGAGAAGATCCAAGACACCGACTGTAGGACATACGTCATTTTATAATTGTTCCCTTTTCTTTAAATTATTGCATTTATATGTGGAACACATACCCAAAGGGACCACCGAGTCACCATTTCTTAGGAGAACGGTCACTCCCAAGGGAGAGATCCAGTCTTTCTAGGTCTCTTCCTTTACCGTTGGGTGAGATCATAAGAACGGACCTCTTAAGGTACCTGTCTCCTCGGAGCACCCGACGTCAGATACCCCAGTTTTTTTCGGTCTGTGCCGACTTGCTGACTTGTTGTTGTTGTTATACTCGGGGTGTAAGACAGGTTACTCGAGTCATTCAATTACTAGGGACCCTGTACGAAAGACGTGTGTATTTTTTGTTATTAAACACCTGAGTCGAACTGGTACATCCCTGTTCTTTTGAGAGGACGGGTAGGACCTCCTCCTCGACTACTGCTTTTACACTACAGATGAGTTCTTTCTGTTTCTTCAAGAAAAGGGGGAGAGGTAGAAAAAGAGACTAATATTTTGACATCGGGTTATTTAAGAGTCCCGTATCGTAAAGAGTGGATTGACGGACATTTGGAGTGTTCGCAGGATAAGATTATTTAGTGAAGAATAGGTAGTGGAAAGAGAACGACTTAAGAAAAGACACGAATCTGTATTTCCTGATCCCATGGTCTCGAGAAACCTTGGGGGATTTCCTGTGGATTACCAAAGACTCAAACTCTTTATGAACAGGAAGGACCCTTGAACAATCTTCATAGTTGATGACTCAGAGTGAAGTCCGAATCCTTAATCACTGAGTTCATAAAAAATTGTATGAGAGGTCTACTAAGAACCTCACTTTTTTACCCTCTTGACGACAAAGAAAAAAAAAAAATTTAGTTCGTGTATCGTCAAGAAAAAATAACCTCACATGAACAAAATGTTACACTACGATGACAGAAGACATGTCGTTACACTTAGTCGATATACGTAGGTATATAGGGTAGGGAAAACCTAAAGGAAGGGGACGACAAACTTTTGTTACCAGAATTTTGGAATGACAAGTCATCTTGACCATTCCCTCTGAATCAAACTTTTGTCATGACTTCGAATCCGGAGTCTTCCACTAGGGGTAAGTCAGCGAGCTTCACTCCAGGTCAGTAACCAATAAAAACAAAACAAAACAAAACAAAAAAATTCAAAAGGACCACTAAGATTACGGTGGTCCAGTCTTTTAGAACCAAATTTTTAAAAATTTAACTTCCTATTAATGTTATAACACAACCAAGGACGGTATGTAGTAGTACCTAGTCGGTACCCATACATATGCATACAGGGGAGGGAGATCTCGGAGGGAGGGTGGTGAGTGGGGTAGGGTGGGGAGATCTAACAGCGTCTCGGGACCAAACTCAAGGGACTCTGTATACTTTTGGAATCAAAATTTTTCTTTCCACCAGAACTCGTCTTAGGAGATCTTCCTCGTACCTGTGTGTGTGTGTGTGTGTGTCTATGTGTGTGTGTGTGTGTGTGTGTGTCGTCCTCGAGGTCGACCGGGTCGTCTCAACGTCGTAGAAATTACAAATATTGCGTTAATTTAAGTACAGAAAGCAATCACTGGAAACCAATCCAACTTAGTGAAGGAAACCTTTATTCTCTTTTACGGAGGTAACAAAAATTGTTCCAGAGAAGTAGAAACTTTTGTAAAATGCTTTGCTGAAAACAGGCTAAACCTTCGGAGGTTGAAAGAGATCTAAAACAGAGATGACTGGATTCGTCTGTTGGTGTATTACAGTAACCCTTTTACGAACGAAATTACCCCTATAAAAAATGTAGTCTCAACGTTCACGAGAAGTTGAAGTCGGTGACACTAGGTGGGTGGGACGGGGATGGGGTAAAATACCGCCCCTACGACTCTGGGTCTCTCGGAGGTCTATAGAGCAACCCTCACTTGTCTTGTAAGTGTCGACTCGACCCTCGTCCCGGTTCGGGAACGGTGGGTGGGGTCCAAATAAAAAAGGTCTACTGTGATATACCCGTCATTTGTAAAGTGACCTTGAAAGGGATCACGTTAGCCTTTCACGTCCCGGAGACCCGCAGTCGTACGGGTCCAAGCTTAGGATCGAGTTGATCTACGGTCGACACTCTTAAAATTGTTCACTGAAGGAGAGAGATACGGAGTCAAAGGAGTAGACATTTTACCCCTAACCCTGAAGGGACCACCAGGTCACCAACTCTTAGACGGACGGTTACGTCCCCCTGTACTCAAACTAGGGGGTAGGCCCTTCTAGGGTGTACGACACCTCGTTGCTTCGGACACTCGGTGTTGATAACTCGTACACAAATCTCGGCGACGTCGATGACGGGGATGGGATCTCGGGTAGAGTCGTTGTTCTCTTCGGTGACGTTACTCTTCGGAGATGTGACGTCGATCTCTCACCGGGGGTGAACGACGTCGATCTCTTTCGGGAACGTCGTTGTTTCTGGGTCCTGTCGGTTTTTATTATTTATTTATTTAAAATGACCCCTACGTGTCTCAAGAACACCCTTAACTTCCATTCCGTGTGTCTTACTCGAACGCACATTCATTCGCTGTCAGGAAGGGTACCAGGTCCTCCACGAAACGGGGTAACAAAGACGTGGTCGAAGGTCGGGAAGAGAGTGAAACCGGAATGCAGGGGGAGGGCCACGAGGCAAAGAGACAGGACCCCCAGACACACGATTCGGTTTTTCGGACCTGGGAGTGTGGGGTTATCACCCTTTACGACGAATCATTTCACTCATCCATCTTCAAACCCTAGGCTCTCATCTCCTCCCGCGGACTTTACTCCTAAAAACTCATGAGAAAAAGCCTCGTGTCTGTATAACCATATGGGTCCGGTAGTCGTTTGGAACGGTTGACCCGACGAACCCTACTACTGGAACCAGGTCCTCTTCGAACTCGGGAAAGTTGTCACTAGGTTCGTAAGAGGTTGTAGTCTCTGAACCGGACCTCGTACCTCTGACGACGTCGGCACCAAACCGGGGATTACCCGGTATACTGTAGACCGACCTGTAACCCGAAGAGACTGGGTAAGAAGGGGAACCGGGTCGTCCATATCTGCCGAAGGTGGCCAATATGTCACGATACTGGAACAACGTTGACTAAGAGTGTTACTGACCATCACCCCCGTCTATAACAATAGGGTACACTACTTTCCTCTTCGGCTGAGAGTCCTTTTGAACGGGTTCCAACACCACATTATGTTCCTTCTCCGTGTCTTCTTCGTCGGGGGTCGGTGGGTCACGGTGGGACAAAAGAATACAGGTGGAGGTACCCGACTGGAGTACGGGGGACGAGAGGGGGAGTGGTAGGACCGGTTGGTCGGACCCGAAGAAAGGAGTCAGAAAGGAAACGGTACCTTCGAATGGAAAAAAGAGATGGTCCCGGATCAAATTCCGATCTGAACTTTTTTTTTAAAACAACTTATATCTATCAACTAAATTTTACAACACAACCATATTCCGTTATATTTAACAAGGTTATGAAACCGGTGGATTACGTTTCTCAACTGAGTAACCTTTTCTGGGACTACGACCCTTTATACCGTCCTCCTCTTCCCCCGTTGTCTCCTACTCTACCAACCTACTGTAGTGGCTGAGTTACCTATGCTCAAACTCGTTTGCGACCCTCTATCACTTTCTGTTCCTTCGGACCTCACGACGTCAGGTACCTTAACGTTTCTCGACCTGTACTGAATCGGTGAATGTTCTATAATTGGGATACTATCATCCGGGACAACCAACAGATAAAATATTTATCATCACACATATGAAAATTAGGGTCTGAGACTAAATAGGGGGTTGGGTTAAAGGGAAAGTCTTTGGTGTTCAAATAAAAGATACAGACACTCAGATAAAGACAAAATGTTTATTCAAGTAAACATAGATTCCAAATCTAAGGTGTTTACACTTATAAACAGACAGTCTGAATGAAGTGAACCATAGAACTAGAGATCAACGTATATATAATGACTTGTACCGTAATAAAGTAAGAAAAAATACCGACTCATCATAAGGTAACAGCCTCTTCCGTTACCGTGGGGTGAGGTCATGAGAACAGACCGTTTAGGGTACTTACCTCCTCGGAACACCCGACGTCAGGTACCCCAGACCTTCTCAGCCTGTACCGACTCGCTGAAGGGAAAGTGAAAAGTGAAAGTACGTAACCTCTTTCTTTACCGTTGGGTGAGGTCACAAGAACGGACCTCTTAGGGTCCCTACCCCCTCGGACCACCCGACGGCAGATACCCCAGCGTGTCTCAGCCTGTACTGACTTCACTGAATCATCGTCGTCATAAGGTAACATATATACAGGATGTAGAATAAATATGTAAGTAGACAGTTACCTGTAAATCCAACGAAGGTACAGAACCGACAACATTTATCACGACGATACCTGTATGCCCACGCTCATAGAAAAGTTACATATCAAAAGAGACCTATATGCGGGTCCTCACCCTAATGACCTAGTGTACCATCGCGATAAAAATCAAAAAATTTACTCCGATCTGAAATCTGTTTCACTAGGTCAGACCGGGTGTTACCCAAGTACGAAATGGTGACAGCCCTTTGATTTGTTTATAAATCGTTCTGAAGGAGTCTGCTTTACAGTCAGGCCTTCTCTTACTGACTGAGTACGTACTGTCTCCGAAGGCCATGGAACCGTCCAGTCTCTCTGTCGACGACGACAACTACCTCGACCGGGGACCTCCCACCTTCCCTGTGCCTTGATTCCTTCTTGACTCTCCGATTGGTAGTCCGCATGACGTGAGGTGAAAGACTGGAGTCGAAGAGGCAGACATGGCTTCCACTTAGATCCACGACCGACTGCGTTGTACACCGAGACCACAAGGGTAGGAGGAATTGTAGAGTTGTGTGTAACGACACCCAGACACATAAGTATCCTATACGACCACAAAGGGGGAGGTGAAGGGATGGAGGGAATACTCCTTAATGTTCAAGGGGTTTTTTAGAGGTTGGGGTGACAGAGAGAAGGTTATCGAAACTGTGTGAAGTCCGGAAAGGTTGAAGTGGGTCCGAAAGTGGTAGGACAAACGTAGAACGTCTGTCTCTTTGATCTTTGTCCTTTCGTTTTACAACCTAAGTCTCAGAAAGGACCACCAGGTTACCAACTCTTAGGTTGAACGTTATATCCTCTGTAGCCAAGTTAGGGATCAGCCCCTTGATTCTAGGGTGTACGACACCCCGTTGACTCGGACTCGAGAGACCTCGTTTCTAGGACAAACGATGTTGATTCTTTACTTCGTCGGTTTTTATTTATTTATGAAAAATTTTATTAACAACCGAAGTAGTTTATTTTGAAATCATCGTAAACCGACAGTCTGAACACCTCTCTCATGTTTCACCCACCCTAGAACAAGAGAGGAAGTTCCGGGGTCTAATTCTCTGTCAGTCGTCACCTCGGTCTACTCCCGGTGACCTCCCCTCCTTGGTTCTTGGCCTCCCAAAACCTCCTTCCTTGAAACGAGTCACACCTCTGTGGGTCGGTCAGTCCTCGACCGTCTCAGATAGGACTCACCGTCCAGGTCATTCCTTCCTTTTCACCCAGTGACACCTCACAACCAGAAGGAAAAGTAAATAACATGTTTGTTTATTTCGTCGTTGTTATCTTTAGTCCCCCTTTTTTTTATTTTGTTGGTGTTAAAAAAGGGGAATTGTGTAGTCTACAAAGATAAAAAGGTTCAGGAAAAGGTCCGGGACCACTGTAAATATGTTTTTACGAAACAACGTGATTTGTGTCGTCCCGGACTGAGACTTGAGTCGACAAGGGTGAGTCGGAGTGTATGCTCGTGCGAAGGTACAACGATGTGTTTGAAGTGGTCAAATTATCGACGTGGCACGTAGTGACCTACGAAAGCAGTTACGGAGGTTGTTATCTACTCAACATGCCAAAGGACTTCGATCACGTTAATAATTACCCTAAGTTTTCCAAATGAGTGAATAAGTTGTGACTTGAAGTACAATATAAAAAGAGTAAAGGAACTATTAAACCTTCCACTTTATACATAGTTAAGAAAATAACAGTCTAACATAGAGGAACACTTGGTTGATGGGGTTCTTCCAATTTAATAGAGTGAAGAAGTATGTCTCTTCCTCTTTACGCCATACTGTAGGGAATAAACGTCTTAGAATTTTCCTTACTATGTTTACATTCTGTTTTTCTCTGAGTGTCTGAATCTCTTTCTTGAATGCCAACGTACACAGGCTGAGAAACGTCGGGGTACCTGACATCGGGCGGTCCGAGGAGAAAGGTATCCTAAGAGTTCCGTTCTTATGACCTCGACCAAACGGTCAGGTAAGAGAGGTCCCTTAGAAACGGACATGTGTGACGATATAAATTTTACCCATCGGTTGTTCCTGTAGTTCCTTGAGCGAGTTACAGTACACCGTCGGACCTACCTTCCCCTCAAACCTCCTCTTACCTATGTACATGTACATACCGACTTAGGGAAATGACAGGTGGACTCTGATAGTGTTGTAACAATTAACCACTATGAGGTTATGTTTTATTTCAAATTTTTTTATAATAGAGTGAAGACACTTACTTTTTACAACGACGGTTTAGTCATTTCTTTATTACAACATCGGTAGGTAAGTAGTGTAATATTACCGGGGTTGTCACCCGGGACTCCCCTGAGCGCTCCTCTTTTATGTCCTACGACCGGGGTCTGTCAATCCTACGTATATTTTCCTTACTAAAAGTCACTCGGATGAGAGTAGAAGGGTATGTACGAGGACGATTCAACGAAGTCACTACGGGTTGAGAAACGGTGGGATACCTGCATCGGGAGGTGCGAGGAGACAGGTATCCTAAGAGGTCCGCTCCTATTGCCTCACCCAACGGTAAAGAAAGAGGTAGGGTATTCATCTTGTCACGATTTAAGCAATCGAACTCTCCAGACCAAAGAAATTAATCGCTATTAGAGAGAGAGAGAGAGAAAAAAATTGGGTATTACCCTTGTACTAATTGGATTGTTATATTTTATTAATGTATGTTAAACCACCCAGTTCGTCTTACTACCCCATTCACCTTCACGTACGTACGTGTACAAAAGTAGACGAGTCGGTCAGATACAGAAAACCAACCTCATAAATTAAATAAATGTAAGTTTCGCTTTCACTTTCACTTCAACGAATCATCGCAGGTTGAGAAGTTGGGGTACCTGACATTGGGTGGTCTAAGGAGGTAGGTACCTTAAAAGGTCCGTTCTCATGACCTCCCAACAGTAAAGGAAGAGGTTAAATGTAAATTCAATTAATAGTTATACATACTAGGATAATGGTAAAAGAATTAAACCCCCCAAATAAAAGACACCCATCCCGAAAAGGAAGAGAACAAAAGACGGATCTCTTCAAGAAAGTCGTAAACAACACTTCGACCAAACCACCTCAAGAGAATTAAAAACGAACAGACCTTTAGAAAACTATAAGGCTGATGGACCAGAAACAACGTTTTTGAGGATACATAGGACCGAGGAGGGAACGGAGAAACCTCGTCTTGGAGTCTAACAAGAGTCTCAGGACGTAGAGGAACCGAAAGTCAAGTCAAGTCAGCGAGTCAACATAGACTGAGAAACACTGGGGTACTTAGCGTCGTACGGTCCGGAGGGACAGGTAGTGGTTGAGAACCTTAAATGGGTTTGAGTACACGTAGCTCAGTCACTACGGTAGGTCGGTAGAGTAGGAGACAGTAAGGGAAGAGGAGGACGGGGGTTAGGGAGGGTCGTAATCCCAGAAAAGGTTACTCAGTCGAGAAACGTACTCCACCGGTTTCATAACCTTAAAGTCGAAGTCGTAGTCAGGAAGGTTACTTATGTGTCCTGACTAGAGGAAATCCTACCTGACCCACCTAGAGGAACGTCAGGTTCCCTGAGAGTTCTCAGAAGAGGTTGTGGTGTAAAGTTTTCGTAGTTAAGAAGTCACGAGTCGAAAGAAGTGTCAGGTTGAGAGTGTAGGTATGTACTGATGACCTCTTTGGTGTCTCGACTGATCTACCTGGAAACAACCGTTTCATTACAGAGACGAAAAATTATAGGAACCGAAATTCAGGAATTTTAAAGGTGGTTTATTTTGTATTGTGAGTTGTAAATCCAACACGAAAAAAAAAAAAGTCAACTGTCAAACAGTAGGGTTGTGGGAGACGAAATATGCATCTCTTTGTCCCGGAGACTCGTAAATTTATTCAACGGGTCCCTGAAAGGAACACCAGGCCACCAATTCTGAGGCGGAAGGTTGTGTCCCCCACGTCAAGCTAGGGACCAGCCCCTTGATTCTAGGGTGTACAGAGTACCGGTTTCTTGGTTTTGTATATTGTCTTACTATAACGTTGTGTAAGTCATTTCTGAATTTCCTTTTCTTTTAACGGGTTTACTGTGTCCCGTACTCCCCGACTCTGTCGACCGGCGTCTTGGACCTTAACGGAACGAGGTACTCCTCGACCTCCGACTACCCTTCAACTTAGTACCTGTGACCTCTAGTCGAAAAGAATTAAAAGTTTAAGCCAGTGAACGACTGAGAAACATGTGACTGTAGTAGGAGTGTTACAGACACCGAAGACCTCGACCTCTTAAAACGAGGAACCCTCCGGGGACTCTCGGAGACAGTGGGACTCACATCCACTGTGGTAGCCGACCACTGGTGTGTCCACGGTCATTACTCGCTCACCGACACGGGCGTATGTCCACGGGACAGAACGGCGAAGGAGTTCGAATAGTCGGTTCCACGACGTCTGGGATCGTTCGTGTCCAGTCCGCCCCTCCCTGACCGCAACACAAGATCTGTCCCAAACTGCCTCTCCTCACACACGTGACACAGACAGACCCACACATATGACCCCGTCCACTACGGAGGTCCGGACCACGACCCGTCGGTTGGGAGAGTAGGGTGACGTAGACCTGGTTTGTGACTCGCAGTCAAGTCTACCTCCGAGGACGTTTGTACCGGACAGTCAGGGGTGTATCACAGAGGGACCCGACCACCCGTCGGAGGTCGAAGGACGGACCCATGTCGTGGGACCAACTATTCGAACTCATGTATCCCATAGGACAATATTTTTGACTTAAATAGTAGAGAGACGTACGCACGATTCAGTAAAGTCAGTACAGGTCAAGAAACCGTAGGATACCTGACATCGGGTGGTCCGAGGAGACAGGAACCCCTAAGAGGCCCGTTCTTAGTAGAGAGATCTAAATTGATTAATATCGTTAAAATTCCAACTGAAGACTTAAAAATTAAAATATAACGAATAAATAATATCTCCGTGTTATTTATATCAAAGAGAAAAAAGAACACAACAAAGAAGAATCAAGGGATATCAGAAAAAAAAAAATTAAAAACCGGAGCGACCCAGAAACAACAACGTATGTCCGAGAGAGATCAACATCACGAACCCGAAGAATATCACCACCGAAGAGAACAACTCCTCGGGTCCGAGATCTCACGTCCGAATTATCGACACTACGTACCCGAATCAAAGAGACCCCGAACACCCTAGAAGGGCCTGGTCCCTAACTTGGACACAGGGGTTGTAACGTTCCGTCTAAGAATTGGTGACCCGGTGGTCCCTTCATATAAAAGATAAAATTTTTCACATTGTTTCGTGAGATGTCCATTGGGAGTGTTCCAGGGACCACCGCCCACTCACACCGATGAGTCTCGACCAAATAGAAGAGAGCGGAAACCCAAGACACGATGACCATTACTTTTAATTTCGGTGTAACGGAAAATTTATAAATAAATAAATAAATAAATAAATACTAGAGTGGACGTCCCGAACACCCTAGAGTCAAGGGGTTCGTCCCTAACTTGAGTTCCGAGGACGTATCCTTCGTATCTTAGAATTGGTGACCTGGAGGTCCCTTCAGGGTGTAGTGGAAAAAAATTCGGTGACTTTCGGATCTCATTCAAGGTAACAACAGGTCGGTGAGTCAACACAGGCTGAGAAACGCTGGGGTACCTGTCGTCGTCGTGCAGTCCGAAGGGACAGAAAGTAGTAGAGGGTCTCAAATGAGTTTGAGTACAGGTTACTCAACCACTACGGTAGGTTGGTAAAGTAGGAGACAACAGCGGAAGAGGAGAACGGAAGTTAGAGAGGGTCCTAGTCCCAGAAAAGGTTTCTCACTCAAGTCTCCCCTTACTATTCCTCCCGCTCCCCGGGGTTTCTCAGAGGAGAGACTCGAGTCTCCTCTGTGTCTGGTGCCTCCTGGATGGCCCTGTCACTCTTGGTGGGACGTCCCGAGACGGTCCGGTCTGTCTACAAACCTGCAGGAGTCCCCGGTCACGTCCCGTAGGTCCCCGGGGAACACTTCGTCATCATGACCGGTCCCCCAACCTTAACCCCTGTCCTGAGTTTTGCGAACTTGACTTACTCTTTACGTACGACCCCTCAAACGTGGGAGTCCTATTCCGTCTCCCACCGACTCGGTCGAGGGGAATCCACGACAAGACGATCTCTAAGACACGGACCTACTCTTACAACAGTTTTCCTACAGTGGGACCCAGTTCTTCTAGGGGACCTCCAGTACCGTTGGGTTAGGTCATAAGAACGGACCTTTTAGGGGACCTACCTTCTCGGACCGTCCGATGTCACGTACCCCAACGTTTCTCAGCCTGTGTTGATTTATCGTTTTGTTGTATTCGTTTTCACGGACCCCACCGCCGGGACGGACCCTATTAAACGCTAGGTGTGCCAAAAGTGCTGGAAGAGGTCCAAAAGAGGGAAGTAGGAGGTCCCCTGTCTTACCCTTACTCATTAACGTAGACTGAGGTGATACTGGAGTTGACCGTGTAGAAGAGTTCTTCTGAAAACAGACGACTGACGGGAAGTCCCCTCACACAAATATAAATACAGAGCAAATAAGAGGAGGAGTCACCCAACACCAAAAGGCCCTCTCTTCATGTAAAGCGAAATCCTATTTTACCTTTTAGGCTAACAAGTTATGAGTTATTTAGGGTAAAGGAGAGGAAAAAAAAAAAAAAAAAAGAAAACTTTCTACTCGACAAGTCCGTGCACTCCCTACTACTGACGAACTCTTTATGTTCCGAAGGCCATAACCACGGACCAGTGAAAGACACCATAGAACCGGAAAAGTAAAATCACTGTACTTAGGAGAGACGGGAATCCAAGTAGAGTGGTCTCGTAGGCAGACACAAGTAACTCGTGAGTCTAAAAATGACTGTCCGGGGTCGTACGTGAAACAGTGAAAGGTGAGTGCACGGAAGACGAAACCTTTATAACCTAATACAATCGTCAAAGGTCTCTACGACACGAGGAGGGTCCAGAAGTGTGCACGAAGACCGTAACGTTTCTTACGAAATAAAAGTAATGGATGGACCTGGTGAGGAGACGTAGGAAATTCGTACTCCTATCCTATAAGGACGACCGTGTCACCTATTCTTATCCGGCCGGTTACTTTCCCTGCACCCAGGAGTTAGGGATCAGGTCCTTCTACGGTGGACACGTGGTGTTGATAACCTCAGGTTCTCGGGATTGTGAGCTCACGGTGTGATTGTGAGCTCTTCGGGCCCGTGGATCTGGACACGAGACGTTGTTCTCTTCGGCGGCTGTCGTGTCTTAGACGGGGGTTAAGGGCTCTGGACTCAAGTTAGGAATCCACCCCTCATGAGGGACCTCTTCCGTTACCGTTGGGTGACGACATAATAACGGACTCTTTAGGGTACCTGTCTCCTCGGACCCCCCGATGTCAGGTACGCTAGGGTTTCTCAACCTGTGTTGACTCACTAAAAGGGAAAAAGTGAAGGTGTTTCCAGTTTATATGTGGTCGAAAGTTTCTGAATCATCTTTATCTTCTGACACTTTGTAAAGTCAGTACTAAAGTTACAGCTAACAGACAAATACCAACTCTACGGAATGAGAGTGACGGCATCTGTACCCAAGTTAGGGTCCAGTCTCTTCGACGTGTATGGTACGTCACACCGGTTTTTTTCACCTATATACATGCACATATTGACTAAGTGAAACGACATGCGGACTTTGATTGTTTTGTAATATTTAGTTGGTATGAAGTTATTTTTTAAAAAGATTTTTCTAAAGAATAAACTAGGGGTAACAGAGAATTGCTCCGTAAAGAGGAAGGAGGGAGTGAGGGAGGGAGGACTGTGGTCGAAGAACATAGAGTAAGGTAGACTCTTAGACTGGACGGGTGACAGAAGGGACAGTGAGGAGGGTATAAGTACTTCAGGGGAACCGAGAGACGGAAGGAGAGGTGGGAGTGAGGACGGAAGCAGGAACCACTGAGGTCATAGATTCGAAGAATGGAGGTTGGGTCGCGTCGGGAAGAGAGGGGTAATAGTGGGAGGACGGATCCTGACGAATTTAGTAAAGTTCGTAGAACGAGAGGAAAGTTGAATGAAAGATATTGGGGGGTTAGATTATTAAGAAACTGGACTTAGGGAGTTAAGGAGAGGGAGAAAAGGGGTAATTTTAAGGTTTTAGGGAAAGAAGGGAGCATAGAAACACCCAGTAATAGTGTTAGATAGGAAATTTTATAGAAGTCAAGGGAACAAGAAGGAAGGAGACAGTAGTAAGGGACCGTTTTGAGGGTAAGGCCACCTAAGGTGGGGGACCAAAAGGAACAGGAACGAGGGCTACGGGACTTACAGTGACCTCCTTTCGAGTGTTAGATCTACAGACGAGGTGAAACGAATAAACAAATAGACCAACGTGATCCAGAAACAACGACGCGAGTCCGAAAGAGATCGACTCCACAAGCGCCCGATGAGATCAACGGCATGGGTCCGAAAAGTGACACCACCGAAGAAAACAACGACTCGGACCCACCCCCGAAGTCATCAATACCACGTGCTCGAATCAACGGGACGTCATACACCCTAGAAGGGCCTGGTCCCTAGTTTGGACACGGGGGTTCTTAACAGTCCGTCTAAGAATAGGAAACCTGGTGGTTCCTTCGGACTGATCAAGTGAAATTTTCAGTATTGGCGTTCGACCTTGTCCGTCCGTTGTGGGGCACCGTTCAGGAAAAAAAGAAAATTCATTTAGTCGAAAAGAGAAGGAGTTCTACTGTTAAAATAATTCAGTCCGATGAAGGGGGAGGTACACGTAGACTCCTGGTCTACAGGTGACTCTCCGACACAGAAGGGAATCATGACAAAAGTCCTGGTGGGCACTCACAGGGACACCCCTGTCGTCAGACAAAACCCGATCTTGGTTGTACGTCTCGACTAACTAAGTACGTACTGGGTTCGTAGCCAAAAAGGAAGGAGGGAGTCGATACTCATCTCTTGGAGGAAGTCCTGCGACACCCACTCTCGATTACGGAACTGCGTAGTAGAGTCCTGAAGGGACCACGAAGTCACCGACCGTGAGACACGAAGGTGACGTCCACCGTCTCCAAGCTAAGGACCAGTCCCTTGATTCTAGGGTGTACGGCACACCACACCGGTTTTTTATGGTTATTATTTATTTTACGTTATTAAAATTTTTTTAGAATTTCTTTCTTTACGTAGTAGAGTCATGTCGTGTCTCTAATATCGGTTATAGAATATTATTTAAATTTACCTCATATTAGTCATTTTCTCGAAGAGACCACCGAGTCTGTCATTTCTTAGATGGACGTATACGTCCTTTGTGTCCACGTCAGGGACCCAACCCTTCTTTCCTTACCGACCTCTTTCCTTGCCGATGAGTGAGGTCATAAGAACGGACCTCTTAAGGTACCTGTCTCCTCGGACCACTCGATGTCGGGTGCCCCAACACTTCTCGTAACTTAGTCATACAACATGTGGGTTTTATTATATTATGACATTAGGTTGATATGACGTTATCTTTCTTTCCGTATTTTCTTCTGTCCTTCTTTCTTTCCTTACTTCCTTCTTTTTCCTTCCCTCCTTCTGTCGTAAAGTCTAGCACCGATCTGGATGACTTTGTTACATGCACGATTCAACATAACCTGAGAAACTCTGGGACACCTGACATCGGGTGGTCTGAAGAAACAGGTACCCTAAGAGGTCCGTTCTTATGACCTCACACATCGGTAAAGGAGGGGGTCCCCTAGAAGGGTTGGGTCCCTAACTTGGGCTCAGAGGACGTAACGTCCGACTAAGAAACGGTGTCTCGGTGAACCCTTAAACTTTGTCTTCGGTGGAATATTATCCTAGGGGGTCCACTCAGGTCATGTGTGGTTTCAAACTCTTCGTCAATATATTTTGTACGATAAGACGAAAATCTAATTTTCTTTCGTTAGGTAAAAATAATACCTCCCGACAACTATTACCGTCCTTAACACTGAAGTTCAACCATCGGAAATACAAAAGTAATTTAATGATAATATATAGACATTACGATAAAAGAATTAAAATAACACTGACATAAAGACTTACCAATACTTGAGAGACAAATATGTGAACTAACTTTTCAGAGACCTCTTTGTCAAGATTTAGAGAAAGGTAAGGAAAGAGAGGTCGAAATTTACCATGACTGGGAGAGAAACCCGAAGGGTCCACCACCACGATCACCATTTCTTAGACCGGAGATTACGTTCTCTATATTCTCCCGACCAAGGTAGGGACCCAACCCTTTTGGGGACCTCCTCCCGTACCGTTGAGTGAGGTCATAAGAAAAGTTAAAAAAAAAAAGTGAAAAATTAACTTCCTATTAACGAAATGTTTTGAAACAAAAGACAGTTTGGAATGAGGTCACAAGAACGCACCTCTTATGGTACTTGTCTCCTCGGACCGCTCGATGTCAGGAACCCCGGTGTCAGTCTGTGTCGACTTCGTTGAATCGTGTGTGTGTACTCGGAGACAAATTGTTTTACTTCGAAACAAAAAGTGTAAGTCAGTCGTCTGAAGGACTCCTAAATGTGACACTCACTACACCCTCCCACTCTACCCCTTATTTTTTGATGACTGTATCAAGGACAAAAGTCCCCCGAATGTCAAACATCGTCTTTCGATTATGTGGGTAGGTTCGTCGGTGTCTTGTTTCCTCTTACACCCAGTACCTTACTCTTACGAATCTGTTTCACAGGACACTAAGTCTCTACCCTCACCAGTGAAGGACGAGGACCCCACCTCCCTTCGACAAAAATATCCTCTCCTGTGTCTGTGTCATCGACTACCCCGAAATTAGTAATCCCACTACGACTACACAGAATTAATTCTCTAAACCAACAGTCCCCGTCTTTGAGTTGGGTGAAGGAGTAATTCCGTCTTTTCCTCTAAAAACCGTGTACCTTACGTATCTAAAAATTTTAAAGTAAAAATAAATAAATAGACAAAAACCGACACGACCCAACAGCATCGACACACGTCCGTCTTTCGTCCCAAAGGAGAAGCGACACCTCAAGACCGAAACAGTGACACCACTGAAGGGAACAACACCTCGTGCTCGAGATCCACGTCCTGTTGGAATTCCGTACTCCCGGTAAGTTTTAGACAACAAAATGTATGAAATTTTTTTTTCAGAAATAATTTAAACAATGTTATGACGAAGACAAAATGCGGAAACAAAGAAACCAGTGTTGAAGAGACGTAGTCTCTGACTCGCCCGTGAAGGACGTCACCTTCCACTTCAGAATTGACGACCTGACGGTCCTTTCAGGGAGTTTTAGACCAGAATTTAGTTAAAAGAGCCCCTCCCGGCTCGGTGTGTCGAACTCCCTAGAATCAAGGAGTTGATCCCTAACTTTCGTCCACGGGACGTCACCTTCGAGTCAGAATTGGTGACTTTGTGGTTCCTTCAGGGTTCGAAGAAAGGTAAACATGGGTGAACCCAGATATGTAGTCTATAAATAAGAAGATATGAAGACGGATACGACGAAGAGGATATACTTGTATAACCGGCTTAAGATGTTAAAACTTGAATTTTGGTTGGAGGAAAGGATTTTATCAGGGAGGGAAGGGGTCGTCGCGAGTAAGAAGATCCACGATAGAATGTGTGGGAACCTCAAGCTGTGAACATTGTGGTGAGTCCCTACTGGAAAAGTGTAAACGTAGGAGACTGGGGGTGTGTCTTTGGGTCAACGTTAGTGTTACTCACAAATGGGACATGGATTTTATTACTAATTTACAGAGCTACTTAAACTTTCGATACTGTGTTTCATCCGACAGAACTAATATTCCCTAGGGGTTTGAGGGTAAGACGGTTGATAACTTCTATTTCAAACTATATTAGTCTACGACACTCTCCTGTGAGACAAGATTGTGGTGGGTAGGTCGAAAAGGTCTCGGGACTACACCAAGAGGGAAACTGACTGGGGACTTAGGACGAGAGACGGTAGGTACGGGCGCCTCAGGTTTAAGATCGGGAACCTTGAAGGCTTTTCATGTTAGTCTGAAGGGTTCAACCGGGAGCACTAAACAAGAAGTCTGAGTTATAGTTCGTAAGAAAGTTCTCGAGAAGTCTTCCGTCCCACACTCCGACACTCGCACGAAGCCGGACAGACCTCGTTAGACCCATACACCGAGGTTTTACCGTGCATCGTGGGTCTACACCAGCCTGACCCTGTTCCTGTAGCTGTTCCTTTCTCGTTCTTATTAGTGGTCACCATAACTCCCGTGTCAACTCTAAAGCAAGTGCACGACACCAATCAGTATCGTCACAAGTCGTCGGGTACTGGTTCTTACCCTGTCCACAAACACAAATAGGTCCCGACCTCTGACCGTTCCTGCCTCAGGAACCTGTCTTCTCCTGAGGGACCACCAGACCACTAATCCAGAGACTCCCCTGTCCGAATCAGGGACCAACCCCTCGATTCTAAGGTGTTCGGTATACCGTACCGACTTTTTTTTCCACCTAAACAAGTCCGAAAGGAGAGATGTAAGAGTCGTGTCAAGTCAAGTCAAGTCAACGAGTCAGCACAAGCTGAGAAACGCTGGGGTACTTAGCGCCGTGCGGTCCGGAGGGGCAGGTAGTCGTAGAGGGTCTCAAGTGAGTCTGAGTGCAGGTAACTCAGGCACTACGGTAGGTCGGTAGAGCAGGACCCAGCAGGGGAAGAGGAGGACGGGGGTCAGAGAGGGTCGTAGATAAAGAGGAGGAATAAACCGTGTCGTTCACTATTCTGTGGAAGGTGTAATAAAAGGAATGTTATACAGCGAATTTTAACCTACGTAAGTACTAGGGAAATTGTCTCTGACGTGTTCTCCTGTATTATTTGAAACAGAGGAGTCTGAAAGTCTTGACTTCACCTCAAAGATTCAGTAGATACTGATCCCGAGAAGACGTTCACACACTCTTAGTCCGAGGGTCCAACCCACGGTACTTCCTATCCTTACCCGGAAGATCTGGAGATGACAGTCCACCTTCTTATACCCCCCACCCCTGACCGTGCGTATACATTTGGGAGGGAATGATCTAACTGGTAAAGTTTCTTTTTCTTACCACTATTAATTTCGTCCTCATTAAACAAGTAGTATTTCCTTTTTACAGATTGATAGTCTCAGAAATTTGTTGTAGTGTTGTTTCGGTTTGTGACTGGCAGAAACTTTTTCGTTTGACGTGGACTGATCCTTTATTACGGGGAGTTCTCCCACTCTGGTGATGTATACAGTGTCCCTGTCATACTGGTCTAGTCTCCCGAAAACCTACTTAAATCTTCTTCTCCCTCTACCTCAAAGACCGCGAGATCACCAATCCTTAGGTGCGAAAGTAGTGTCTCCCGAGTTCCTTTATTTTAGGATGTTCGAGACACCACACCGGTTTTTTTATTTAGTTACTATTAAAATTTTTTTCTTCTTCTCCCTCTGTTTTTGTCTTTTGGGCACTTTCGTCAATGACACCTTCTGTCCAAGTGCATATGTCTTTCTCGGTACACTAAATGTACTCTGATAATAAACTTTCTAAAATGCACCATAACCTCTTCTGAGAACTCTCAGGGAACCTGTCTTTCTTTTAGTTTGGTCAGTAAGGATTTCCTTTAGTTAAGACTTATAAGTAACCTTCCTGCCAACAACTTCGACTTCGAGGTTATGAAACCGGTGGACTACGTTTCTCGACTGAGTAACGTTCTCTGGGACTACGACCCGTTCTAACTCCCGTCTTCCTCTTCACCCGTTGTCTCCTACTCTACTAACCTACCTTAGTGACTGAGCTACCTGTACTCAGACTCTTTTGAGGTCCTCTACCACTTCCTGTCCCTTCGGACCACACGACGTCAAGTATTCCAACGTTTCTCAACCTTTACTCGATCGTTGCCTTGTTGTTAGCGATTCAATACAGGTCGAGAACACTGGGGTGCCTGACAATGGACGGTCCAAGGAAACAGGCACCTTAAAGGGTCCGTTTTTGTGACCTTACCCAATTATAAAGGAAGGGGTCCCCTAGAAGGGTCGGGTCCCTAACTTGGACTTAGAGGTTGCAGATTACGTAATTATCCGTCTGAGAAATGGTGACTCGGTGGACCCTTCTGAGCTATACCTAGTGTCACCTCACATTATTTACGTTGGAACGTTCTTGTCCCACTAAACCACACTGTCCTTGAGTTCTATCCTTATACTTCTAAGTTTTCGTATATGTGAAAAATTAACTGGCAAATATACCCTTTAACCTGATCACGATGTCTGAGTGTCTCGTACTGGTATCTGACTCCCGGTCCTTGACGTGGCCCGGGACCTCTATCCTACTATAAACTCTGTTTGTCCCAAGGGTGGGAGAACCTCCAAGGTCCGATCACCCCGACTTCCATCTCTCCCATCGCATAAATTCCTTAACTTTCTTCTAAGAGTACTCCATCCCGTACTAATCTCTGTTGTAATCTCTTCTATTTCTTGAGTCTCCGGTATACTTCCTCAAATCTGGAATGAGAGTTCGATCTTCCGTTCCTCGACGATGTCAGAGTCGGGGTCTCTACCGTAGAAGGTGGTTTGACACTCGTCCGAGGGTCGATGATTGGAGTAGAAGGACTCTAGGATCTACCAACTGTAGACGGTCCTCCCAGTGTCGGACTCTAGTCGAGAGGTCTCCTTTGGATGTCGCCACGAGAGCGTCGAGTGTACCCTTTGGCTCACCAACCCTGATCCCACCACTAATTCTACGAGCCGGGTGGACCCTGTCACGTGAGTGGTTCGTGGACCAACGGACTCGACGAGACTGGACCCTTCCCGTTTTTGGTGTGTGGGTTGGGTGTCTCTGACTTGGTCTGACATAGACTCTCAGAGGACACCTCCATGTCCAGTCGTCACCGATGACGTTCCCGAGACCCACGTCGTCTGGACCCATACCGTATTCGGGAGAACCTCCTCCAGTTGTAATTGGGGTGGTAGCTTGGTGACTTGATTGTGTCCTGACTGAGAACCTCCCGTATGTGTTTTGGAACACGTGTGGTCCTGGGTCCTCTTTCCTCGTCACTACGGTGTTCTCCGACCGGGTCTTACGGGTGCTCACAGGTCCTCAGAGGTCGCCTCCACACCCAACCGTCACCGGACGAAATCCCAGCCCCCGTGACTCACAACGTCAACACGGACCCGGGAAAACTTCCTCCAACGGTAATAGAAGTAATGGAGGCAGTATCAAACCGGAGTCCAGTTCGTTGTCCCTCCCTTGTGTCGGGGTGGGTAGTTGTCTTTTAACCTAATTTCTAAACGACTCGTACCGGGCATTAGGTTCAGATACGGGGTTGGTCATTACGACTTCTTCGACTTCAACTTGCCAAAATACTTCTGGATGTTCTGGAAAATCTTGATTGTGGGTTTTTTCTACAGGAAAAGTAATATCCCCTGACCTTACGTTTTCATCCTTCAGTTCTTTGTGGACCTCATTGTCCGTTTAAACCGGAACCTTACGCCTTACTTCGTCCCGTTTCTGATTATCTCAAAACGGTTCTTTTACGTGACCAGTATCGTTTGTGGGAGAAGGTTGTTGTGTTCTCTTCTGAGATGTGTACCTGTAGTGGTCTACCAGTTGTGGCTTTAGTCTGACTAATATAAGAAACGTCGGTTTCTACCTCTTCGAGATATGTCAGTTGTTTTTGTTCTGGTCCTCGACTGACACCGAGTCTAGTACTTGAGGAATAATGGTGTAAGTCTTACTTTAACTTCTTTCATCCCTTTTGGCGATGTGGTAAGTCCATACTGGATTTAGTTTAGGGAATACTAATATGTCACCTTCACTCTTTATCTAAATTCCCGGATCTAGACTATCTATCTCACGGACTACTTGATACCTTACTCTAAGTACTGTAACATGTCCTCTGTCCCTAGTTCTGGTAGGGGTACCTTTTCTTTACGTTTTTTCGTTTTACCGACAGACCCCTCCGGAATGTTTATCGACGCTTTTTTCTCTTCACTTTTCGTTTCCTCTTTTCCTTTCTATATTCGTAGACTTACGTCTCAAGGTTTCTTATCGTTCTTCTCTATTCTTTCGGAAGAAGTCGCTAGTTACGTTTCTTTATCTCCTTTTGTTGTCTTACCCTTTCTGATCTCTAGAGAAGTTCTTTTAATCTCTATGGTTCCCTTGTAAAGTACGTTTCTACCCGAGCTATTTCCTGTCTTTACCATACCTGGATTGTCTTCGTCTTCTATAATTCTTCTCCACCGTTCTTATGTGTCTTCTTGACATGTTTTTTCTAGAAGTGCTGGTTCTATTAGTGCTACCACACTAGTGAGTAGATCTCGGTCTGTAGGACCTTACACTTCAGTTCACCCGGAATCTTTCGTAGTGAGACTTGTTTCGATCACCTCCACTACCCTAAGGTCACCTCGATAAAGTTTATGAACTTTCTACTACGACACTTTCACGACGTGAGTTATACGATCGTGTAAACCTTTTGTCGTCACCGGTGTCCTGACCTTTTCCAGTTAAAAGTAAGGTTAGGGTTTCTTTCCGTTACATTTTCTTACGAGTTTGATGGTGTGTTAACGTGAGTAGAGTGTACGATCATTTCATTACAAGTTTTAAGAGATTCGGTCCGAAGTTGTTATACACTTGGCACTTGAAAGACTACAAGTTCGACCAAAATCTTTTCCGTTTCCGTGGCCTCTGGTTTAACGGTTGTAGACGACCTAGTACCTTTTTCGTTCTCTCAAGGTCTTTTTGTAGATAAAGACGAAATAACTGATACGGTTTCGGAAACTGACACACCTGGTATTCTTTGACACCTTTTAAGACTTTCTCTACCCTTATGGTCTGGTGGACTGGACGGAGAACTCTTTAGACATACGTCCAGTCCTTCATTGTCAATCTTGACCTGTACCTTCTTGTCTGTCCAAGGTTTATCCTTTTCCTCACACAGTTCCGACATATAACAGTGGGACGAATAAATTGAATATACATGCAGTACTCTTTGCGACCTGACCTTCTTTGCGTTCGACCTTAGTTCTAACGGCCCTCTTTATAGTTATTGGAGTCTATACGTCTACTGTGGTGGAAATACCGTCTTTCACTTCTCCTTGATTTTTCGGAGAACTACTTTCACTTTCTCCTCTCACTTTTTCAACCGAATTTCGAGTTGTAAGTCTCTTGCTTCTAGTACCGTAGACCAGGGTAGTGAAGTACCCTTTATCTACCCCTTTGTAACCTTTGTCACAGTCTGAAATAAAACCCCCCGAGGTTTTAGTGACGTCTACCACTAACGTCGGTACTTTAATTTTCTGCGAATGAGGAACCTTCTTTTCAATACTGGTTGGATCTATCGTATAAGTTTTCGTCTCTGTAATGAAACGGCTGATTCCAGGTAGATCAGTTCCGATACCAAAAAGGACACCAGTACATACCTACACTCTCAACCTGACACTTCTCCCGACTCGTGGCTTCTTAACTACGAAAACTTGACACCACAACCTCTTCTGAGAACTCTCAGGGAACCTGACGTTCCTGTAGGTTGGTCAGGTAAGACTTCCTCTAATCGGGACCCTAAAGAAACCTTCCTTACTACGATTTCGACTTTGAGGTCATGAAACCGGTGGAGTACACTTCACAACTGAGTAACCTTTTCTGAGACTACGACCCTCCCTAACACCCGTCCTCTTCCCCTTCTGTCTCCTACTCTACCGACCTACCGTAGTGACTGAACTACCTGCACTCAGACTCACTTAAGACCCTCAACCACTACCTGTCCCTCCGGACCGCACGACGCTAAGTACCCCAGCGTTCCTCAGTCTGTACTGACTCCCTGACTTGACTTGACTCGTACCGGGGCAGGTAGTCTTGTTCTAAGTCAAAGGGGGAGTCAGTAGAGAGGGTAGTCCTTCGAAAGTATTCGGAGAATAGGAATAAATATCCTCCCGTCTGTCTTACTATTAGTGTCAGTGTCTTGTGAAAGGTTTGACTAGTGTGACTGGTGTCGGAACAGATCGAGTCACTTTGATACTCGGTACGGTACCTCCCGGTAGGTTCTGTCTGTCCAGTACCACCTCTCAAGACTGTTTTGCACCAGGTAACCTCTTCCCTTACCGTTTGGTAAAGTGATAGAACGGAACTGTTGGCGTACTTGTCATACTTTTCCGTTTTTCCACGAACCGGCATCGTGGTAGAAAACTCTTTGGAGACGTGGTACTCTCGTTTCACCTCCTTCTTCTGTTACGCGTCCGACTTCGTGTTTTCTTCTTTCTGTTCCGTCTCCAGGTTCGTTTGAACGTAGGGCACCTTCGGTGTCTTCGTCTTAGTTCCCTTCGGTCTCCGGTCCCTGCGACCATGTTTAACACCTGACGTACGGACGATAGATCTCGAAGAGTTACCTAGACCTTGTAGATACCGGTAAGACTAACGGAACTGGTGGAAACTCTCTGGATGGAACGAGTATAGTTTCGACAGGGAAAACCAGGAAACGGGACCTGGACACTATTGATATCTGATCAAGAGAAGAGTCAACACCGACTTACATTGCACATGTTATTTAGTAGAGAAAACGACAGAATCGACTTCTTTTTTTGTCTTTTCCGTTTTTCCACACTGTGACTTTCTACTTAAGGAGTTCAGTCATCCTCGGGTTATACGACGACCTCTACTCACCTCTTTATTGAAGTCCTTCCTACTTCTCTGCCTCGGTCTCGTTTTTGTTGTGGGTCAACATCAACACTGCCCACTACCTTTGGTTCAGGATACGACATTTCTCGTTAAAACGTATCCTTGGACCTTACAATCTAGGTACTTAGTTACGTTTAACTTTCACCAGTTTGTCCTCTACTGTTCTCACTTGCAGCTGTAAAATCCTTAGTCATTTGATTTTACCTGACCTTACCCACTTAAATTGAGTCTACTCGTAATATAGATGGTGACACCCGTTCTTAGGGAATCTTCTTTGCCTCATCGGTAGTGTCAGTTGGTTTCTCGGACTTTACGTCATGAACCTACGTTAGAGTTTTTCTGTCTTACTAGAGACAAGTGAAAGTTCCGTTTGGTAAGTTATAGTGTTATTAGGTTCAGATACGGGACTGGTCATCACAACTTCTTCGACTTCGACTTAACAAAATGCTTCTGGATGTTCTGGAGGATCTTGATTGTGAGGTTTTTCTATAGGAAAAGTAATATCTCCTGACCTTATGTTTTCATCCTTCAGTTCTCGATGGACCTCATTTTCCGTTTAAACCGAGACCTCATGTTTTACTTCGTCCAGTTTCCGATTGTTTCAAAACGGTTCTCTTACGTGACCAGTATCGTTTGTGGGAGAAGGATGTTGTGTTCTCTTCTGAGATGTGTAGCTGTAGTGGTCTACCAGTTGTAGCTTTAGTCTAACTAATATAAGAAACGTCGGTTTCTACCTCTTCGAGATTTTGTCAGTTGCTTTTGTTCTGGCCCTCGACTGACACTGAGTCTAGTACTTGAGGAATAACGGTTTAAGACTCAATTTAACTTCTTTCATTCCTTTTGGTGATCTGGTAAATCCATACTGGATTTAGTTTAGGGAATGCTAATATGTCACCTTTACTGTTTATCTAAGTTCCCTAATCTAGACTATCTGCTCATGGGCTTCTTGATATCTGTCTTCAAGCACTGCAACATGTCCTCCGTCACTAGTTCTGGTAGGGGTTCTTTTTCTTTACGTTTTTCCGTTTTACCAACAAACTCCTCCGGGATGTTTATCGACTGTTTTCTTCTCTTCGATTTCCGTTTCCTCTTTTCCTTTCTATATGGGTAGACTTACGTCTCAAGGTTTCTTATCGTTCCTCTCTATTCTTTCGGAAGGAGTCGCTAGTTCCATTTCTTTATCTCCTTTTGTTATTTTACCTTTTCTGATCTCTAGAGAAGTTCTTTTAGTCTCTATGGTTCCCTTGTATAGTACGTTTCTACCCGTGTTATTTCCTGTCTTTACCATACCTGGATTATCTTCGTCTTCTATAATTCTTCTCCACTGTTCTTATACATCTTCTTGATATGTTTTTTCTAGAAGTACTGGGTCTATTGGTGCTACCACACTAGTGAGTGGATCTCGGTCTGTAGGACCTTACGTTTCAGTTCACCCGGAATCCTTCGTAGTGATGCTTGTTTCGATCATCTCCACTACCTTAAGGTCAATTCGACAAAGTTTAGGATTTTCTACTACAACACTTTCACGACGTCAGTTATACGGTCGTTTAAACCTTTTGAGTCGTCACCGGTGTCCTGACCTTTTCCAGTCAAAAGTAAGGTTAGGGTTCCTTTCCGTTACGGTTTCTTACGAGTTTGATGACGTGTTAACGTGAGTAGTCTGTGCGATCGTTTCATTACGGGGTTTAAGAGGTTCGGTCCGAAGTTATCATGTACTGGTACTTGAAGGTCTACAAGTCCTACCTAAATCTTTCCCGTCTCCTTGGTCTCTATTTTAACGGTTGTAGGTAATCTAGTAGCTTTTTCGTTCTCTCAAGGTCTTTTTATACATAAAGACGAAGTAACTGACGTGGTTTCGGAAACTGACACACCTAGTGTTATTTGACACCTTTTAAGAAGTTCTCTACCCTTATGGTCTGGTGGACTGGACGAAGGACTCTTTAGACATACGTCCGGTTCTTCGTTGTCAATCTTGACCTGAACCTTGTTGTCTGACCAAGGATTATCCCTTTCCTCATGTAGTTGGGATATATAACAGTGGAAAGAATAAATTGAATTCACGTTTCATGTAGTACACTTTACGGTCCGACGTATTTCGTGTTCGACCTTAGTTCTAACGGTCCTCTTTATAGTTATTGGAGTCTCTACGTCTACAGTGGTAGGAATACCATCTTTCACTTCTTGTCGATTTCTCGGAAACCTACTTTCACTTTCTCCTCTCACTTTTTCGACCGAATTTTGAGTTGTAAGTCTTTTGATTCTAGTGTCGTAGGTCACGGTAGTGAAGTACCTTTTATCTACCCCTTTGTTACCTTTGTCACTCTCTGAAAGGAAAAACCCGAGCTTTTACTGACGTCTACCACTGACGTCGGTACTTTAATTTTCTACTAACGAGGAACCTTCTTTTCGATACTGGTTCGATCTATCGTCCGATTTTTCGTCTCTGTAATGAAATTTTTGTTTCCAGACACATCAGTTTCGATACAAAAAAGGTCATCAGTACATACCTACACTCTCAACCTGATATTTCTTTCGACTCACGACTTCTTAACTATGAAAACTTGACACCACAACCTCTTCTGAGAATCTTGGAATTTGTGGTTCCTCTAGGTGGGTCAGTTAGGATTTTCTTTAGTCAGGACTTATAAGTAACCTTCCTAACTACGACTTCGACTTTGAGGTTATGAAACCGGTGGACTACACTTCTTGGCTGAGTGACCTTTTTTGACTACGACCCTTTCTAACTTCCACTCTCCTCTTCCCCTGTTCTCTCCTACACTACCAACCTACCGTAGTGACTACGTTACCTGTAATCAAACTCATCCGACGTCCTCAACCACTACCTGTCCCTTTGTACCGTACGACGTCAGGAACCCCAACGTTTCGCAATCTGTACTGACTGACGGACTTGATTTGACTTGAGTACAGTTCCCCTATAGTGGTTTTCAAGTTTCGTCCCTATACTGTACTAGTTTAAAATATACCCTGTTCTTTACTTCGTCTCCGATCTTCGACTCTACCGTCGATCCGTTCTTTCCTAATATCGGACCCAAGTGTTCGACCTTAGTTCTAACGGTCTTCTTTATAGTTATTGGAGTCTATACGTCTACTGTGGTAGGAATACCGTCTTTTACTTCTTCTTGATTTTTCGGAGAACTACTCTCACTTTCTCCTCCCACTTTTTCAACCGAATTTTGAGTTGTAAGTCTTTTACTTCTAGTGCCGTAGACCAGGGTAGTGAAGTACCGTTTATCTACCCTTTTGTCACAGTCCGAAATAAAAAAACCAGAGGTTTTAGTGACGTCTACCACTAACGTCGGTACTTTAATTTTCTACGAATGAGGAACCTTCCTTTCAATACTGGTTGGATCTATCGTATAAGTTTTCGTCTCTGTAATGAAACGGCTGATTCCAGACAGATCAGTTCCGATACCAAAAAGGACACCAGTACATACCTACAGTCTCAACCTGACACTTCTTTCGACTCGTGGTTTCTTAACTACCAAGACTTGACACCACAACCTCTTCTGAGAACTCTCAGGGAACCTGACGTTCCTCTAGGTTGGTCAGGTAAGACTTCCTCTAGTCAGGACCCTAAAAAAACCTTCCTTACTACGATTTCGACTTTGAGATCATGAAACCGGTGGAGTACACTTCTCAACTGAGTAACCTTTTCTGAGACTACGACCCTCCCTAACACCCGTCCTCCTCTTCCCCTTCTGTCGCCTACTCTACCGACCTACCGTAGTGACTGAGCTACCTACACTCAGACTCACTTGAGACCCTCAACCACTACCTGTCCCTCCGGACCACACGACGTTAAGTACCCCAGCGTTTCTCAGCCTGTGTTGACTCGTTGACTTGACTTGACTTGATTCCACCCCGATCACTCTTTAATCTAAGCCGTTATGGGTCCAGTCAATGTTTATCTTTCACTTTTTCTTCTTCCTTAGTTTCTTTTATAGTTTTAAAGACCGAGACCGAAGAACGGACACGGTAAGTGCTACAACTCTTATATTCTCCTCATTACCGAGTCACCTCACCCCCGGAACCCTTTTTGACTCGAGTCAACACCTGTGCAACTGACCTTTCCGAGATACCTAGTTAGTCTACCTCTACAAACCTTCCGTTCCCTTTCTCGTCAAATTTCTACACTCCACTCGTCACCTGATCACAAGTTCTGATAGGTCTCTCTTTCTTCGACGGTCTTACTATCATACGTAAACGGATACAGACACTTTCTCTTAACCTTCGTCTAACGTGTCATCCCTGGAAAAATTTTTTTCAAGACTAAACCGGCACAACAGAATCAACGTCGTACTTCCTTGAAATCAACGTTACGTGGAGAGATTGACACCGTGTGTCCGAAGTCTCGTGAGTTCAAGTCAAGGGGTGGGGGGTGGTAGACCCTAGAATCAAAGGACTGGTCCTTGATTTGGACCCTGGAAACGTGACGTCCCGTCTAAGAATTGGAGACCTGGTGGTGCCTTCAGAGTTCATCCATGGATAAAATTATAATTAAGATAAGTATGAGTAAGGTGTTGTAAAAAACGAAATTAAAAATTTTTAAAATAATTAAATAAAGAAATAAAAACGTGGTACGGTCGTACACTCTTGAAAGGGTCCCTAGTTTGGACACGGGAACGTCATTCTCGTGTCTAACAATTGGTGGTCTGGTGGTCCCTTCAGGGTTGGAAAGACAAAAAAAGAAAGAAAGAAAAAAAAAAATTATTTATTTAGATATTCCCAAGTTACAAGACCTCCAAAATCAGACGGTTTAATTCTTGTATTAACGGAAGAACCCCCTGTAACGTCTGTAGTTCTCGATTTGCCTCTTACCCCTACAGATAGTCATAAAGTTGCTTTCAACTATAGTAATAATATTTATAACCACAGGGTCAATAACTACCTCTTTACTGCCTGGAATTTTCACATATAGGGACCGAGAAATAAAAAGAAAGAGAAGATGAGTCCAACCCCTTTTAGAAAAGGATCGTAAAAGTGAGTGTATCTAAAAGTCTCTGGGTTCCTTGACGTCTGCTAGATCGGAGAGGGAGAAAAAAAAGTCAACGTCGTAGGATTGGTGACCTTCCCTTCAGGGAGGTCAGAGAGAATCTTGACGGTTAACCACTATTCAAGTGTACGACATTTCTGTTCTGTGTCGCGAGCCCAGTTCTTTAAGAGAACTGCATAGTTCTGAGAATTCTTACGTAGAGTACCAGAGGACCCAAATTCGACATAGAGTCTTTAATCACCGTACGTTTAATAAACTGAACCAACAAACGTACTTTACAGGAACGGTATGAAGTCCCGTATGGTCTATGTTAGTATGGTATTAATGTCCCCTCGAGACCCCTGACCGAAGTTAATTGGTTCGACGAAGAGTCAATAGTAATATAATAGGTATAAATATCGTAAACTGTAAAGGTGTCACGAGAAATTAGTATAACGTACACCCAACGGAATTAGATTTAGAAAGGCGTATGAACCCTACGACCGACAAGGACAAGAGACATAGAAGGTCTACCTCTTTCATCCGTTCCTGGTCATAGGTCACTATCTTGGTCTCTCGACGTCTGAGTCCAGAAGACCCGTCCGGTCACCACCAATACGTAAATAAGACTTGAAGTCTCCGGACGACCTATTCCAGCCCATCCAGTCACCCTACTATTCTGTGACTTGATTTCCGTTTCTGTGACAGAAATAAAAATTTTATGACTAAAGATACATACATAAACTAGCACCACCCAGAGACAACGACGTCTGACCGAAAAAGATCAACCCCGCTCGTCCCCGAGACGAGATCGAAGTCACGTGTCTGAGGAGTAGCGACACCGGAAAGAACATCGTCTCACACCCGAGATCACGCATCCGAAGCCCTCAACATCATGTACCCGAGTCACACACCAAGTCTCCGAGATCTTATGTCCGGGTCACCAACGCCGTGTGCCCGAAGGAACGAGGTACCGTGCGTCCTAAAAGGGTCTGGTCCCCACCTTGACCACAGAGAACGTAAGGTTCCGTCTAAGAATTGGTGGCCTGGTGGTCCCTTCGGGTTTCTGTACCAGAAATCAGGTTTCCAGACTCCTGACCTGAACGGATCTCGTTACGCTAGAAATTTCGACTCACAGGATCGTTGGTGACAAGATAGTTCTGTTCTCAACATCCCAAAGACGATGACGGTTTAACTCAATTGAGGTTGAAAACACCCAGATTTCCAAGAGATCAGAGAGAACCAACCTGTCAAATCGAACCCGTCCCGTCTCTCCCAACAGACTTTACCTCTATGGTTTATATCCTGGGGTGGGAGAAGACGGACGACGAAGGAGGGTATCGAACTCGGACCTGAGATTGACGTCTCTAAGACTGTTTCAGAAGATAGACAAGTACTTGCCTATTGTAATAGTGAGACTAGACGTACGTCGTCGGGGTGTCTTTTGTAGCTGCGATGAGTGTCGTGTGTCAACAGTGTACCTCAAACTGCACGTATGAAAACGTACATCTAGATACTAACAGAAACCGGTCAAAGGAGGTCTAGGTAGATCTTTACTGAAGGGAGACAGTAAGGTGTAGTCTAAGTGTTTCTTCTGTTGGTGAGGAGAGTTGAGAGGTCGTAAAGAGAGAAAGTGACATTTAGTGTTTAGAGAGTAGATTCAAATACCTATATCTTTAGTAAACTAATGTCCCTACTTAAACAATCTTTCTAAAAAAACGTGACTTACACTTTGGTTTACTTACAATTTCACACACTAAAGGGGTATGTGGGGGGGACTAAATAAATTGTAATACGAATTCAAAACAAAAGAGAGTGATCTACTCATTAAAATTTCTTCTTATTGGACAGACTCTAAGGAAGGATTTCGAGTCACAAACTAGTCCGTGATGTCCGAGTAAAATATTTCCGTAATGAGTCAGTTCACAAAAAAAAAAAGTCACTTACCGAAAGGGTCTTGGATTGGTCCAGGAGTGAACTGGATATCAGTATGTAACAGTGTGTGAGGTTCCGGGACAAGGTTTGGAGTCGTAAGAAATAAAAGAAATAAAAATTAACCTCCTATTAACGAAATGTTACAACAAAACCAAAGACGACATGTTATTCCACTTAGTCGATATTCATATGTATATAGGGGAGGGAGCTCAGAGGTAGGATGGGGGTCGAAAGGAACAATTGGGTAACTTAGGAAACCTCCTTCTATTGGTGGTCGTTTTGAATGACTGGTCGACTTCTTGAGGAAGTTGGGCAGATAAGTACTGGAGTGTGAGAAGTACATTTATGTAAAGGAGAGAGTAAATGTCGACTAGAACGTCCACTTTATAGGAACCAGTTCGGACCAGGAGAGAAACACAAGAACTAAGAGGAGACGTGAGTTGGAGGAAAAGATCATCAGTACATGCCTACACTCTCAACCTGGTAATTCTTCCGACTCGCGGCTTCTTAACTACGAAAACTTGACACCACAACCTCTTCTGAGAACTCTCAGGGGACCTGACGTTCCTTTAGTTTGGTTCGTGAGGATTTCCTTTAGCCACGACTTATAAGTAACCTTCCTGACAACAACTTCGACTTCGAGGTTATGAAACCGGTGGACTACACTTCTCGATTGAGTAACCTTTTCTGGGACGACGACCTTTTCTAACTTCCATCCTCTTCTTCCCCTGTTGTCTCCTACTCTACCAACCTACCATAGTGGTTGAACTACCTGTATTCAAACTCGTTCGAGGCCCTTTATCACCTCCTGTCCCTTCGGATCCCACGACGTCAAGTACCCCAGTGTTTCTCAACCCTGTGTTGACTCGTCGACTTGTTGTTTCTGACGCAGTGTCTGGTTGAAGAGGAAGACAGGTTAAACTACAGGAAGTGTCAAGAACTAAGGTTCACGAGAGAGACTGTTTGAAGGGTGTACACTTGGAGTCGAGTGTCAGTCGAAGGGTCCGTTGTGTTGGACACCGTTCAGGAATAAATGACCGTCCGTACCTCCATCCCGAAATATTTACCATTAAGAGAGGGAGGTCTCCGACTAACTGAAGGACCCAACGTTGATGTTAACGGACAGGGATATATAAGTTCTATAAAAGAGAACGAGTTTTCAGTGGAAGGACCCATGAAGGAATCGTCGGACCACTGATTCTGAGACACAAAAGTGACGACTCCCGGACCCAAGTTAAGAACCAACCCTTTGATTCTAAGGTGTTCGTCACACCATTCTGTTTTTTTTTTTTTTTTCGGTGGAGGAGGGACTTCAGAAAGGACTAACGGACGAAGTACCCCCACCTCAAACGAACGAAGGGACAACTAAGTGTCGTAAAAGATAAACGGAGATAATCGTGAACGGAGTGACCCGACCGTGTCTTGTCCTTGACTTACTTACGACTCACTGATTCGCTCAAGACGGACAGGTTGTCCTGTAAGGGGACAACAGTCTTTGGTCCCGGTGGGTGAACCTCGGGTAGGGTCTAACCTCTTACACATAGTAAATACCAAAGGTCCGGGACAGAGGTGAAACAAATAATACAGAGAGATTTAGGTAAATAGATTACTTATGTTTCAAGGTCAAAACAATCTGCGGTACCACACCTTACTCATGTCCATAGACCATTCTACCAAGAAACCCTGTGATAAGGTGGTGGGAGAACCAGACAACCGAAAGTTTTATTTCAACAAGGAACGGGGATGTTGAGTAGAGAGCTAAATAATCGGAAAGTCCACCGTTCGACGTACTCGAACCCGAGCCATTGTTTTTGTCAAAAATTTCACCAATCTAGAACTGTAGGGTCGAGAAATGACTAGATGTACCGTCTCATCTCCGAGTCATTATAAAACGATTTGTAAACAAGATTGGTCCTTTCACTTTCACTTACACAATCAGTAAGTCATTCATCACAGACTGAGAAACGTTGGGGTACCTGACATATCGGAAGGTCCGAGGAGACAGGTACCTTAAGAGGTCCGTTCCAATGACCTCACCCATCGGTAAGGGAAGAGATCCCCTAGAACGACTGGGTCCCTAGTTTGGGTCCCAGAAAACGTAACGTCCTTCTAAGAAATGACAGATTGGTCCTTTCTCCCAATCGTTCACCCGTGTCGTCTCTCTATTATGTATACTACTTCCAACGTATAATTCCAAAGTTACTCTTCTAATAACTGTACTGAGTGACAGGTATTCTGGTTCCAGTCCCTTTAAGAGTCACCAATCCTGAGACGTGAAGGTGACGATCCCCGGATCCAAGTTAGGGACTAACCCCTTGATTCTAGGGAGTACGACGTTTCGGTTTTCTTTCTTCTTTTTTTTTCTCTCCTGATTCCAGTCCTGTTCGTAAGAGTCCAGTCAAGTCAAGTCAACGAGTCAGCACAGGCTGAGAAACACTGGGGTACTTAGCGTCGTGCGGTCCGGAGGGACAGGTAGTGGTTGAGGGCCTCAAGTGAGTTTGAGTACAGGTAGTTCAGTCACTACGGTAGGTCGGTAGAGTAGGAGACAGAAGGGGAAGAGGAGGACGGGTGTTAGGGAGGGTCGTAGTCTCAGAAAAGGTTACTCAGTTGAGAAACGTACTCCACCGGTTTCATAACCTCAAAGTCGAAGTCGTAGTCAGGAAGGTTACTTGTGAGTCCTGATTAGAGGAAATCCTACCTGACCAACCTAGAGGGACGTCAGGTTCCCTGAGAGTTCTCAGAAGAGGTTGTGGTGTCAAGTTTTCGTAGCTAAGAAGCCGCGATCGAAAGAAGTGTCAGGTCGAGAGTGTAGGTATGTACTGGTGACCTTTTTGGTATCGGAACTGATCTGCCTGGAAACAACCGTTTCATTACAGAGACGAAAACTTATACGATAGATCCAACCAGTATTGAAAGGAAGGTTCCTCATTCGCAGAAAATTAAAGTACCGACGTTAGTGGTAGACGTCACTAAAACCTTGGGTATCCGACAGGTTAGTTTCCTCACCCATTGTTCTCTTAAACGTTCTCAAAGTCACTCTCCTTTCTTCTCTCCACTGTCCTATCTTTTAACATTAGTCTTTTCCCTTAATATTGAACGTCCCTTACTGTGTCAGGTATACTCTTGTTCCAGGTCCATCACTGTTTCAAACGGATATCAAGTCTCCTCTTCTTTACTTTTGTAGTTCTCCACACTCCGTTGTCTCTTGACATTTCAGTCCGAGAAATGGGCCACCCCGGAGTGACTCTCTTTACTGACGGAGTAAAAATTCCTTTCCTTCCATCTCTTCCCTCCTCTTCCTCTTCCATTCGTGTGACACTTTTTGTTTTTTTGTTTTTTGTTTTTTGTGCGGGTCGTCTTGTCGTGTAAGGACGCGATCCTTTCATCGTTGTAACACTTTCGGGTCCGTCGGTCTGTGATATCTGAGGTTCTCTCTTCTCCTACCAGGAACTCCCACCCCACACTCGATAAAACAATTAGAAACGTAAAGGACATCTTTGGTGGTGTGAAGACCGTGTATCATTCAGAACCATCTCGAAACGAGTTGAGTTAATACCATTTTAATGAAGTAGGAGTACACTTACTCTTTAATAGAAACCCTTCAATTAAAAACTTCTTAGAGGTTCATATGTCCTCTTGTAGAAGTAATAAGATTTTATGAAAGAAAGGAGAAAAAAAAACAAACCAACTATTATTGCATAAGTAAAATTTAATATTTTATTATATGTGGATCTTGAATTTCTTATACGAGTCTTTGTTGGTTGCTTTGGGTTTGGGAGTTTTAGAGAAAGTAGTCACTAAAAAAAAAAAGACCCAAATTTGAAAATTTCATATAAATAACTATGTACAACATGTATAAAACACAACAAAAGTGATCTGTATGATTTATAAAAGGATGCTATTGTTTATACCGAGAAAGTAGGGTCAAAATTACCGTGTATAACCAGATAACAGACCTACACGATAGTAAAAGAAAGAATCTGAGACTACAAAAGTTGAAAAACAAAACGAAACAAACGGTAATGTTTGACATGACAATGTTTGTAGGATCATGAATTTTAGATACACGTTTTACCTACTAGAGGAATCCGATTTAAAGTTGAACTTAATGAACTAATGTTCAAGCTGTATAAAATTCAGAAGACTATATATAACACTTCAAAGAAAGGTCTTCCAAAAGGGTTAATCATAAAGGTGGTCTTTCAAGATAGACTCTCACGAATGAAAAGATTTAGTACAGATTGTCTCGAGATCACCAAAAATAAGGTAATTTTTTTTAACCCCAGTCACGTTCTTTCAACTTTTATTTAAAAATTTTAAACGAAAATTTTGACTTAGATTTGAAAAAGAGTGTTTGACTAACCAATAAACATGAGGAAAAATATTTTACGAACAAGTATATAAAATAGGTAAAAGGGGTAACCGAACAAAAAGAAAAATTTACTTAACTACCATTTATCAAACCGGATCTCAAAGAGTTTTAGGATTTTTAAATTTTTTTTACATGTAAAAAATAATACCTTTTCAAAATTATGTATGTTCTCATCTCTTTTAACGTATACTTTGAGGGTACTTTGGGGGGTAGTTGAGTTCCGGGTCTAAGTTGTTAATAGTTCAGGAATAATTAGTTAGAACAAGGGAAAAAAACCGTCGTTCAGGAGTTGTAGTAGAGTAAAGTAGATATTTAATTAAAGTCATATATCTTCTAACTTTTAATACACCAGTTTAGTGATTGAAAAAGGATACACCAAAGACGGAAACCATAAAACGAGTTTCTATATATGTAGAAATAGATATAAAAGGTCGACAGAAAACCAAAGGAAATTTTTTTTAGAAACTAAGAAAATTAGATAGTCTTAACTTGAAATAGAAAAAAGTTTATGAATCGATTAACGACTTTATTCAATCATATTAGGATGGTTAAACTTTGTAGTTTAAATAATGTACACTTTATAAGTCTGTCGATCTAGACAGACGAGAATACGGTTATAATGACAAAAAACTCATACAGGAATTGTAAGTAATAACATCTAAGGGACCTTATTGTGATGTCTAGTGAGTAAGTACCTGTCAAAAGTACACGTCGATAGACTTGAAGTTTTTTTTTTCTTTGTGGGAATTTTAGCTTCGACATAACAACTAATAGTGGTGTTTTGATTTAAACGTTCGAGTCGTATATTTTCCGACACTGAAGAGTGAAGGGTAAATTTTTTTTTAGTGAAGATATTGGATAATGTACAAACGTGTACTTTGTTCGTAAATCTCTAATAATCTTTAACTTAAGGTTATTGGTCAATTCAGACAAATCTCAAGGATAATACACGATCCTGTATTCCAAAATACGACTAACACGTCCCCTTTGTTCAAGAATAGAAGTTCGTCGAGTAGTTCAGGTTTAAGACTCTATCTAAAACCCCTGAGACCGGGAGGGTAATTCTTAGGCACTTATCCTCTTCTGATCATTCATTACATCGAGACTCCTGTATTAGTAGGGACACTTCTTGCCTTGACACTTTCGTGGATAGACACCCACCAACCACAAACTAAAGAGAGTTAGGAATAAAGAGACCACGAAAGAGTCGTAAAGTACCCAGAGACTCGAGAGGGGTCGACCCCGAGGTCACTGGAGTAAATGTTGTGAGAACTATTCTCGGGAGTCCGACTCTCCAAGACCCTTTTTCTATGAAGTGGAGGTTTTCGAAAGTCAACTTACCGTCCGGGAATGGGATTACTCGTGACCGAGTCTAAAGGGTCTTACCGGCGTTTACAGTTGATGCGATAGAAGTTTTAATAGCCGAACTAAAAAAAGTGAAAAGGTTTCCTAAACAAATTATCTATTGAAGAGTTTTTAGATGGGGTAGAAATCAGTATGAAATTATTAAAAAAATTTACCTCCTTTTTCGTCGGTATCGATAAGGTGACAATAGTTGTTTTATCAGAAACTGAAATAACTCTTTCGTCAATTCTTGTTACAAACCTAAAAAGTAAAGACAAAGGACTTAGTCTAAAGATTGATAACGTAATCCGATGTCCATTGTTTTATGAGTTGATATTATCTCAATGTATTTCACTGAATAACAAGAGTAAATTGTTTTTCGAGTCCCTGAAGGGACCACCAGGTCACCAATTCTGAAGTCGGAAGGTTACGTCCTCCACGTCCAAATCGGGGACCAACCCCTTGATTCTACGGAACACCTGTTTTTGGGTTTTATGTTTTCTCTTCGTTATAACATTGTGTAAGTCATTTCTGAATTTCATTTTTCGGATCCACTTCCGTTTCGACCCGTCAACAAGTCGTTACAGGACTTCCCGGATCTGAAAAGAGAAAGATGAGGTGGTAGAAGTTGACACTTTAAGTGGGAGTGACACCGTTCCACCGAGAGTATCGAGATCATTATTATTACGGCCGTTGGGTTCACCCTTAATTCCCTGTCCTTTTCTCTTTGTAAGGTCTACTCAATCCAAGACAATTCAGAAAGATCTTCGAGACTTTTTGTGTAGTGAATTTCTGATAACCAGTCTTGACACAGGACACCGGTAGAAGTGTCGTCCCCTCCGGTCCACTGATACACAGAATTAACCCTCGTAACAACGGGTCTTGTTTGGGCTAGTGACAATAGTTATCATTCTTTATAATTACCCCTCTTACGGTGTTGAGGAATCGGTCGCCTGTACACATCAGATAAGGATCCCCCTACGACCGTACCTGAACCCGAAGAAACACAGAAAGAGTTTCGGACATGAGACTGTTATGACAGACTTTCTCTTCCTTATTGGAACCAGAACTACGTAAGTGATTTAGTGAGTGAGTAAGAAATTAACTACTAAATTAATTATAAACTACTCGTAGAAGAAATTTGCTCCGTACCTCCTTTACTAGTTTTGTCTGTAGTAGGATCGGAAGTGTCTCGTAAGTCAGGATTTAAATTTCTTTCTTTTTATTTTGTCCCGTGAGAAAAAAAAAGCGGAGATTAAACCAGTACAACGAGTCGAACACCTAACTTGGACCCGGGACGTCACTTTCATGGTTCAGGATTGATGACCTGGTGGTCCCTTAAGGGTCCCCAGATACATCGAAGCTAGAGAGAAATGGAAGGTGACTTTGTTGGTACACGAAGTCAAAACTTCGTATTTATAGGAGACTACCAGTCACTTTTTGCGACTGTGTTCACCCCACTAGAACTCGTTGAGTCTTAGTCCGTCTGATTAGGCCTTCTTTTTGAGTTACACGTTTTTCGGTTATAATTGTTATCTCTGGTCGCGTAAATTGATGAACCTTATGACGAGTCAAATGGATGGGTCTTACCGAATCGTCCTACGTCAATAAGGCACATCGTTTAGCAAGTCACTCGAACAACTCCCGTCCTCCTCGACAGAATCGGTGAAGACGTAAGACGTCTAGCTGAGTCACTGGTTGAGTACATTCATGAATCATTGATACAGACGACTGGGTCTCAACTTCGAAATGGAAAGAGATGATTTTACGTCCTTCTCGGTTTGTCTGTAAGAAATTCTAGTTTCACTAGTCAATCATTAGGGACTGGAAACTTTTATATAAACGTTTATATATCCCGCTTAAATAAGAAGGACCCGACGTACAACTTCGAGACGTTGGTCATTCGGTTCCGTCCGACGGTGGAAACAGCACCCACACTCTCCACACCGTCTCCAATAATTTGAGAGGGAGGACGCCTCCCCGTAACACAACTCCCCGATGTATTTAAACTGATACTGATCTTCTCCGTACTCCACTCTTTCAAAACCCCCGAGATAAGATGTCGTATGTGTTTTTGAAACCGAACCCCATTTTGAAGTGGTTCACACTTATTGAATTTTTATCTGAAGTTTATGTATCAGACTTGGCAGAACAGTTGGTCTAAAAGAAATCGATTGAAAACCTATCGAGTTTTTGTAGATTTTTGGTGAAAACACTTCTGTCAGAAAACTTCGGTCCAGGCTTTCCAATGACCTTAGTCATACCCGTTTAAGTAAATTTTCTCCCAGAGTTAAATTATAAGGGTGTTTGGATTTGGTTGTATGGTAGGTCCCTTTATTTATGAGAAACTTAGGTGGAGACACATTAGAAGATTCTCCTACTTTTATTTTTGGTCCGAAAATAAATGAATACACCTCTTCCTTTACCGTCGGGTGAGGTCATCAGAACGGACCTCTTAAGGTACCTACCTCCTCGGACCATCCGATGTCAGGTACACCAGTGTCCCTCAACCTGTGCTGACTCACTGAAGTGAAAGAGAGAAAGATATCAAAGAAAACCCCTCCCTTTACCGTTGGGTGAAGCCACAAGAACGGACCTCTCAGGGTACCTGCCTCCCCGGACCACCCGACACCAGATACCCCAACGTTTCTCAGCCTGAGCTGATTCGTTGATTGTGTACATAAATAACTATAATGTGACGTACTGTGAGGTGTTTAGGAAATCCTTATATTTATTTATAAAGAGAAAAACGGACCCTCGTTCATCCTAGAATCGAGGGGTTGGTCACTAACTTGGACGTGGGGTAGGGGGGGGGGGGGTGGGACGGAATTGGTGACCTGGTGGTCCTTTCAGGAGGTTTAAGATAAGATTAGAACCTTTCTAATCCCTCACTGTGTGAACCGATTAGTAGAATTGAAGGGTGTCTTTATAGTGGTGATTTAGTCCTAAGTTTTGGTAAAGGAACCGAAAACCAAACAAGAGAGAGACAAAATTTTTTAAGTGTCCCTTTCACAAGACTTAGAAGACGGTTATGAGATTAATGTAATATTCCACAAACTTTCGGACCTGACAGAAGAGAAATATCGAAGTCGGGTTTTCAAGATTGTAGAGTCCATGACACTCGTATTCTTTGTAATGTAGTTATCTACGACTTATGTTTGTCACAAAAACATAGGTCATCGTTCAATATGTGGAAAATTTTTTCCCTTTGGATTGGAAGTCTTCTATTTTTAAACCAAAACCCTGGAAGGGACCCCAGTGTCTCAGGTTGTGTTGACTCACTGTTGTTAACCACCAAGTCACCAATTCTCAGGAGTTAATGTTACGTCCTTCAGAGTGGGGACTAACTCCTTCATTTATGGTGTACGAAGTCGATCGATTTATTTAATTTTCTTTCTTTCTTTCTTTTCTTAACCAAAACCCACTTTCCAGTGGTTCACACTTCTTGAAATTTTATCTGAAGTTTATAAATTAGACTTGTTTGAAACGATTGGTTCAAAAGAAATCGGTTAAAGAACCTATCAAAGTTGTTGTAAATTTTAAATAAAATCACTTGTTTATTAGAAAAGTTTGGACCAGGACTTCCAATGACTTTAGTCCTACCCGTTTAAGTGAATCTACTCCCACGAGTTTTTATTGTGGAAGGTGTTTTCGGTCCTCCTTTCGAATTTAAGAGGACCTGTAGACACTCAATTGTGTTCTCTGGGTCTCACCACTACGACGGTTAAAGGAACAGACATCGACGGGACAACCGTTAGTCCTTCCCATAGAGGACAGTTAAGGACTTTCCCTTAAGTCGACGGTTTAGTCCTCCTTTTTCCTTCAACACCTTCCGAGACACTTTAACCGTGGTCTCGGATGAGTCAAAGTTCCGTGCCTCTCATTATAAACTTTTTTTTTTTAGTGAATTTCCACTTACGGTTCTAATGTTTCCTAAATTTAGTAACATTTTAGAAAGGACTAATTCTGGTAATTTTACCTAAGGTCTTTGTTCAGATCTCCTGGATCCCGACATTTCCTGTGGGTCAATGGTGATCTTTTAGACGACGGGAACTCTACTCTTTGCTGTCACCGTTGCATCGTATTATGATTTATATGTCTCACCGGGACAATATTATCGACTGAAAATACCTATGTCCCTAAATGACTTCCGGGTCAGTACGGGGATCCTCTCATTATGACACCGACATCAAATCAACCATTCAACGCAGACTGAGAAACACTGGGATACCTGACCCCGGGCGGTCCGAGGAGACTAAGAGGTCCGTGCTTATGATCTCACCCGACGGTAAAGGATGAGGTCCGATAGAAGGGGTGGGTCCCTAGTTTGGACCCAGAGACGTGACCGTCCGCTTAGGAAATGTGACTCGGTGGTCCCTTCGAGTTACGACATCGATGTGTCCGTCTTTTTTGAGGACATTGTCCCTCTACGTCGCTAGGTAGCCGCGAGATAGGATGTGGTGGTCAAGCGGACTACCAGGACTCTGAAGCCCTTCTCGGTCGAGTCTTTCGTGGTTACCTGTGTTTCTCGGTTCTTAAAGTCCAAGTTCAGAGAAAGTAAGCAATTAAGAAGTTGTTTATGGGTTCTTAGAGGTGCGTACTCTTTTGAACCTAAATCCCTTCCCTTAAGGACCCTCACCCCTCTCTCTCCCCTTCTCAGGCTAAGCCCTCATATGGACGAGGGGAAGGAAACAGGGGTGGGAGGTGGCAGGGGGCTAGCCGGGTGCACGGGGGTACGGTTTGGGCCTCGCGAGGCGACGAGGCCCGGAGACGCGAGGGCCTTTCCGGGACAGCCGGAGCCCAGAACGAAGGGTCCCCCGTTTCCACGGGCGCAGGGGAGCGCTTTGGGGAGACCCCTAGATGGGTGGACGGGGACGTATGTCCGGGATTCGGCCCCGCGTGGGGGACGAGGCCCGCGGACCCGCAGGGCCCCTCCTCCTGCGCGAAGGCTCCGGTCTCGTCCACGGGCGCGGGGGCGCGCGCCTCGGCCCCATCCGCCGGCCCGTCGGGGCGGGTCTGCGGCCGGGCCGGGCCGGGCCCAGGGCCGCCCCCGCGCCCGGGCGCCATTGGGCCTTCTCCGCCGCCGCCGTCGCCCGCACGCCCTCGGTCCCCCGCCCCCTCCCCGCCCCCGCCGCGCGAGGTCGGCCGTACCGGCGGCGGCGGCCGAAACACACGGCGCGCGCCCGGGCCCTGCGGGCGCGGAGAGGGCCGGGCGCCCCGGCGACGACTGGGCGGGGCCGAGGTCGCGGCGCGGGCGGCCCGGCCGGGGCGGAGGGGGAACGCGGAGGGGCGGGGGAGGAGGTCGGCGGCCCGCCCGCCCGGCGTCGGCGGGAGGCGAGCGGGCGAGGAGCGGCGCGCGGGCGGGCGGGAGCGAGGGGTCGGCCGGACGGACGGACGGACGGACGGACGGACGGACGGCCGCCGCCGCCGCCGCGCGAGGTCGGCGGGGCTACGGGCTCGGTCCGGGGTCCTACTTGCCGAAGAGCGACCCGCTCGACACGACCGAGAAGACGACGGGCGGGACGGGCTCGGCGTAGCGGCGGTTCGACCGGAAGGACGGCGGGCTCGGGTGGATGTGCCACGACCGCGGCCTCGTCGCGCCGGGGCCGCGCGGGCGAGGCCGGAGCCGGCGAAGGCGGAGGAGGCGGAGGCGGCGCCGGGTCGGCCGCGGCGTCGTCGGGCTCCTCCCCCCGCGCCCCGGGCCGCGCACGTCGGACGTGGACTCGCTCGCGCGGCTGACCGTCATGAGCGTCGCGCTCGACCTGCGGCAGCTCCAGAAGAAGAGCGCGTGGCGGGCCCTGTTGGCCGATCCGACGTACAAGCACGCGACGCGCGGGAGGTCGGCGATGTGCGACGAGAAGAGCGTGCCGTTGCGCCACCTGGACCCGGTCTACACGTCGAAGATGTAGCCGGACCCGAGCGCGTAGTTGACGTTGTAGAAGAGGATGCTGATGAGGCCGATGCCGCAGTCGAGGCCGTTCGGGAGGCTCTTCTTGGAGATGCGGCTGTAGCTGCGGCGCACCGTCCGCGACGCGTGGGCCACTCGGGCCGCTCCTAGCGGTCCGGACCGGCCGGCGACGATCCCCCGGCCCCACCGTAGGGGACCCCCGGAGACCCCGCCGGACTCCCCTCTCCCTGGGAGGAAGCCCCGACACCCGCTTGTCTCTAGGGGAGGGGGGGTGGGGCCCGCGTGTGTGTGTGTGGGGAGGTGCCGGCACCACCGAAGAGAAAAGAAAAGGTAGGGACCGAAAGAAAGTGGGGGAAGTTCTTGGGGCGGTCGGGAGACCAAGGACCTCTCAAGTCTAAGCGTCCTAAAACGGACGAAACCGTGCGGACCCACGGGGGCTAGAGGGGCCGACCCAGAAAACACCAAGACCCGTGGTGTTCACCGTCACACCCGTACGAATTTATGCCCCGTCTCTGTTGAACCAAGCGCAACTCAAACACACTCGGCCGCCGGTCTCCGACCTCCCGGAGTCCCACTTCACTGGAACCCGTTCCGCGTACTCGAGTTTGGAGAACAAAGGAAGGAACATTTCAATCCCCCGCGCCGCCCTGCCGAAGGTTTTATGCAAGGCCAACATTTCACGAGTCGCCCCGGTGCAGGCCCGCCGGAACCTCCCTCGACCTTCCAGCCCACCACACTTCAACCTGAAGACCCCGACTCATCGACCGTTCCGCCAGTCCTTCAAATCGACCACCACCACTCGGACCTTAGAAATAGTCTTTGAAATTTTTTTGTGTTGTTGTTGGGGTTCTCCTCAAGCTTAGAACACGAATTTCCCGAACCCCTTAGAGAACTGGAACTTAATCGTAAGTGTTCTCCTGATCCTTCACAAATGACTGTCTCAGAAAATACCCGTTCCGTGTTTGACCCCCGAACCAAAACTCCGATCTGTACCATTCTGGTCGTTTGGTTTGAACTCAAAATCAGAGATCAATGGGTTTTCAGTGCATTCACCCGTTCACTGCAAGTGGACAAACGCGAGGTCAGACCCATAGACACTGAAGTGGGGTCGGTAGATCATCGTCCTACCACTTTTGTGGACTCCAGTACAGAAGAGACTGTAGCCTAACGAAGTCTACTTTCTCGGGGGTCTTATCCATATTAACCGTGACAATTCGATGACTGTCCACATCAGAAATAGATTTTACACAAACGGACCGTGAACGTCTGACGGTTGCAATCACTAAAAACAGGAGTAAGAACAAGTACGTATACAAGTATTTAATAAGACACGGAAAAACCCTTTTACCGGATAGGTTGTCCTTTTATGAATGCTAAAGTATGCAACGAATAAGTGTAATAAGAGACGTTCAGAACTTCCTGAAGCAAACCTACTTCGAAAGACTTTCACCAAATCCGACTCCAACATGTTAAGAACTCTGGGGGTACCTGACATCGGGTGGTCCGTGGAGACAGATACCCTCAGAGGTCCGTTCTTATGACCTCACTCACCCATCGGTAAAAGAAGAGGTCTCCTAGACGGATTAGATCCCTAATGTAGAAACAGAGGACGTGACCGTCCACCTAAGAAATGACGACTCGGTGGTCCCTTCGGGGGCTCAGTCTTAGATGTTCATCAATTTTTCAGTGGACAAAGTTATTTCTCAAAGTGTATATACGAACAGTGTGTGCTAGATCATCGACGACAGCCAGTTCCATAATTTTAATTCCCAACCGTAATCTAGAAGAATTTCACTTTGTATTAGGGTGGAACTCATCCAATAAACCACTTTAAAGACATCTTGTGACAAGGATATACATTCACAGATCTAATCTTACTTCAGAAAAAGTCTGTACTCCGTTTAGGAAACGGGACTTATGCGTCCACACAGACAATGTTCTATGTACTCTATATTAATAAAGGGCCTCTGCACACAGTATACATTAAATTAATACCCGTACCGAAACCCATTCCAATTTAAAACTTAACACACTACCCCACTACAATCACCATTTCTTGGACGGACGGTCACGTCCTCTGTATTCTCTATATCCAAGTTAGGGACACAGCGACCTCCTCCCGCACCATTCGGTGAGGTCACAAGAAAGGACCTCTTAGGGTACCTGTCTCCTCGGACCACCCGATACCAAGTATCCCAGGGTTTCTTAGTTTGTGTTGACTTCATTAAATCGTGTGTGTCTGTGTGTCGTGTTTCGACTCGTGTATCGAGTGGAAACGAACCTTAAATCAAAATACGGTCTTGAGTGTAGTTCCAACTAAATGAGTGGATAATTTATCAAATCTTGTATTTCCGATTTACTGTCAGAATCCTAAACTTCTTTGGAATGTGTGGAACACGAAAAGTTTGAAAAAACTAACACTGGGGTGTTCTTCCTTGTGTAAAATGCAAAACGTAGATCTAGGTCGTGTGTATGTGTCAAGTCAAGTCAGCGAGTCAGCACAGGCTGAGAAACGCTGGGGTACCTAGCGTCGTGCGGTCCGGAGGGACAGGTGGTGGTAGAGGGCCTCAAGTGGGTTTGAGAACAGGTAGCTCATGCACTACGGTAGGTCGGTAGAGTAGGAGCCAACAGGGGAAGAGGAGGACGGGTGTTAGGGAGGGTCGTAGTCTCAGAAAAGGTTACTCAGTTGAGAAGCGTACTTCACCGGTTTCATAACCTCAAAGTCGAAATCGTAGTAAGGAAGGTTTCTTGTGGGCCCTGACTAGAGGAAGTCTTACCTGACCAACCTACAGGAACGTTAGGTTCCCTGAGAGTTCTCAGAAGAGGTTGTGGTGTCAAGTTTTCGTAGTTAAGAAGACACGAGATATATAGACTTCGTTTACAGAGCGTTTCGTCATCAAAACGGACACTCGTGATGTGTACATCTGATACAAAACAAAAGAAAAAGAAAAAATTTTTTTTTTTTTTTAACATAACCGAGTTCCAGACTAGGTGAAACATAGGTGATAGAGAGTACGAACGTTGGAACTTCGTAAAGACAACTTGTTGTCTCATTGTCATTGGGAAAACATAAAGAGACGTAGGAAAGAGGTACGACTAACCGGTTTTACAAACGAACCCAAAAAGTTCTACAATACCTTTTTAGACTTGTTTGAAAAACCGGGTGGGAGAGACGTACGAGATCGGTACCCAGGTCAGGAAGTACCTCCTGAAGTTTGCGTTAGTGACGAACCACAAAGGTATCCATTTCCATCGTGTAGGGGATTCATTCATCCGTTCAGTCGATTTCCTTCCCAAACGCCTCCTTCATTTGAATTTCCGTTCCTTCCACCGAGTAACGATCAACCCGTTCTCCACCAATAAAATTCGTAAACTTTTTACTGACTTTACACACATCTTCTCTCCAACCTAAACTTTCCTCCCATATCTGACTCGAATCTTCTTTCTTCGACTACAGAATATATCAAACTGACGATACCGTTTCATGGCACCTCACTCACCGAATTTTCGTTGTGTTTAAATAGTCACGACCTCCGACTTTCAGAACTCTAGTCCCACAGTCGTACCAGTCCGAGACCGTTCTTGGGAAAAAGACCAACGGTCGAAGAGCAATACAGGAGTGTTCCACCTTCTCGGCTCCCTCAAAAGAACCCGACCAAATATTCCTGAAGGGACCCCCGAGTCACCACTTCTTAGACGGACGTTACGTCCTCTGGGCCCAAGCTAGAGACGGACCCAGTCCTTCTAGGGACCTCTTCCCTTACCGTTGGTTGAGATCATAAGAACGAACCTCTTAAGGTACCTGTCTCCTCGGACCGTCCGATATCAGGTACCCCAGTGTTTCTCAGTCTGTGCTGACTCCTTGATTGTGAAAATGAAAAGTATTCCCGTGACTAGGGCAAGTATACCTAAAGTGGGAGGTCTGGATCAGTGGAAAGTTTTCGGGGTACAGGGTTTTGTAGTGGGACACCCAATCCAAAGTTGTCTATTTAAAACCCGTACCTTGTGCACGAATGTGAGTGTGTGTGTATCTGTGACAACTCGGATGCCCGTCAACCATAACCTTGTCACTCTCTCTGTCACCTCTTAGATTCGTACCACCTCCGAACTTCCACCCCTGTACAAAATGTAAACTCAATGACTACGGGAAATGTTCGTACGACACATCGGTTCGTTAACTCCCTCACTTAACCTCAGTGAATCTTCATAGACATCTTTCCTGTGATACTTTTAGTAACATTGGAATAACCTCCCGTCACAACATTAGACCCAACTCCCCTTCCCCTCACTAATTAGACACGTCCTTTTCGACGGACAACCAATTCCACCCTAATTCATCCACCTAATTCGGAGGAGTTGTGTGTAGGAAAAACCTACACTCGTCGAAATCCGACGTCTTAACCTCGAACACTAAGTTCTCCCTCACTTAGTTTTAGTTCGACTAAACTTCCACATTTGGGTTTGTTCGTAGATTGAGTTCCTTACTCCACATTCATTTCACCCCTTTTAAAATCGACTTTGTAAAAGTAGATCTCTTTGTCCTTTCATCCCCGTAAACACTCAGTCAAACAACAATCACAAATGGTAGTGGTAGATGTCTTCAACGAAGTACGTTTTTGACACCTCCTCTCTCCGTAAACCATTGTAACAGTCTCTTTCGTCACGACTCTCTCCTTCCATTTATTCTTAAAAGTCCCTTAACGGACCACCGAGTCACCAGTCCTGAGACACGAAAGTGACGTCCCCGGGTCCAAAGTGGGGACCAGTGCCTTGATTCTATAGCGTTCGTCTCTACGACCCCCTCTTTTCCTGAATGTCACAGATCCATGTTTTCATAATAACGAGTCAACACAGGATGAGAAACGTTGGGGTACCTGGTCCGAGGTGACAGGTACCTTACCCAACGGTAAGGGAAGAGGTCCCCTAGAAGGACTGGGTCCCTAGCTTGAACCCCGAGGACGTAATGTCCACCTAAGAAATGCCAGATTTGACACTGTTCAATGTTTTCTGATAAAGGGAAGTGAGTAAGGAAGAAAGTTGCTTACTCGGTAATTGGTAGTTTGTGTGTACGTAACTATGATAACAATTACACTTTGAAAGAAAAAACACACTCTACCTAATCTAAAATCTCTTTGAAATTTACACATCGGTACACAACGGGAAAATATTGAAAAGGTAAACACTAAATTTCCTAGGTATATTAACCTTTTAGAGACAGAACCCTTCTGATATTACCTATGGGAGTCCAACACCCTAGAACTTTGCGTGGACGATAACCAACACCTACAACAAATGTAAATACTCAGTCCTACCTAAAGAGGACCCTTCTCGGTTTGTCACTGATCAAAGGGTTCGTCCAATTTCAATTACTGGATTGGAGACAAGAGTCAAAAGAGTCTCCCTTAAGATACCATGCTACTTTCCTTCTTACGAGCACAAAGATGGAATCAAAGTGACTAATCCCTGTTTCATTCGTCTTACAAGACACTTACCATACTACGCACTTACGTGTCACCAGAAGGATCTTACCTTTATCTTATCGTCGAACTGTAAGTTCCATCAGTCACACGTTTATAGGGTGACTATTCTTACATCGAGAATTCTCGTCTGGACAACTCTGACTGTGTCCGCGTCACACAAAGACACCGAGCGACACCGAGGTGACAGGAGGAGACGCGAGAACCTGACGTGGACCAAGAAGTCAGACGGGAGGGGCTAGGCAGTAACGACCCAAAGAGAGATCGTGTCGGTCTAAGACTCGCCAGCGGGATTAGGGAGATTTGGAGTGAAAGGGTACCAAGAAAAAAGAAAGAAGATTTTATAAATGAATAAAGAAACCGACACGACCTAAAACCGACACCGTACGTCCCAGAAACAACATTGGACACGCTAGAATCAAGGGAGTGATCCCTAGTTTGGGTCCGGAGGACATAACCCTTGAGTCTCAGAATCGGCCACTGGTGTCCCTTAAGGGAGGCTACCAAGACAAAAAGCTCCCCAGAATGAAAGGCGAACATTCGGTTCATAGTTTCTAGACTGTTCGCAAAAGCAAAAGACACAATTACCAGTTAATGAGGAATTACCCGAAGGAGAAGACTCGTATGAACAAAAATAAATCCCGTTATAACCTCCGAGTTAGAATAGATTTTAAGTCAGACTTTTGAGATGACCATGTTACCTGATAAGTACCTTCCCGAAGGGGCGTGGGGGGAAAAAGAGGGAACTTCAGTAAACTCACTATGAGAAGACTCCAGTGAATCTCGTTTAGGAATTGTAGTGAGGGTTGGAAGACGATGACGGACGGAAAGACAAGGAGAGAGGTTTAATTATTGATGAGATGAGTATACTCCCGAAGGGTCCATCGAGTCAACATTTCTTGGACGGACGTCACGCCCTCTGGGTCCAAGTTAGGGACCCGGTCCTTCTAGGGGACCTCTTCCTTTACAGTTGGGTGAGATCATAAGAACGGACCCTTTAGGATACCTGTCTCCTCGGACCGTCCGATGTGAGGTACCCCGGAGCTTCCTCAGTCTGTGCTGAATCGTTGATTTGTTGTTGTCGATGTGTATAATTATTGGGGTACATTCTGAGGTCTTACATGGAAGTCCCTAACGTGACAAGTACCACCACCGTCTGAATGAGATAGCCTAAAACGAATTGGATAGAACTCCGGTATTAAGACGAGGTGAAATTCTTCGGAACCCATGTTCTTAGACTTCAGAGTTGTGTCGACATGAATCCTCTAGTAATAAACACATAATCTTACTAAGGGGCGGGGGGGGGGGTGGTGACGGGACCTAACGAAATTTATTATCCGAACGACTAAGTATTTTTGAAATTAAACGTTTTGACTCTACTTGTGTTTTGGAAAACTTGATCCCTTTAATCAAAATTAAGGTTGTCAGGGAGATTAGGCACAGCAGTGGAACGTGTCCCTCCGTGAGGTGTGAGGACTCGAAATGTAACGTATCAAAAGTTTTGTTCCCGAGTTGATGACATGCAAGGGATGTATGCTTGGAAATTCGACCCTTGAAAGTTTCTACGCTCGTACGCAAGGTAGTTGGGGTCCGTACTTACTGGAGAGTCGAACGGGAGGCAGAGGATAACGACTACTGGGAAGTCGAGATGGTAGAGGGTGAAGGAGAGACAGAGAGCTACGGTCGGGAGTACACGTCGACACCACGAGATGAGGACATGAAGGGTTCCATGACATGACATTCTAAATTTACAAAACAAAAAACACAAACACATAGTAAACACACTTCTCACAGTATTTGGATACTGTCATGCCATGATATATTGGCTAACACAATCAACCCATGGATCCGATTGAAACAACCTGAACCCTTACGAAAGGCCTTTACCTCGAACAAGTATACATCCCCTGCATGACATGTACAGAAGACTTCACGGAAGAATTTCCTTCCGACACAAAGCACTAAAAATTCCCTCTCATGGATTATAAAGACTTAAACGAAGAGAACTGATGTGACTCTTTGCACCACCTGAGACAGAGACGTCACTTAGAGTTCGGACCGACGTAGAGTCGTCGGGATCCATCTATAAAAAGCACACATACACACACACATAGATCTGTATACGTACATACACACAGACATGTACATATTCCCTTGTACTTAAGTGTACACACACGTATACACATACGAACGTACGTCGGAGCTAACTCAACGCGAGCGGATCTCTGATATGAATTCCTGACCTGAGAAAAGTTGAGGTACCTGACATCGGGTGGTCCTAGGACACAGGTACCCTAGAGGGTCCGTTCTTATGACCTCCCTAACGTTAAAGGAAGAACTCGTGAATAACTGAGTCCCTAGCTTAGACCCAGAGGACGTAACGTCCGTCTAAGAAACGACAGGGTCGGTGGTCCCTTCGGGAGTAACCAATTCTGAGCTTCTTTTTACTTACGATCCCTTCTAAAAAAAAATTATGTGAATATGTCAACCAAAATCAGTTTCCAGAAACCACCGGTCCTTAGGTGAGCACACCTGGTACACTCCCGTGTGTCGGTGCGAGTATGAACGTCCTAAGCACTCGGAGTACCCCTGACTTCGACCCCCAAGCCTTCGGTAGTTCTGGGACCTAAGAGTGGGAGAGTCGAAGGAGAAAGACTCGACCGTAGAGGGTAGAGAAACACATGGACGAGGAAGAAAGATGTTGTTTGGAGAAGTACGAGGACTAAAGACGTATAGTGGAGTAGGGGCGGGGGAAGAAGGGAGTTAGAAAGGGTCGTAGTCTCTGTAAACGTACATATTCCCTTTAGAGGTAAACATTCCCATAGAAGGTCCGACGAGGACCTTCAACCCCCCTCCACTGGAAGTAGTACTTACGTCTCGAGAGTAACCACGTCTTCCACTATTGAATTAAACGTAATGTTGGAGTGGAAACAAAAGAGACGAAACGGAGCACTGGAGGGTCTCTCATAGGGTGGTGGGAGAAGAAAACGAAATCGACTTCTTCCGTAAATTCCACTCCCGAAGGTGACAAAGTCTCGATGAGTCAAAAGGACCCAGAAAGGGTCTATGTGCACAATAATTTGAACAAACGAAAAGAGGACAATTAGAAAATAGTCAAATCAATAATCTGGTCGATTTCCTCTAGTCAGGACCCACAAGTAACCTTCCTGACTGTGACTTCGACTTTGAGGTCATGAAACCGGTGGAGTACGTTTCTCAACGGAGTAACCTTTTCTGGGACTACGACCCTCCCTAACTCCCGTCCTTCTCTTCCCCTGCTGTCTCCTACTCTACCGACCTACCGTAGTGGCTGAGCCACGTGTACTTAAACTCACTTGAGGCCATCAACCACTACCTGGCACTCCGGACCACACGACGTTAAGTACCCCAGCGTTTCACAACCTGTACTGACTCGCCGACTTGACTTTCTTGGATCTTTCCTTTTTCTCTTTTGAAAGGACACGGATGTTACTATTGTCATTATTATTATTGTCACTGGAATACAGTGTATGAGATCGTCACAAAAGGTGTGTCAGTCTCGTGTCGCCTGTCCCACAAAAACACCAAATTCTGAGTCACTCGTACTCAAACTCGTTTAAGGACCTCTATCACTTCCTGTCCCTTCGGACCACACGACGTCAGGAACCCCAGCGTTTCTCAGCCTGTGCTGACTCGCTGACTTGTCGTCGTTGTTCTAGGAACTCTCGCGACTAGTGGCCTACGCGTCTAGCACGACACCTGGTGTGCGAAAACGCATCAACATCAAATCAGCGACTCAGTACAGGTTGAGATCCTGGGGTACCTCATGTCGTGCACCTAGCGGCAAAGGAAGAGGTCCCTAGAAGGGGTGGGTCCCTAACTTGAACCAGAGAACAAAGAGGACGTAACGTCAGGACAAGAAATGGTGACTCTGTGGTCCCCTCGGGTCTGTCCTGTGAATCTAGTCCACAATTCCTTTAAGGAGGGAGGGGGTAGAGGTCTCTACATTTATTATGGGGCCAGTTCCCTCGAACCACACACATGGATATTTTCTCGACATTTCCTCACAATCAAAATAAACACCGTTTCCCCTTTCTCGGCGAGACTTAAAGAAGGAGATCCGAGCTCCTGAGAATTCATAGTTCGAGACCGAAACCTCGCACCACACACAATCATAAAATTTAGTCTATCGTGAAGTAGATGACTCCACAAATATAGGGATTTCCTCTAGAATTTTTCTCTCCTTTGGAATGGACATTAGATTATGGAGTGTTAATGAAACGGTCGGGAAGGAGACGAGAGAAGGGAGGGGGACGACAAAGGTCCGAGTCGAGAGTCATAGCCTTGAACGTAAGACCCACTTTGTTCTATAAAGGAGAGAGAGGTCGTTGGTCTCCTGTAAGACCAACGAGAAATAATGACCCTGCTGGAAACTATCTAACAACAACAACAAGTCAGTGATTCGGAACAGGAAGAGACACTGGGGTACTTGACGTCGTTCGGACCGAAGGGACAGGAAGTGGCAGAGGACCTCAAACGAGTTTGAGAACAGGTAACTCAGTTACTATGGTAGGTTGGTAGAGTAGGAGACACAGGGGAAGAGGAGGCCGGGAGTTAGAAAGGGTCGTAGTCCCAGAAAAGGTCACCTAACCGAGAAGTGCAGTCCACCGGTTTCATCACCTCGAAGCTGTAGTCAGGAAGGTCACTTATAAGTCCCAACTAAAGGAAATCCTAACTGACCAAACTAGAAGTACGACAGGTTCCCTGAGAGTTCTCAGAAGAGGTCGTGGTATTAAGTTTACGTAGTTAAAAAACCACTAGTCAGAAGAAACACCAGGTTCAGAGTATAGGTATGTACTGGTGACCTTTTTTGGCATCGAAGATGATATGTCTGGAAACAACCGTTTCACTACAGAGACGAAAAATTATACAACAGATTATAGTTATATATCTCAATGGAAATAAAGGTTTTCAACCAGATTCCTGGACTTACGTGTCTAAAGGAAGACTTTATACTTACGAGGGTACTACGGAACATGGTCTCTAGAGTATAACTCAAAAGTTCAGAGGCACTTTACCTCGAGTAACTATTGAAGGTGTTATAACTAAATGAAGTCTCACAATTTTGGTACCGTGGTACCACTTTGACCTTTGGACAAAGGTCTTTCAGAACCAGTAAGCGAAAGTCACGAGTCTGATTGTCAATTGACAACGCACAGTAACTAAACGACCCAGTGACTCTTCTCAGTCAGTGGAGTTCTAATGAACAATTGGTTCGTGACGGATTTAGGAGCCTACCTTTTCCTTGTGTTTCTTGGAGGCTACGACTAATAATCAAACAAGGAAATCAAATACAAAAATATAGATTTAAAAAAAAAAAAGAAAAAACCGGTACTACGAACCGCAGATCCTAGAATCAAGGGACTGAACGCTAGGTCGGTATCAGAGAACGTAAACTTCATGTCTCAGAATTGGTGACCTGGTGGTCTCTTTAGGAGTCAAATGTAAAAATTTACCTGTCAATGTAACCTCCTTTTTACGTGTCGTTCGGAAATAAGTCTCATATAAGTGTTTCTCCCTCAAACGTCTGCCATTAATATTGACGACCGATTGTGGAGGTAATAATACCAACCATTAGTGTACTCTTGAGATTGAATGGGTTTTGACAAGAATCACTAACAGCACCTGTCTTGGTCTGGTCTACGTCACTATTAATATAACTGACACTTCCAGACACTATGGTCTTGTTCTAAGAATATACAACCAAATTAATCTCGTTGACCTAAATAGGGGCAACAGCATTTATTACGTTCCTATAAAGTTCCAGAGACTTAAAACCTTAAGTCTTAAACCAACTTAAAAACCAACGATACAATAAATTGCTAATGACAACAGAATTGTAAGTATGGTAAATTCATATGTATATATATATATATATATATATTTCGGTAAGTACACAATTAGTACAGATTTATAAAATATATTGTTCCGGTATGTTTTATTAAAAATTTGCTTGGACCTCAGTATAAATCAACCCTATATAATCAAAAAAGGATGATTTTTGTAGTTCTTTTAAGATCTTTCCATACAATTCTTGTATACTTCGATCTGATATTAACGTTTTCTCTTTCATTCTATCAAACTCGACAGTAGATTGACGTCTCCCAAGGGGTAGAGACAGAGGAAGGGATTTCAGGACCCCAAGACCGACGAAGTCCAGACCCGGTGACCCGTCAGGACGCCCTGGAGGCTGAGTAGTATAACATTAATGTCGAGAAGTCCCGAGACTGGAGAGTCGTATGAAACAAATGGATCGAGGGTCAACGTTTCAGGGGTGACCAAGGAAGGAGGGATAGACAAGTAGTGGGTGTCGATAGATAAGAAAAAAGAGAACGACAGAACGGGGACGTCATGAAATCTATACACTGTTACCCCCGAACCTGGTCACCATTGTCGTCTCCACCTCCCTGCTCGAGTCTATACCTACAAAGAAATTTCCGTCTTCGTCGTCATATACGACCACGGATCACTCGTTCCTTCACGCACCGACTACGGTGATCTTGTCCTTTGAATCTCGACGTCAACTAATTCCAACCCCCCTGCGTCACATTCATTCACCAAGTCCTGACCCCCCTCCCCCTCCAGTCCTCAGATCGTAACCTAGGTCACTCAGACTCCCCGGATAGTCTGAAGAAAAAATTTTTTATTAAAATAAATATGTAAATAAAAGTAAAAACCGACACGACCCAGAAACACCGACGCACCCGAAAAAAGATCAACACCACTCGTCCCCGACGAGAGATCAACGACACGTGTCTGAAAAGAACAATGCCTCGTCTCCGAGATCCTGGGCACTCGAGTCATCAAGACCGAGGGTCCGAGATCTCGTGTCCGAGTCATCAACACCGCGTGTCCGAATCAAGGAGTACCGTACACCCTAGAAGGGACTAGACCCTACCTTGTGCACAGAGGACGTAACCGTCTGTTTAAGAAATGGTGACTCGGTTGTCCCTTCGGGGCGCGTAGTCTGAAGAGTCACCTCTACTTCTCGTCTACCATCCCAGATTCAGGTCAAGTCTTTGCTTTAGACCTGACGTCTATGTAAACCCTTAGCAGGGAAGTTTCTCCCTTTCGTCAATTTGGTTTTTGTTTGAACCCTCTTGACCGTAACAGGGACCCCATCGGGACGGAGACGGGTGGAGGAACGGTTCCAGTGAAGCATTGTCGGATAAATCAGGAAAGTAGACCAAAACGGTCCGGGGACTTGTTTGGGTCGTACCCTCCCAGTCTACAAGGCCACCCACTGATCAGAGGGGTCCTCTGAACCCGAAGGGACCACCGAGTCTACCATTTCTTAGAAGGGTGTCACGTCCCCTGCACCCAAACTAGGGTACCAGTACCCCAACGTCTTCAGTCTGTACTGACTCGTCTATTGTCAGAGGGGTCCTCTGTAGTGGTACCGCAGTTCGACACATACAAGACGAACGAACTCAACACCGAGAAACCAGTGAAGGACAGGGACCCCTCACTAGTGACTCGAACGGACGGTAGAGAAGACTCCTTGACCCTCTCGTCGAACTACCGAGACTCGAACGGCTCGAGGGGATCGTCAGACGTCCTCCGAGACGAACGGGGAGACAAGACGCCAGGAGGGTCCCCGGGTAGTAATGGCAGACGAAGGCCCGAAGAGGACCTGTAGACGTTTGGGACTACGACTGAGTCTACCTGGACTCAAATGTGTGGAACACATTTTACACTCTCATAGTATCAGTGAAATCGTCCTAATTCATACCACTTCTACTGTCAAATTAAACGTATTAGGGAGACGGTTAGATAAAGGTAAATAAAAGAGAGACTTGACTTTTACCTTGTTTCCAAAGAAAAAATTTTATTTGTAAATAAACAAATAAACCAACACAGCCAAGAATCAACACCTCGAGTCCAAAGTCCCGTACACCGAAGTCATCAACGTCATGATTCCGAATCAACGGGGTACCGTACACCCTAGAATCAAGGGGCTGGTCCCTAGTTTGGACACAGGGGACACAACCCTCCGTCTAAGAGTTAGTGACCAGGTGGTCCCTTCAGGAGCTCTGTTTTCAAAGAACCTCTGTAGAAATTGAAGATTTAAGGTAGGAACATAATAAAAACTCAGTAAGAGGGTAGGAGAGAAACTGATTTCCTAACGTTCCGATTAATTAAGTGTGGGGTCTGTTGACCTTAGATTTAGAAAGTCCTGAACAGAGAAGGTACTCGTGGAGAAAAGACTTTTCAGGACGAACCTTATTTTCTGACATACAAATACCCTCTTTTTGTACAGAACTGAAAAGACACAGAAATAGACCATACGGGAACAGTCCGGTCGTGTCCGACAAGTATTAGGTGGGGTGGGGTGAGGGTGACTGACCAGAGGAGACGTGTTGGAACGGTTGGTCCGTCGGTCGGGAGAGAGACGAGGGTCTTGAGACTAATATGCAGACAAGATCGAGAGTAGTGGCCCACAAACCAAACAAGACAGACTGAGGACGTTCTTACATTAGAGGAACCCTGAAGGGACCGTCAGGTCACCGATCCTGAGGTGTGATTGTCACGTTCCTCACACCCAAGGTAGGGACCAGACCCTTTATTCTAGGACATTCTACACCGTTTTTTTCCTTCCTTACCTCCCTCCCTCCCTCTTTCCTTCTTTCTTTTCTTACGCTAGAAAAACTCCTGTGCCAGTCTGACTGAGAAAACGAACGTGTCTCTGGGGTCATGTTGTGAGGAACACAACATGGTTTCTGGTGACTCACAGTAGTTTCGTCACTCCTCTTACTAACCCACGTCCTCCCCCACTACCCGCCCGGCACAAAAATGACTCCCGAGAAAGAAACGTCCAAATTCTAAGTCTCAGAATTAGAGGAAACGAACGTGGTGGCCAATAGACACCGACGGGATCGAAAGGGACCTCTTCCCGTACCGTTCGGTGAGGTCATAAGAACGGACCTCTTAGGGTACCTGTCTCGTCGGACCACCCGATGTCAGGAACCCCAACGTCTTTCAGTCTGTGCTGACTTACTACTTGTGTGTGTCGAAGGACAACTCCAGAGAGAGGACTTACCACACACTTACAGATGGGGTCAGTCCTACCCCTCTCCCCGTTGAGTCTGGGACCCCTGACTCCAGGAGGGGTGTCGGGTGACAGGGGAGGAAGTGTACTGACCGGGAGGAAGACCTTCTGTTTCGACGGACGTCCCTGGTGGGGTTCTTCCCATTGTCTTCATGAAGCTTCACTACCCCCTGCAAACGGAAAGAACAACTACCCGGTCCTCACCTACGTTCAGATGGACGACAGTTTCACGTACGGGGGTCAGGAGGTGTGTACATGACTACTGGTCGAATACAAAAATTTTCTGAACCTCTTCCACCAACACCGACGATTACAACTCCTTATATATAGAAAAAGTAGAGTCGACTGTTAATTCTCTTTCGTCTTACCCTCTTTTTACAGGCAGGTTAAGGCGACTGAGGGAGGGACAACAGAAGTAAAGGCGTCCAGGAACTCTGAAGATGTGGTCGATAAAAAAAGGGGGAACGGTAAAAAATTCTTTTGAAATAATATTAACAACAACAAGTCAGTGGTTCAACACAGACTGAGAAACGGTGGGGTACCTGACGTCGTAAGGTACGAAGGAACAGGAAGTGATAGAGTACCTTAAACGAGTCTAAGTACAGGTAACTCAGTCACTACGGTAGGTTGGTAGAGTAGGAGACGACGGGAGAAGAGGATAACAGAAGTCAGAAAGAGTCGTAGTCTCAGAAAAGGTTACTCACCCGAGAACCATGTCCACGGGTTTCATAACCTCGAAGTCGTAGTCAGGAAGTTACTTATCAGTCCCAACTAAAGGAATCCTGACTGATTTAGTTAAACTAGAGGAACGTCAGGTTCCCTGAGAGTCCTCAGAAGAGAAATAATACTATATGTTCCGTTTATTTTATAATTTGTGGTACAGAAAGAGTGGGTGGAAGTTGACGATAGTTGTAAGACTGTAAGAATATCGTAGACATATGAAGTTGGATGCGAGGTAGAAATGAGAAAACAGTAATAAAATATTATCCAGAGAGAGAAAAAAAATTTTCCTTTTCAGACGTAGAAACTTTACGTGTTTAGAATAGACAGACGGAGGGTCATTGTAGGAGCACGACAGACGTAATCGGACACTACTCGATCGACGTCTGTGCTCGAAAAAGACCACACGAGACCATAACATGGTAGAAACTTCGTACCTAACGGTACACTCTTATTTAAATTCCTTCCATAATTTATCTAAATTATGGTTTATAAATAGTTTCCTTTCCCAAACCTCAGAACTGGGAAGCAAAGTTGTGGTCACAACATTTCTATCTTTTCAACTCCTGGGGTCTTACACAAGGTAAATAGATCTTTATCATCCAATGTCAATTATATATATAGAAAAAGGAAAAAACCGGTGTGGTACATAGAACACCCTAGAGTCAAAAGTTTATTCTCTGACTTGGGTCCGGCACCGTCACTTTCGGTCCTTAGGATTGGTGATCCGGTGGTCTCTTGGGGGATTCCACGTCAATTTTCTAGTGACTAGACCTCGATTCTCTACCACCGAAGATCCGGTGGTAACTTTATAGGTCAAGGTACCGGACCTTTCAGTCCATTACAGAAACCCGGAGTGAAAAAGAGGTCAATATTCTTCCACCAAACGTAATTTACTGTCAAGACCAAATTGGTAGTAAGGACCCAACAGACACAACACGATTCGTGTAAAGTGAGTGATGTAATAAAATTAGTAGTTGTATAGATATTCCACCTTTGACAATAGAGGTGAACGTCTTCTAGGTCTAAGTTAGCGACCCAGTCCTTCCAGGGATCCTCTTCTTTTACCGTTGGGTCAGGCCATAAGAACGGATCTCTTAGGGTACCTGTCTCCTCGGAGCGTCGGATGTCAGGTACCCCACCGTTTCTCAACCTGTACTGATTCGCTGGTTGTGTGTTGTTCTAAACTTTTGACTCCTGGTCGTCCGTCCTTACTGACCAGGGTCCCCGTGTGCTTCTGTGTCCAGTGTGTCTCTGTGTCCCAGTGTGTCCCAGTGTGCCTCTACTCGGTTCTAACACCTGGGGCAGTAGAACTGGGACCTGGGACCCCGAGACCAAGTCTTTAGTGTCCTAAGAGATAATGAGGAAATGGTTCCACTACCCTACCCCACTCGTAGTAGGTTCTACGAGTTCTGAACATGTAACCCTACACGTTTCCTTTATGGTCTTGAATATAAAAACGAACGACAAATAAATAAGAATTAAAAATAACCTCATATCAACGAAATGTTACAACATAATCAAAGATGACTTGTCGCTCATACGTGTATAGAGAAAAAAACCTAAAGGAAGGGCAAATCCAGTGATGTCCCATGACTCAGGGGACACGATATCTCATCCAAGAGTAGTCAATAGATAAAATCTGTGTCATCATATATATACAACCCAAAGGAATACAATTAGGGTCAGAGGGTTAAGTAGGGTGGAGAGAAAAGGGCGGAACCACAGGTATGCTAACAAGAGATACAGACACAGAGACAAAGACGAAACGTTTATTCCAGTAGATATGGTAAAACAATCTAAGGACGATAAAAAGTCACATACAAAAACAAAATTTACAAGTATTCTAAAATATCACAAAATTTTGTACATATATATTCAAAAATATGTAGATGTGTGCATGCGATCCTTATGTACGAGAGTAAAAATCCTTTTTCCTACGTACTACTTTTCGCACCTGTCGTCACGAGATCTAATTATACCAATGAATCATCAAAAACCTAGAGAAAAGAGTCTTAACATCCTAGACTCGTACTACTCTTCAATTGTGAAAATCTTCACTGTCAGGAACCCGTGCGACTCGCAGACTACACACAGTCCACAAACCGATCTGTGAACCATGTCAGAACGGAACAGTGGTCTAGAAGATGAAGATGTCAGGGTCTTTCAGAAATCAACCGTAAATTTTCCACTGACTTATGGGAGTCTCTTCACTGAACGAGGAGGGGCGTGGCGGGGGGAGGGGGGTTGTATCTTAAGTCACGAAAACAGATTGCCATAAGACTTTTGTTTTGTTTGCTTTTCGCAGGACTTGGAAACCTTTAGTTTACTTTCTTTCTTATCTTTACTAAAGAAAGGATAACTCTACAGGTGAGTCCAGGAAAAGTCGTGAACCTAACCTACCAGGAGTGCTTAAGCGAAAACAACATACCTAGGACGATTTCACTTCCACCGACTCCTACTCCTTTGTCTTGGGAACTATTGAGAACCCTTCGAGGTACTACGTCTCGTTCCTGTCTCGTTGGGTCGTCGGAGCCAAACTTTGGATGGACACGCAAAGAAGTACTGAACCAGAGGAGAAGACATTTTACCTCTTTACTATCGACATGTACGTCAGCACAAACAATACTCGTCATTTAGTCATTTGCATTTCACGAACATACATTCAAACAAGTATACCTAAAAATTTTTAGACTTTTCTTTCTCCCTTTCTTTTCCTTTTTCAAATATAGTTATCATCTATAGGAAATAGAATTTCTAAACTTTTTATCGAATGACATAAAGATTTCCCAAAACATTAGAGGTTTCATGATAGTGTCTGTGTCAGAAACAAGGACTCTTATCGACATACTCTTTCCGTCCTCTCTGTGACAATAGTGATGAACTATGTTTCTATCTTCCTTCACCTCCTCCTCTTTTACTGAATGTAGTGGACCACACCGACAATTCATCGTTCCCGAGCCAAAGTCATATAAAGAAAACTTAAATTTTTACAAGATTCCCGAGGGAGAAGTTAAACAACGGTAATCCTTAATGAAGGTGCTAACAAAAGATTACTAAAACAGTCGACACACGTTTATAAGGTCGGTGTATCAGAAGAGTACAAACTACGGTGGGGGGAAAATTTCTGTATATAAAAAATTACACTGGTAAAAAATTTTCAGTAATAACTTAAACAATGTTATCACGAAGACAAAATACAAAACAAAAAGACAGACGTTCCATACACCCTAGAAGCCTGGGACTGGTCCATAGACGTGGGGAACGCAACCTTTCTCTTCAGAATTGGTGACCTGACGGACCCTTCAAGGTGGGGACGGAGGGAGGGAAAAATTTCGTGATAACTCGAAAGAAAGAGTAAGAAGAGAAATTAAAGTAAGAAGTTTAACCAAGATTCCTCGGTAATACTGGATAAAATTTATTATCTTGTCACAAAATAAGGGCTCGCAAAATTTCAACTTGGTCAAAAAGGTTACCTTACCGTCTTTAAGAGAAAAATCTACCTTTCACTTTTAGGAATTTTTGAGTAGACTCTAAATACCTGGACCGGACCTCCCTATTGATGTCTCACCCCAAGAATAGGAGTCCTCGAACTTAATAGTAACGTCTACCAAAGGACCTCAGTGCAGGGGACGAGAGGGGGTTCCTATATCCCACAAATAGTGTTGGTCGACGAGTTCTCGGATGATGAACTGTCAAAAATTATTCCCAAATGACTGAATTCGGGTCTGACCTAGACCTGTTCAAAGACAGAGTTGTTAGTACCCTGTTGTTCATAATCATTCTATTCAGGAGACTGGGATAACCTTTAGAGAGACGAAATACTCAAGAATAGTCCGAGATCGAGGGAATATTAAAGAATCTTTACTCTCCCAGAGACTGGGATCCTCTCCGAGAACGTCATATTCTCAATATAGGTGTCGTAATATCTAAAGAACCGTCTTACCTAGGGACCACATTCTGTCGTAAGTATTCCTTTTAGTAAAAGTCAGGAAAGGAAGAGGAGGGTACGGTGATTTCAAATCAGAAGAACTTAATACCGGTCTCTATAATCTGTCGGACTAGTAAAGAGACCGTTTGACACGATACAAGATATTCAGGTAATGTAATGAGACACACACACACACACACACACATACACACACACACACACACAATCAACGGGTCGACACAGGTTGAGACACACTGGGGTACCTGACATCGGGTGGTTCGAGGAGACAGGTACCCTAAGAAGTCCGTTCTTATGACCTTACTCAACGGTAACGGAAGAGTCCCTTCCCTTAGAAGGACTGGGTCCCTAGTTTGGGTCGAGAGGATGTACCGTCCGTCTAAGAAGTATTAGACTCGGTGGTCCATCTGGGAATCCCATATGAAGTCTATCTACCAGGAACCTTCCCTGTACTCTTGACCTTGCTAGACCACGTAGGGACTACGGTCAAGTACTACGTTCTTCTGTGAAACTGAACAAGTTTCGTTTTGTTCCTTTTTCGTTACGTCCAAAGGTCTTCGACCTACATAAATTTCCAGGTCATAAAGACTCTAGAACGGTGAGAACGAAAACAACAATTTTAGAAGAAATTTTAATGTCAATTCGGGGAACGTATATACTTACTCAGAACAAAGTTCTCACGTAAAGATTCAAGTTAAACGAACACTCAGGTTGTTTCAATCGAATCCATGGGTTCATTGTGTTAGCCGATACATCATAACATGAAATTATCCAAATATTATGTAAGCGTCGTAGAAACTTTCAAACATTGAACTTCCAAGCATACATCCCCCGAATGACATAAAATAAGGGATAAAATAACCGTATCCTTTTCTTCCCCGTCAACCCGAGTACAGATTTTAGATCTTTAGGCCCTCGATGAGTTAACAGATTAAGTATGAAGGAAATCCTTCAATAAAATTAAAGATAGTAGTTCATGTTTTAAACTAAGTAGTATTTCAAGAATCATATGAAAATACTAGACGATAGTTAATTAAGTAGACAAATTACAAACAAAATCATTATTCATAGGGTTTCGAAATGGAATTTCCCATTTTCGGTCCCTTTGCTGTCGTTAAATGGAGATTGGTAGACCAGGGACAGAGCGACGGGTGGGAACGGGGAGGACGGTCGTTGGACGTTAAGGGTCCATCGGTTGTTAGACTTAGGACTTAAATAGAAACGGCCATCATTAGGCATAAAAATACGAACTTACTTATGGAATTAGTTATAAACGTATAGTTGTCACCTTAGGAAGGTTCTTCTTTTCGAAGAGAAGACAATTCGCGGCGAGAAAAAATGAAAAGAGGCGAACCAGGGTTAAGTAAGTAAGAAAGAAAGCAATTACGAAAAAGCAACACCATTTTCAGTGTACTACATTTTGTATGACAACACTGATATAAATGGACATGTCACAGTGATTTACGTAAGTGTAACAACACATTGAGAGTGGTAGTAGGTAGACGATTCAAAAGTGAAAAGATTTACCTTTGAGACTGGAGCAATTTGTGATTGAGGGGTAGAAGGGAGGGTACAGTGAGGGTGGGGGTCGGGGACCGTACGGTGGTCCCATGTAAGACTGATACTTAGACTGGCAAGAACCATGGAGTACATTCACCTTAGTTTGTCATAAACAAAAGTGGATGACATATGACCTTGCGTAAAAATTCTAACGGAATTATAAACAGGATGTTTGTCTAATACGGAAGAGGGGGGCCGGGGCACGAGAGGGCATATAAGAGTAATCCATAGATGAAATATGCAGTCATCATATATGTACAGTTAGGGTTAGAGAGGTAAGTAGGATGGGCCAGGAAACGAGAGAGTCACAGGTATGCAAACAAGAGATACAGACACAGAGATAAAGAAGAAGCGTTTATCCAAGTAGAGATGGCAAAAAGATTTAAGGTGTATATTCGTGATTATACGTTATAAACAAAAAGAGAAAGACTGAATGAAGTGAGACAAACTGTCTGAAATCCTGGTAGGTACTGAGGAGGAAGAAGGGAGGGAGTGAGGAATAAAGGAAGAAAAAGAAATATAAAATTAAGAAAACCGACGCACCGTACGTCCTAGGATCAAGGGACTGGTCCCGAACTTGGGCACAGGGGACGTAACCTTTGCATCTCAAAATTGATCACCTGATGGTCTCTGCAGCAAACCAGGGTCAAGAACGAACAGTAAGGTGGGTTGTAGACAGTCCGTGAACCCGTGGCGATAGTCCGTTCGAGGTCCTCCCGTGACTACCGTGGAGGAAGTCTAGACTCAGCGGACGTCCACCTCGGAGACAGTCACAGTCGACTCAATGTAAGAAGAACATGAAAGAGACGAGAAATCGTCCGATTCATAGGGGTCAAGGAACCTCGTACGAAAAACACTCGACCAAGGCCTAAGGAGTGGTAGACCCAGTAGGAGAGACTTGCGTGAGGACAAATCACTGAAAACTCTGTCTGGAACTCAATATTCTTGTCGGGTAATCTACACCAAACTGTAGATTTCCCTTTCATAGGACCATGACAGGGAGGGTCCTGGTCTGAGTAACCCACTATACCAGAATTGATACTTGTCCGTCGGGTGACAAGTATGTACACGAGAAGACTTTTATAACCTAATTCAAGTCACTACCAGATACAATATACCTTCAAAAGTAAGAAACTTTCAAGTAAAAATTTTTAATATAAGGGGTTAATATAGAGTTAAAGGTCCATCAGAAATTTTACTGTAAATAAAAATCGAAAAGTACATACGAGAAATTCACAAGAAAAAAGGAAATGTTAACTTGTATGTGAGAGTCAGTCTTCGGTCACCCGTAAACTACTTACCTTTTTTTTATAGGTTCGAAAACAGGTAGTCTATGAAAAGTAGGAACGGAGTTGGCATAATTCAAATACTATGAAGTATTAATAATTACAATCGAGAAAAGTAAAAAAGGTAAAGGTGAGTAAACTACTTTATATTCGTTTTATGTGAATTCGTCTCCAAACTTTTTAGGAATAACCGATCGACTGGCGAAAAAGGAGTCTCGACGACGACGATTCAGTGAAGTCAGCACAGGCTGAGACACACTGGGGTGTCTGCCGTCGGGTGGTCTGAGGGGGGCAGGGACCCTAAGATTCAACTTAGGTTCATCCTTCGGGGTGGGAGAAGGGAACGGACCCAAGGACTTCTCGAATTCTACGGGAGCTTGTCTCAGGGATTTACCAACGTTACTTTATACGTCGGCTAAAGTTGTTACCACGACTTATGCCAACGACGACAGGAATTACCTGGCGGTCGACCATCGTAGTGGTAGATCCTATGTCTACAGATGTACCCACCAGACCGTCCTTCCACCGAATCTAATCCTTCCACTGTGACAAGGACTTGACTAGTCTCGGAAATCCTCGCGAGAGGTGTCCCTGAAGGACCGAGACGACCAAGTCCGAGGGGAAGGGTTACGTCCCCCGTGTCCAAGTTGGGGACCAACCCTTTGATTCTAGGGTCAACGTGTTGAGAAACGTTGGGATACGTGATATCGGGTGATCCGAGGAGACAGGTACCTTAATAGGCCCGTTCTTATGACCTCACCCAACGGTAAAAGAGGAGGTTACGAAACACCACACCGGTTTTAAATTCTTCAACAGCGGTGTCGGGGGACTCTTAAAAACGGAGTAAAGTTAGAAAACTAGTTTAAATTCTGGGAGGGGAGTTAAAAAAAAAAGGTGGAGTGTACATTTGGTCTAGTCCACAGAGCAAACATCAAAGAAAAGGAATTTGGTGGAAACTTCTAAATTTTTTATGAATATAAGGAAAGGAAAGACATTCACATTCGGGGTACGAAATGGGGAGTCATAGAGGAACGGTAACTGGAACAATTATAAGTCAGAACTGAAAATCTAGGTTAAGAATGTACGCAGCCGACGTTTAATCGTAGGTCACCGAGCCTCCTACCGCCGTGTCCCGGTCGCGTCACAGCAGTAACACGAAGTCTTTACATCGACTAAACCCTTCCCGTCTCACTCCATGTCCTCCCTACCTTAGTGAAACTCTTGGTCATACTTATTACAGACACAAAGTAGAGAAATTTGGTGTGAGGAGTAAATAAAATTTCTTTTACGGTCACCCACAAGTACCTCTCCTATGGTGTCATTTATTGCATCTTATAGAGTAGTCCGTGGTTCAATACGGTCGTACGACCCCTCTTTTGAATCATTACGTACTGGGATCACCGCTTGCTGTAAAATTACTGTCTTAAATTATAAAAATAAGTTATTTTACGTATATTATTATGTGGCTCTCTAATACTGTCTTTCACTATCATTGGGGAGAAGAAGGAATGGGGGTCGTGGGATCTCATTGAGATCTATCATAAATAACTGAAAGACACCTATTTGTACCCCCTAAAAAAAAAATCAATAGGTCAGGACTACTGCAAAATAAAAATTTAACAATAATAAATAAATAAAAACCAACACGACCCAGAATCAACGACGAACCCGAAAACAGATCGACGCCGCTCACCTTCGATGAGCGATCAACGGCACGTGTCCGAAGAGTAATGTCACTGGAGAAAACAACGCCTCGTGCCCGGGATCCACACGCCCGAAGGCAACAACGTCGAGGGTCCAAGACCTCGTGTCCGAACTAGTAACCTCGAGTACCCGAGTCAACGAGGTTCTGTACACCCTAGAAGGGTCTAGTCCTTAGTTCGAGGACACAGGACGCAACTGTCCGCTCAAGAAATGGTCACTCGGTGGCCTCTTCGGGGATTACTAAAGAACGTTAAAAATCACAGACTATCAATGAAAACAAAGAAGCACCCGGTACAAGTACTAGACTTTAAGTATTTAAATTTCAAATACAGGTCGAGGTAGGTGAAATCAGTCACAGACTTGAGGTAAGTGGAAGGAGACGGAAGTCAAGGGTGTCCTTCAGGACAGTCAAGGACGTCAGAGTTCCAACAGGTAACACGAGAGACTTGCACCGAAGACAATACGGTCAGAGAACCTAAAATAAAAAAGAAGACAACGAGTACCCTAGGGAGAGAAACAGATCGAACCACAGGGTCCTCCAGAGAAGTCAAAATAAAAGATTGGATACTCAATTTGAAAGATCAAGTCGATTGTGAAAAAAAAGAGAAACTGAAAGGGAAAAGGTATCGTATGACAAAAACAAAATACTCATATAAAGGAGTCTAAACATAGAAAAAAAAAGAAAATCATACAAAAACTTCGGAATTTACGACCAGGGAATGAACGGACAAGGAGACTCCTGTGTAAACCCACAGAAAAGAAAAACGACACGATACATGTACACCCCAGAATCAAGGGACTGGGTCTTAGTTTGGACACAGGGAACGTCACCTTCGTACCTCGGGATGGGGGACCTGGTGGTCTCTTCAGGGTCGTCAACCCAGAAAACACGACGAACGCAAGGAAGATAAAACCATCAAATCAAATCACCAATTCTCGAACCAGATACCGAGTTTGAGTCCAACTCAGAACCGAAATCGGATGGTTATGTTCTCTGTACCCAAGTTAAGGACCCAGTTCTTCTAGGGGACCTCCTCCCTTACCGCTGGGTGAGGTCACAAGTACGGACCCGTTAGGGTACCTGTCTCCTCGGACTGCCCGATGTGAGACCACATCGTTCTCAGCTTACTTCGACTCACACACAGGTGGTTGGGGGATCGGGTGGGTGTGTGTCAGTTCCCCTCTCTTATCTCTTTGTGTGAAAATGAAACGGTTAAAAATACCGTTAAGAGTAATAATCAGGAAATTTAGAACATGGTTCATCACAAAGGAACAATCGAATCAATGTATTGGTGACAATGATACAAAAATATGAGACCAAAGAACCTCTTAAACAACAACAAGTCAGTGATTCAACACAGGGCGAGAAAAGTTGGGGTACCTGACGTTTGGTGGACCGAGGGGACGAGAAGTGATAGGACCCAAACGAGTCTGAGTACAGGTAACTCAATAAGTACCTCTTATTGGTCTCAGTCAGTTTCTGGACGTTCCTTCTCCGTTTCTCCACCTTTCCCTTCACAGAGTGCTCGTGGAATCAGACACCCACTCAAAGTACTTCTCCACGTCCATATATGTCTCTTACAAGGGACGTCAAAGATGTTTAATTGTCTGACAACCTTATCTCTAGTAAATGTCAGAGAAGGGAAATTTTTAAAAAATTTAAACAAAAAATTCGGTATGGTACTCCGTACGTCCTAGACCAAGGGGTTCATCCTTAGTTTGGGTACGGGAAACGCGACCCTCGGAATTGGTCACCTGACGGACCCTTCAGGGACAGGTGTCAGAGAAGAAGGAATCCGTAAGACCCCTACTACCCGAGAACGTCTGTACCCTTCCAGTGATCAAGGACGAGGGACGACAACCGCTCACACCCATGGACGTACAAGAATTTCGAAACTTAAGACATACGATCAACTCGTAGTAATATCCAAACCCAATAAAACTACCCGTTACGTCACCACTTCTAAAGCAACAATAAAACGGAAAGTCATTGGAACAGATAGTGACACGAAAACTAAAGAGGAAACTAAGTCAATAACATATCTTTTCAAATATATACTCTTACTTAAAATACATGTACTTTACTTATAGTACCTGACAAGAAGGAGAACCAATTAACGAAACACTTTACCTTATAAAGGACGGTATAGTCAATTGTTCCCTAACAACTCGGCTACTCGGGATTCCCTTAAGTCCTTCCTCCTCTTATAGAAGATAGATTGTCGGGCCTCCAACGTCGGTGAGGGATACCTTCTCCCCTAGACTTTTGTGGCCTTCCCACCGGGTCTATCGACTCTATTGTCTATTTTCCTTACTAAAGAGATTCGGGTATATGAAATTGTAGAAGGGTATGTGTCTTCTCGCGATTTAAGGAGAGGAACTCTATAGACCAAAAGGAACTTATCGTTATTAGAAACTACAAGTCTAATGGACGGGAAACAATATTCTGAAAATATATTGGGCTGATGGTGTAGGAGACATGTTACAGTGTTTGGAGGGAGGTATCAAGTAGTCCATGATATAGATAGTCTAGATCCGGGAATTTAGATAAAGAGTGAAGGTGACATATTAGCATTCCCTAAACTAAATCCATTATAGACTTACCAGATCACCAAAAGGGATGAAAGAAGTTAAATTCAGACTTAAACCGTTATTCCTCAAGTACTGGACTCGGTGTCAGTCGAGGACCAGAACAAAAACAACTGACATATCTCGAAGAGGTAGAAACCGACGTTTCTTATATTAGTTAGACTAAAGCTACAACTGGTAGACCACTACAGGTACACATCTCAGAAGAGAACACAACATCCTTCTCCCACAAACGATACTGGTCACGTAAAAGAACCGTTTTGAGATAATCAGAAACGGGACAAAGTAAGACGTAAGGTTCTGGTTTAAACGGACAATGAGGTCCACAAAGGACTGAAGGATGAAAACGTAAGGTCAGGGGATATTACTTTTCCTGTAGAAAAAACCCACAATCAAGATTTTCCAGAACAACCAGAAGTATCTTGATAAGTTGAAGTCGAAGAAGTCGTAATGACCAATCCCGTATCTGAACCTAATGACACCATAACTTACCAAACGGAACCTTTGCTTGTCTCTAGTATGACAGTAAAAACTCTAACGTAGGTTCATGACGTAAAGTCTGAGAAAACAACTGGTACTACCGATGAGGTAAAGAAGATTCCCTAAGGACGGACGTCATCATCTATATTACCAGTAGACTCAATTTAACTGGGTAAGGTCAGGTAAAATCAAGCGCCTAAGGATCTTACAGTTGTAAGTGAGAACGGTAGAGAACAAACTGGTGAAGGTTAAACGGGACTAAGTACTTGGACTGTAAGGTCCAAGGATACGTTATAACGAGAAATGTCGCAGCCTGGAACGAAGATAGTGGTCAGTGCAGGTGTCGACTCATAGCAAAAACGAAACCGAGGTAGGGAAGTAAGAAAGACCTCAATAAAGAGGTGACTAGAGGTCATCGTATAACCCGTGGATGGTTGGACCCCCCCAAGGAGAAAGTCATAGGATGGTAAAACGGAAAAGTATGACAAGTACCCCAAGGTTCCGTTCTTATGACTTCGCCAAACGGTCCTCGTTCTGGTAGGGGTACCTTTTCTTTACGTTTTTTCTTTTTACCGACAGACTCCTCCGGAATGTTTATCGACACTTTTCTCTTCGCTTTTCGTTTCCTCTTTTACTTTCTATATTCGTAGACTTACGTCTCAAGGTTTCTTATCGTTCTTCTCTATTCTTTCGGAAGGAGTCGCTAGTCACGTTCCTTTATCTCTTTTTCTTGTCTTACTCTTTCTGATCTCTAGAGAAGTTCTTTTAATCTCTATGGTTCCCTTATAAAGTACGTTTCTATCCGAACTATTTCCTGTCTTTACCATACCTGGATTGTCTTCGTCTTCTATAATTCTTCTCCACCATTCTTATGTGTCTTCTTGACATGTTTTTTCTAGAAGTACTAGGTCTATTAGTGCTACCACACTAGTGAGTGGATCTCGGTCTGTAGGACCTTACACTTCAGTTCACCCGGAATCTTTCGTAGTGATGCTTGTTTCGATCACCTCCACTACCTTAAGGTCACCTCGATAAAGTTTAGGACTTTCTACTACGACACTTTCACGACGTCAGTTATACGGTCGTTTAACCCTTTTGAGTCGTCAAAACCTCTTCCACACAAAAGTAAGGTTAGGGTTTCTTTCCGTTACGGTTTCTTACGAGTTTGATGGCGTCTCAACGTGAGTAGAGTGGGCGATCATTTCATTACGAGTTTTAAGAGGTTCGGTCCGAAGTCGTTAGGCACTTGGCACTTGAAGGTCTACAAGTTCGACCAAAATCTTTTCCGTCTCCTTGGTCTCTAGTTTAACGGTTGTAGGCAATCTAGTACCTTTTTCGTTCTCTCAAGGTCTTTTTGTAGATAAAGACGAAAGAATTGATACGGTTTCGGAAACTGACACACCTAGTGTTATTTGACACCTTTTAAGACTTTCTCTACCCTTATGGTCTGGTGGACTGGACGGAGAACTCTTTGAACATACGTCCAGTCCTTCGTTGTCAATCTTGACCTGTACCTTGTTGTCTGACCAAGGTTTATCCTTTTCCTCATGCAGTTCCGTCATATAATAGTGGGACGAATAAATTGAATATACGTCTCATGTAGTACTCTTTGCGACCTGACCTTCTTTGTGTTCGACCTTAGTTCTAACGACCCTCTTTATAGTTATTGGAGTCTATACGTGTACTGTCATGGGAATACCGTCTTTCACTTCTCCTTGAATTTTCGGAGTTTTCGGAGAACTACTTTCACTTTCTCCTCCCACTTTTTCAACCGAATTTCGAGTTGTAAGTCTTTTGTTTCTAGTACCGTAGACCAGGGTAGTGAAGTACCCTTTATCTACCCCTTTGTCACCTTTGTCACAGTCTCAAATAAAAACCCCCGAGGTTTTACTGACGTCTACCACTGACGTCGGTACTTTAATTTTCTGCAAATGATGAACCTTCTTTTCAATACTGGTTGGATCTATCGTATAACTTTTCGTCTCTATAATGAAACGGTCGTTTCTAGACAGATCAGTTCCGATACCAAAAAGGTCACCAGTACATACCTACACTCTCAACCTGACACTTCTTTCGACTCGTGGCTTCTTAACTACTAAAACTTGACACCACAACTTCTTCTGAGAACTCTCAGGGAACCTGACGTTCCTCTAGGTTGGTCAGGTAAGACTTCCTCTACTCGGCACCCTAAAGAAACCTTCCTTACTACGATTTCGACTTTGAGGTCACGAAACCGGTGGAGCATACTTCTCAACTGAGTGACCTTTTCTGAGACTACGACCCTCCCTAACCCCCGTCCTCCTCTTCCCCTGCTGTCTTCTACTCTACCGACCTACCGTAATGACTGAGCTACCTACACTCAGACTCACTTGAGACCCTCAACCACTACCTGTCCCTCCGGACTTGACTTGACTTGACTGGGGTGAGGGTGGGGATGTGGTCGTTAATAAAGTCCCGATGAACTCTACGAGGGAGGGTACGAACTTCAGGATTCTTAAAGGGTGGTATATTTTGGATTCAGAATTGAAGATCCAACACTGACAAAAAATTCAGCTGTCAAAGATAAAGACAACAATTTCACATTTTGGTTTTATAACAACTGAGTAAACTTCTACAAGATCACCTATACTACTTAAGAATTCTTCTGAGCGGAACCGCAGAAGGTCAGGAACTCCTCGAGTTGAAAGAAGTGGGGACTCCGTTCTCTAATCTTAACGAATTACACCGAACCACCAGATACGTGAATTCGTCCGTCAACCGGTCGCCTCCCACACAACATCATAGACCAAGAAACTCTTTAAGTTTGACCAATAAACCGTCGACTGAGAAGAGTAAAAGTAACATGGAAACGACTTCTTACAGAAGACACGGGTCAGTCGGAGACGGACCTTCCCAACTTATCAAACGTAAGAAGACTCAGTGAGGGTCAGGAAATTGTAAGGATCAGGATTACCTCGTCAGAAGATTTTGAATCTTATCTTAGTCAGAGGTGTTCGTCTCTATCGAAAGGACTGGTTTGACCCTTCTATGACCCACTCTTTCCTCCCTCCTTTGCTTTCTCGTGTCCATTCTTGCCACCGGGCGTCGTAGACTCAGAGTCCAAACGTGGCACACACCAGACTCGGAAGGACACCAGCACCTTGGTCACTGACCAAACCGAGACGACTAAAGACGACGTGGTCCTTAAGGACCCGGAGGTCATTCCACAACCTCGAAGTACTAAATTTCTACTCACACCTCAATCCCCTTCCCGGCCCCACTGTACGAATTTATGAAGCCACTTCCCCAGTAATCCGGACAACGTGAGGACTGAAGTAGACCGAGAGTCCCACGACACTCTGACACTGGTGGGGAGGGATCGACAACACTCAGAGTCCCGTCTCCCCGACTCGAGACCTCCGTTTGTAGACTACACTCTAGTCTCGGTCCGAGATGGTGGGTAGTCGAAGTCCGTAAAGGACACGTCGGAGTACGCACGCGCGAGTCAGAGAGTCAACACAGACTGACAAACACTGGGGTACCTGACATCGGGTAGTCCGAGGAGACAGGTACCCTAAAGGGTCCGTTCCTATGACCTCACCCAACGGTAAAGGAGAAAGTCCCATAGAAGGGCTGGCCCCCTAGTTTGACGACGTAACCGTCCGTCCAAGAAATGGTGACTTAGTAGACCCTTCGGGTAGTCGAAATACCGGAAACCATTTTTGGTGGTCTGAGGGTCTTGACGTCTAATTTTCTTGACTGGTATCGTTGAATTACCGTGGAACGTCCAACAACAATCTTAATCTCTATTCCATAAGGTGTCTAGTAGTAACGGAGACTTCGACTTTGCGATTATGAAACTGGTGCACTACCCTTCTGAGAAACCTTTTCTGGGACTACGACCCTTTCTAACTTCCGTTTTCTTCTCCCGCTGTCTCCTACTCTACTAACCTACCGTAATGGCTGAGTTACTTGTACTTAAACTCGTTTGAGGCCCTCTATCACTTCCTGTCCCTTCGGACCACACGACGTCAGATACCCCAGAGTTTTCTCAGCCTGTACTGAATCGCTGACTTGTTGTTATTATTTTTAGTAGGAGTCAGAGGAGGAGTAGCAAGAGGAACAGTACCAAGTAGGACCCAGTGGGAAGACACACGGTTCATGGTAGTGTACTATTTGTCGTCGTTTCGGGGGGTGACCAAGGACTAACAACAAGTGTCCAGCTTCCCTGTGGGTGGAGGGGACCCAATTCTCGGAGATCCGACCTGACTAGTTCATACCAAACACTGGACTCGGACGTCCCGTCTCACCGTCACTACCCCCGACCCCCACCCCCGTCTCCTCCGATTATCCCCGGATTAGGGGAACCTTTTACTGTAGTTTCCCGGACTTTACGGGGCCCTTTTACGGACCTCCGCAACTTGTATTCCCCGGTACTCGTTACGTCACTAAACGAAACCTAAAGACTAGACAGTTAACTCCCCTTACTTAGTCCGGACCTAGACGGAGGGGTTTAGAAAGTTTAGTCCTTGAGAATAAGACTACAAATAAATAAAAATAAATAAATTAACAGACGCGGGTCAGAATCAACGTTGTGAGTCCTAGAAATTAATAGTAACTCCATGTACCCCAGAAATCGACACCGGATGCCCTAGATTAAATGACTGGTCCCCAACTTGGGACCGGGGGACGTAACTCTCGCGCTCCCAGAATCGGGGACCTGGTGGTCCCTTCAGAGAGTCCGTGAGAGGTAAACCTTATTTCTCTCACATGTATTAGTCTGACAATCTGACATGCGGGATCCTCCCGTATTGGGTCTAGAAAGAAACAAGAAAATGGGAATCGGACATAGTGGTATCTATGTATCTTCAGGGTGTCACTAATAAACTCTTTATTTAATAGGGGACGAAATAGCGACAGTACCCTATCTTGGGTCAGTCGTACCTACACATATTGGTCACCCCCGACCCTCTCCACCCCCGGTCGAGTTTACTGTATAAAGAATATGAACTAAGTTTATAAGTCAAATACTCTTGAATATTGGAACGGGTATTTAAAACGAAACACGGTCTCTTCATCGCTCACACTTCAATATTATTTTGGAATTATAAAAGTACTTGTAAAACCGATATGACAAAGTGAAAAAAAAAAAAAACCGACACGGAACACCGTACACTCGAGAGTTAAGGGGTTGGTCCCTAACTTGGACGTGGGGGATGTAAGTTTCGTGTCTTAGGTTTGGTGATCTGACGATCCCTTCAGGGACAAAGTGAAGACAAAAAAATTATACTCCTTAAGACTATACAACACTTTCTACCACTTTTATTCGAAGAAAGAGTTCCATTTTTATGTATGTTTGTCTCGATATCATAACTTTCGCAAACAATTATGAAATATTTTCTAAACAGATAAAGCTAAAGAAAGGTTAAAACTTACTTTTTTTTTTTCAAGAAAACTACTTGAAACGTTAAGACCACATTTATGAGAGGAAATAGGTTTAACGGAACTGAATTGTCCTTGAGTGTTTGGCACCCTTTAACAGTTGTCCCTCAGTCTACATAATCTTTATTATTGCATCCTTGTAAGGTCCTGACTCCTCTCTCTAAACTTTCAAATTATACAATTTCATGGGCGACCGTAGAACCTACCTTAAAACCTCTCTAACCCTGACAAACTCCAGGTTACCCGAATCTCTCTCCTGTCCTGGGTCGATCCCTTCGGTCAAACCTTGTCCCCCGGCGATCTCACCCCCCACTCGCGGCTCTTCGTCTGTAGACCTCCAACAACTAATCGGAACGAGTCTCCCACCTCATGTAAACACTACGAGTCTTCTTTCCTTTTCTTCTACCTAGGTCGTCGTCTAAGGGTCTCGTAACGGACTTAATCTTCTGAGGACTGACACAGACTGTCAGGTGAGAGCTAAGTAAAGGGTAGGAAACCCCACATACACACCCACGTACACACACACACGCAGCCGCGTGAGTCAACCCAGGCTGAGTCCCTAGGGTACCTGACGTCGGACTGTCCGAGGAGATAGGTACCCTAAAGGGTCTGTTCTTACATCTCACCTAACGGTAAAGGAAGGGGTCCTCTAGAAGGAATGGGTCCCTAACTTGGTCGTAGAGACCGTAACACCCGTCTAAGAAACGACGACTCGGTGGTCCCTTCGGTACAAAACAAAATCGTATAAAATTTTTTATAAATAGATAAACCGATACAGTCTAGAAACACCGCCGTGTATTCTACCGAGCTTGAGCATTACCAAATCGTAGAATTAGGGTCACAGACGGTCACCCAGGATTTCAGGGTACAAGGTGCATCGTGTACCTTAGTCGAAGAAGTCCACTAGCCCGGAAGAGACGGGAGGGACTTAAGGGTAATCTACGCACCCCTACCCCCAGCGGGAGTGGCACGATGAAGAGGTGACGGAATGTAACCTGAAGAGACCATCGAGTCTACCATTTCTTAGACGGACGTTACACCCTCTGGACCCAACCTAGAGACTCAGCCCTTCTAAGGGGACCTCTTCCTCTACCGCTGGGTGAGGTTTTAAGAACGGACTTCTTAGGGTACCTGTCTCCCCGGTCCACCCGATGTCTGGTACCCCATGGTGACTTATCCTGTGCTGACTCGCTGAAAGTGCAAGTAAGTAAGTAATGTAATCTACGGTTTCTGACCAAATACTCCGATAGCCTTGTCTAACCTACCTCACATACCTTACCTTACACCACTCGACTCATAAAAAAACAATAATTATAATACCATGTACTACAAGAATCACCCGGTTTATTTCCGAAGGACAAATTACTATTTATTCCCGTACCGCAAACGGAGACACAAAAATCCGACACATCATAAAATTAATTTTACATTACAACTTCAATGGAGTTCCGGCATAAAATCTACCTGACCTTTTCCTTTACTTCCGAGGGCACACCCATTCTGGATACTCAGTGTATCTGCGACAGACCACAAACCTCCGACGTTCCGACCGAGGCGGTGGGTCTTAGGGCTCGGGAGACAGGAACTATCGGAGCCCCCACTATAAAGTCTTACGTCGGTTGGAGAGATTGTCGACGGGAACTTATAAATCTATATCTTAACCTTAAGACACGACCACAATGAGTCTGCATTACACGGGGGCTCTTCTCTCCGCAGACAGAGGTAGTGGTGCAGGGCCGGAGTAGAACACTACAGGGACTCACTCAGGAAAGTACAGGGGTTCTTTTTCCTACCGTCTTGGCCACCCGACACGATTCCTCACCAAAAGCAAACATTTTTTAAGTCCGTTCCACCTCTCTTTTACCTTTCCTATTCTTCCAGAAACACTAATTCATTTTGTCTCGACAGTGGGGGTAGGGTGGAAGCATTCACGGTGACTCGGAGGGACTTCGACGGGAACCTTTACCGAGTACTCATCTTACAAGATGGTCTAAACATTTTCTTGTGCCATAATCACTGTACGTATAGAAATCTTAGAAGAAGGAAATTTTTTTCACTTGATATAAATGATAAAATAAAAACATCATTTTAGAGAGAGGGAAAAAAAAAAAAAAAACGACATGGAGAACCGAAAGCCCTAGAATCCAGGTGTCAGTTCCTACCTTGTCCCCGGGGCCGTCATTTTCGTGGATCAGGATCGGTGGCCTGTTGGTCTCTTAAGGGATTTCAGAGTAAACCTGAAGTCCTCTCGATCGGAAAGAGGGACCATACGAGATTATTCTTTTATTAATCATCTTCAGTCTAAATTCTCCTAACAAGTGAACAGGGGGAAGAAAAACACTGGTCTACACGTATTGTACTTTACCTCAGAAACCTGGTCAAAATTCACCTGTCAAGACCCCGTAGCTCAGACAAGTGTAACAAACCTTTGGTAGTGGTGGTAGACACAGGTCTTGAAAGGTAAAAGGGTCTACTTTTGAGACACGGGTATTTCGTCTTACAAGTGTAAAATTTCGTGCTAAATAAAGTCTTTACGAATCCAACCCGCAGACCTGTGTGACTAAGGTTTAGCAAAATGTAAACACAACGTCCCCCTAGTATTTTCTGTACTGACTCGTCAATGTGTGGTGGGATCGGACCTATCCACCCTCGGGCAGCTTGCGTGGTCTGTCGATTTCGGACCTCGTACCGACTATTAAGACTATGACTTGGACACGACGTGGGGGAGGTTGTACGAACACGACCAGACCGACACTAAAAACGCTGACTGTCAAGAAGGGGTCAAACAGGTATAGGATCTCGATATTATATGAATGTCGTCAATAGAACCATGAATTTTAAGTCTCACTTCAAAATTGGAAAGAGTTTCGAAAACAAAGGAACAGAATCTCACTGGGTAGACACACTAGAGACTCCTTCCTAGAAAGGTAGGTGAACAGGACACTCCTTTTACTTCAACGAGTCAGACTGAGTCAGCGAGTCAAACTCAGAAACGTTGGGGTACCTGACATCGGATGGTCCGAGGAGACAGGTACCCTAAAAGGTCCGTTCTTATGACCTCACCCAACGGTAACGGAAGAGGTCTCCTAGAAGGGCTGAGTCCCTAACTAGGACACAGAGGACGTAACGTCCGTCTGCGAAATGGTAGACTCGGTGGTCCCTTCAGGGTTGGACAGGACATCAAGATCAATAAAAGTATTAACTACAACACTTGAATGGTACGAAAATTCTTCCTCCTTCCCCCCGCCCCTTACCTTCGAGGACCTTCAGTTCACTTCTCATCTCTTATGTTCCCTTTTTTCTGTCCGTGTTTCTTCCTTACTCTGGTCTCTCTTTCCTTGACGCTACAGTAGTTCCTCCCTGAGCCCTGTAGTGGCCCAAACAGGGTTCCTCCTACAAATAAATTGTCTGAAGGTAACACTCACATGTGTTTGTAATTCCCTCGTTTGTCATCGTTCGGGTTCGACTACCCTCCCTCTCTTGGTTGTAAGACCAAAGTCTAATGCACAGTAGAACACAGGACCCCGGTGTAAGTCACAGGTGAGCACGGTGCAGACCGACACCCGTGTACTTTCGTCGGATCTCACCCCGTGTTTCCCCCCGGTACCCCAAAGTGGGCAGTGGAGCAAATTAAGAGGGACATCTAGGTTCCGTTCCAATGTCGGGAAATCTCGGGTCCTCTGTCCTGACGACCAGTGACCCTGAAGGGACCACAGGTCACCACCCTGAGACGAAGGTGCCGTCCCGTCTCCCAAGCTAAGGACCAGTCCCTTGATTTTAGGAAGTACGACGGGACATCGGGGGGTCTTTTATTTGTGTTTAAAAAAATTAATTTTTTTCTAGTCTAGTGACTAGCACCGTCTCGACCCGAGGTCAGGAACTCAACGGGTTAAGTTTCGGATAAGAAAGGAGATTGAGTGACACGTTTAGAGGTGGGAGGCAGGTGCGGGGTCTGGTAGTGTGTCAACACTGATGTATGAGACTCGACGAGTGTTTTCCGATTACAATCAGGTCTAAGTGTTCTCTTATCACATTCGAGGTGAGTCCAGTCTTGAGGTCCTCGGGATACTAACCCACGAACTGGTCCAAACCCTGGAACTTGTCATCGAAGTTCTGAGTCGAGTGAAGAGAGTTGAAACGAAAGAACCAACGAAAAAAAAAAAAAATAAACGAGATGAAGTCCCGTACACCTTAGAATCAAGGGACTGGTCCTTAACTTGGAAGTGGGGAACCGTCTCAGAATTGGTGACCTGGAGGTCCCTTCAGGACATCACTAAAACTCCTCCAAGAAAGACTTGTCACTGTTTCCACTAAGAGACGTCTTCTCCCGTGTCCGCTAGACCTTCTTGAGGATAGCTGACCAGAACCGAGATTGAGACGAAGAGGGTCTTCGTCAGTGAGACCGGTTCCTCCACGTGGAACCCGAACATAAGTGTGGACGTCGAGGTCCCAGTCCTCTCTGTACGAGACTTCTATGTCGTCTAGTCTTTTCGAGAGACAGCCGACACCCACTGGTAGGTACTTACAGACGACCTGTAGAGTCGGCAACAGTACATCCTCAATTTCCCGAAAACAACTTGAGGTAAAACACTCAGGGACACTCCGTCCCGTCTTTGACTGGTACAGAACACACGATACCGACAACCCTCTTGAGTAGAATGTCACTCTATTTTATTAATCTTTAACTAAGAACCCAAAGATCAAGATTCTTCATTGAAGCCGGGAGTATATTAATTTATTCTAAAAAAAAATTTTTTACATAAAGGGACAGGGTCTCTAAAGTACTCAAGACAGACAGAAAATTAAAGTCGACACAAAGAACCCATACTTTATCCCTCCAGGAAATTCGGTCTCCAGGGGTTGGAAAAACCGTGGTCCTTGACCAAAAAACCTTCTGTTAAAAAGGTACCTGGTCGCTACCCCCTACCAAAGTCCTACTAAGTTCTCGAAACGTAAATGTAAATAAGGATAATAATAATGTGGTCGAGGTGGAGCCTAGTAGTCCGTAATCTAGGGTCTCAAACCCCTGGAGACGAAATTCCGAAACGAAACCAGTGCATAGACAAAGGTTAGACATAAACCACACTTACCCTCACTGTATGTAATTTACGGAAAAAATAGTCTACGAACACTGAATGTATTCGGTCGAGTCCATTAGAAGAGTTTTTGACATCCCATCCACCGTAAGATTGGTAAAGTGTCCATAAATACGTCGACAACCACCTCCCCACCCCTCCGGTCACCCCTCCCTTCTGTCGTAAAGAAGACCGAAAAGGTTGCACAATCTATTAATGTCTTACGGTTTTCTCGGGGTCAATAGTAATCTTGTTAAAGTACGTGTTAATATAAGTTTGTTCAAGTTCGTTTAATAAGACAAAATTAACATTGTCTCGATTTCTCTCCATAAAAGTATAAGAAATCCTGACAATTGAAAAGGAGACTTTTCATTAAAAACATTTTTTTAATTCAGTACGGTTCAGAACAAATAAAAACGAAACTACGTCTCTTTCTCATAACATCCCCTCTCTTGTCAGAGATCACAGTGTTTCTTAGTACAACAACACCCTGAAGGAACCACCAGGTCACGAATTCTGAGCCGTGAAGGTTTTAAATAGAAAACCGAACCGACTTTCTATCTTTTTCTTAACAAACCTTCCACCAAAATCTGGACCGTGTCTATCGGTTAGGGACACGATAGTAAACCTTCCTTTAAAGATTGTGGATCCTATCTTACTTTAGGGTAGGAGTTCCCGTCGACGATCGAATGTTTTTAACCTATTACGAACAGAAAAAAAAAAAGGCCGACACGACCCAGAAGCAACAGTGAGTCCGAAAAGAGATCAACGCCACTCACCCGAAGAGTAACGTCACCGAAGAGAACAACGTCTCGTGCCCGAGATCCCACGGACCCGAGTCATCGCACCGGGGACTCAAGACCTCGTGTCTGCCATTGACGCCGCGTGTCCGAATCAACGGAGTGGCGTACACCCCAGAAGGGTCTGGTCCCTAACTTGGGTACAGAAGACGTAACCGTCCACCTAAGAGATGGTGATTCGGTGGTCCCTTCGGGGAAACAATACAAAACTTTAATGGACTCATGGATATGCTTTCCGAGGCAACTGGCCCGCACGTAGCGGTGTGATGACGCGGGACCACTCAATCCTAGACGACCTTACGGGAGTGAGACACACACCACAGTAACAGTAGTGCCAGGTAACTTCTTTTCCTGTGTAAGGGAAAAACAAATGTCTGTATTCGACACTACGTAGACCAGGTAGACAGAGGTACCCTGGACCCGGCACGACAGAGAGGGTCTCGGAGACGCACACCGACAGACACGAGGACGTCGACGACCGGACCTGCCTGTGGGGTCGGGGGCAGGAAGGTCGACGACCCGAAGGGTGTGGGACCGTCCTCCGTCGCACTCCTCGTGGATCTCCGAGCGGATAGACTGTAACTGGAGTCATACTAAGTATCTAAAAGGAATATTCCTCGGGACTCTCACACTGAGTGTACACGGAAGGACCCTACGGGGTGTCAATGGACCTTGGGTGACAGAAGGGTTCGACTTGTATAATAAAAAATTTTATTAAATGAATAAATAAACCGACATGGTCCAGAATTAACTCCGTACGTCCTAGAAAATCAACGTCCCTAGATCAAGGGGTCGGTCCCTAGTTTGAACCAGGGGACGCAACCCTCAGAGCCGGTGACCGGATGGTCCCTTCAGGAGTTGCATAAAAGATTTTTGGCTTTAAGGTTGGCGGGTACTAGAGGAAGAGTTGTAGAGACACACACGAGTAAAAGACAGGGAATTGATGTCTTAATAGAAGGACAGACAGGGAAGGGGTGGTGACGAACGACGTGTCTGTGCACTACACTCGGTGAGTTTTGTGCAGAGCGGGTCGGTAAGAAAAGGAAGGCCACCATGTCGGACGGTGCAGAGGTAGGAGACCCGAGGCACACATGTAAGGGGTCTACGAAAGTCTCACCCACTGTGGAGGAAACCTGCCGGGACACGAAAGACTTCACCTTGGGAGTGGGGGTGGTCCTGTCCGACGGGAGGCACAAGAATCCCACGAGTAGAAGGGGAGGTCGAGAACGGAAAGAAAGGAACACAAAAGTCTAAAGGGGAGGACTCACTGACCGAAGTTCGAAAACGAAGACACGAAAGACTAAAGGACCGGGGTTGACTTGGTAAGGTGAGTGTCACAAGACCACTTGAATGACTGACGCTATCAGTACAACGGATTCGAATCGAACCGAAATCACAATAAAGAACCAAACTTGGAGTAAAGGAAGAAGTCAAGGGGTCTCTGATTATTGGGTCCTCGAGTATAAATAGGAGTAGTGGAAGTGACTACGAAGGTCACTTCCTCCGATCAAATTTACAACGTAAAACCGAGTGAAATAAAACATTGGTAACAACTCTTCCTATGGTACTCGTGACCGAGTCTCAAAACTTTGAAAGTGTCAATAGTAGTAGAACGAAAAGTAACAGGGAAAATCGGTCTAAAGGAACCAGTCTTTTTTCCTTTGTTATGTGACTGTAGCGAATGGTAATTTAAAACATTAACAGAGTTTGTCGTGGGTACGTCGTCCATGAATGAAATTGGACACAAAGGAAACGCAAGCGGTGACCTCAATTTGCTGGTCATCTTTGGACAAACACTTCGTAGTCATATTGTAAACCTTTCGGATTTGGATGTTTCCACGTAAAATTTTTTCCTTTTTATTCGTACACAGTCCCCTACTTACGAAAAAATAGAGGGAGTATTAATTTCATATTTAGTGTGTAAACACCAAATAAAAAAATTGAAAAATCAAACATAACCTCACATATCGACTAATTGTCACAACACTATCAAAGTCCACTTGTCGTTTCCCTGAGTCGGTATGTGTATGTACATAGATGAGAGGGGGCTCCGACGGGAGGGTAGGTCCGACGGTGTAATGTGACTCGTCTCAAGGGACACGACATGTCATCCAGGAACAACCAATAGTTAAATTTTATATCGTCTTCAGTGTGTAAGCAATTCGAGACCGATGTCTTTCATTTTCTACCTAAAGGGTAAAGACGCTGACTTCCACTTACAAGGGTCTAGTAGATACAAAAGAGGTCCCGGCACAAATGGGTGGATGAAGGGAGGGTCGGTCTGGAAAATAAGGCTCCGAAACGAGACTTCACATAATCCCGAAAAGTCATAGGAGTCTGGAGTAGGAAGTTAATTGAAAGTGCAATGGAAAACATAAATAGAAACAGACTACAGATTCCCATAAAGACGATCCTCAGGATCGAGACTTTATCAATTGTACAACTGAAGTTTCAACCACCTTGACACGGTTCGTACGAAGTAGACTTCTATTTACCTTTGCGAGAAGTGCGTCCCGTCTTCGTTCCGGGCAATTGAATTTGTCCTACGTCACACAGAATCCCTCCGAGTCGAACCGGTACAAACATCTGTCTTTCGTTCGAAATACAACCTTGCTTTTGTTTGTAAAAGGAAATAGTCCCTTCCCTTGTAGGGGTGACCTGTGCCAGGGGGACCATGAGAGTCGGAGAAGGTACTCGTGGAGGACGGAGTTGAGGACGAGGACGACGGTACGGGAGTCCATACGCCCAGTCCCGTCTCCACCTCCCCTCCACACGAGGACCCTTGCACAGGACATACGACTCACCCTTGGTCTTGAATTGTAAACACAACAACTAGACTCGAGTCGTATCGACCAGTGACGTTCTTCTACGATCTACAAACTTTCTTCGTCTCTCGTTTTAAACATCCAAAGGTTCCCCAATGGTATGTGTACCGTAAGGGACGACACCTTTCATTAGTAAGTCCCAGTACTGAAAGGGGATCGTTTGTAACCCTCTGAAATAAGGAACATAACATAAAATTCATTTAGAATTAAGGGACTGGTCCCTAGCTTGGACACCGAAGACGTAGTGAGATAGAGGTCCCTTAAGGGACGTGACGTAAAACTCAAAAGATCATACAAAAGAGTCTTAGGTAGGACTGAAACCGGGGCAAGTGACACAGTACGTTCACGTACTTAAAGATACTTAAGTGTCCGTTCGCCGATGACCTCAAGCAGAGATTACGTTCACAAAGGGAGACACCCGTCAAAGAAGGAGGATAAATTTGAGTCACGAGACACCACTGGATTTACTCTCCCTTTAGGTTCCTTCTTCCCTATATACACTTACACGTCGACTGAGTCAAACGACATGTCGTCTTTGATTGTGTCGTATCATTTCGTCGATATAAGGTCATTTTTAATAAAAAAAATTTTTTCGTCCTACCAGTCCTACAGATCCTAAGACCCCTAATATTGTGACCCCTAACTTCTAGACTACATGACACGAACTCGTACCCTGAATTACCCTAGTCTTAAAACCGGACCCACTTTAAACTCCCTAGGTCAGTTTCTTCCCAATTCCCCGTCACCTCTGACATTGGTTCTCCTCTGAGTCTACGTCTCTAACCACAAAGACACTACGAGTACGACTCCTACGATACTTTGATCCCGGAGACTTACCAGGAGACCGTCCGGACCCCGAGACTGGTAGTCGTAGTCCTGAAGGTCCGAGTCAATATCGATGTCACATTTATGTCCAGAACCGACAAGACAGAGAGGTGCACGGTCCCCAGTCTAGACTCACAGTCTTGGTCGACACCGTCCGGACCTACGTGGGAACGTCCTCTACTACTATAAGACTGACCTCTGAGACGACATTTTAATTACGTACCTGAGAGTGGCCGATTCTCACCGAAAAGGGATCTCTAGGTACACGTCTGTCATGGACGAACGTATAAATTCAGTCCTGACTCCTAAAGCACCCCTCCAGGTCCCTCTCAGACTATTCTTGCACACAGACAGACTGTACGTCTACCTCGACATCAACCGATGTTCGTTTACGTCACGAAACAAGTGCACCGAAACTGGGACGGACTGGAACTTAAAGAACGGAGGAGACGACACTGTAGGACACAGGATTAGTGAGTAGGATCTAAATCTAGACCGCAATCGAACAGGGGGTGGGGTTCGAAAGTATATGTAAGGAACGAAGGGGTCGATCTGGCATTCAACGAACGTGGGTGGGTCACAAAATACAAGTAGAAAGACATGGGGGTCTCCAAGACACGAATCAGGAATTTCTCCGTAAGTCGTTGACAATAAAAATTACACAATAAAAATTTTGTTATTCGCTGCAGAAGGTCCACATCTTTGATCAGGAGACAAACGTATTAGTGGTCCGATTAGCCAGTGACGGTCTTATTCAACTCGAGAGGAAGATATTAAATAGAAACAGAAGTAGGACTAAAGCTCACGACACAACCTTCGTAACGGTCGTCTCTCAATTGTCAACTCCGTACCTAAGTCATCTTAGTTCTACACTCTCATCCTCCTTCCGATGTCGTCCTCTCCCCTCGGTCCTTCCCCGGTTCGGACACCCACCACCCCGACCCCCTCCTCGGTTCTCACTCACGTCTTCTTTCCGTAGTACCCGACGGTACCACCAGGTCGTCAATTCTACGACACGAAGGCGACGTCTCCCGTGTCCAAGTTTGGGACCAGTCCTTTCTAGGACGTACGACGTCCAACACCGTTTTTCCTTTTTCCTCCCTCCCTCTCTTCCTTTTCTTCCTCTTTGACCTACTCCTCAATCCTTCTTCCTCCACGTAGTCCTTGAAGACTCTCGTCTAGCGACCCGCAACACCACCGTCCCCGACCTAAAGTCCCCGAAGCAACCCCTACTCCTACACCCCCTACCACCCCTTCCTCTCTACTCTCTACCCCGACAGTGAACCTCTTCGAGGACACTTCTACCCGGGAAAGAACCTAGGTCTGTGGACCTCTACACACACCACGACCCTAATTCTAAGACGTACCCACCCGTACTTTAAAAGTTTAAATCCCCTCCAACTCCTACGTCGCGAACCCACCTTCCAATCGAGACCCTACCTTTTCGTCGTGGAGAGGGTCTGTGTGCTCCCCCGTTCCCCCCTTGTCGTCTTCTTCTCTCGATAACCCGTATCCTTCCTCCTAACCGGAGGCACAGAGGCCCAGACCACACAAATATCGACTCTTTGCGCCCTCAAATGAACATTTTCGGACGGAAACCCCCAACTTGTGTACCTTCTTTTTTCGTAACACACACCTGACAACATTCTTCGGTGAAAACTACAAAACGACAGTACTATGAGGGTTTATCGTTTACGATTCATTTTTCCGTTTTTTAGGACGGACGGACGCAGCACGGTGTTTTGACAGGACAGGTCCGACCTTCTCGAATTGTAGACAAAATGAAATCCTATTTTCAAAACCTGAACCCCTAACAACTACAAAAACTCCCCCTTTTTTTCGATATATATATATATATATATATATATATACATATATATGTGTGTGTGTGTTTGTGTGTAAAAAAAAAATTTGAATTAGGATTCTCGATACCAGAAGTTTACGGGACTTAAAGTAGGTCTGAATCATTGTCTAAGCTAAATGGTAGAGAGAAAAATAGGAAGTAGAAAATTAACTTAAACTCTCGATTTTCGTGAAATCCTAGACCAAACTGTGAAAAATGAGTCATGGTTTGTTACCAATTCAAACTCCTTAGTCGTTTGAGTGACCTCAAAAGTTCATACCTTTTAAAGATTTCTTTAAATGTATGCAATTCTAAGAGTTCCATAAGTCTATGAAGAATAAAACCTTGGTAACCATATCTCCAGTAGTTAACAGATGGAAAAAAAAAAAAAGGTAGTTTTTGTTGTAGAATCACCATGGTATTTTTCCTGGGTGAAATCGGAGGAGTAGACATTCTCCGTCTACAAACTGGTCTTCGGAGAATCTCAAAAGGACTTTTGGAAGGTATGGAAGTTTCTTAATTGACGGAGGCTTGGGGTAGGAATGGAGGGTCCGAAGAGTGCACAACAGTCTGTCATATTATTTGTCCCCTCTCAGGCATTACACTCTGATTGTCTAGACTTGTGAAGTGATCGTGAAATCAAAAGTTTCGGAAAAGGTTATGTCTGACATTTCTTGCGAACGACTGAGGTACGTCTTGGAAGGTCGTTAACACGAAGGAATTAAATAAGTAAAATTGTTTAGTGATGGATTATTAATATCCTTTAATCTTTACTTATAAACTTTCTTCTTTGTAATGGACCAAGAGTGATGGACTTTTATTGGTAATAATAGTAAAAAATATCTAATGAAAGTTCAGGGAAAAGGTATATCTAAAATACGCTTCCTTACATTGACACTGGGACAAAAAACAACCGACGAAAAATACCTTGTAAACTTGTACTCAAAAGGGGTGTAATCGAGAACTACTCTACGTTAAAGATTACCGGAGTACAAAGGAATCTTCCAAACACAAATCGTGTTTTAGATAGTACTAAGTATTGTCAAAGGTCCTCCCGACAGAGGTATTGACTTTATAGACCACTCGAAAATCTTTTATAAATGACAACACTTTATATTATCTATCTTACCATCGGTCATTACAAGTATTCTAACATTTTTCCTTGTCAACACTGTTCTGTATCTGAGAATCCGTCAGATACTGACGAGAATCTGTATCTGACAAGAAACCGTCAGGTCACCAATTCTGAAGTACGAGGGTTCCGTCCCCGGGGTCAATCTAGGAACCAACTCTTTGATCCTAGGGTGTACTACACGTCGAGTCGGTTTTTTTTTTTCTATGTCTGGTATAGGTCACTAGGCATTCGGAGGGGTTTTGTTGTACGAAGAAGGGTCGGTATTGGATAAAGGGGGAGGAGGACAGGAATTGGTGATGGGACCAAAAAATTCCGAAGTGAAGAAACGGAAAGAAAGTTAATTCATAGGGATTCTTGGGGAAACCCCGAAGCGACTACCGAGTCTACCAGTTCTTAGACGGTCGTCACGTCCAGTCCTTCTACGGGACCTCCTCCTTTACCGTCGGGTGAGGTCATACGAACGGACCTCTTAGGGTACCTGTCTCCTTGGACCACCCGATGTCAGGCACCCCGTCGTTTCTCAGCCTGTACTGGCTCGTTGAAAATGAGTTCGTGGGGAAGTACCCAGTGTCGGAACGACACCGTTTCCCCGAAAACATTGAGATACTTCGACACTCGGTCCGGTGCGTCCCGGTGGGTCCTACCTGATCAGTATCACCTCCCAAGACTGTTTTACACCAGGTGAGCTCCTCCCTTACCGTCAGGTGAGGTCATAAGAACGGTGCTCTTGTGGCACTGTCATACTTTTCCGTTTTTCTATCCTGTGACTTGTGCTCGGGGAGTCCGGGCTTCCACAGGTTGTACGATGACCCCTTTTTGTCTCCTGTTGATGATTATCGAGGTCTTTTACTTCGTCGAGCTGGTGTCACCTTGGCGACGAGTCAACACCTACACAGACCACCACTTTCATTTATTTCGGGTCACGACAGTTCTTGTCACAACGTATCCTTGGTGGTTAGTTCCTTTAACCTGTAACAGTTTGTCCTCTACCGTTCTCACTTATAGCTGTCAAATCCTTAGTCACTTGATTTTACCTGTCCCTACCCTCTTAAATTAAGTCTACTGGTAATATAGATGATGACACACGTTCTTAGGGAATCTTCTTAACCTCATCGGGAGTATCAGTTGTTTTCAGGTTCGTCACTTCACATTAAACCCGAAGGGACCACCGAGTCTGCCATTTCGCAGACGGACGTTACACCCTCTGGGTCTAAGCTAGGGACCCAGTCCTTCTAGGAGCCCTCTTCCTTTACCGTTGGGTGAGGTCATAAGAACGGACCTTTTAGAGTACCTACCTCGGACCATCCAATGTCAGGTACCCCAACGTTTCTCAGCCTGTACTGACTCGGTTAAGTGAAGTGAAGTGAAGGTCAAAAAATGTGCACCATACAAGACACATAGACGAGTAAGACTAACATAGAGTAGGTAAGACTTGTCCTATAGAAATGGTAAGTAGTGGTAAGTAACAGGACACTACGAGACACTGTGGGGGACCCCGACAGAGGTCAGTGGGTGCTTATCAGGTCTTCTATAGAGATTAGGTACCACTTATATAGACCCCCTCCTTAACGATCCAGGTACCCTTACACAGAAATAATATAGAAGTGAAAATGAAAAAACGTTTCACGAAGACAGACAGGAGTATAGGGACAGTCCTTTCTTACTTTCAAGGACACCAGTGCAAAAACAGTTGAGAACCATAACAGTCGTAAATTCAAAAACAATCATAGTGCGACACCAAAAGCAAACACTTTAGAGTAAAGTCAAAATGATTACTTCAACTCAATGTGAGGGACGGAAGGAAGGAGGGGAGAGACGGTAAATCTACAGCAGAAGACAATACTTTTTTATTAAAACGTCTCACGGCAAAAAGACATGAACTAGTAAAAAAGGGGGTGACTACACAAGAAGCAAAATCAACACTCGGGAAACGACCAAGATACACACGTTTGTTAAAAATGGTGAACGGAAAAATGAAAGAATTACTATGGAAGACTCCTGGTCTTCAACAGAGAGAAAGAAACCGACGTGTCTCAGAATCAACACCGTGTCCCCTAGAATTCAACACCGAATACTCGAGAATCAAAGTCGTACACTCTAGATCAAGGGACTGGTCCCTAGTTTGGGACCGGAGACGTATCTCCCGTGCCTCAGAATCGGTGACCTGGTGGTCCCTTTAGGGTTTCAAGAAATAAATTAGATTATGGTCAACAGTATAAAAGGTGATAATTATCGAACACAAAGCGTATCAATTCAAAAGGTTACTTTTGTGACTCAACATTTCACAAACAACAATTCCGATACCCACAGACACACAGTCTTCATCCTAAACAACTCTAACCACGGTCCACACAGGACTACGGGGACTCATCTTTAAGACTTTCGACTCGCGGGAAGTCACTTTTCAAGTCCGACGAGATATTTCTGTAAAGTTCCTCCAGTACTAGAACCTCTAACCTGTCTCAGTCCCGTGAGTTCTTTTCCGACAGGCTCACTGATGTGTGGGTGGAGACAGGAAACGCGGACACGGGTCGCGAGGAAATGAGTAAGTCACGTCGGGGGCTCCGGGTACTTTGTCCTACATTTTGTCACAGTCCAATGCTCTTTTATTCAAACTGAGATTATCATTGTGAGGGATGATAACTATCCAATAGGACATACCAAGAGTAGTAAGACGTCTAGGCTAGTTTCTTCCATTCTCAATCAGACTACGGTAAAATTAGACCTTCAGGAAATGAAATAAAAAAATGAAGACCGGTGTGGGACACCGTATACCCTAGATCAAGGGACTGGTCCCTAGTTTGGGTACGGGAGATGTCACTTTCGAGTCTCAGACCTGACGCTCCCTTAAGGAGAAAATGAAAATTGAAAATTATAATTGGTAGAGAATGAGGAAAGGGGAAGTTATTGATGGAAGTCAAAAATAAAAGAAGAAGGAGAATAACAACAAATAATAAATCAACAAATATTAGCTATCGTTTTATGGGACGTGTCTCGACCGGTCACACCTTTCTCGGATGTGAAGTCTACACCCCCAACGTCCATCAGAATGGAGGTCCACGGAACACTACGGGACGTCAGGTGGGGTACGTCGTAGGTCACCGGGAGTACGAAACCCCACAGTCTCGGATGAAATTACTTTTAACACCTCCCTCTTCTTCTGGGGATTAGAATTCATATGAAGGGGGAGGTTCCCTGAAACTTGAGAGTCAATTTAGGATGACTTTACCTGGAGGGACAGGTAGTCTCTTCCTTGAGTCAACACCAAGGTCACCTCCCTCCAGGAGGGGTCCTATTGAAGGGAAGTCAGGTATCGTAGAGAGACCCCCTACCAGACAACTACTTACTATTGTCTCAGGGAAGGACTGTGGAGGGTTCTAAAGTAGGAGCAACTTCCCTAAGCACAAAATTTAAACACCTAAATTCCGTTCTTTATGACCTCGGTACTCAAGGAAGGAGTTTTGGTAAGTAGTTTTGAGAAAAACGACTGGACAGAGTATTTTTCTGTATAAATAAACCGACGTAGTCAGAACCCACGTCGTACACTCAAGAAGGAACGTCGTGGGTCCGAATCAGAAACGCTATACCGCGAATCAACGAGGAACCGTACACCCCAGAATCGAGGGGTCGATCCTTAGTTTGGACGTAGCGGACGTAATCTCCCGTCCAAGAATTGGTGACCTGCTGATTCCTTCAGGGCGACTAGGAAAAAAATTAGTGAGTAAGAAGGTTGACTTTACTTAGGGTCCGTCCTTGCGGTCTGTTCTGAACGTAGAACCCTGGGAGAAGAAGATGTTCGTGTCAACACAATCCACCACAGTTCAAGTTTCCGGACCCCGGTGTGTCTTTGACCAAAAACCCCAAAAAAAAAACGACGTGGTCCAGAATCAACGTCGGACACCCTAGATCAAACTTGGGCCTGGGGGACGTCACCCTCACACTTCAGAATCGGTGACCTGGTGGTCCTTTCAGGATCAACATCCTCAAAACACTCAAATACTGTGACACCACAAACCGAGGGAGCCAGAGCGACGGTGTACAGTCGATTACCGGGTACGGGAGACTGAAGAGGTCCATACCGCATTCAGGGCTCTTATAGTAGGACATGCCAGTCTCGTAACCCTGCCAGGGGTGCCATCTGGACCGGAGGTCCATACTCACACGACGCCACTAAGAGGTAAGCGGAGACTACAGACCTAACGCACACCGAAAAGGACTGTGGTCCTTTTGCATGACGAAACTGCGGAAGGGGTCCATTCGAGTGACGACATGTCATTCATCCATGATTCTGTAGGTTACTGGGTTGAAGTCTAGTCTTCGGTGCCAAGTAACACCCATCTGGAGAGGACTTACGTGGCCGGTAGTCGGGGACACGACCCGAGGAGTCCCCTGCCCTCCGTTTACACCGTGGACGTGGCTGGTCCCTGAATCAGGAGACCCGGTCTGAGTAAACATTTTTTTTTTTTTTTTTGGACGGTCTACTGCAGGTCCCTGGAGCGAACAGGGCTGTAGGTCCTAATTAACTAAGTCGACCTACATGTCCTATTTTTTTTGTTGTTGTTCACGTGTGTCCAGAATTTCCTTGAAGATCATGTCATAAGTAAACAAGTGAGTCTACCTGTACATAACAACTCAGTGTTCTTGATTTAGTCTCCAGATCTATGAGTTTATCCAGAAGGGACTATCGAGTCCGAAGGTAGGGACCCAACTCTTCTAGGGGACCTCTTCCTTTATCGTTAGGAAAGGTCATAGGAACGGACCCTTCAAGGTGCCTGTCTCCTCGGACCACCCCGATGTCAGGCACCCCAACGTCTTCTCAGTCTGTGCTGAATCACTGGTTTATTGTTGTCTGTGAGTATATTTTTGACATTCGTAGGGGTGTAAACTTCAAAGAGAACAAAAACCAGTCTGGGGATCCATTCTCTTTTTCATTACGTTCGATACGGTTACTACCCGCAGTCCCTGTCACAATTCAGGAGGTATGTCGGGATCTGTGGAGGACGACGGGTGGACACGGACTTCGGGGCGAAGGGACGTGCTCTCGGGTACCGGTCCGGGGGAGGACGGTCGTGGGGTCCCCGCCGTCTCGAGGACGGTCGGATCGGAGACGACAAAAGGTCAGGGACTTGTCTTCCTCCTTTTGTCCGTCGACATAATATGTTCGTTTTCGTCACCCACGTAACGGAAGAACTTGTGGAGAGAAACTTTTGGAGACGAATTTTTTTTTTTTAGATTCGACTCCTTCCCGAAGTGACCACTGAATCTACCATTTCTTAGGTGGACGTTACGTCCTCTGGACCCAAGCTAGGGACCCAACCCTTCTAAGGGACCTCCTCCCGTACCGTTGGGTGAGGTTATATTAACGGACCTCTTAGGGGTTGTCTCCTCGGACCGCCCGATATCAAGTACCCCAGCGTTTCTCAGTCTGTACTGACTCGCTGATTCGTGTTCGATTCCTTTCATAAATTATTTCTAATAAACGGGTCCCATGTAGGCTTTAAGACTGTCGTCCTGTGGGTACCGGTACAATATGTTTTGGAGTTGTCTTCATACATGTCAAAAATCTAAAACTAGTTGTGGAAGTAACGACAGTAAGACAATAATAACCCTTACTCTCATCCCCCTCGTAGTAAACCAACGTAGACAAGGTGTCTACCCGAATCAAAGGATTCTTCTTTGAAAGAGCATTGTGGAACCCACTTGAGACAACACGTCGGATATACTCCAAGTCGAAGTACCCTTTCAATTCGTTCGACGTCTAAAGATCACCGTACCGACTCTTACGATTCGTCCCTGGGACACGTAGAGTTTACACCGGAATAAACACGACTTACCCATTACTCTCCAGGTAAACAACTTTCCCTCTATAAATCGCACAAACACCTTTCGGTGTGTTCCCCAATGGGACCGTTGTTTTGTTTATCCAAAAGGGGACTGAGAATTTAATCGTCTATGGAATTTTATGTCGGTGTCGTTGATTAACGTCGAATAATTAATTGTCCTTTGGGCGTATGACGAGAATGAGCCAAACGTACTAGACGGTCCGTACCCGATTAGTAAAGTACGAGGAATAGAACTTTCTGAGTAAAATGTCACTCCTTTGACTCCGACTCTTTCAATTCACCAAATTCGTCGAAGTAATTCCATCCCCTCACCCTTGTCCGTCTTTTCCGGTAAGAAGGACAAGTCATGGTACTTCATAGTTTTACTCTCTGAAGTTTGGTAGTTATCAGTGTACTTGACAGTAGTGATTAGCTTGCACTCCTTACAAAAGAATCCCACAGACAATGATGGTTTACGTGTGAACAAAGACACAGGGAGAGGAATTCCTTCCGTGAAAGGGTAAAGAAAAAATTATGACTTCTTATCTCTATTCCTTGAAGCGACCACCAGGTCACCAATCTCTGAGGCTCGAAGTCAGGGACCAGCCCCTTGATAATGCCCTAGTGTGTACGGTATGTCGCACCGGTTTATATGTATATAAATATTGTATATAATACATATACATCTCTCTATTCATTAGGATTAGTAATGAACCAACCACCAAATAAGAGAGAACGGTTTTTCACTTTCACAATCAGTGAGTCAACACAGACTGAGAAACGTCGGGGTATCTGACATCGGGCGGTCCGAGGAGACAGGTACCCTAAAAGATCTGTTCTTATGATCTCACCCAACGGTCAGGGAAGAGGTCCCCTAGAAGGGTTAAGTACCTAGTTTGGACTCAGAGGACGTAACATCCGTCTAAGAAATGACAGACTCGGTGGTCCCCTCGGGAATAAGAGAGAACGGAGGAAATATAAATCTTAGTTCTACCACCGTAAATTGAATTTATGTGGAAGGTCCGATATCTCTCAGGGGATTTGGTACGTCGTACCTTGACAGTCGTTTATCTAAAAATTACCTTATATTAACCTGAAAACGTATGACTCTTCAGTGAAATTTTTAATTTATAATCTCCTATTATCTAAAGATTTATTCTAAGGATTAGACGGTTTAACTGAGGACGGTGTCATCGGGACTAGAACCGTTTACTGTGCTGGTTACTCCAGAACGTAAGAAGGACCTACAACACTCCACCAACCGTTGAAGCACTCGACAATTGCTCCGAGGCACTGTCGACAAACATCTAGAAACCTTACACACTACCTACAATCCCAGACATATCGAGGTGTCGGAGCACGGACAAGAAATTATTAGAAGAAGTCCGAAGTCAAGGGAGGTACCACATTGTCTCTGTCAGAAGAGGAGAAATTGACACAGAGTGACTTCTACTTGTCGTAAAGTATATAGTTCACGTTTCGTGGACCAGCACCAGGTACAACTTATTTACAAACAACTACAAAGTGACGAGTCCGCATAGACTGAGAAACACTGGGGTTCCTGACATCGGGTGGTCCGAGGAGACAGGTACCCTAAAGGGTCCATTCTTATGACCTCACCCAACGGTACGGGAAGAGATCCCCTAGAAGGGTTGGGTCCCCAGCTTGGGCTCAGAGGACGTAACCGTCCACCTAAGAAATGGTGACTCGGTGGTCCATTCGGGAGTTATTTACGATCGGTACTGTATTGTTTCACTGGGGACACCCATCTTGGTCGACTAGGGAGACATTGAAACCGATCCTAGTCTATGTCTTTCAGTCGTCATTCCCCCAGAGACCGTCCTCCGGTTTGACCTGTCTCCCAGGGGAGATACACAAACATCCCCTTTACTGTCACTGGAGGTCGTCTCTTCAGTGGGTGCGTGGGTCGGATTGTTCGGAATGATTGAAGAGTCAAGGAGAAACCCTTTACGAAAGTCTGGGACATCATATAAGAAAACCTCTAGGAGTTTATAAGTAGGAGACACCCACCTAACCCGAAGGGTCCATCACGTCACCATTTCTTAGAGGGACGGTTTAAGTCCTCTACGTTCTCCACACCCAAGTTATGGACCCAGTCCTTCTAGGGGATCTTATCTTTTACCGTTGGGTGAGGTTATAAGAACGGACCTTCTAAGATACCTGTTTTCCTGGGACCGCCCGATGTCAAGTACCCAAGTGTTCGACTTAAAACCCTGAAGGGACCACCCATCTAAACTAAAAACATTTGTCTTAAGTAAGTCCTAGGTTAGATCCGTATGTAATTTAAAGGTTCGATTTATCATGTCAAAAATAAATTCCTACTCCAAAAGCAAAAATACTTTACTCCGAAGACTGTTGGAACAATTAGTCACGACTTCTACCGAATGTGTGTCTCTTTCAGGACTTTTGAACTCACCGATACACAAGTCACGGGTCGAAAGTCCTCTGTAAGTAAGGTCATACAATTCAAGATCGAACAAATAAAAAATTTTTTTTAGGAGAGAGGTTTTATACTTGCATAGTCTTTATAATAAATGGTCTACCCATCAGTCTACTGTAAATCTTCAAGACAAAAGTTATTTTTATGAAAATGTTTTTGTGTTACCGATTGCCGTAACATCATAAGAGTCAACTTAGGACCTTGTCTTTATCCTGAAGTCACCTTTTCAAGTATTTTAAGTTTATTTCAGACCTCAAATCATTGTATGGTTACGACAAAAAAACCAAACCTGTTTGCCTGATGCTAGTACACGCAACAACCGGAAAACCTCTCCCCCAATCCTCATCTATCCTCGTGACACAATAGAAACATGGAAAGGACATTTAGTTCTTAATAACACTTTACGTTTCAATTAAATTTTTTTTTACTTAATAATCTTTTCACTCCCCTTTAAGGAGGTCCCGTGTACGGAACAAACGGATCCTACGACTGACCCAATGTAACTCACACTTCAGACACTAGGAAGAAAAAAGAGGGGGAAAGGACAGAACTTCGTAACTGTTCTAGAGGTTTCAGTGGAGAGGGCACAACCAGTAAGTGCCGTGTCTCCTGCTCCAGTAGCTGAAGAGGGTGCCGGACCGGTACATGCTCGCGACAGGGGCCCGGCACCTCGGCGAGACCCAGCTTCCCCGGCCCGTATTACTGTATCTCGAAATACGTGTTATGGATCTCTCTGATTTTGTCAAGTAAAGAGTGCTTGAAGGGTTAAGGACTTCTGCTGTTGAACTAGAATGGAGTAACTGACACTTGTGCTCAGGAGGCAAAATGTGTACGAAAGTGACCTGTCGGCAGTACCGCACCAGTGGTGTTCCTTCGTGCGTCGAAAAGCCCGTAGGAGTAGTCTCTCGGCTCCTGAAGAGTCAGAAAGCATAGGTGTCCAAGATGACTGAGTGTGTAGAACAATTTGGCTTGTCAACACTGAAGGTCGAAGTAACGGAACGTCCCGCCCTTACTCTCGACTCACCCCCTTGGTGAAAGAACACGACATTTTTTCCTACGAGTGTGGGGAAAGAGGTGGAATGGGCAGTGCATCCTACGTAATTACGTCCTGAGTCGGAGAGAGATGGGCACAAGAGTCATAAACTGGACGTCGAGAGAAAGTCGGTGACCTAAGTACCCACGTCAGGTAAACACTTCGACACTATCAAATTGACCTTTGGTAACACTACTTTTAAGAAAACAAGTAAAAATAATTGTACGACTAGAAAAGGGAGTCTGTTTAGTTAATTTCCCATTAAATGACCTTGATACCACTTACCGAAGTGGTTGACCTTGGTATATTTATATTGACCTTATAAGAATTTGTTTTACTTTGAAAAAAAAATTCACATTTCAATAATGACGATCAGGTGTCTCAAAATTATAAAACTAGCAGACCAACCAGATTGTTTCTTGGATCGGTTGAAAGGAGGAACATCCGAAAAAATTTCATTACATGTATAAACGTTAGTGTAACACGTATCTAAGGATAACTCATTAAAAGAAGAAGTCCGGTGTCGTTACTTGACGTCTAAGGAACAAACATTACATTTACTAACTTATGTAAAACAATTATACAAAAATAAGGATACAAAACGATAATTTTTTTAAAATATTGTAAAGGTCCTGTTTTTTTTTTTTTCTGTTCAAATACGAAACTTTTTAAATACATTAATTTTAAAGTACTTTGATTAGAAAAATCAAATCCTCAATAAACCTAAAACTGTGACCCCAACGTGGTTGTCGTAGTCTTTACATTCTACGAATTTTAACAATGTGATGAAGACAACTAACCCCCAAACCCAAACTCTCAAGAAACCAAAATAATTTTTTCGAAAAAAAAAAAAAGGGTTTAAATTTTCGGAATTTACATGACATTCGGAGGCTAACAACATGTCGACCCAACGCCCACTGACGGTCAAACACATCACAACGGACCAACGTTGTGCCACCAACCAGTACCTTATTTCCTACGTACCTAGACTTTTACACCCGAGCACGGTAAATAAGGAAGGAGAGAGGTAGTTTCCTTCGTAAAGTAGACCTAAATTCTTCTTTGGGAACGTTGAATGTGTGTAGAGATGGAAAGAGTTCCACATACGAAAACAAGACACTTTCTGGCATCTAATTAAAGCCTCTTTGGTTCTACTCTTCGTGTATCACCATTGTACGTCTGACTCAGGTTTATCTCTTGCGTCACCCAAGACCGACACTTTGTTCCCCCTACTTCCGTTAGAGTGACCCTAGACCGAACCTGACTCTTGTCCGGACAAAGAACCCTTGTGGACTCGACTCAGAAAAGACAGGAAACTAGTGACTGGTCTTTTTTTTGTTGACTCCCCACAAACAAACGGTCACAGTTCTCCTAATGTGAAGGACCCCTCTCTTTACTACCTCCTCCCGTGTCCCGGCACGAGGGTCCGAATACACAGGGTCGTGGAACGTTCGATGAGGAACCGGAATCTAGTCATGGATTTTTCGCCCCGGAACCTTCCCTCCGCAGGGGTGAGTGAAATCCTACGTAGTCGCTTCAAGGTCTCCACCATAACAGGGTTTCCAGATCCACTGGAACTTACCTTTGTGTAGGTTGTCACACGGACACCCCACACCGTCGTGTATTCGAGCCAAACACACGACACACACGCACGAATCAGCGAGTCAACACAGACTGAAACGTTAAGGGACCTGACATCGGGTGACCCGATGAAACAGGTACCCTAAGAGGTCCGTTCTTCTGACCTCACCCAAACGTCTCTGGTCTAAAGACTCAGGTAAACAGACAACGAACGTAGAAGACATTGGCGGGGAGTGGGAAGGGGAGGACTTGATAGATAAATCATTTGAAAAAAAAAAAAATTTCTTTTTTTACATTTTAGTCGAAAATAGATCATATAAGAATGTAATTTCTTCGTCAAGGTCATTAATTTTATTTTCGAGTTTATCGAGATTCCTCTATTTAGGAAGAAAATACTCCTTCTGTAAAAATATTAAACGTGTTATCTCATAACAATGGAAATCCGTCTTACAACACACCATCTCGAGATCTTGAATGAACAGAACGTATTGACTTGATCATTTGAATGAAAACAGACAGTCGAAAGTCGTCACAATTACCCTTTGACAGTATTCTATGTAGACCACCAAGTCTATCATTTCTTGGACGGACGTTACACCGTCTCGACTCAAGCTAGGGACTCAGCCCTTCTAGGGTACCTCCTCCTTTATCGTTGGGTGAGGTCATAAAACGGACCTCTTAAGGTACCTACCTCGTTGGACCACCCGATATCAAGTACCCCAACGTTTCTCATCCTGCGTTTACTCACTGTCAAAGTGAAAGTTACCCTTTGATATCATTTTGGGTGTCAACGTCTTCGATTCCCCCGTTTCGGGGACTTCAAGTAACAAAATCATTGAACTACATCCACCAAACACCAAATACAGGTAAACTTCACCGAGTACAGAAGCCTGAGGACTAAAAAAGGGTTTTTGGCTCCTTCTCCCAAAACAGACGAGAAAGGACTTCAAACAGTTCCCCTGTCGGAAAGAGACTCCTACCGTACACACTACTGTCACCCTTAGGGTTCTCTCTGGGGTAAGTACTGTCAAGGTCTAAACTTTGTGTGAACCACGATTTGGATTTTCTAGACAAAAGACGAGACTCTACCTCACTCCTGGTCGAGGTAGAGTTAGCTTTTTTCGTTTTCGTTAGATCGGGATGATTTATGTTACCTTTTCAGAATCTACGTCCTTGACGATTATTTTATTTCTAATACGTCCGGTTTCTGGTTCATTTCTACTTCTAGCAAAGCAGAACCTTCCTTAAACGACTTGAATCCAATTGGACTCGTAACGAAAAGGTCAGACCACCTCGAGTCCCTTGACAGTTGTTTGGTACCTCACGGGAGGTGGCACCCTTCTGATTAACCTTTGACGGGAAAAATTCCCTTTTAGTATACTAGAAGAGGTATCTGTGTCTGTTTTGTAACCTACCTTAAGTTACAGGGTAAGTATTAATTTTTGGTTTGTTTTGAATAGTTTGATCTCGATCTTTCGTTGAGATACCCATCTCTAATAGAGTTTTGTTTGATTTTTCGGTTCGTAATATGGCTCACCATTTTGTTACCTTTTTAATAAGGTAAAATACATATAAATTTACAAAATAAATGAAGATTTAAAAGATTTAAACTTTTGTAAAATACCGAGGGGACGTCACCTTCATACCTCAGAATTGGTGACCTGATGGTCCCTTCAAGGTGTAATAAGGTAAAATCTAACCCTTAATCGGTACCATGAATGGAAAGAAGTCAAGTCATCGAGTCAACACAGGGTGAGAAACACTGGGGTATCTGACGTCGTGTGGTTCGAAGGGACATTCAAGGCCATTAATTTTCGGGTCTATGAGACTTCTCTATTTCGGAAGAAAATACTCCTTGTGTAAAAATAATAAACGTGTTATGTTATAACGGTCCGAGGGGACAGGTAGTGGTTGAGGGTCTCGAACGAATTTGAGTACAGGTAGCTGAGTCACTACCGTAGGTTTGTAGAGTAGTAGACAGCAGGGGAAGAGGAGAACGGAAGTTAGAAAGGGTTGTAATCCCAGAAAAGGTCACTGAGTCAAGAAGTGTAGTCCACCGGTTTCATAACCTCAAAGTCGAAGTCGTAGTCAGGAGGTTACTTATGAGTCCTGACTAAAGGAAATCCTAACTGACCAACCTAGACGAACGACAGGTTCCCTGAGAGTTCTCAGAAGAGGATGTGGTGTCAAGTCAAGAAGTCGAGAGTCGAAAGAAATACCATGTGGACAGTGTAGGTATGAACTGATAACCTTTTTGGTATCGAAACTGATCTATTTGAAAACGGTTGTTTCATTACAGAGACGAAAAATTATACGACACATCCAACCAGTATCGAAAAGAGGGTTCCTCGTCCGTAGAAAACTAAAATACCGACGTCAGTGGTGGACGTCACTGAAATCTCGGGGTTTAGTGGATGGTAAGAAAACAAGTTTTAATGTATTTCCGGGATCGTTTACGTGATCTCAATTTCTTTACTTTTTAGACAATGCTATGTCTTTTTAATTTTCCTATTCATACAAGATTTCGGTGTATTAACACCGACGTGTCGATGTAAATGGCTTTTAGTGAGTTTATTACGAAGTTTCCCCCATCTAAAATACTATACATCTAGTACGGTATTATTTGTAAAAATTTTTCTAATACCACAGACCTATTTTGTGGACTTTCGTAGTTGTTTAGTAATCTACATTACTCTTAAATTAATCCAACGACCTGTGTTTCAGTTATATGTTTTTTAGGATAAAGATAGTCTAATTTTACAAATTTTAAGTTAATTTACGTTATTAATAATATTGTCGAAAATTAATGCATAATATTTAATTTATGTATAAGCATATATAATTACTGTAATTAAATAAATTATTAACGTTATTGTTTTATAACTTATTAACCCTTATTAGATTGTGTGTACAATCTGTATGAGACCTTTTTTAGTATTTGAAAAAACTTCCTGCAATCTCTTTTTACTTACTCCTGATGTGGTGCAATTACCTATTCTTCAGAGTAAAAATTATATCAGAATAGTTTGTCCGGATATCCCAATTTATTAATGTTGTTTCTAGGGTTGCCATAAAAAAAACCTCCCCCTCGTTCCACTAGGATATTACACATACCCCCTCGTGTCCCGGTTCTTATCGGTCCCGTTAACTTCCACTTTTTCTTCGTCTCTGTACGGTATGGTCCATTTTCTTAAGGTCTGCCCGTCAGGGTTCTGACTTTTCCGGGTCCGGAAGTCTAAGGCTTCAGATCTTTCGGAAAGTACTAAAGTTGAGACCGGGGACAGTCTCCGACGAAGTCATAAGACATGAGTAGACGACTCTCGGCATATTAATGACGAACTTTGGTGTTTCCTTATGTAAACATTAGTATCGCCCTGAAGGGACCACCAGGTCACCAATTTTAAGACTGAAGGTCAGTACCCCGCACCTAAACTAGGGACCAACCCCTTAATTCTAGGGTGTTCAGTGTGTCACGTCGGTTTTTTATTTATTATTTTTAATTTGAAAGTACCATTTTTTTATTGTATGGACCACTGTTTGACCCCCTCTGTAATATTATTTGGTATACTGTATATTACATTTTTATATTAGTAGTTTACTAGTCCGTGGGAAATAGTTTCCCATGTCCTCCACTTCTCTGATAGAATTCCCTAATAACAGGTATTAGTGTCTAAGTTTATTAGTTCACTAATATAGTTCAATAGTCAAGTAAAGTCAGTACATGCTGAGAAACGCTGGGGTACCTGACATCATACGGTCCGAAGGGACAGGTAGTGATTGAGGGTCTCGAACGAGTTTGAGTACAGGTAGCTAAGTCACTACGGCAGGTTTGTAGAGTAGGAGACAGCAGGGGAAAAGACGGAAGTTAGAAAAAGTCGTACTCCCAGAAAAGATCACTCAGTCAAGAAGTGTAGTCCACCGGTTTCATAACCTCAAAGTCGAAGTCGTAGTCAGGAAGGTCAGTTATAAGTCCTGACTAAAGGAAATCCATCTGACCAACCTAGACGAACGTCAGGTTCCCTGAGAAGTTCTCAGAAGAGGTTGTAGTGTCAAGAAGTCACGAGTCGAAAGAAATACCAGGTTGAGAGTGTAGGTATGAACTGATGACCTTTTTGGCATCGAAACTGATCTACCTGAAAACAGTCGTTTTATTACAGAAACGAAAAATTATACGACACATCCAACCAGTATCGAAAAGAGGGTTCCTCGTTTTCAGAAAATTAAAATACCGACGTCAGTGGTAGCCGTCAGTAAAACCTCCGGGGGGGGGGTTATTTTAGAGTACCAAAGATAACAAAGGAGTAGATAAACGGTACTTCACTAACCTGACCTACGGTACTAGAATCAAAAGACTTACAACTCAAAATTCAGTTGAAAAAGTGAGAGAAGAGTGAAAGTAGTTCTCCGAGAAATCAAGAAGAGAAAGACAGTATTCCAATCACTGTAGACGTATCGACTCCAATAACTATAAAGAGAGTCGTTAGAACTAAGGTCGAACACGAAGTACGTCTTGGTCGTAAAACGTACTACATGAGACGTATATTCAATTTATTCTTCCCACTGTTATACGTCGGAACTGCCTAACGAAAGGGCTAAACCTCGGTCAGACAACAAGGTACAGGTCAAGATTGACGACGAAGGACTGGACGTATGTCTAAAGAGTCCTTCGTCCAGTCCACCAGACCATAAGGGTAGAGAAAGTCTTAAAATGTATCAAACAACACTAGGTGTACCAGTTTCCGAAACCACATCAGTTACTTCGTCTTCATCTACAAAAAGACCTTGAGAGAACGAAAAAGCTACTAGGTTGTCTACAACCGTTAAACTGGAGACCAAGGAGACACAAAAGATTTAGGTCGAACTCGTAGACCTTCAAGTACCAAGTGTCTGACAACTTCGGACCGAACCTCTTAAAACTCGTAATGAAACGATCGTACACTCTACTCACATTAACACACCATCAAACTTGTAAGAAACCTTAACGGAAAGGAACCCTAACCTTACTTTTGACTGGAAAAGGTCAGGACACCGGTGACGACTCAAAAGGTTTAAACGACCGTATAACTGACGTCGTGAAAGTGTCGTAGTAGAAAGTCCTAAACTTTATCAAGTTGACCTTAAGGTAATGGAGATGATCGAAAGAAGCATCACTACAAAGGATTCCGGGGGAACTGAAGCGTAAGGTCCTACAGACTGAGATCCAATCACCAGTGTGGTAACACCAATTGACCCAGTACTTCTAGAAAAAACATGAAGCCACACAAGAACTGTGGAAAAGAATCATAGAAGACGTAGACAATCCAGGTACGGTAAAGACAGGAAATAACACGGGTAGAAACATACTTTACAAGGGAACCATAGATTAAAAGAACTTCTCTAGAGATCGGAAGGGTAAGACAAGAAAAGGAGATAAAGAAACGTAACTAGTGATTCCTTCCGAAAGACTAGAGAGGAACGATAAGAAACCTCGAGACGTAAGTTTACCTATATAGAAAGGAAAAGAGGAAACGGAAAGTGAGGAGAAGAAAAGTGTGGATAAACATTCCGGAGGAGTCTGTTGGTAAAACGGGAAAACGAAAAGAAAAAGAACCCCTACCAGAACTAGTGACGGAGGACATGTCACAGTACTTGGAGGCGGGTATCAAGAAGTCCGTGAGACAGATAGTCTAGATTAGGAAACTTAGATAAACAAGAAGGTGAAGGTGTGTAATATGAAGGTGACATATTAGTATTCCCTAAACTAAATCCAGTATGGACTTACCAGATCACCAAAAGGGATGAAAGAAATTAAATTCAAACTCAAACCGTTATTCCTCAAGTACTAGACTCGGTGTCAGTCGAGGGACAGAACAAAAACGACTGAGATATCTCGAAGTGGTAGAAACCGACGTTTCTGGTAGACCACTACAGGCACACATCTCAGAAGAGAACACACAACCTTCTCCTACAAACGATACTGGTCACACAAGAGAACCGTTTTGAGATAATCGGAAACGGGACGAAGTAAAACGTGAGGTTCCGGTTTAAATGGATAATGAGGTCCATAGAGAACTGAACGATGAAAACGTAAGGTCAGGGGATATTACTTTTCCTGTAGAGAAAACCCCATAATCAAGATCTTCCAGAACATTCAGAAGTATCTGGGCAACTTAAAGTCGAAGAAGTCGTAATGACCAACCCCGTATCTGAACCTAATGGCACTATGACTTACCAAACGGAACCCTTACTTGTCTCTAGTAAGACAGCAAAAACTCTAACGTAGGTTCATGACTTAAAACCTGAGAAAACAACTGACACTATCGATGAGGTAAAGAAGATTCCCTAAGAACGGGTGTCATCATCTGTATTCCCAGTAGACTCAATTTAAGTGGGTAAGGTCAGGTAAAATCAAACGACTAAGGATTTTACAGTTACAAGTAAGAACGGTAGAGGACAAACTGGTGAAGGTTAAACGGAACTAATTACCTGGATTATAAGGTCCAAGGATACGTTATAACTAGAAATGTCGTAACCTGAAATGAATGTAGTGGGTAGTGTAGGTGATGACCCACAACAAAAACGAAACCGAAGTAGGGAAGTAAGAAAGACCTCAATAAAGAGGTGACTCGAGGTATAACCCGAGGATGGCTGGACCCCTCAAGTAGAAAGTTACAGGATAGAAAAACGGAAAAGTATTACAAGTACCCCAAGAGTTCCGTTCTTATGACTTCATCAAACGGTAAGGGAAGAGGTCACCTGGTACAAAACAGCCTTGAAACGTGGTACTGGGTAGGTAGAACCCACCGGGATGTACCGTACCTGGTATAAAAGTAACTCAATCTGTTCCGACATCAGGTACACTAGTCAAACCAGTATATATAGTTTATATATATGTAAATTCATTACCTTACGGTAAAATATAATATTTCACCCATGTTTATAAATAAAGTTGTCCAACAAGTTATAAATAAACTTCTCTAATAACGGGGTTTATTAGTGAATATCTAAATTAGTTTATTAGATTACCTATATAATTTTTCATGTACATTTGTTAATTTACGATCTTTCCATTACGGTTTCTTACGAGTTTGATGGCGTGTTAACGTGAGTAGAGTGTACGATTATTTCATTACGAGTTTTAAGAGGTTCGGTCCGAAGTCGTTATGCACTTGGCACTTGAAGGTCTACAAGTTCGACCAAAATCTTTTCCGTCTCCTTGGTCTCTAGTTTAACGGTTATAGGCGACCCAGTAGCTTTTTCGTTCTCTCAAGGTCTTTTTGTAGATAAAGACTAAAGAACTGATACGGTTTCGGAAACTGACACACCTAGTGTTATTTGACACCTTTTAAGACTTTCTCTACCCTTATAGTCTGGTGGACTGGACGGAGAACTCTTTGGACATACGTCCAGTCCTTCGTTGTCAATCTTGACCTGTATCTTGTTGTCTGACCAAGGTTTATCCTTTTCCTCATACAGTTTCGACACATAACAGTGGGACGAATAAATTGAATACACGTCTCATGTAGTACTCTTTACGACCCGACCTTCTTCGTGTTCGACCTTAGTCCTAACGGCCCTCTTTATAGTTATTGTAGTCTATATGTCTACTGTGGTGGAAATACCGTCTTTCCCTTCTCCTTGATTTTTCGGAGAACTACTTTCACTTTCTCCTCTCACTTTTTCAACCGAATTTTGAGTTGTAAGTCTTTTGATTCTAGAGTCGTAGGTCCTAGTGAAGTACCGTTTATCAACCCTTTTGTTACCTTTGTCACTCTCTGAGAGGAAAAAACCCGAGCTTTTACTGACGTCTACCACTGACGTCGGTACTTTAATTTTCTGGGAACGAGGAACCTTCCTTTCAATACTGGTTGGATCTGTCGTATAATTTTTCGTCTCTGTAATGAAACGGTTGTTTCCAGGTAGATCAGTTCCGATACCAAAAGGGTCATCAGTACACACCTACACTCTCAACTTGATATTTCTTTCGACTCGTGGCTTCTTAACTACGAAAACTTGACACCACAACCTCTTTTGAGAACTCTCAGGGAACCTGACGTTCCTCTAGGTTGGTCAGGTAGGATTTCCTCTAGTCAGGACCCACAAGTAACCGTCACAACGTCCTTCCGTCTGGGGAAGGTCCCTGACTTTGACCCGAGAACAGATTGTGACCCTTTACTTAACAGGTTCCTCTGTGTACACGACTGTTTCGTTCTCTAAAATAACCCTTTCCCGTGGGCCCACCTCTCGTCGTCCCATTCCTTTGGGTCCTCTTGACGAGACGGCGCACCGAGCGTCAGAACCCAAAATACCACTACCCTAATCAAAGGGCCACCAGAGACCGGTCAGCGAGATTAAATCTCAGAAAGGACCACCGCGTGCGTAGCGAGTCGGTTCTATCTACGATCGCTCTCCCTAAGGCCCTTCACCTGTCTGTGCGTCACAGAGGAAATCTGGAAAGGGCTTGAGAGGGTCAACCACCACCGAATAATCAAGGCATAAGGAATAGTTCTAGAGGACAGGATTTTGTTGGGTACGTTTACCAATGATACCACGGACCGGTCCCACCCGTCAAAGTTAGTCACACGAAGGGGATTGTTGAGGGGGAACTCTCTCAAGTATGAGTTCTGTGAAGCACCCTTAACCCAGCCTCCAGAGAAAGAAGACATTGAAGAAAGAAGGACGTCACGGACCCGCATCCGGACGGATCGTCTCGTCTTCAGAGAGAGATGGACTAGATTCAACCCCACAAGGTGTAGACTTTGGTCGACGGTGGGGACATCATTGTCGTTAAATCAGACTTTGACAACCGGGGAGAGTCTCTACTTTATCTGTTCCCGGTTTGTCCTCTGGATTGTCCTACCAGTAGAGACCAGGAGCCTTTGTCTTCCGTTGTAAACCCCACTCACAACGTCCCAAACACTGGGAAAAACTAACCAACCACCACTCCGTTGTCTCGACACGAGGTCCTTAGAACACAAGTCAGACTTCAATGGTAGGAGGTGGACCCACCCCCGAGTTTCTGTAACAATACGTATAAAGAAACTCTTCCTTGGTCCTGAGACAGTCCTCCGTCATGGTTGGAAACTAACAAAAAGGACAAAGACATAGGGGAGGGAAGGGACTAATCGTTAACAAACTTAGGTGGGAAACCTTGAGTCCCTTCCAGTCCCTCCGACTTACTTCGGATATAGGATGTCTGTTCGTTACCTCTTGTGTCTTGTCTAGACATGACGTCTCGGGGTGTCTCAAGATGAATCAAAATGAAATCCCTTGATCCGTTGATACTGATATTATTGAAGGACAGTTTTACCTCGTGTCCTGACGGAGTCGAACCTCATACCTGTGACTTAACCTTCATAAGGACTCAAGGGTCAGGATCTAGACTCGGAACATACTAATTTTAGAGTTAGGGAACCAGACGGCAAAACCACATTGTCTAGGTCAATCTTCATCAACCTCCTCACTATTGACCTTAAATCATCTGTTTTATTTAGAGTAAAGAAAAATCTTCTTATCCCAAAGTTCGGATAAGTCTGGACCGTGAAGTCCCTCTGAACATCGGTCCATCGGTCAACGGATCAAAATATTTTTCATTCCAATGATCGAAGATCGTCTGTAACAAAACTCGTATCACCGTAGGTTCGGACTTTGCTGAGTCTTTTGAGTTCACAATTTGTTATGTTCCAGATTGGACTTTCATATGGGTATCGTAGTGGATCAATAAAGGGTCCTATAGACTTGGTATCGATGAGATAAAACTGAAAATTAACATTTGAAAAGGAATTATCGGTTTCGTCTAAAGTGGCAATTACTGCAGTCACAAAGAGATCAATACTCTTCTACGTTCTTAACCCTGAGTATTTTAGAAGAGGACTTTTCTAGATTGATAGACTTCCGGACAAGACGGTCAAAAAGGGTCTCGTGTCTCACGGAGTAGGGACTAAAAGTGGTACTTGAGGAAAGTCCCCGCAACTTTCAGTCGTCAAAGTCACCGGTACTGAATTAGAAACATCTACGTCTACCGCTCACAGTCAGAAGTCAACCGTCTCGGGGAAAAACGAGTATTCGAACTGGTACTAAAACTTCCCCCGTAAAGTACTGGTAAAATAGGGTACCACGACTCTTACAGGTAAGAGTCCAAACCGTTTCTAAAATAACTGTCCGGTGAGTTACACGACAATGACCTGATCCGGTATTTTGTCATAGGTCTTAAGAGACCTGGTGGAGAGAATGATCGAAGAACCAGGTCCTTTTATAAGGGAGAACAACGAAGAAGGGTATAGATCTCAATGTGACAATGGTAGTAACTAGAGTATACCCTGATATATAATAAGATAATCTCCGGAGTCTGTGTGTAAGCTGTCACATTCTTTGTCGCCCAAACATTTTGTCCATTTTATGTTTATTGTGTCGGTCATCATAATCATTTCAGTGTTCATTCTGAATTCAATTCTCGAAGGTAATCTATATCGGGTCAGTAAAGTCTATATAGAGTCCAGTAGACTGAATCGGACGAGACATCTTAGAAATAGTAGGTCCCTTTAATATATAACCGTGGCAGTTATTCCGTGTATCGGGTCAAAAGATCACAATGATCTAACTAACAGGAATCATACTAATTTAACAAAGGTTGTGTCTCCTCTGAAATTCGGATTTAATGATATCGGACCACAATAGATATATTTAGGTAGAGTATTAACACCCTCTAAAAAAGGAGGAAACGACTGTGAAAAGAACAACGAGACTAACTCGAACTCATTATCTTTCTTCGAGTTTAAACACCGGTCTCAGTCTCGTCCGTAATAATTAACCGGGAACACTCCCCTAGGGTAGATCATTATAGTGTCATTGGACTTATACTGATATTAAAAATTCAGTTAAAAGAGTCCCGGTTGGTCAATCTCAGAACATCATCTCTTTAAATTGTTCCATTGGGTCTTGATCTGTGTCCATTAACCGGTGTTTGGGTTGTTAACTTAACTAAAAATTTTGATCGTATCCTAGTCCGGATACTATCTTTTCGTAAACTAAATATACGTTTCCAGATTCTTCAGTTCTTTTGTATTTACGAGTATGCTTAGTCCAGGTCGTAGAATCCCTCCGACAGATGGAGACTACAGCAGGAGAAGAGTAGGACCATATCACATCAAAGAGGACTATTTTTTCAGGAAGGTAGGTACAACCTCTGTCAGGGAATTTAATACAGAAAAAGGACAGGACCAACGTTCAGTACTCCGTAGACTAGAAGTAGGTTTCTATCTAATGACTCTACTCGAAGTCTTTGTTTGAATCCACAGAAATTCTTAAGTTAATTTAAAATATAATTATAGTGTATTGTCGTTTCTTGATAGATTCTCTACTCAGAATGATCTACGTCTGGAAGTAATTGTTGGACCTTAGATTGTAAAAACTTTATAGAAAAAGAGGGGATTTCAATGGGAGTAAAAATAGTTCATATTGGTTTAATTCCGATCAAACAAACGTTTTATCCAGACAAGAGTGATTAAAACCAGACTACTAAATATATTGGTATTAACTAATATCTTAAAATAAAACGACTTTGTAAATATCTCAGAGTCTGACTTGAAAATTTTATTTTGTCCTGACCCTTTGAGTGTGGTTTCCGAATAGTGTCTAAAACGGATTGTTTAGATCCACTTAAGAAGGGAAAAATTTCAGAGTTTTTAACGAACTCTAAAAACATGGACACTCTATTGGAAGGATTGAGTAAACTATTTGAATGACCTTTGGATTCTTAAAGGTTAAAAACCTCCTCAGTCTATCTCTCTTTTATATTAACAAAACAAATATTACAAATTAAAATGGTTTCATAACAGTATTAATCAAACTCTCCTTCCAAAAGGGATGAGGGACTTTTGTATTCTAAGTTTGGGTATTAAAAAGTCTGTCTTTGGTATTTGCCATATTCGTATAAACGACCAAGTAAGTCAGGGAGACGATTGAAAACACATCAATAGTCCAAAAGGTAATCTTATGGTCCTGTATAGTCTTACAATTCTTGAGGTATATTAAAGATCTTATAGACATAATCATTAAAATGGTATGTAATATTGTACTCGTCTAAATAATGAGTAAACTATTAGAAAAAGTACGTTAAATCGGTTGGTTTATCAGTGTCAAATTATAGAGAGAAACCCTACAAAGTCCCCGGGAGACTTTGTGGGGTTTCAATCGATCTCCAGTTTCCTTGAAGTTTTCTTAAGCTAAATCCTTCAAAATAGTTTTTCTAGTTAATTTTCCCAAATCTTGTAAACTAGTCTAAATCAGTTACAACCACCCACATAGTAAATCGAACAACTATACAGTGTTACCCTCATTTATGGTTCCGAGTTCCAGATGACTTTCAGTCGAGGCGACAGAACCTGGATTAACCGAGATTGGTCAAAAGGATACCGACACAGTAAGGATTGTTTTAGTTAAATAGATTGATTAACATTTACAAAGTTTTAGAATAAAATAAACCTTCACTGGATTGATAAGTTATCTGAAGGTTGTGAATCGTGTAAATCGTGTTGGGAATCTTTAAATTCAATACTGTTAGACCTCTCTGATAAAATCTGTCTATAAAGATTTCTTATTAATAAGAATTATCTCAAATATATTTTCGAGTATAGAGTAAATGTCAAAATTTTCAAAGAAGTGAGCTCCATTAAAGAAACAACTGTTTGAACATTGTCTATATTATAAATTGAAGATAATTTGAATCCATGCTACTTTTATAAGATGAATTACAATTAATGACATTCTGTACAGATATAATCTATCCAGTTGTTTGTTTGTAATCATAGTCCATAAATTATGACTTATAAAGGGTCAAGTGTACTTGGACCTTAAATAACAAATTAAATCTTAATAAACTAAACATTCGTGAATGGAAAAACATTCGGTTAATTTATCTCGAGTAAATGTTTAATTGAAGTTTTTATAATGGGTCTCTGTTTCTGTATGGTTCTGTATAAATCTGTCTGTGTCACGTTCTGGATCGAAATAAAAGATTCCAATCAGTAGTTAATCTATAATGTTATATTTTAAATGATCAAATATTTTTTTGTCAATTTATTTTAAAATTTCAGAAAAAGGAGAAAAGGGAGTCCCAGTCCTCAACTTCTACCAGATCTATTCACAAGGACTCTCGGGACCAGAGTTCCGTGTCCCTTTCTTTTAGTTCAAGATTGTTTTACCGTCGTCCAGATTTGGTTTACCACCGGTCTGTTTCGTTTTACCGGTAGTTTTTAGTGTTGTGTCTTGTGTCTCAACTTCATGTGTGTCTATTTGGACCGTCAGGAGTAGTCTGTGAGGGAATTTATGTTCTTATGTCAGAGAGTCTTTAGGAGGATATCTCTGTGTCTTGAAGTCCAGGTTCATGATTGTAGTTTCTAAAGTTCCCTCCTTTCCTTCGGTCCAACTTTCTTCCCCCTCCTCCACCCTCCCCTCCGTTTTCCCCACCGGAATGTCTGCAGAGGACGGTGGACGTCTATGGGTCCGGAATACCCTGAAATGGGACCCGGAGGTCTCTTCCCTCCTACCCTTGAGCCGGGATGGTCTTTAGTCTGGTCTGGTCTTGGTCTTAAGCTCAAGAGACGGTTCTCCTCCACTAGTCAGAGATTAGGAGTCGAGTTCGACTCCGGGAAGCTGGTCTAAGGACGTAGGTCCTGGTCCCCTGATCTTTTTGTCCCTTCCTATCCTTCCCAATTCTATTCACCCAATTCTCCTTTCTCTCTCCCTTCCCCTCTCTCCAGTTATTTCAGAGAGCAAGGAATGGCCAGCCCCGGGAGACCGGTTACAGGCGCACCTCCTCTGGTCCCCGTTTTCCCAGGGTCAACGTCGGTGACCAGACCAGGTACCCGTCCGTTCGACCGGAGACTCATGGGGCTCACCAGTCCTATAGTCAGAGTCACTTCTTCTCCAGGGTGGTCTCAACGGTAAACAACGTCCTTTCCTCTCGGGAAGGTCCCGGACTTTGACCCGAGAACAGATTGTCAACCTTTACTTAACAGACTCCTCTGTGTGCACGACTGTTTCGTTCTCTAAAATAACCCTTTCCCGTGGACCCACTTCTCGTCATCCCATTCCTTTGGGTCCTCTTGACGAAACGGTGCACCGAGCGTCAGAGCCCAAAATACCACTACCCTAATCAAAGGCCCACCAGAAACTGGTCAGTAAGATTAAGTCTCAGGAAGGACCACCGAGTGCGTAGCGAGTCGGTTCTATCTACGATCGCTCTCCCTAAGGCCCTTCACCTGCCTGTGCGTTATAGAGGAAATCTGGAAAGGGTTTGAGAAGGTCAACCACCACCGAATAATCAAGGCATAAGGAATAGTTCTAGAGGACAGTATTTTGTTGAGTACGTTTACCAATGATACCACGGACCGGTCCCACCCGTCAAAGTTAGTCACAGAAGGGGATTGTCTTCCTGACTACAACTTCTTTGAGGTTATGAAACCGGTGGACTACTCTTCTCGACTGATAAACTTTTTTGGGACTACGACCCTTTCTAATTGCCGGTCTCCTCTTCCTCTGATGTCTCCTACTCCACCAACCTACCATAGTGGCTGTGTTACCTGTACCCAAACCCACCTGAGGTCCTCAACCACTACCTGTCCCTCCGGACCGCATGACACCAAGTATCCCAACGTTTCTCAGTCTGTGTCGACTCACTGACTTGACTTGACTTGACTTGACTTGACTTTTAATATTCCACGATATTTATAAACTTAATATTATGGGTACGCACTGTTTCCAAACCTATTTATTCTGTGAAATTTAAAAATGACGAACCTTTTCCTATAGCGTCGGGTGAGGTCATAAGAACAGACCTTTTCAGGTACCTGTCTCCTCTGACCACCCGACGTCAGGTACCCCAATGCACTGACACGGTGCGTGTGATTTCTCCCATCTCCCTCTACCCAACCATCGTTATTTGACCATCTTGATTTTTTTTTTTAAAAAAATGACGATAAAAATACGTGTTTTAACCAAGTTTACAAGATTTCATTCACAAACACATATACACTTTCAACGAGTCAATACAAACTGAGAAACGTTGGGGTACCTGACATCGGGAAGTTCGCGGAGACAGGACTCTGAAGGGTCTGTTCTTATGACCCCACCCAACGGTACGGGAGGAGGTCCACCAGAAGGGTTGGGTCCTTAGCTTGACCTCAGAGAATGTAGACACCACCGTCCACCCAAGAAATGGTGACACGGTGGATCCCTCCGGAGTGGGATAAGGGAGGGTCGGTCTCCTTTTATATATATTGTATTTCAAGTGGCAACATTGGTCAAACCCCACGTGTTCGAGTCATCGCAATTCACGTAAGAATAATAACACGTCGGAGTCATGGTAGATGGGGTCTTCAGAAAAGTGGAAAGATTTGACTTTGAGACAGAGGTACTTTATGATTGAGGAGTAAAGGGGAGGGGGTTGGGGACGTTTAGGGGAAGACGAAAGACAGAGATACTTAAACCGATGAGATTCATGGAGGATCTTCACCTCAACGTGTCACAAACAGGAAAACACTGACCGAATAAAGTGAATTATCTTACAACAGTCCCAAGTAAGTATAGCATTGTAAGGTAAGGGAAGGAAAATTCGGACTTATTAAAAGATAACATAAAACATATGGTGTAAAACAAATAGGTAAGTAGGTAATTACCCATAAACCCAACAAAGGTGGAAAATTGATAATACTTATCACGACAATACTTATATATGGGTAAAAGTATATACGACGACGACGATTCAGTGAAGTCAGCACAGGTTGAGATACGCTGGGGTATCTGCCGTCGGGTGGTCCGAGGGGTTAGGGACCCTAAGAGGTCCGTTCTTGTGACCTCACCCAACGGTAAGGGAAGAGGTTACGTACTTCACTTTTCACTTTCACTTCAGCGAGTCAGCACAGGTTGAGAATCGCTGGGGTACCTGACGTCGGATGGTCCGAGGAGGCAGGTACCCTAAAAGGTCCGTTCTCATGACCTCACCCGACGGTAACGGAAGAGGTAAAAGTATATATAGTATGAGTATATACATATAATCTCTGGGACGAAAGTTAAGAAAACCCATATAGGTTTCCACCTCAAAGACCTAACATACTATGAAGATAAAATTGAAAAACCTCTTTTGTGGTTTTAACATTAAGAACTAAACGTTAGAAAAAAAAAATTTAACCTCATATTAACGAAACGTTGTAGTACAAAGACAACATGTAGTTACACTTAGTCGATACACATATGTATATAGGGAAGGGAGAACTCGGAGGAAGGGTGGGTGGGGGTAGGGTGGGGAGATCCAGTAGCGTCTCGTAACTAAACGTTAAGAGTTGTTCTCAGAACCCCAAGTACCGGGGAACCTCTACAGACACCCGTAAAAAGACCCCTCTTCAAGGCGTCAAAGTCGTCTAAGAGTCTCCATAGTCACTAAGAACTTCCTGATTGTAGTGACTTGATCTCTCAGTACAGATGTTCAAGAAAATTTCGGTTATAAAAACTTAGAGTCCTTGACACTGACGTCCAAAACCTCTCCAATGATTCCTCGAACTTACATAAGACGTCCGTTCAGGTCCGTTCCTTCTCGTACCCGACCGGTCCCGGGAGACGTGTTCCTCCCGTAGCGACCCACACACTCTCAGCTCAGGTCCTCGTAAATGTGTGGGTCTTCCCCGACTCTGGTGACCTTCTTAGAACCTCTGTCGTCCGGACCGACACTCAAAAACACGGTACCATTGTCACACTAGACCTCGTTAAGAGAGAGAGAGAGAAAAAAGAATTCCTAAAATAAAATTTGTAAAAATTTAAACAAATAAGATAAATAAAACTGACGACTCAAAGAGATCATCGTCTCTTGTCCCCGATGAGAGATCGACACCACGCACCAGAAGAGTACCGAAGAGAGTAACATCTCGTGTCTGATTGACGTCATGTACCAGAGTCATCAGCGCCGCGTCCTCGAATCAACGAGACTGTATACACCCTAGAAGGGTCTGGTCCCTAATTTGAGTACAGGGGACATAACCGTCCAACCAAGAATGACACGGTGGTCATTTCACTTTCAGCGAGTCATCACAGGCTGAAAAACACTGGGGTACCTGAGATCCGGTCTTATGACTTCACCCATTGGAAAGGAAAGAGGTCCCCTAGAAGGGTTGGATCCTTAGCTTGGGTCCAGAGGGCGTAATGTCCACCTAAGAAATGGTCGACTCGGTGTTCCATTCGGGTACGGTGGTCCTTCAGGAACCCGGCAAGAGAATTGACGGGACTCGGACAAGAAGTAGAGATTCTACCATCATTAGGGGTGGTGTCAGTACCCTCCTAGTCTACTCTAAGACATCCATCTGTACGAAACATTCTCCATTACCACAGAACCTGGGTGAGTAATTGATCTACCGACTCAAACCCAAATCTTGTTTGGTCTTTCGTAAAACTTTTGAGATCAAATTCTGTCAGACGGGACAGTATCGAATTAGTAATAAGACGACGATTTACTAAATGGTAAACCGGCCAGGGCCGAACAACTGTGGACCGGGACAGACCGAGACAGACACACTTCCACCCTTCCCGGGCCCGGAAGGTCTGTGTGTGTCTATGACGGAGGACAAAATTACGGGAAATCTCAAGGGAAGGGCCCTGAGGGTCTACGGGGAATCTACCCGGAAGCTCCGTACGCATTCAGGACTCGGGTAGGTCTTGAAAGATTCCACCCTGGACCTCACTCGGTCCTAGAGAACCTACTTTTTCTAGGTCCACCCGTCTCGTCACCCAGGTAAACGAGCCGGGACTGTAGAGTCGTTTCCGCCTCTCTTGGCCGAGTCTCGTCTCGTCGTCTCCTCCAGACCCCTGCCCACTCCACGAAACTTCTTCCGTTAAGTCTTGTTCCCTATCATTTTTTACGGGAGAAGTTTGTAGAAAATCTGAAATTTTAAAATAGGTTTCCTCACGTATTTGGGATAAAAATATCAAATTCTCCTTCTTTCCTTGTGGTCATAAGGGGTGATGACTTGTATTTTTATCTTTCTTTATCCTATAATCGTCCCTCTGAAGGGATCACCAAGTCACCAATTCTGAGGTACGAAAGTTACGTCCCCCACACCTAAGTTAGGGACCAGTCCCTTAATTCTAAGGTGTACGACGTACCGTACCGACCTCTCTTTTTTATTTCTTATAATGGTGCCGGAATTTTTAAGTGAAAGAGGGGGTAAGAGGAGGTTAGTGTACGGAAAAGGAGGGTGGAAGGTGTCTCATTGGTGATAGGACTTAAAGGATAATCAGTGAGTGGACGAAAAGAAATATCATTCTTACACACACACATACACACACACACACGTGTACGCACGTGTACACATTTTAGACGATAACCATCTGCAAAACCAATAGAAGGTCTAAAATCGATAATTTCTAGGAAACACAAAGAGGACTCTCTGTAGACCAACGACGAAGAATTGGGATCAATATACAACTTTACTCTTCGAAAATTTTTACGATTACGGGTCCAGGGTGGGACTCTAATGTCAAATCGGTCAGACCCACGGTGGATCCGGAGACCCGAAAACTTTCGAGGGGTCCCCGGAGGTCCCCCGTAGAGTTCCGTCTAGAACTGAAGGTATCCAGGTACTACCCCTGGACCTAAGACGTAAAGGTCCTCCGAAGGTCCGCTACGACTAGTGTCGCGAGGTAAAACTCATCATGTCTCAACATGCCCTAGACAGACAAGTCGAAGTGATTCATTGCAGTTCAGTAAAGGTCTCCTTCTCGTGGCTAAAGGGAGGGTAGTTGACCTATCTTCAAGGTCAGTAAGTGTGTCAAAAAAACCAGCACGGTGACCCGTACACCCTAGAATCAAGGAGGTGGTCCCTAGTTTAGGTGTGAGAGACGTGACCTTCCTGTTTCAGAATTAGTGACCCGACGGTCCCTTCAAGGCTCAGTAAGTGTGAACTGTAGGAGACTGAGCCACTTAAAAACGAAATTTGTCACCTACACTTTATAATGAAGGGACTAATACGTACTGTTATTCGTTGGAAAATTTTTGTGCACCCGGAAAAAATTCAAGAAAGTACATTCTACAGACCCGTACTGAGACCAGGTGAAAAGACTGTTTCAAGAGAGAAAAGATCCACTAACATATAAGGACATGATTAGGAAATGAAAGTGTAAGACGTTTATATGGGAGGGTCAAGCAAGGAATGGAAAAATAACAGACCCGAAAGATCCACCGCGTCAACCATTTCTTAGGCGGACGAGTCACACCTATGTGTTCTCTGTACCCAAGTCGAGGACCCACCCTTTCTAGGGGACGTCCTTCTTTACCGTTGGGTGAGGTCATAAAGACGGATCTCTTGGAGTACCTGTCTTCTCGGACCACCCGATGTCAGGTACCCCAGTGTTTCTCAGCCTGTACTGACTCGTACGTCCGCACGAAGAAGTAACAGAAGTACTGTATAAAACGGTTTGTCTATAAGAGTGAAAATGAACCTCTTTGGCATCACCCGAAAACGAAGTAATAAGGAAATTATTCATCTGAGTTTTATGTAATTTGAAAAAAAAAGTTTTGGTGTTCTTCTTTAGTTATTTATAGTAGTTACGGTTATTGGGGTTTATAAATCCACCGGATTTATAGTTCGAGGAATATTTATTTAGCACGAAGGATATAGGGATTACATCATTTTGAATACAAGACCATTGTCACCCTTTTGTCCGTTATTAGTCTATCTACATAATATCCGATTCATAATGGTCCACGAACTTCCTTTTCAGTTCATGTCATCAGTTAGTCGAATGAACACGGACTGGGAGTCGAGTAAATTCAGAAAAGTCTATATGTCTGTCTACAAACATAAGGATCTTTACGATTCTTTCCAAAAAAAGGCCGACTCTTAGTGTTTTCATCTTGTGCTGACTCGTTGCTCGTGTGTGATGGAAGGACCATCCGTCTTTCTTAGGCCAAGACAATTGAGTAAAGAGACACAGAGCAAAGATACCCCACCCCCCACCCCCACCCCCACCCCCACTGATATTCCTAAAATTTTCTTTGATAAAATCTAACTCCCAGTCTTTTACAAAGGATATCTTACAACCTCTCATTTAGAAAGACCAATGTTCCCGGTACCACAGAGGTGGGAGCTTGGGATGGTAGCAACGTGATTTCGTTGGGATCGGTCATACATTTACTTCCCCACCCGGACACAAGATTCTTTTGGACTAAGTGTTTCGTCCACCACCCGGTCGAAACCGAGTACCCGACATCAAACGGTTAAGGACGGAATGTCTAAGAAGAAAACTATAACAAATAACGAACACACAGTCAGATCTTTATTGTGTACGGGTACCCACCCCCACCCTAAGCTCGTTATGTCCTCATAAATTTCATCTTTCTACTCTCCGAGAACAGAAGAGAGAGGACGAAATGAGTAGGGCGAGTAGTCTCTACTGGGTGGACTGTATGACCTTCCTTCGGACCCTGTGGGGGCGGGCGGAGGTTGTGTCTGTGTGTGTCGGTGTGCTCGTGGAGGTCCCAGAGTCCCACTGGATCCCCTTCTACGTGTGTTTCCCGTCCACCTACGTCGACCCACCACGACGCGGGAGACCTGACGGACGACAACGGAATTTCCACTCGAGACAAGAAAAGTCACGTTCTTTGACTACCCTAAAAAAGAAATTTTTGTTCTGGCCCTGAAGGGTCCGCCAAGTCACCAACTCTGAAGTGGAGGTTACACAACCAAGCTAGGGACCAACCCCTGGATTCTAGGGTATGCGGAGCACAAATTTTTCGGTCTTTGTATTTTGTCTTCGTTATAACATTGTTTAAGTTATTTTTGAAATCTTTACCAGGTGTAGTTTTTTTAGAAATTATTTTTATCTTTTTGTTCTAGTGAGTCACGTGTTGATCGTCAGGTATCGCTTTTGGTCTTATATTGTCCGTGAGGGAACGGTTCAGAGTAAAGGTTCGTCTGAGTATGTGTCTTAGGCGAGACGGAGAGGAGGCCAGGGAGGGACGGGAAGAGGGAGGGAGGGAAGGAGGAAGGGAGGAAAGGAAGGAAAGTGTTTACAAAAACCGAGATTCCCACGTCGTCACTCGTCCGTTTCGGGAGCAGGAGAACGTCGAAGAGACGATCCTCCCCTCTGTCTGTCATCATCCACTCGTGTACTTTTTCAGTCTAGTGTTGCACAAGGTTTCCTTTGCTCTCTGTTGGCTTCCGTTAATTTCCCTACCTCAGAAATCCGGAACCTCTACAACTACTGGAGCCCCAAGTCGAACGTACACACCTCAGGGAGACGGGCTCGGACTTAGAGCCGAGGTGGCGGAAGGGGGACACAGTGTCCCTGTGTCACACGGGAGAGACACGGAGTCAAAGAAGCGAACATTTTACTGTCACTGAATCCTAAATGTAGTATTGTGACTCCACTCCTGACATATTTCTTGCATGACTCGAGAGTTATTTTTATGGTCGAGAATAGTCGACATCTTTATCTTGTGACACCAGAGAGGACTTTCTTAAAACGTGTACTTGTGTAATCATTTTAGGAGGGCCCTTCTACACCCATGTACCGTCGTAATAAGTCACACACGGCTCAGCGATAAGTGAGAGGTATAGTGTGTCTCGTGACCGAAAACACATCTTATCTTAGGGACCCCCGAAAAAGAGGACTTATTCTTAAAAGAAGTATTTTTAAAAGGAGAGGTCTTTGTGTTTCACAAAACTTAAGAGAGAGTATGTGAATGTAACTTGTTGGGGGAGGGGGAGTGGTTGGGGGTGGTCTTCCATTCTCACATTTGAGTCCTCTCACGGTACGAGAGGACTCCTGTCACACACAGGACGGTCGTCGTACCAAACAGAAGTTTCTGTGTCTTGTTGGACTATAGTGGGCCGTGAATGTGACTTTGTTTGTCCCCGGTAAGAGGAACTCAAGTAATTTCTCAAAGATTTCAGTCGGTCGGAGAGGGGTAACAGAACATTCGAAGGAACGGGGGACATAAAGACTACATGTAGCCAAAGGATTATACCGTACCATTGGGTGGGGTCATAAGAACGGACTTCTTAGGGAACCTGTTGTAAGATATTCTTTGTCTCGGACCATCCGATACTAGGTCTCCCAGTGTTTCTCAGCCTCACTGACATCGTTGAATCGTCGTGATTACACTGAGTACGGAGCTGGTCTTCAAGTACACAATTTGATGGTAGATGCCGGACCTCGAAGGAACCCTTCAATAGTCCAGATCCTAGGGGGTCCTGTCCTACCTGGTGTGGAAGTCTCACCCCTCCTCTCCCTTCTCTCTCCTCCCCTTCCTACTCTGTCTCAAAGATGTTACTCAGGACCTTAAGTATAAAAGATCAGTAATTGTAATCGTCCTCATTCACAATAGAAAGAGGATATATAAACAGTAATCAAAAGTTTCCATATGTCTATACCGACACTAATTTTTGGTAAAATATTTTAGTAAATGTCTTAAGAATCTGAGTGATCATAGTATAACACAATTCATATATATAACAATGACAACAACGAATCAACGATTCAGTACAGGTTGAGAAACGTTGGAAATATATATATTAAAAAAAAAGTCAATTTTTTTAAAAAAACCGGTACGGTACGTCGAACACCCTAGAATCAAAGAATTGGTCTCCAACTTGGGACCGGGAGTAGTTACCTTCGTGTCTCAGGATTGGTGACCTGGTGGTCCCATCAGGGATTTATAAGACAACAACAGTACAGACTGAGAAACTCTGGGGTACCTTATATCGGGAGGTCCGAGGAGACAGGTACCCTAAAAGGTCCGTTCTTATGACCTCACCCAACGATAAAGAAAGAGGTCCCCTAGAAGGACTAGTCCTTAGCTTGGACTCCGAGGACGTAACCGTCCATAATAAATGGTGACTCGCGGTTCCTTTGGGAGATTTATAAAAGAAACTAATGGAAGTCTAGGATGTGACGACCTGGTCATCAAGAGTTTCACACCAGGGACCTGGTCGTCACAGTGGTAGTGGACGCTTGAGTAGTCTTCACACCTAAGAACTGTGGTAGGGTAAGGACGTCTTAGTTTTTGAGACGTCCCCTCCCTGGGTTGTCGGACAAATTGTTCAGGAGGTCCCCTAGACTAAACGAAATAATTCAAACTTTCCGAAGGGTCCACCGAGTCACCATTTCTTTGACGGACGGTCACATCCTTTGAGTCCAAGGCAGGTGCCCAGTCCTTCTAGGGGATCTCCTCCTTTACCGTTGGGTAAGGTCACAAGAACGGACGTCTTAAGGTGCCTGTCTGTTCGGACCGTCCGATGTCAGGTACCCCAACGTTTCTGAGTCTGTGCTGACTCACTGATTCGTGCGTGTGTGTTTAAAACGTCTAGAGACTCGACCTAATAAACTACAAATTTAGGGTTTCCCCAGGATGACTCTCCTCAAGTCCTTTTCTGAGGAGCAAGAAACCGGGGACCTTGTTCATCGTCCCCTTGTCCAAAATTTCGACAGGGTTAAGTAGTGACTGTCGGAGGAGGCCAGTCATGTGTACGAAGACTCCCGGTCGGTTAGTCCCTGTCGGAACAAGGTCACTGAACCGAAGGAAACGATTTCCAGTGAATCACGGACTTATGAGGGTGACAATTCTCAGGTGATTAGGGGTCGGAGTGCGAAGGGTCTGCGAGTGATTCTTTAGGTATCAAATGACACAAAACAGCAACAAGTCAACGAGTCAGCGCAGACTGAGAAACGCTGGGGTACCTGACGTCGTCTGGTCCGAAGGGACAGGAAGTAGTAGAGGATCTCAAACGAGTTTGAGTACAGGTAACTCAGTCACTACGGTAGGTTGATAGATTAAGAGACAGGAGGACGGGAGTGTTTGTTGTTTAGATCGAAAAACGAAGTATATATCGTATCTGTGGAGAAAGAGGTCGTAGGGTACACAAATCAGGTCTCTACTATCAACGACTGTGAATGTCCCCGTCTCTCGTAGCACTTACGTATGTCACCCGGTCCATACTCCGTCATGATCCATCTCTTCACCCCCACACTTCTCCGTCAACAATAATACTGTTTATGTGGGGACGTCCCGGCTTACTCAGTGGGGGCGTCGGGACCCCCGACGTCCCACAGTCAGACATTGTAGGTCTAATCGGGCGGATGGACGTAAAAACAACCCGAAGGGTCCACCGAGTCACCATTTCTGGGGAGTACGGTTACGTCCTCTACGTTCTCTACACCCAAGTTCAGGACCAAACCCTTCTCCGGGACCTCTTCTCGTACCGTTGGGTGAGGTCATAAGAACGGACCTCTTAAGGTGTCTGTCTCCTCGGACCACCCGAGGACCCCAACGATTCTTAGTCTGTGTTGACTCGTTTACTCGTGTGTGTGTGCAACGTAAAAATATATTCTCCACTAGATCCATTTCTCTTAACGGGTTCTTGTTGACTAAATCACCGTCAAATGTACATCAGGTAAGGGTGTGGTGACAGGAAAGAAAAAAAAGGACGTGTTTCACATTTTCACACCTTGTATTTGTTTTAGCAGTTATTTAAAAATTCCTTAAAGTGCAGGGTTAAGAAAAGTGACAGTCAGTGGAATCAAGGTGGTTTCAGAATTAGCGGTTCGATTCTCTCGGGAAAGTTTTTCTTCACAACGGGCCAGGTGTCGACAGTACAACCAGTCCAACGTTAAGAAAGCCAAGTCGAACTAGAGGTTGCCTTATGGCTGTGTGAAGGTTTAAGGTTTAAGTTTAAACATTAGAACCCCTAGGTCAAAAGAGTTCGTTAAACGAAATCCTGGGATCTTCAATTTATATCGCTCATGTAACGATAAATAAGGAGTAGAAAAGATTATAACTTCTCCGAACACTATACAATTGTCTAGGGTAACAGTGGCGACGTTATTTTAATGTCATTATCTTCGTCTTGGACATAAGAGTTATATCGGTGTAATTGTCAAATACCTGTGACACTTGTTGCACGGGTAAAAGTCATCTTACTCCGAAACGACATGAAAGGTATGAAAACCTTTCTTCCGTTTTCTAAAGTACCGTAGTATGTTTTTGTATGGTTTACACAAATAATACAACGGCAACTTTGGTACTCCGTATGTACAACATCGATTCCCATAATCGTCATTTTCGTTTTGGTTTGGGAAACAGAACCGACAGATCCTTAAAGTACCTCCTAAGTTTACGGTAAAATAGATATGTATAAACAAAGGGTCCGGTCCTCAAAGAGAAAGCCTCATAAGAGACCTAGAGTGACCTCTTTACGACAAATGAATAATGACGTAGACGACTCGTGGATGAGTCCGACAGTGACACAACCAGACCCCTGTCTCCCTTCTCATTCTACGTACCGACCAGGAGTCTCGAGTGTCGACTCCTTCCTTCCTTCTCCTTCCCCTCCTTTTCCTCCTCTTCCTTCGTTTGTGCGTACCACGACACTAAGGTGTTGTCTTAAGAGAAGTTCGAAGGTTCTCTTGGGTCCTAGCCCCTCTCGACTGTCCGTCGTTGTAAACTCAGTACTCCTCACCGAAGTACAGGCGGGACGTCTTTTCTCTACTTCTCTAGAGAAACTCGTCACGGGACTACTAGGACTTTACATTTGTACCCCGACAGTTGATTTGTGTGAGACGAGGGCTACCGTAATACTCTTAATTTTGACTTAAGTAACCAGTAACCTCTTTCCAGGGTGTGTAGGGTTCTAGGTACTGTTTAGTCAGTACAAACGACAGGGATACGAAACACGAGGTAGTGAGTCAGCACAGGATGAGACACACCGGGTTACCTGATATCGGGCGGTCCGAGGAGACAAGTACCCTAAGAGGTCCGTTCTTATAATCTCACCCCGCGGTAAAGGAAGAGGTCCCCTAGAAGGACTGGTCCCTAACTTGGACCCAGAGGGTGTAACCGTCCACCTAAGAAATGACGTTCACGGCGGACCCTTCGGGTTGACTACAATATCGCTTCATTAATTATACGTAAGTCCGTCGCTACCTCCTCCTTTACCGTTGGGTGAGGTCATAAGAATGGACCTCTTAAGGTACCTGTCTGTTCGGACCGCTCGATTTCAGGTACCCCAGTATTTCCCAGCCTGCACTAGCTCATTGACTTGTATCCTTCTTTTGTTTATAAACACCTCACGGAGAATAAAATGCCTCCTTGACGAGACCAGTAGTCCTTATATCGTCTATTATTTTACTGATATAGAGAAAAAACCGATGTAGAATCAAAGGGGTGGTCTTTAACTTGAGGACGGGGGAATGTCATCTTGACGTCCCAGGGTCGGTGACCTGATGGTCCCTTCAGGGACCATCAAGATAAAAATCAAAAAACTTTTTACGGTATAATAAAAGGTATCACGGACGGAGTAAAATGTAAGAGCGGTTATCACATGTTAGAGAAGTGTAGGAACGGTTGTGAACACTAGAAGATATATATATATAAAATATCACCGATTGTATTACCCACACTTCCCCATAAAGTGACTCCAAAGTTAAAGGGATTACTAATCACTACAACCCATAGAAACGTACACGAACAACCGATAGACATATGGAAACGTCTTTACTCGTCACGGAGGCACTGGACGGTTCCGTGACAGATTACAGTTTCACGAAATCTCAGGAGTGACGTCGTTAAGAAGGTATCGGAGATGATTCGAGTGTTTCCAAACCACACTAACCAGACACTGTACAAGAGAAGGCCTCGTCCGTTGAAGGTTTCCTTCTTGATGTTTACGAGTCTGTAGTTTCACAAGGTGATCTTTGTTACTTTTGATTTTGATGTTACTTTATATAAAAATATGATACGACCGTTACCCAATTTTTTATTCTTAAGGTCCATAATTTCACTTAAGTCCCTTTCTCCGGGTGACCGTATCTGACAACCTTACCTCTGATTAGGTCGAAAAGATCTCCCATTCGACCCAAATTCAACCACGTTGGAATGTAGCTAGGGTTCCTTTATTACTATCTCTCCACGTTTCCACAAGTTTTAGTATCAGAATAAATCTTATGACTTTGGTTATAATCCCCTAACTATCATATTTAATATAAGAATAATCCCTTGTTATATGGTAAGTTTGTATGACAACTACCTCTGAATTCTAAATCCTTCCCTGAAAGACGAAATAACTGATACGGTTTCGGAANGACACACCTAGTGTTCTTTGACACCTTTTAAGACTTTCTCTACCCTTATGGTCTGGTGGACTGGACGGAGAACTCTTTGGGCATACGTCCAGTCCTTCGTTGTCAAACTTGACCTGTACCTTGCTGTCTGACCAAGGTTTATCCTTTTCCTCACGCAGTTCCGACATATAACAGTGGGACGAATAAATTGAATATACGTCTCATGTAGTACTCTTTGCGACCCGACCTTCTTCGTGTTCGACTTTAGTTCTAACGGCCCTCTTTATAGTTATTGGAGTCTATACGTCTACTGTGGTGGAAATACCGTCTTTCCCTTCTCCTTGATTTTTCGGAGAACTACTTTCACTTTCTCCTCTCACTTTTCAAACCGAATTTCGAGTTGTAAGTCTCTTACTTCTAGTACCGTAGACCAGGGTAGTGAAGTACCGTATCTACCCCTTTGTCACCTTTGTCACAGTCTGAAATAAAAAGACCCGAACTTTTACTGACGTCTACCACTGACGTCGCTACTTTAATTTTCTGCGAATGAGGAACCTTCCTTTCAATACTGGTTGGATCTATCGTATAAGTTTTCGTCTCTGTAATGAAACGGTTGTTTCGAGGCAGATCAGTTCCAATACTAAAAAGGTCACTAGTACATACCTACACTCTCAACCTGACATTTCTTTCGATTCNNGACACCTTTTAAGACTTTCTCTACCCTTATGGTCTGGTGGACTGGACGGAGAACTCTTTGGGCATACGTCCAGTCCTTCGTTGTCAAACTTGACCTGTACCTTGCTGTCTGACCAAGGTTTATCCTTTTCCTCACGCAGTTCCGACATATAACAGTGGGACGAATAAATTGAATATACGTCTCATGTAGTACTCTTTGCGACCCGACCTTCTTCGTGTTCGACTTTAGTTCTAACGGCCCTCTTTATAGTTATTGGAGTCTATACGTCTACTGTGGTGGAAATACCGTCTTTCCCTTCTCCTTGATTTTTCGGAGAACTACTTTCACTTTCTCCTCTCACTTTTCAAACCGAATTTCGAGTTGTAAGTCTCTTACTTCTAGTACCGTAGACCAGGGTAGTGAAGTACCGTATCTACCCCTTTGTCACCTTTGTCACAGTCTGAAATAAAAAGACCCGAACTTTTACTGACGTCTACCACTGACGTCACTACTTTNTTTCGGAGAACTACTTTCACTTTCTCCTCTCACTTTTCAAACCGAATTTCGAGTTGTAAGTCTCTTACTTCTAGTACCGTAGACCAGGGTAGTGAAGTACCGTATCTACCCCTTTGTCACCTTTGTCACAGTCTGAAATAAAAAGACCCGAACTTTTACTGACGTCTACCACTGACGTCGCTACTTTAATTTTCTGCGAATGAGGAACCTTCCTTTCAATACTGGTTGGATCTATCGTATAAGTTTTCGTCTCTGTAATGAAACGGTTGTTTCGAGGCAGATCAGTTCCAATACTAAAAAGGTCACTAGTACATACCTACACTCTCAACCTGACATTTCTTTCGATTCACGGCTTCTTAACTACGAAAACTTCACACCACAACCTCTTCTGAGAACTCTCAGGGAACCTGACGTTCCTCTAGGTTGGTCAGGCAAGATTTCCTCTAGCCCGGACTCACAAGTAACCTTTCTGAGTACGATTTCGACTTTGAGGACAGGAAACCGGTGGAGTACGCTTCTCAGATGAGTAACCTTCTCTGAGACTACGACCCTCCCTAACACCCGTCCTCCTCTTCCCCTACTGGCTCCTACTCTACCGACCTACCGTAATGGCTGAGCTACCTGTACTCAAACTCATTTGAGACCCTCGACCGTTACCTGTCCCTCCGGACCGCACGACGCTAAGTACCCCAGCGTTTCTCAGCCTGTGCTGACTCGCTGACTTGACTGACTGATTGAGGGAACGACATGTCACCTATCCTCAGGTGGAGGGTTTCGTCCCCTACATCATCCAAACTAGGAACTAGACCCTCCTAAGGTGTCCGGTGTCTCTTTGATTCGGGTACTCGGTGTCGACGATTCGGATGTACGACTTCTGTGACTCGAACACGAGGTGTTGTTCTCTTTAGGAGTGTTGTTCTTCGAGCACGTGGTACTACTTTTCATCGGGGGCTAGCGACGTCGATCTCTTTCGGGTGAGTGTCGTTGCTTGTGGATCGTGTTGGTTTTTATTTTTTTCTGAACACCTTTACACACATATTCTAATACAAGCATACATTATGATTCGGAAACGATATGATAATTTATTGTTTCCGAATAATAATGTATACTTGAATTAGAAAACGGTAAATTTTTAATAAGCGAAAAAAGGAGTCCATCAAGTAAATGAACCAAGTTTTTACTTTTACGTATTTTGGTATGTGCTGTTTTTACAGATAAAAAGTAAGGATAGAAGGTAATAGGACAGCGGGGTGGTTTTGGTAGTGGTCATTCTATCCTTTAGTACAATGACCACAGAATATATCGTAGGATCTACTAAAGAATAAGTAGATATTCATTTACGTTTATTAGGGAAAAGGAAAGGGGACACCTGTTTATCATCGAACAATATATGTAACTAAATGTGAAACTGAAAAGTAAAATTATGTATTTTGTCTAGGAATAAGAAAAAAAATTTTTTTATCGACGTATCATAAGATAATATACCTGAAAGGACCACCGAGTCACCATTTCTTAGGTGGACAGTTACGTCCTCTGTGTCCAAACAAGGGACCCAGTTTGTTCGAAATACCGGTTGTGTCATGGGTGAGGTCTTCAGGACGGACCCTTTAGGGTACCTGTCTCCTCGAACCATCCAACGTCAGGTACCCCAACGTTTCTCGACCTGTGTTGAGTCACTGATGTGTTGAAAGATAATAAACTTACATTGTACAATCCATCGGGATGGTGATCCGTTACTCCGACAAAGATTAAAAAACACTAATGTTTATCCCGACGTTACATATTGAGACATGTACAGTAAAGTGTGTACCACGTTGAGATCGATATCCTATTTAAGGACATTCACCTTGACGTCTCAGTTTATAATACATGTAAGAGTTTTTAGAACCGGTTGACGGGAGTCTCCAACATGATTTACCTCGAAAGTAGTCGGTCCATACTCCGTTCCGAGACAAGGGGTTGGAGTGGGGTTGGGGTTGTTTTCACCATAGTAGTTTGTCAACTTAAAAACGGTTAGATTATCCCTAAAGTTGTATCGTGATGAAACGTAAAGAAACAAATACTCGTTTCAACTCACAGAAACGTTTACAAATACTTGATAAACCCAGAGAAAAAGATAGTTGACACACATATGGTAAAATTAATTTTTACAAGTAGACCCCTTGTGGGACGACCAGGTCACCAATCTCGAGCCCCGAAACTGACGTCCCAAGTCAGGGACCAACCCCATGATTGTAGGACGTTCGACGTACCGTGTCGGTTGTTTTGTTATGTTTATTTTTTCAAGGTAGACACATAAGTAAGTAAATGTCACATTTGTGAAGAATGTATGGTTGGGAGACAACCTGTAATATCCTCGTTCATTTCCCGAAGGGTGCACCGTCATGACCATTTCTTAGTCTGACGGTTACGTCCTCTGTGTCTCTATACGCAAGTTAGGGACCCAGTCTTTCTAGGGGACCTCGTCCTTTACCGTTGGGTGAGGTCATAAGAACGGACCCTTTTAAGGTACCTGTCTCTTCGGAACACCTGATGTCAGGTACCCCGACTTTTTCATCCAGTACCAACTCGTTAATTTACGTGTGTGTGTGACATCCATCTTCCCACTTGAACCCTCTGAGACGAGGAAGAGAGGGTCCTATACACTGGACTACCTTCTCTTTCTAAGACTCAAATTGTAACTTGATGAATACCTTATAAATAACCCAACCGGTCTTACCCAAGGCTTTGTTCGAAATACCGGTTGTGTTATGTGCGTACATGTATAACCACGTAGACACATACATCGAATAGATACCTTCTCACGAACCAATATATGATACTCAATTGTCTCTTCTAGAAACTTATCTTCACTATAAAAAAGAAACCCGAAAAGACACAAAAGATTCTAAAAACATTACAGAGTTAATATGTGTATTATAAACGTCAATCCACTAAAGAGGAAACCAGTCAAAGACTTAAATGTTTCAGAAAAACAAACGATAAAAAGTTTCTTATATATACTAAAAACGTAAATACTTTTTCTTGATTCACTATCCTTTTGTAGTACATGTGTGTATTTCAAATACGTAAAAAATCTGTCTCTTTTTGTGTCCTTTCGTACAAGAAAGATATACTATTACTACTGTAGCTTCTCCTCCTACATCTTTAGATAGGTCGAGGATTCACCAACCGGTCACAAGATCTTAAAGGGTAGAGTTTAAGGTCACACCTGGAGGTGAGCGGTCTTTTGGACTCATGAACAGAGAAGAGTCGACCCGTTGGAGTAGACGTAGGTTCCTTTGTCCTTGACTCGTCTATTCTCAGGACCTTTAGACCGGGGTCCCGGGTCCTGACCCTTAAGGGGGGAAAGGTACGGTCGAAGACCTCTTCCTTTACCATTGGGTGAGGTCATAAGAACGGACCTCTTAGGGTCCCTGTGTCCTCGGACCACCCGACAGCAGATACCCCAACGTGTCTCAGCCTGTGCTGACTTCGCTGGATAGTCATCGTCGTCGTACGGTCGAAGTCCGAGTCACAGGTTCCCGCTGGGGACAACCACCTTAAATTTTCACGGGTAATAAACACTAACGACAATCTCCTTTAAGATTTCAATCCTTTAGTTGGGACTTATAAGTAACCTTCCTGACTACGACTTCGACTTCGAGGTTATGAAACCGGTGGACTACACTTCTCGGCTGAGTGACCTTTTCTGGGACTACGACCCTCTCTAACTCCCGTCCTCCTCTACCGTAGTGACTGAGTTACCTGCATTCAGACTCGTTTGAGGTCCTCGATCACCTCCTGTCCCCTCGGGCCGTACGACGTCAGACACCCTAACGTTTCTCAGTCTGTTCTGCCTCGCTGACTTGTTGCTGTTGTTAATCCTGCCCACAGGGACTCACCCTAAAAGAACACCCCTTCGGAACTTGACTGTCGTGAATGAGGAATGGGATCGAAGAAGGGTTGAGAGGTACGAGGGGACAACGGGGTCTAAACAGGTGACAAACGGACCCTTTTGGTCGTCACCGCGAACTTCCTACTGCGGTGTCGACACCGGCCGAAAATTTACAGTGTGTCCGTCCGACGAAAACGTTGTTCCTGATCGAAACGACCGGTCTCAGGACGGTCGACTGACTTTTATGGTCTGAACCCGTCGAATACCCTCGTCGTTCGTCCGTCTGGTAAGATGATATTCCTACACCACCTCCTCCGAAGTGGAGGGGACTCTTTCCATCCGACCTCCATCTACGTGTACCTCCTTGTCGTCCGAAAGACCTACCTGAGTATAGTAAATTCTAATGAAGGACCCTAAAGGAACCACCAGGTCACCAATTCTGATATACGAATGTTACGTCCCCCATAACCAAGTTAGGGACCAGTCCCTTGATTCTAGGGTGTACATAGTTCCGGTTTTTTTTTTAAAAAAAAAAGAAAAATTATTTATTTTTTCTAATAAAAAAAGGGATAGACCTCTAAAACGACCCCCTAAGACTGTGCTTGGTCTTTTGGGTCGTACCGGAAAGAACTGGTCGAGGACACGGACGTAAATATTCTTGTTCTGGAACCTAACTCCTTTCATACCCATCATTAATACAGTCTCAGTACGACGGTTGTAAGTAGGTTTTTTTCTTGACGGGTGTATGGGGCAGGTAGTGACTCACGACTCACCTTCACGACTTACCTCGAGACCGACCTCTTAGACCAAATTCTGTGCGTCTCGGACAAACATTAAGTAGTCGTAGCGAGAAAGGGGTCCCCGTAGTCAGACACTATTTCTTTCGACCTGTGGTTCCTTACACGGCCCGTAAAGACTCGAAACTCTTTTGTACTGATTCGTGAAGAGTCTCGGGTAGTCGTCTGTCCTTAGGAGAAAATGACCGAAGTAGAGAGTCTCCGGACACCATGTCCGCAGAGTGGTTTCTGGAGCACAGTACGTCCAGAGTTTTGATGAGAGAGGACTTCCCCCCGTCCCCTCTCCCCTCGGACGAATAGTGAAAGTGACGAAATTCGTTCTTACTAAGTTCCGACCAGGTTCCAGAGGTAAACGTGACTTACGAGTCGTAAGAGGTTTACGGACCACAGACCCCCTAGAATAATTCTTTCTTTTCTTTAGTCCTTAATTCCTTCCCTACGTCCCCGGGAACCCATGTAAGATAGATTTAAACGACCTTTCCTTTCCGACCCACCCCCTCTCCGCCCCTCCCCCTCTTAGACGGTATCATGGGTCGGACAATGGACAGTTCTTTCCGACTCTTAGGACCATTCCCTGGATCCCTACCAGTTCTAGTCAGAAGACTCTTTCCAGACCTCTCCGTTCCGTAACGAAGGGATCAAATCAGTCCATTAATTCCGAAGACACGGTCACGTCTTTTGTGTCTGTGTCTCAGGTCGTCGAAGACAGACTGAAGTTTCGGGTCTGTACCTAAGTGTCACACTACACACGACGGATCTTACTCTTGACATGGACGTCTCAGTCGAAAGTGTGACGCGACCTTCCCTTCCCTCTTGCCTGATCGATAAGATCCTCCTGAGGTCAGGTGGTCCGCTCACCGACTCGACATTCGAGGTCCTTTCACCTTCTCCATGTCGTTCGTCTCCTCTTACCTACTGAGGTTTGGTGTTTCGTTCCATCACCGACTCGACCCTCTTCTACGGTCCACGGGATCCCGGGACAATACCCGAGAAAGGTGATCCTGACAAAGAAGGTCGTCCCTTTATAGATCTGGTCAACACGGAAAAACTAGACTGGGACCTCCCGGCGTCAGACAGGTCAGTTTCCATCTCTCGAGAGGGGGTGTATGTCCCTCCTCAAATTAAATGACTTCTGGACGACACTAGATCCATGGACGCGATGACACGGGAGTGTAGGACTCAACCATTCCTTCGTTACGCAAAAGGACTACTTCTTTGACTCCGGGTCCCTCCAATTCTAGGGACACTTTCACTTTCACAATAAGAGAGTCAACGAGACTGAGAAACGTTGGAGTACCCGACATCGGGTGGTCCGAGGAGAAAGGTACCGTTCTCTTGATCTCACCCAACGGCAAGGGAAGTGGTCGCCTAGAAGGACTGGGTCCCTACCTTGGGTCCAGAGGGCGTAACGTCCGTCTAAGAAATGGCAGACTCGGTGGTCCCTCACTATTCTAGGGGTAGGCGTCAGTGTATGGATCGCACAGACTGAGACCAAAGTTTAGTTCTAGAGAAACTGCCTTTTCGGGTGCCCAGAAGGTGAACCTCGTTGACGAATTAGAATATGATCCTAGAGAAAGGTTTCGGTGGGAGAGGAATGGTTTCCGTTCGAACACACGGGTTGTGTGTTACTCCGGTTCGTTTGGCTTTACAGCCTTAAACCACGTTTTTTTCAGATAACGTCATGGAGTTTGGGACCTTGAGGCCCTTCTCAAAGTCGTTTCGTAAAAATTTCCGTTCCACTCCCTTTCCCGTTCCAACGACCAACGTTTACAGAACTATGTCATTAGAAACAGGCGACTTTAGCCCAGTGTCACAAGGATATTTGAAGATTGTTCTGTTTACAGTGAGAGAGAAGACTTTGCAAAAGAGCGAGACACGTTCTTGTTCACAATAGGAGTTTCCAGTCTCGGAACTCTTGCCCGATAGGAAATATAAAGTCCGATGTCCGTTGTGACGATTTCGTTGTCTTATGTTTCCAATTTCGTTTTCTTTGTGTAGATTATGCCTGAGTCCAGACAAGAAGGGATAATGTGGGACTATCCTAATCCTTTTTTTTTTCTAAGACTCTGAATTATTGGGACTTGGAGCAGAGAGGCGCTAAGACGCGATCCGCGATCCGAAAGAGCCTCTCTCGGAGAGGGGATCGACCAAACCTCACCCCTAGGTCCGGATGCGTGGCTCTGGGGTTTGGGAGACTCGCGCCCCTTCTCCGAGAGGCGCCGGTCGGCGACGACGAAGAGGGCACAGGACCCGAGGTCGCGGGAGTGGACCGACGACGGCGGCGGCGGCCGCCCGAGGCGCGCGAGCCCGAGGGGGCCCGAGGCGCCCGAGCCCAGACGCAGAGGGTCTCGCCGGCGGTCTCGGGCGGGCCCAGGCCGGCCCCGGGCCCCGGGGGCGGGCTGAACCCGTTCCCCCTCCGCTCGAAGTCGCCCCCCGCCCAGCCACCGCGCGCCCGCAGTCCCCGGGGCCCCTCCTCGGTCGGACCGCGCCGGCCGACTTCTCGTCCGTCGTGAGATATTTTCGGCGGCGAGACCGCCCGCCGGCCCCTCCCGCCCGCTCGCGTCGCGCCACGTGGGGCCGACTCGGACCGCTCCCGGTCGCCGCGCGCCTCGGCCGCCTCGACTCGCGCCAGTCCCCGACTTGGGGCGAAAGGGCCTGCTTGATGGTGAGCCGAACGGGCTCAGGGCCCTGTATTGGCCCGGCCAGTCACACGGTGGGCTGGCGAGACTGGCGCCGCGAAGACCGGGCGCTCCGCACTCTCACAGAGCCGATGGCTGGGTCTCCATTCGCCCGGCCGAGCCGCGCGGCCCCGACACGCCTGACGGGTCGGAGTCTCCCCTCCCCTCTACCCCCCAAGCCGCGGAGGTAGCCACAATCCCTTTTGCGTGGCGCAGTACCCGAACAAACAGACAGACACGACACGACAGACAAGCAGACAGACAGGTGCACAGACAACTACCCGTGTGCAGGCGACACCCTAAAGAGACTCCAGCACACTCTGAAACGTTCCTCGTCCACGGCCCCCCGCGGTCACAGGAGCCTCGCGTAGGCCTCCCCTCGTCCAGGGGCAAAAGACATCTCAAGGGGCCAAGACTTACAGAGGCCCCTCTATGAACGCGGGGCTTCACAGAGCAGCTCCTCACTGACGAGGCTCCCAGTCTAGCGCCTCAGGTCGAGTGTCCCTCAGCCGAGTGTGGCTCGTGACCACACGCGCGTGGACCGCTGTCCAGACGCGGGACGACGAGCCGAAACTCGTGACAGAAGGAAGAGCAAAGGGGACGCGGAGGACGACGGAGCGGCGCGCGCGAGAGGGGCTGCCGCACTCCGTGGGTCGTAGCGAGACCGTGTGCTGGCCACCTCCAATTAACTTACAATCTACTGTCCTCCTGGGGATGACTACAGATCTGATGCTGCGGGTTGGACCGTAGCGACGTTCTCCCAAGTCGTCAGGGACCTCTCCTTACAGTCGAGGTTCTTTCCAGTTTATTCCAACCCTTATTTCTGTCCCTGGACCGCCTCGGGTCCGGTCCCGGCACCGGTCCAGAGGTCGAGCGGCGAGACCCTTAGTCCCGGTCTCTGTGAGACCTCACTTCGGCCGCCCTGCGTACACGAGGACTCTTTCCTCGAGTCACGCGGCTCCAGAAGGCGGCGTCTGAGCGACAGGCGCGAGAGTTCTGGCGGCGCCAAGGGGTTCCCAGGTTGTGATGCCGGCAGGGTCCGCGCGGCGGTCCTCGGCCCAAACTCCAGGACTCAGGACGAAGCACGTCGGTTCCGACGGGTGTCCACTCTTTTGGGAAAATTTTGCCTTGAAAACTACACACTCGGTCACGGACCGACGTCCGACCCTCGCTCAGACAGAGAGGTAAGGCCGCCAGACCTCGCACTAGGGCCCGCGCGGGCCCCCGCCCTCGGCCGCCGAGACGCACGGGTCCGCGCCGCGGTGGTACCTGTCGAGGGTCGGCGAAGGAGGTGAGGGACAGCCACCGGGACCCAGAGGGCCCCTTCACCGCGCCAAAAGGAAGGTCTGAGCCTCTCATCCCCATGTCCCGTCCACCTCTCCCCGGCTACCAGACGTCCTCGGGAGGCCTAGGGCAGGGCTCCGCTGCACTCGGTGAGTCCTCCCATTTCCTTCGGACCCACCAAACACTGGGCAAGGCTCTAGCGGGACTTGGACTCGAGAATAAGCTGAAAGTCACACCACAGCACCCCCGAAGAGACGTCGTGGTGCCCCGGGAGGCTCCACAACATTAACACGTTGCGTGCGACTCTGTCACTCTACTACGGTGTGGATTAATCTCTGGGGGTGTGGGGTTTGACAAAATCCGCACACTGTATCCTAGTACAAGGCGAAATAATTTAAGAAATCATTTATGCCATGGTCTTCCGCTATGATCAAAGTGTCAATGTCCCTGTCTTACCTCTTTTTCGTGTATCTAGTGCAAATGTCTCTTACTCAAACCTACGAAAACGTTTTCGTCGACACGACAAAAGGCTCGGGTTAGCGAAGGAGGGTCCGCGTATTGTGAGAATTTCTTCGAAGGTAACCAAGGAGAAATCGGGTCATCTCGTAAAACGTCAACCAACGGACCTTTGTCCGACGCCTCTTGGACATCCTCAATTAGACCCGTTTAATTTGTAGAGGCAAGAGACTATTCTTTGCCGTAACCGACTCCGAGAAAAAAATTAAAAAGTCGAGACATCTTCTACATCGAAGGAAGTAGAATTATAACTGTCTTTAAGTCTTCTAGACGAAGACAAACATCTTCCGGATATCTCTCATTTTTGTGAGTTCGTAGAAGTAAATAAATAAAAACTTCTGTCGAACACACTGAAAAGTTTTCAGAGAATTTGAGACAGACAAAGGGGTATACCTTTGACCCCTGTTGTGTTGGTTGGAACGTCTCAACGGTTACTCTTAATTCATCATTTTACATTTCGTGCATATAGGTACGATTTGTGTTTCTTTCGAGAATTTTACCATCACTAATGTTCATATAAAATGAAAAAAAAAAAAAAACGGTACGGTGAGTCGTACGTCCTAGGATCGAGGGGTTGGTCCCTAGTTTGAGTACGGGGGACGAAACCCACGAGTTTCAGAGTTGGGGACCTAGTAGTCCCTCCAAGAGTCTCCGTATAAAATTTCAGTCAACACGTGACGAAAACCTAATGTAAGTGGTCGGGAGACGACAGAGAGGATTGGATCACTAACAAATTATCCCTGAGGTCGAGGTGAAATATAAGTACAAACTCTTGAACAACTATCTTTACTACTTTTATGACTTCAACTAATGTCACAACCTTTTTTGTTTTCGTTGTTGTTGTTGTTGTTGTTGTTGTTTTGGGATTGCACAAGTGGTTTCTAGTCACCTTCTTACAAACGTACTTTGTTTAGTCAACGGACAAAAGGGGTGGACACGGTGAACCTCTTTCATTCAGTAAAAGTTTTACAATAGTGTCGGGAGACCAACTCTACTAGATAAGAAGGACTAGGAAGAGAGTCTCCTTAAGTCCTAGAAGACTCCCTTGAGGAACAGGAGAACCTCCACTCCAAGGGAACCCATAACTATCCTTCACGGGAGACGTCGGGGTAAAGAACTAAGGACGTCCTACTTCACACCCCAGCTACATGATCCCGTCTCGTACCAGATCCTTTGGGGACTTACCAACGAGGGTCAGTCCTCCGTGTACGGGAACACAAACTTGGAACGAACCGACACTCTGGACCCGGTTTTGTGATGGCATGAGACGGACCTCGTAACGGTGAATCCACCAGTGTCTATCTAGACTTGTAAAGGAGGTCGAGACAGAAACTCCAAGAAGACAGACCACACACGTACGAGTTAGTACAGATTGAGAAACGTTGGGACACCTGATATCGGGAGGTCCGAGGAGACAGGTATCCTAAGAAGTCCGTTCTTATGACCTCGCCCAACGGTACGGGAGGAGGTCCCCTAGAAGGACTGAGTCTCTAGTTTGGGAGTAGAGGACGTAACCGTCTACCTAAGAAATGGTGACTCGGTTCAACTTATACACTACAGTACGTCTTCAAACCTATTACCTCAACATGACTCAGGTTATAGTGTCAATCTAAAAAAAAAAAGGACGTTTTTCGTACCCACATGAACACCCACAGACACACACAAAGGCGGTCAAAATGTAAGACGACGAGAATCTAAAAGGTATATATAAAAAAAGGAATCATCTAGTTTCAGTAGAATCGAGGGAGGCAGACCTTCCTCACCTTGACTACCTACGTCAGGTACCTAAGACCCTTAGAAAGCAGATGGACCACTACACTTACTACTGCACCCGGGACCGACTTGAACTTCAGTACTAAGAGAAGAGACCTGAGGACATGACAAGGTCAAAGGTCGTGTGTTCTGAATGACCATCCTTTTGATAGATTGATGTCTTAGGAAAACCTCATCACCCGGTTTCTTCCCCTCCTTGACCACACTCTCCGTCTTTCTCCGAGAAGTGCCTAGGACATCGTAAGACAGACGACGTCGTCGAAGACTCACCGACCCTGTCTGTCTAGTTTATCGTTCACACCGTAAGTCACCCCTACCGACCGCCCGACTACCCCCACTGAGAGTCGCAGAAAACTCCGGACGGCGAATTTCACTGGGGAAAATCATGGAGTACACCATAACTACCTCGTCGTGTCAAACTGTCCTATTTGCAAAAAACGTAAACATCAATATTGAGTTTTCTATTTATATTCGTACAACTAAGGATTTTCCTTGTTTCAATACAAATACCCAGTTTAGGTGTTCTAGGGTATAGGTACTAGTCAGATCCCTTGTAGAGAGAGCAAAATTTTAAAAAATTAATTTACTAAACCGATGTGACCCAGGATAACTTACCCGTACTCAAACTCGTTTGAGACCCTCTATCATTTCCTGTCCTTTCGGACCACACGACATCAGGTACCTCAGCGTTTCTTTACCTGTACTGACTCGGTGACTTGTTGTTGTTCAGACCTAGGATCAACGTGGTACGTCCTAGAAATCAACATCGTAAACTTGAGAATCAAAGTCGCACACCCTAAATCAAGGGACTGATCCCTAGCTTGGACCCGAGGGACGAAACCTTCGAACCTCAGAATCGGTGACCTGGTGGTCTCTTTAGGGATGTAGAGAGAAAGGTGTACTACCGTTTATGGTTTTACCAAGTAGAGAAGGTCTATAACGTAGTCAACAGAGGAAAACGACGTAAAAAATAGTAATATACCTCCGTTGAGTCAAAGAAAAGTTGTCCCTTGTCCTTCACTAATGTAAGAATGAGAGGACCCAGACCAATCCAATCATCCGACAATCCTACCATTACCTAGACCCGTCTCTGACTCAAGAAAAAGTGACAAAACGGCCGACTAGTCGACCCGGGTCTCAGAGGAAAGGGTTCTCGGACCGTCTACCTGTAAAACCATTTGACCTGTCTTAACACCACGGATAACCCGAAGAGACCACCGAGTCGGACATTCTTGGGCGGACGGTTACGTCCTCTGGGTTCTCTGACCCCAAGTTAGGGACCTACCCCTTCTAGTGGACCTCTTCTTTTACCGTTGTGTGAGGTCAAAAGAAATAATAAGAATAATAAGAATTAAACGAATAAAAATTAACCTCTTATTAACTAAACGTTATAACATAACAACACAAAAAAAAACGGTATGTAGTTGTACCTAGTCGGCATCCATGCGTATACAGGGGAGGGAGAACTTGGAGAAAGGGTGAAGGGTGAGTTCATAAAAACGGACCCTTTAACGTACCTGTCTCCTCGGACAACCCGATCACGCACCCCAGCGTTCAAGTCTATGGTGTCTCGTATGTGAGCGTGTGTCCCATGTATGGTGTCACTCAGAATAATTGTAGACGTGAAGGTCCCCGAGAGGATCGGAGAGACCCTCCAAGGGATAGGAGAAAGGAGAGAGACGAAACCATGGTCCGAAGTAAGTCTGAACCGACAAACCTTCTCTCCGACGGACGTCTCTTTACAGTAGTTTATATGTAAACGAAAGACGAAACATGGGAGCCACGGTCCTTTGAGTGAAGGGGTGGGGTTCCCTCTCCTCGACACTGAGAGGGGAGGAGACAATGGAAGGTCCCGGGGAGAGATCCGAGTCAAACCGAGGTTCGCAGACTCGGGTGGAGAGGGAAGGGTGGGGGACGTCCACTCTCTCGCGACCAAACACACACCACCTCAGGTCCGTCGGTGGAGGGGGTGGCTGTAAGTGAGTCTTGTCCAAAGGCGAGAGGTCGAGGCCTGTCAGACCGAGGAGTACACCCCTTTAACGACTCCGTAATAGACTTAGAAAGTGTTCCTGTCGGTGTACTATCTATATTGAACCCAAATTTCACGAAACTGGTCTGTTGTCGAAAACGTTTGGGATTCGTAAAGAAAGGAAGTCGACAGGTATCTTCTCGAATCGGTAATCCGTAAAAGATAGTGTCCCTTCCGGGTAGATCTTTTCCCAGGAAGACCATACGTTTTATAAACACGATCTGATAACGGAGAGAACAGAGATAAGTAGTACCCCACCCGCCCCCCCACCACCGTCCCCCGACGTCTGAAGAGGTCCTCGGATGATATGATACACCGGAAAAGACCCTAGTCTCAAGTACGACCACGGGACTCTGAAATACCGACACTCCTGTCTGGGTCGGGCACCCCGAAGGGTCCATCGTGATCACCATTTCTTGGACGGACGGTCACGTCCTCTGAATTCTCTGGACCCAAGTTAGGAATACAACCCTTCTAGGGGACCTCCTCCTTTACCGTTGGGTGAGGTCATAAGAACGGACCTCTTAGGAGTACCTGTCTCCTCGGATCACCCGATGTCAGTCATCCTAACATTTCTGGACCCATGCTGACTTCGTTGAATCGAGTCGTACACCCTGGTTCCTTCCATGGTACCGTCTCAAAAAATCTGAGTTTGTACGTTCGTTCAGTGACCCCGCGAACATTTTTACGTTCAAGACTAGTCTCTCTAGACCCACCCACCCCGGTCGTAGACGTAAAGACTGTTCGAGGGTCCACTACGACGACAAGGTGTCTCGAAGGAAACCCAGTGGTCCCGGATGTAGTAACGGCTGTAAAACACTGTGATTACGTCGAAAACAAAATTCCAGAAGTAGGAAATTTTTTTTTTCATAAAGAAATAAGTAACCGACACAACCCAGAAACAACGACGAGTCCGAAAAGACATCGACACCACGTACAGGCAGAGTAACGTCACCAAAGAGAACGACACCGAGTACCCGAGATCTCGTGTCCGAGTCATCAATGCCGTGTACCCGAATCGACGAGGTCCGAACACCCTAGAAGGACCTAGTCCCTAGCTTGCACGTAGAGGACGTTACTGTCCGTCTAAGTAATGGTGACTCGGTGGTCCCTTCGGGATTGAGTCGAGCAAAACCACAGCAATCTCAGGTAAAGACTACAGGTTCAGCTACCCCGGGTCGACCGGTCACAGGAAGATTACTGGACGATTGCTGGGAAGTTTAAGAATCTCTATTAACAACAGTGAGGATTCGACAGAATAGTCATCTGATTTATAGAACTTGGGGAAACTCAAAGGGTAAAAGGGCCAGTATTATTTAAAAGGTTTCGAGGGACCCGGTTCAATGAAAATTCACGTTCTGGTAACACTTTTACCGTTAAATAGAAACGGACCGTCTCCGTAAACTCACATTAAAACCACCATAATTCTCTAGTGAACCCCTTAAAGTAGAGTCAGGAGAAGGTCTGTGACTCTTACGCACAAATGTAAAGTTGTTGAAATAAACTGAGACTTTAGTGTTGATAAGAAAAAAAAAAAAAAACCTTGGACTTTTACTTTAGATCCGAGTTACTAGAAGGAGTCGACGGGAGGGATACCGTGATGACACCCCTACCTGACCGGTAGCCTCTACGGGGACGTCGGGTTCTACGTCCACACGTTGACGTAAATCAGCGGTGACGACGTAGGCCCTCGTCCCTTCTTTAACTGATGACTAAACTCGTAGAAGATCCCCCTCTGGGACACAATCGGTACTTCCTCCGTATCAACTTATTCACTAGAGGCAGGAGGTCTCGATTGTCAGGGTACTTCCCCAAGAACAACAAATCAGTGAGTTAGCACAGGTCGAGAAACACCGGGGTGTCTGACATCGGACGGTCCGAGGAGACAGGTACCCTAAGAGGTCCGTTCTTATGACCTCACACAACGGTAAAGGAAGAGGTCCCCTAGAAGGACCTGGTCCCTAGTTTGAGTACAGAGGACGTAACCGTCCGTCTAAGAAATGGTGACTCGGTGGTCCCTTCGGGACGGTACCCCTTCGTTTGTAGGTTTAGTCACCAACGGTACGTAACACTGGCCCCGATCCTGTCTACCCAGTCCTCCACGTCACCCGTCTCCCGGACGAACCCCCGTCCGTTTCGGTCCCCTGTAGGGGACTCTTCGAGGAGACTCTTCGCCGTACTCTTCTCCACGTAGATCTTCCTAATCGTCCTCAAATGTCCCGAAAAGACCCCGAAGAGCCCACCGAGTCACCATTTCTTAGGTGGACGGTCACGTCCTCTGCGTCCAAGTCAGAGATCCAACCCTTGTAGGGGACCTCTTCCTTTACCGTTGGACGAGGTCATAAGAACGGACCGTTTAGGGTGTCTATCTCCTCGGACCACCCGATGTCAGGTACCCCGGTGTTTTCTCAAACTGTGTCGACTCGTTGACTCGTGTGTGTCTCCTTAAAAGACCACTCCGTTTACACCTCTCACCTCAAGTCTTCCGTAAGATATGTCTTTCCTCCGACGTCTTTTTAGGTCTTCGTCTCAGTCAAGCCAAGTCAGCGAGTCAACACAGACTGAGAAACGTTGAGGTACCTGACGTCGTACGGTACCCCCTTTTACCCCTCCGGTACGTCTTCTTAGGTCTTCGTGTCTATCCGGATTTGCAAAGTAAAGAACGTTGGGAAGTCAAGGTACTTCGGACATCGACGGAGTCCATGTACTTGAGAGATTTCGACTTCTCTCTCTTGTAGGGAGACCTGTAGACATCCAGAGACCTCGGAAACAGAGAGTCCGGCCACGAAATTTTGATGAAGTTGGAATTTAAAAAAAAAGATGTTTTAGAATGATTTGGGTCAAATGTTTGGTCTCTTTTACACCGACACCGACACTCCCAAACCCAAAACAGAACACCGGAGATTTCTTAAGGTGTCTTGACATCCCCAAGGCACCTCGTACCAAACCTTTAGAGACAGGACCTCTCAAAAATTAACGAAAACCGTCGGGCTACTTCTTACAATAGAATCAAAATAACACTAACCAGAACGACAGAGAAGAACTGTAAGACCTACGGAACGACCAGCAACACAGTTATCAACAGGCACCTTCCCATGGTCTTCACAGGACACACTGTGAGACCGTTTACACCCCGTGTGACCGAGGGGCACTCTTTCCCTCACACCGTCCACGACCGAGTCTTCAGAGGTCGTCATCGACAGGTGGCCCCCTTCGTTTCTCTCGTCACTCAAAGAACGTCTTTACCCGAAAAAATGAACGTTGGAACGGATTGGTAGGTTCTGAAAAGTCTAAGATTTTTTCAACCGTTCCCTTTTTTTATTTTCGCATAAAGACCCATATTCTGAGTTGTTTAAGATGGGTCCTAGAGAGTAGAGAAAAGTAGCCACATTTGATCGGTTTACATTTTAAATTTCCGTCCTACAAAAACTCTCATTCAAAACTTTTCTCTGACAATTCGGTCTTCGAATTCTTACCTTTTCAAGGTGACCGGGTCCCACTCCGCCTTCCAAGGTCAAGTTCGACCTCGAGGACACACGCAGAATGTTTCGAGAGAGTTTCCTCTTTTAACTACGAGATTTACCTTGTTACGGACTTCCCGCGGGGTGGGGAGCGACTACCTACCGGGAACAAGAATCTTTCCCTAGACTTCTTGAGGGAGACACGTGACACACCCACACGCACGATTCAGTGAAGTCGGTATAGGCCGAGACACTGGGACACCTGATATCGGGTGGTCCGAGGAGACAGGTACCCTAAAAGGTTCGTTCTTATGACCTCACCCAACGGTGAGGAAGAGGTCCCCGAGAAGGACTGAACCTCTAGTTTGGGGACAGAGTACAGAGGACACAACCGTCCACCCAAGACATAATCATCGTGGTGGACCTGTGTCTCGTTCGAGATTTTCGTAGTAGTACACTGACTAAATTCCACTACTTACATTCCGTACGAGTCAGATCTCTCGTGATGACCCATGAACTCTTTGGGGTTACCTCCTTTCCCTGTCACTCCCAAGGGAAGTCCTACATGTGCACGACAACGGACCCCGACCCAGACGACGGTCTGGTTGTTGGGTGACTTGATCCCTCACAGTTCTTTCTCGACCACTAGTCGTCGGAGAGATAGGTCTACCAGAACACAGGTTCCCAGAACTGTAGTCGAGGGTAATGGAACCTTTGACCGGGTGGTCCTTGATACCCTAACTAAGGATTTGACACTTCTAAGTCGAAGGAGAACGGAGGAGCCCGACCGGAATGTGACCGAGAATCCAACGGGACTAGACAGTCCTGTCCACTGGTTACTGGGACCGAAGGATCTAGGGTGTCCTGACAGACTACCTACCGGTCACTACTCGGGCTCGACAGACGAACCAACGCAACCGATGACGGGCCGAGAGTGGGGTGACGCACGGGAGGAAGGGAGGCGAGGGGTCTCCCCCGTTTCCACGGACGTACACTCACTACTCCTGTAACTACGGGTACCCAAGCCTCGACCATGTCTTACTAGAAAGAAGAAAAAGGACGTACCATCACCTGGAAGGGTCTGGTCCCTAACTTGGACACGGGAACGGCACCTTTGAACGTCTCAGAGTTGGGGCCTGCCACTTCCTTCAACGTCCTGTAGAGCCTACAGACAGATCGAGAATCACGTCACGAAGTCACTGGGCGGAAGAAAGGTCCCGAGAACAGGAACGACACATTATCCCCGGTACTAAGGGTCGATCCAGAGGAACTTGAGGGGATTAGGAACCCCGAATCCTGGGTCTCGAAGAGTCCGTCTGTCACTGGTACGTCTCGTCAAGGGGTAGGGCATTTCTTGTTGTTCTTACTTGGAGCTTACCTGACTCGGTCCCTCGTCTAAATCCGTTTGGCAATTGTAAAAAAACAAACTTTTTGTTTGACCACCAAATACTGCTCGGACAAAGTTTCGGCCGACACAATATTGGTGACTCATTAAGTGAGCACACAGTTAAAAGGTTTCCTAACCCAAGTCCTTTTGGAGTTTGTATCACCGATTCATGAAAAGGAAAGGAAATTTTTAACACAAATAAAACCCTCCTTAAATTAGGTATACAAAGTCTAGATAAAGGTACAATGAGCCGTTTTCCACCACCAAAAAAAAAAAAAAAAAAACGGGTCGTAACGATTCGGTACTCAGGTGAACCAAGGAAAGAGAAGGGAAGGGTGTCGGTAGGGGTTCGAAGTGGGTTGCCCACGAGTGTCGACTAGGGGTCCGAACACCGACCAGTCAAGATATCGGAAAATACATATGCTTCGCGACTCAGTCAAGTCAGTACAGGCTGGGACACTGAGGGTACCTGACATCGGACGGTCTGAGGAGACTGGTACCCTAAGAGGTCTGCGTCCCTAGTTTGGGCACAGAGAATGTAGAGGACGTAACCGTCCTCCAAAAAAAAAACAAACAAAAAAATGGTGATCACGGTGGACCCTTCGGGTAAAATACTCTGTGTTCGTTGACATCCAGAACCTCCGTTTTTCTTTTTAGTCACTATGATAAAGACAGAAAGAACTTTTAAAACTGTAAACTAAGTGATGTCTAAAGACCGTAAATAAATCCAAACAATTTACAACACTATGTTATAATCAATATAACTAACTGACTCAAAAACCAGGATAGAATTTAAAACGTAGAAACGGAGTTGAAAGAAGACTGATTGGAGGAAGTCCCGAGAAAGGACAACCCTTCAGTTTCAGGAATAGTAGTCACGACCAAGACAAGACTATAAAAGACTACGTCTCGAGAGACCCTACTGGATCTCACCACCCTGACCCCCACCCACGTTTCGAGTCCTACCTTCCCTATATACATGTGTAGATCCGGACCGTACGACGCTAAGTACCCCAGCGTTTCTCAACCTGTGTTGACTCACTGACTTGACTTGACTTGACTATCGACTAAGTGAAACAACATGTCGTCTTTGATTATGTTGTAACATTTCGTTAATATGAGATTATTTTGTATATATATTTATATATTTTTATCTAGTATACCAACAGAGCATTCTTACTTTTGTCTAGTTATATCCTCCTATTTATAGGACGTCTATAAAACGTCTTACATACTTTTAAAATACATACTGTACACGACACGACACGACACGATCAGTACAGGTTGAGAAACGTTGGGACACCTGACATCGGGAGATCCGGAGACACGGGTACCCTAAGAGGTCCGTCCTTATGACCCCACCCAACGGTGAAGGAGGAGGTCCCCTAGAAGGACTAGATCCTAAACTTGGACGTAGAGGACGTAACGTTCGTCCAAGAGGCTCGGTGAGACTCGGTAAGAGACTCGGTACGAGTAACGACTCGGTGGGCCCTTCGAGGTTACATTCCGTATCCGTCATAGTCAAGTCACTCCCTCTTACACCAAACAAGTCATTTGTATAGACCCATAATAATGAAAAATGTCTTTCTCTGGTCACAGTCTCTCTCCCCTCGTTCGAAACCCCTACGATTTACACGGAGACCGAGAATTGGATGGACAACTAAACTTAACCCCCACATCCTCAGAATCCCTTTCACCTCCTCTCCGCACGCCCAGGGGAGATCTGTAGGTACACCAGACTTCGACCATAAAAGAGAAGAGGCAATGAGCATGAGGAAAGACCCCTCTCTCCTTAACACCACAAGGTACCATTTATAAAACGGTTAATACGACCTGACTACGCAGCGACACGGACACTCAAGAATTCTTCCGTAACGTAAGTGATCTAAAGAGTTAAGTAAAGGACCCTTGTTTTCTCTTTCGTCAATATCCTCGACCCGAAGTCTCGAAAGTATCGTTCCTAAAGAAGAGTCACTTCACTAAAACACTTTTATTTTTCATGTCGGTAGAGCCTCCGTGACTGAACCAAGGGTCGCAACTCCTTGGAGTCTCAAAGGAAACTACTGGATTGACACCCGACACATATATGAACTTGAATGAACCACCGTCTCGACTTGAGACAAAAATTAAAATTTTAGTAACCCGTTGCAACAATGTTTACCATTATCTATTTGTACAGGGTCCTAAAAGACTCTTCCTGGCCACGATTACTTCAATTAAAAATGACATTTGTACGGGGTGTATGTCAATGAAATTTGTTCTTTGATAAAAATTGTACTTCTTCTTTACTACAAAGATAACTTAGAACGAATAATTGTCACTCGAACTCGAAGACGAGACGACCCCAACAAACTCCTACAGTGGAAAGGTTCCAGACCTCTAGTCTCTCCACATCTCAGTGTAAAACCAAAATAAAAAGACAAAACCTACTCGGAGGGTCGATCCCCAACGTAAGGCGGTGGAGTGGGAAAGGGGAGAAAAAAACTGGTCCCGTGTACCGTTGACCCTAGAATCAAGGGTCTGGTCCCCAACTTGGGACCCGGGAGTCTTTACTCTCGAACTTAGGACTGGTGACTAGGTGGCCTCCAGTGAGTGGACCCACACTACCTCAACCGTCTCCCTGGGTCCAGGCACACTTAGGCTTTCGGGCACGAGGTTTATTACTGACTTCAACGAACTAAGAATTTAAAATTCCTTCGTACAAATCCCCTTAAGACATTAAGTATCATTTCGCAAAACTCTTATTGTCCATTGGGTTTGTGTCAACGACTAAGTGGTCGAGAAAACCCTGTGGATCCTAAGTCTTTACTGAAGTACTGTAAAGACACGGTACTTCTTCGAGAGTCAACTCTTCTACCCATCCGGAAGTCCACGGATATCAGACACGATATTCTACCCACCTGTCATACCCTCGTGACGTCTAACTACTCTTTATTGAAATGACCCCTTTCTCTGTTCCACAGTACCTCCGTCACAAAAAAAAAAACTCATATGTTACAACACAATCAAAGACGATTATGTGATTACATGTCACTGAGTCGATATGTAAATGTATATAGGGGAGAAAAAACCTAAAGGAAACGCAAATTCAGTAATGTCTCGTGACTCCTCTCAAAGGACACGAAAGAGGTCCGTTCTTATGACCTCACCCAACGGTAAAGGAAGAGGTCCCCTTAGAAGGACTTGGTCCCTAACTTGGGTCCAGAGGACGTAACGTCCGTCTACGAAATTGGAGACTCGGTGGTCCCTTCTGGGGACACGAGATGTCGTCCAACAATAATCCGTAGATAAAATAGATGTCATCACACGTATACAGTTAGGGTTAGAGGGTCAAGTAGGGTGGGGAGAAGGGGAGAATCACAGACATACGCACAAGAGATACAGACACAGAGATAAAGAGGAAACGTTTTTACCAATCAGATATGGTAAAAAGATCTAAGACGTATATACGTAATTATATACTATAAACAAAAGGAGAAAGACTGAAATGAGACATACTGTCAAAGATCCAGGCAGGTGTAGAGACGTTTACCGTGTCAAAGTAAGGAAAAACACCGACCCATTATGAGGTAACATACATACACGGAGTAAAAGAAATAGGAGAGGAGACCACAACCTCTAAATCCAACTAAAGTACAGGACCGACAACATTTATCACGACGATGCGTGTAAAAACACGGACGTAGAAAACATTAATACTAAGAGAGTCCCATATACGGGTCGTTACCCCAACGACCTAGTATGTCATCAAGACCGAAGTCAAAAAATTCTTTAGAGGTACGACAAGAGGTGTCACCGACATGGTTAAATGTAAGGGTGGTTGTTATGTCCTCCCAAGGGAAAAGAGGTGTGGGACAGGTCGTAAATAACAAACATCTAAAAACTATTATAACAAACTAACCCGGAACTTCCTCATAGACCAAACGACCGACCTCCTCTCTTCCAATCCTCCCTTCCTGATCGGACCTAAATCAAATCTCTTAGGTCTTTAGTCTATAAACCCCCTTCCAGATCCTCAAGGGACCTTTACTCTGGTATTTTCACTCCTGTCCACTACCACCAGGAAGTTTCGACTCAGTCCCGTAAAAACATACACCGAAACTACTCCACTCCCCACATTAGTCATCCACCTGTGATCTGGTAACGAGGACCACCGTCCATCGAACCCACAGGGAGTGAAGACTCCAAGCACAAGAACCGTCCTTCAGGTAAGCTCTTATGGTCAAGAGTGGACCCTTACATGAAGGATCCCAGGTCACTTCCGTAATTCTTGACGTGACGGATATTGCTTTATGACCACGACCCCGGTCTCCCTCTTGTAATTCGACCTTCACAAAGTCCCTGGCGTACCGGAGTACACTCCGGGTCAGGGAGACGTCGAACTCGAGACTCGGAAACTTCTCTCACAAGACTCTCGGCACACAGAAACCTTAAAAGGAAGGTCCGGTCACGAAAGACATAGGTGAGAATCGCCCTCTCGTCTCACAAGCTCGGAAATAGGACACTGAAAACACGACTAATAAAAATATGAATTTTTGACACTTCACATAAATAAATAAATACCGACACGACCCAGAAACAACGACGAGCCCGAGAAGAGCTCAACACCACTTGCCCCTCCGATGAAAGATCGACACGACGTGTCCGAAGAGTAACGTCGCCGAAGAGAACAACGCCTCGCCCCAGAAATCCCGTCCTCTTGAAGTCTTCAACACCGCGTACCCGAATCAACGGGCCACCGTGTACCCTAGGAGGACCTAGTCCCTATCTCGGGGATAGGTAACTTGACCGTCCGTCTGGGGGTTGGTGACTTGGTGGTCATTTCAGGATACGACTTAAAAATATTTGTGGAAGGATTAAGAAGTGTTTAAGAACCCGTCTAAGGACTGAAGAAACAAACTGACTGAACGTCGTCTCCACCACCTTCCTTACACCAACTTTCCCTGTCTCAAAAGTACATACCGAGTGGAAATCCCTCCTGTCTCAGTAGTGACACTTCCCACGACCAAGTAAAGTTTATCCGGTCGAGTTGACCTACTCTACCCATGGGACTCGCGAGAGACGTCTCCACGGTTCCACTGGAAGGTCGGGAATCGAGAAGAGACGGGACCTCAACGTTAATCTGTAAGTCACCAAAGTCACTTAACTCGGGTAGCTCCAATGGGACTTATAGACTCTCAGGGAACCTGTCGTTCCTCTAGTTTGGTCAGTCGGGATTTCCTTGAGTTGGGAGAACTACAACAAGTCAGTGATTCAGAACAAACTGAGAAACGTCGGGGTACCCGACGTCGTACGTCCGAAGGGACAGGAAGTGATAGAAGGTCTCAAACGAGTTTGAATACAGGTAACTCAGCTAGTATGGTAGGTTAGTAGAGTAGGAGACAGTGGGGGAAGAGGAGAACGGGAGTTAGAAAGGGTCGTAACCCCAGAAAAGGTCACTCAGTCGAGAAGGGTAGTCCACCGGTTTCATAACCTTGAAGTCGAAGTCGTAGTCAAATATGGTCTTTCGTAAAGGAATTTCTCTACGAAAGGGGGGAGGGGTGGGGGTTGTTGTGAAAACGTTGTGTCTCTAGACCCAATTGAAGAGAAATGACTAATGTGAGTCTGGTGTCTCACAAAACATTTACCTATCCTGACGTCGTTTTAAGTCTCAGTCATTACACATGGGAGTCGTCCAGGTAAAAAGTAACACCTACGAGACGAACTCTTGAACTTTGGGTTCTACATGCGTTCTCCTCTGACGACCTTTTACTTACTCGTCCGATATCCATGAGACCTACTTTACGGAAATAGTGTCCTGAAGACCACGTACGGGACACAGGGTGAATGTACCCACTATTCAGTCGTTACGTAAATAATCAAACTGAAAATAGTTTTTTCTATGGTCCCTGAACTTCGAAACTCGGTCACGGTCCACTTAGTTATTTTGGTCCTTTATGACGTAAACGAATCGGTCAATAAGTCGTTTGTGAATAATTAGGTGGTGAGATGTGGTCCGTACCTTACATGATTTGGGTTATTGAGAACGAGGATGGAACGTTAAGTTCGACACCACCCCAGTACACTTACTTTCTCTTAAAACGATTTGTAAGATGTAGATAAGTTCCGTGTCTCACCCGTCTTTTCACTCTCCTAAGGAAATAAGGACCTCCTAATAACGAGCTAAACTTGTACTGTTGTATCACTCTTAGACAGTTAGTCTCTATCCTGGAAACCTATGACCCTCCAGTCTGGTACCCCAAGTACTTTCCTCGATGGTCGTTAAATTGTTCCACTATCATTTACCTGTTTCGGTTCACCCCACTCTCTACTCGAAACCTCACTCTCTATGGTCCTCTACCTAGAGAGAGGGACAGAAGGAAAAACCAATAAAACATTTTATGTTCTATATAAAAGTACATCAGGTTAGACAACTGGTAAAGGAAGTCTAAAGAAGGAGTCGACACAGGCTAAGAAACGCTGGGGTACCTGACGTCGTACGGTCCGAAGGGACAGGAAGTGATAGAGGGCCTCAAACAAGTTTGAGTCCAGGTAACTCAGTCACTACGGTAGGTTGGTAGAGTAGGAGACAGCGGGGGAAGAAGACGGGAGTTAGAAGAAGACAGTCATATATTAATATTTCAGAATCTGGTAGTCACCATCAGGGTACCTAACTAAAAATTCGAGGATCTGGACACACCTTAAATAAAGTCAAGTATCATGTTTCTCTCTAAGAACGAAGTAAAAGGGGACTTAGTTGGTTGGGTATAGGTTCGTGTCAAAAGAACTTGTTCGAGACGAAATAGGTAACCGAGGACGACGGTCGCTTTCGAATCGTCTAGACCAATGTTCACCTCTTCTATCGTCCCTACACTATTCCGATCGTACCGTCCTTAAGTCGGTCTGTAAACTAGACTGGTAGACCCGCCCGAAGTCTCTAAGGTAGAGTTGCCTGATCTGGACCGACACAGACCTTTCGTGACGACCGACAAGATGAGACTTTTAAATCGGTTTACTCCCAACCAGGCCGCCGTGTGACCCGACGATCGGAGGGACCCTTCGCGAGGGACCCCCTTCCCCGAGCTAGTAAGGAGGGACCCCTCCCACTAGTAGACACACAGGGTCACTCAGTTCCAGACTCTCTCTGGTGGGTACCCTTGAGGGTCCGTACGGGTCTGATACCCTCGGGGCCAGGTCTCCCTACGGTCGTAAGACTCACGTCAGAGAAGGTGCTTTGTCCTCGAACATATATGTGTCACATTCCTTTAAACAAGGACTGGATACAACTTCTCCATCGGCTTTATTCGAAGGGTAGGAGACCCAAGGGTCTGCGGTACTAAATATTCCGATCTACAGGTCAGGAGAGAAGACAGATCCCCGAGTACAGGACAAATAAATATCTTTGAGACTCAAATAACATCTTACACTATCTCAGTGACGGACGACGGAGATACCTTACTTACCTACTCATTGATTACTAACTGACACTGACCAAAAAGGTACAGAAGGGTGTCGACACGATGAATTGTAACCCCCACCGTTGAGTAAAATTTGACGACCAAGAAGACAAATCATTCTAGAACCATTTTGGAACTGAAATTACAGTACAATGAAGTCCTGAAGAAGGAGTAAGGTCCGAAAAGAAAAAGTAACTCATGTACGCTATCAGTGTGACAGGTCCTCAGAAATGTTTGGTACAAAAATTTTTGGAAGGAAATATAGTCTCAATCTCTTCTTTAAGTGTAAGATCTTTCTGAACGTTCCATTACCTCCAAGGATGACAAAGTCTAGGATAAACCTTCTATACAACCCCGTTTTTGCAACTCAAATGGATAAGAAAATTGAAGAGTCTTTGGACAATCTTTCACCTCGACAACTGGACGTCCACATCCCCAGCTACCCCGTGTTGTCGAGTCGGACCACGTGGCAAGACACCGACCTGACGTGGACGGTCGGTCGACCGAGTAGACGTAGAGTTAAGTCGACCGTCTTGTCGACCTCCCACCGACCAGATCCAACAGGACTGGGTGCACGAACCACAATCGCCCGACAGAAGGCACCCCGACTCCCCTGGTACATATGGCACAGGTCATAAGACCTGGTACATAGACCTGGTACATAGAGAGTCGTAGATCGTCTGATCCGACCCACACAAGATTCCACCGACTAGGCCAAGACACTCTGTCTCCTTTTCGTACGTAACTAGAGTTTCGAGTCGCCGTATGGTAGTGAAGATGAGGGAAAAATTTTTACAGAATCAAACACATAAAGAAAAATTTTTATAAAATAATTAAATAAACCGACGTGGCCCTGAAAAAATTTTTTTACTTCAAAGAGAAACAAACCGGGGTCTGAAAGAAAACAAATGAAAACCGACACGACCCAGGAACAACGACACGGCCCAAAAGAGGACATCGTTTGCCCCGACGAGAAACCAACACCACACACCCGAAGAGTGACGGCACCGAAGAGAACGACTCCGAGATCTCACACTCCCGAAGTCATCAACATCGAGGACCCGAGATCTCGTGTCCGAGTCGTCAACTCCGTGCGTCCATTCAACGGGACACCGTACACCCTAGAGAGACCTGGTCCCAAGCTTGGACACAGGGGACGCAATCGTCCACCTAAGAAATGGTGTCTCGGTGGTCCCTTCGGGACGTGGTCCAGAATCGACACCGAACACCGTAGATCAAGAGACTGGTCCCTAGTTTGTGGTCAGAGGACGTGAGCCGCGACCCTCAGAATCGGTGACCTGGTGATCTCTTCCCGATGAAGACGAAGGAAGAAAACTGACTTCGTTCCGACCAAGCACAAGTTCCCCTCCTCTAAGACTGAGACGGACCACTACCCTCTTCGACGTTACGGCATAACGTTTCCTGTACCTAGGTCCCTCTTCTCTTTTCCCACCCTCACACACACACGAGTCAGAACAGACTGAGACACTGAGCACTTGGCATCGGGTGGTCGAGGAGACAGGCACCCTAAGAGGTCCGCTCTTATGACCTCGCCCAACGGTACGGGAGGAGGTCCCCCGGAAGGGTTGGGTCCCTACCTTGGACGCAGAGAACACAGAGGACACAACAGTCCGTCTAAGAAATGGGGATCACGACGGATCCTTCGGGTGCTTTCCACCCCCTCACCCCGGTACAAACGCCAGTTAGGTGGTGTGGATGTAAACTATTTTGAGGAAGGAGGTGTCATTAGAACGTGAACCTACGTGACTGAGGAACGTACTAAAGAGACTCAGAGTTAACACGTATGTACAGGACCGCAAACGTAAGTAGAGTCGTCCGTCGACCCAGTAGTCAAGAAGAGAACCTCTACACAACCGGTCGGTAGGAGGTTCGTGTCCGTGTTCCTGTCCGGTCGTGGACTCTCACCAACACAGGTCCTCCCTCCCCTGACACCCCACCCTTCCCCTGTATGGGGTGTCCTAGAACCGACGTACGGGACTTCCGACCGACTCCGACAGTCGACGACGTCTCGTCCAGAGTCTCGGGGTTCCTTCGGGACAAGTGGGAAGGACCACGGAAACGGAAATCGACCCACACCCACCCGTCCAGAACGGTCGACTCCAAGGACGGGACTGGGTGGTACAGTCGTTACCTTGAGGGTCTCCTGGACGGGGTCCAGGACGGGTGTGTGGGCCTACAACTGTCCCCGTGCCAAGGTCGTGGTCGGAAGTACCTACCAGAGTAGCGAAAATTCTATTACTGGTACCCCACACCCGACCGCCCTCACCACTGTAGTGAAAGGACGTTAAGACCCAGTCAAGGACGACGAAAAGAGACGTAGAGACTTACTGACTTTACTTAGATGCGTAACCCATGCACAGGACCTTCCAAAGCTCGGACGGTTGTGCGGACAGAACACTGCACCGGTCCTCTCACTACCGAAACTCCAGTCTCCAGGACCCAAGTTCTAAGACAGGAACCGAACAGCACACTTGAACTTGGCGTCCAAAGTGAAGAGATCCGGGCTCAAAAGAATATAAACATGGTACTACCTAGGTGGGGACTAAAACACTTCATTATGACTCCAACTAGTTTGGTTAGTTAGGAGTTCCTTTAGTTGGGACTTATATGCAGACTTCTTGATTACGACTTCGACTTCGAGGTTATGAAACCGGTGAACTACGCTTCTCGACTGAGTAAGTAACCTTTTCTGGGACTACGACCCCTTCTAACTCCCGTCCTCTTCCCCCGCTGTCTCTTACTCTACCAACCTACCGTAGTGGTTGAGTCACCTGGTCACATGTATACAGAGAAGGGAGAACTTGGAGGGAGGGTGAGAAAGGGTGGAGATAGCCAACAATGTCTCGGGGCCGAACTAAAGGGACTCGGTATGTCATTTAAAGGTAACCGATAGATAAAATGTATACTATCACATATGCGAAGGTATGATGAGAGAAGTAAGTAGAGTGGGAGAGGAAGGAGGGGTGGCGGGTAGAGGTATGCAGACAAGAGACACAGACGTAGAGGTAATGACGGGACGTTTATCCGAGTAGTCATGATAGAAAGATCTAAGGTATATATACAATTATATACTATGGACAAAAAGAGAAAGGCTGAATGAAGTGAGACCTAAGTAGGTGGAGTAATCTTGACTGAGTTCACGTAAGGAAAAAATACCGACTTATCATAAGGTGGTATATATACATGGTGCCGAAGAAATAAGTAAGGAGACAACTACCCGTGGACCCAATGAAGGTACAGGATCGATAACATTTCTCACACTAGGCCTGGTAAAAATTTCAAAAATACCTTAAACAAGTTATAATGAAGACAAAATACAAAACAAAAAAACGGGTGTTCCGCACACCCTAGAATCGAGGGACTGTTCCCTATCTTGGGTTTGCGGAACGTGACCTTCCACTTCAAAGTTGGTGACCTGATGGTCCCTTCAGGAGTCAACCAATGATAGCATTGTCTGGATATATAGGATTTAGATAGTCATCCTTCTTTCCCAGTAAGGTCCGAGCGTCTAGTCTTAGTACCTCTATTCTCAGCCCATAAAGGAAGGAAGGGTGGAACTAAAATAGACCTTCCTAGGGAACACCCATTCCTCTGTATAGAAGTGTTACTACTTTGAGTTATCTCAAAGAGTACAAGGGTGGGTACTCTCGGTCGTAAGGTCAACGGAGACTCAGGGTACACCAGAACCGGTCTTCCTCTTTTTCATGGGTCCCGAACGTGACCCATGTCTGGAAGATCCCGTCCTGTCGAAGAGGTACGGTGAAGAGGTGACTACAAAGGGTCTCGGACCTCCTCCATCGCCCTAACGACTGGGATAACGTTTGGTGGGACGGAGGTCTCCGGCAAGACATACAGGAGTGTATTCTTCTGGTCGTCAATGACGGAGTAGGAAGAGCGGGTCGTGTCTTCACCCCACTAGGGTCCTCTGCTACCTACTTTCGGTCTGAAACGAGGAGGTACTCACTTATCATGGGTCACACCTGACGGGGAGGGATTCCCGGCACCCTACCGACCTGAGGTAGGTGGGTATGTCACCCGTCGTAAAGAGGGACCTTACTTACACATCAGAAGGTCTCCGACGTCTACTGAAGTGTGCCGATAGTCCACTGGTCCGTCCTCACGGTAGGAGGGTTATCTACATACTTGTCATAAGTCAAGTTAAAACTAGGTATAAAAATCCAGTTGAACCTAATCCTTTACAGGTTGGTTCTTCCAAATCAAAATCCTAAGATTAAAAATAATCTCATATTAACGAAATGTTACAACACAATCAAAGACGACATGTCACTCACTCAGTCGATATGTATATGTACATAGGGGAAAGGAGAACCCGAAGCAAGGGTGGGGCGTAGGGTGGGGGATCCAGTAGTGGCTCGTGACTCGACTCGAGGGAGACGATATGTCGTCGAAGGGTGATCGGTAGACAAAATGTGTACGTCACATAAATACAGTCTAGATTAGAGGGTCAAGTAGAGAGGGGAGGGGTACCGGTGTTCAGGTAAGAGACACAGACGTAGAGATAAGGAAGGGACGTTTATCCAAGTAGACATGGTCAAAAGATCTAAGGTGTATATACACAAGTATATGTTATGAACAACAAGAGAAAGACTGACCGAAGTGCGACATACATACTGTCTGACATCCAGGTAGGTGTAGTTTCGTTTTGGCTTTTCTTAGAACGTCCTTCGTTTCTATCAGTACCTTTTAAGGGACCCGATCTCCATTCCGTACTTCCACCACTATTACTACCAATATCCAAAAACTTATGGATGATAGGAACTCCGTAATACTAGTCATAAACGGAGAGAACGGAGAAACTCGAGAGGGACGACGAGGTGTTCGAACCCAGACACGATAGGTCTGTCGGATCTACTCTACTTTTCTCCGGGTCTCTTCAATTCGTTGACCGGGTTTCTATGTGTCATTTAGACAGACACACACCACCACTACCCTCCCCACCCCTCCAGACAACAAACTCGAGTCCAGAGAGAAGAGCCGAAGAGAGAGTAGAAGACAATACCCCGCGGAGGTTCTAGGATAGACCTTTTACTTAGACGACCTGAGATCCTAGGGAAAGGTCACGACTTACTGGGACTAGGGATACTGAATTACAGAACGACTTCTTTTACCACGGAAGACGAACGGGACAAACATCACTACAACGACGTGGGGGTCTCTCATGTACTCTGGTTCAACTCTCAACAGCAATCTACCATTCTCAAGACCTTCTTCCTTGTCCGTGGGATCCAAAAAAAAAAAAGAAACCGTCGTGACGAGTTATACGCCCTAGGTTAAGGGACTGGTCCCTAACTTGGGAGTGGGTAGACGTCACTTTCATGTCTCAAGATTGTTGACCTGGTGGTCCTTTCAGGTCCTTGGGACTAAAAATAAAAGCCGAAGGTGTGGTCCACCGACACACAGGACTCTGTCCAACTGGGAAGACTCGGACACAGGGATGGACCTCTGTTCTTCGAACCCACGTCAACAGGGATCCTGGGAAACTCGGAACCTCCTCTTACGGTAGAGGAAAGGGGTCGACGAGGTCTGTACGCTCCCGTCTAAAAATCTGTCTTAGTCTGAAGACGGACGTGGTACGCCGTAAGTCCTAGAATCAAGGGACCGGTCTCTACCTTGGGACCGGGGGAAGGAACCCTCGAGCCTCAGAATTAGCATCCTAGTGGTCCCTTCAGAGTCCTAGGTCGAAAGAACTTCGTAAAAAAAGGATTACCTACTGACCTTAAAGTGTAGTCCACTTGTAAAGTTTTGAAGACCTTTACTGAGACTGTACTCTCGTTCACCTAGAAGGAAAACATTATTTTAGAGAAGGGAAGTCAATCCTGATCGGAAATATCTCGAGAATAGAGTCGTGGATTTGGTACACCGCTCGTTTCCCGTCTCTCTGAAGGCGACAACAAAACGGCAACAACAAATCAGCGAGTCAGTACAGACTGAGAAACACTGGGGTGCCTGACGTCGTGCGGTCCGAAGGGACAGGAAGTGATAGAGGGTCGTAGACGAGTTTGAGTTCAGGCAACTCAGTCACTACGATAGATTGGTAGAGAAGGAAACTACGGAAGAAAAGGAAAACGGAAGTTAGAAAGGGTCGTAACGTCAGAAAAGGTTACTCAACCGAGAACCGTAATCCTCCGGTTTGATGACCTCGAAATCGAAGTCGTTGTCGGGAAGGTTACTTATAAGTCCCAACTAAAGGAAGTCCTACCTGAGTAAACTAGAGGAATATCAACGAGTCAACGATTTATCACAGTCTGAGAAACGCTGGGGTACCTCGTGTCGTACGGTCCGAGGAGACAGGAAGTGGTGGAAGGCCTCAAACGAGTCTGAGAACAGATGACTCAGTCAAATCAAGGAGACATTACACCCTCTATCGGGTCCGGACTCAAAGAGTCCCTTGGTCACGACCCTCGTCCAGGGCACCAACTTGGTAGTAACGACGGGACGCTCACACGTAAACGGGGACACACGGAAGTCGATCGTGCTGTTGGGGTCAAAGACACAATTATGGGTGGGGGTAGGGTCGAGGGTGTTGGCGTACTTTCGTTCTCTCTCTCCGTCTGACTATGGAGTTGTCGAGTTTCTTGTTCGAACCGAGCGACTATTTTAGTCGACTCTCTAGGATAGTGGGACCCCTCTTTGGTCAGCCGAAGTCGGACTGTTTCGACGACCTCCGTCAAACACAAGACACTCAGGTCAGGTCCCGTTTTCCTTGTGTGTCTTCTACTACTAATACCCACAAAATTTTTTAGACGAAGAAGGACGGGTCGGGTCCTGTTATAAATGTTCCGTCTGTGCGTTTGTTCTTCTGGAAGAAAAGTCCAAATTTACCGGGGCACTCGGTCCGAGAGGGGTACGACCTCAGGAACAGACCGTTAGGGACTCCATCCACAAATTCCTCGCGGAAACGGTCGTCAACTCGGGCGGACACGACACCGCCAATGCCACACCAATCATTCAGATCCCGCCACAACGAGGATGAACTTATTCTGTGTCTGGGAAAATTTCCTTCTTGTACGAGTTCCTACAGGGTCACAAATGAATTTAATGGGAATAATAATACAATAAATTTATACATGTTTATAGTGTGGTCCATATGTAAGGAAGTCGAATCTCAACCAAAAAAAAAATTTTTAATAAATAAAATAAACATAAACCCGAAGGATCCACCGTGATTACCGTTTCTCAGGTGGACGGGTAAGTCCTCTGCATTCTCTGCGTCCAAGCTAGGGACCCAACCCTTCTAGGGGACCTCGTCCTTTACCGTTAAAGTGAAAGAAAGTAGACATAAATAAAATAAAAACCAACGAAACCCAGAAGCAACGACGGTCGTCCGGAAAGAGATCAACACCGCTCACCCCCGAGCAGAGATCAACACCACAAGTCCGAAGAGTAACACGACCAAAGAGAACAGCGTCTCGTGGTCGAGATCTGTGAACCCAAAGACATCAACGTCGTTCACCCGAGATCTCTCGTTCGAGTCATCAACGCCACGTGTTCGAGTCACCGTGACGTCGTATTCTTTAGGAGGGTCTACTCCCTCCTAACCGTCTGTCAAAGAATAGGTGAGATGACGGTTCCCTCAAGGTCGAATGTCAAGAATATGTTAATATTTAAATTTTGTTAAAATGTTTACTATACGGTTGTCTTGACATTGTACTTACTTTAAGTCTAGTAGGTGTAATCGAGTCATGTGATGGAACGGTTAGAGACTACAACCCGAAGTTCCTTCTTTCGAAATAACGACTGTAGAGTATAAAGTGAACAATCCCAGAACTACCTAAACTAAAACACGTATTTCCTGGTAACAAACTCAATAGGACATAGTAGGGGGACGAGGTACACTATTGTGACTTAAGTAAACCTCGGTGTTTCGGTAATAAAATAATTTGGTCAGAGATTTTCCTTTAGTCCCAGATTGTCGTTTCTTTTTTTTCTTCAGTCTACGACCAAGGACCCTACAAGAAGCACCGTACGAATGACTGACGATTAGTTGTCGACTTGCAATCACGTCCACTTCAGTTCTAACCCGATCACGTAGACGATCGTTGGAAGCCTTAGCGGACGGTAGACCCCTCTGACCATACGGGCATGGTCGTACGTCAGACCCCTGAGTGAAGATGGTAAATAAGATTAATGTCGTTTTTGAAAAAACTCCTGTAAATCTATAGCAAGTCAGTCCTGACCTAGGGTCTACTACGTTTACACCCGCGACTTTGACATGTGTCGTGAAGTAATCGTCCATGAGTAGACCTACTAGGACTTATATGAATGTAACGTCTCGGGGACTCTGATACAGGTGTCCCCAGAGACTAGAGGGGTCACCACCCCGCACCGGGTTCTCGTGATAAAAGACGGTCTTCGGTCTTTCCTCGTGCACTGCGACGTAAATGTCACTAGTAGATAAGTGACATATGAAATACCTTGAGGTAGAAAAAATTTTCTAGAAAAGTTACACCTGGTAAAAAATTTCAGAAGTAACTTAACCAATACTATAACGAAGACAAAATACAAACCCAAATAACCGGTACTCCGGACACCCTAGAATCGAGAGGTAGGTCCCTGACTTGGACACAAAAGACGTAACCTTCCACTGCAGAATTGATGACCTAAGGTTCCCTTCAAGGACTTTGAAGTAGAAAAAGTATATGGACCGTATTCCCTACCCTTTTCTAGTCACCATCTTAATTCATATTACAGAGGGAATCTGCCACCGAATCCTCTCAAACTTTTCGAGAAACCTTGACGAGAGATTTGATCTGACAGTCGGGACCTTCTCTTAATTATGGACTCTAAATCTCAAACCGTAAGTGAAACGTGTTGTCATATGACCCAAAAATTTTAAAAAAAAAATTTAACTAAATAAACCGACGTGAACCAGAATCAACGTCGTACACCCTAGATCAAGGGACTGGTCCCGAGCTTGGTTCTGATATAACCCTCGTACCTCAGAATCGATGACCTGGTGTTCCCTTTAGGGATCACATGACACACTAGTAAAAATGAAAGGTCAAGAAAAAAGTTTACTACAGACTGATAGAGGTCCTTAACTTAGGATTCTTACCATTTTTAAACGGTGGAAATTCATTACAGTTTTTAACGACGTCGGAAAACTTCCGGTGAGGGAGGTCTCTCTACAATCTTATTCGAGGACCAACCCAGTCTCCCACACACCCTATTCTATCCTTGGTAGACCTACAGATTCAAGACCACGTAAACAAATTTTATGTTCTCGGAGTCGAATACTGTGTCCTTTATCGGACACCTTCACTAAACTACCAGCTACGATTCACTCGTAGTCTTTGTGTTTAATGGCACTCAAAAACACTCTCCAAACCTAACACCCCACCTGAACGAGTCCCGTCTAAATTTCTTCACTCGTTGACAAAACCCCGGATTTAGTGTAGACGTTTTAGGAAAGGGTCATCGTGGATACAATCACAAACTGGTTTACTGACTCGTCCACGGTCCTTAGAATCACTCCCTTAGGACTTTGGGACGGCTAGTGTTAACTATGTGACTCAAGAAAGAATTATCATTATACCTACATGTTGTACTACTGCACCAACCCTGGTGGGATTCACAGAATATTACGTTTTATTCCGAATGTTTATATCGCACTGCGATAAAATGGAAAACTAAACCCATTCTAAGCAAAACTTAAGAGGACGTTTTACCGAATGGTGAAAAAACTTAGTACGAGAACCTTGAACAAGAATTTTACCAAGTCACTGAACCGAAGAACCCTTGAACAGACAAGGAACAACTAAGTGGATGGAAGGGACAGGTAAGTAGATGGGTAGTTGATCAGAGAGGTAGATCGTTTAATGGGAGGTCAGACAGACAGGTAGGTAGGTAAGAAAGTAAGTAGACAGGTAAGTGGGCAGGTAGGTCGGTAAGGAAGTAGGTAGACAGGAAGGTAGACAGGTTGGTAGCTGGGTATGTGTATGGGTAGGTAGATCGCAAGGTAGGTAGACCAGTAGACAGGTTGTCATGTAAGTTAAGAGGAAGGAGATAGGTAGATGGATGAGTTGGAAGGTCGGTGAGTAAATGGAGAGATAGGTAGTCGGATGGGTAGTGCGTCTGTAGTAGAAACAATAACTAGACAATCTTGCCGAACTTGTGATTAATGTACGATCCAGGACGTCACCCGTGGTCCTACGATCCTAGTTTTGTAAATGGAAATTAGAGGAATATGGGATGGCCTCTTCCCCCTGTCTTTTCATTTGTCTATAATGTTAAGTTGTACTTTTCAGGAGATTATTGTCTTATACAGTCCATCGAATATTCGGGTTTCGTCCACCCTTGATTAGTCCAGACCCCTTTAAGTCCGTTTCTTCTCTGAATACTTAACCGGAAGCCTCCTACTCAGTAGACCGGGGTCACTTTCCGACAACGACGAGGGGGTCAACCTCTTGCGTTGACGAGATTAAGGAAGACTCACGTAACAAAGCGGGTCACGTTGACTGTCTGACGTCCTTAGGGTCGTGCGTCGGGACCTCCCGATCTAGTCACCGTAGTCAAAATCAGAGAGGACCTGTGCCAGTTCCCATTGACAGTACTTGTGAACTCTGCACGGTCTCCGTCGGGACTAGTTGACTGTCACTACAGACAGTGGAAGGTAGCGTAAAAGACGCTCGGAGTAAATTTGTACCGGGTGTCTATGGAACTAAAGAGACCGCATTAAACAGATCGACGAAGCTCACGGTCTCTTAAGTACAGTGACACGGACTCCCGAGTGACAGCCGTACCAAAAGTAAAACTGAGGTGCAGGAGACTAAGTTACGTCCAACAGACACTGGTTGAAACCGTTTGGGGGCTACTACCATACAACAAGTCGTCATACAACAAGTCTCATACCAGTGGAGTCACCGTCGAGGTCCTTGGTGAAGTCACGAAAAGAGAAGTACAGGTAACCTTCGAAAAGAGAAAAAAATTTGTTTCCATGTCTCAGTTAAATTACCTATTTCCTATGAGAAAAATCGTTTATCATCCCCTTTTGTTAACATATGCGTTCACGTTTTTTTTTTTTAGGAAATGGAATTGGAGTTGGGGGTGTTTGACATTTTGTAAATCTTCTTTTGTTTTCCTTTAAAGACACCGAAACTCAATCCGTTTAATAAAAATTAATACTATGGTTTTCATGTTAGGTATTTTCTTTTTTTAATATTTACCTTGAAGTAGTTTTGAAGTTTTATAAAAAAAGACGTTTTCTGTGACAATCCTCTTATTTCGACGTTTAACATATCTGACGAATCTGTTATAAAATTTTATAGGACTGTTTCCTGAATGTACGTCTTAAATATTTCTTGAGAGTTTTAAATTGTCATTCTTTTTCGGGTTAATTTTTTTTATCCGTTTACTAAACTTTCCTGTGAAACAGTCTCTTTTATATTTCTACTGTTCATTCGTGTTCTTATCTACCAGTTGAAGTAATCGATAATCCCTTTACGTTTATTTTTAGTGTTATACTATAGTAATGTATGGATTACGTTACCTATTTGTTTGTTAACTGTTATTCACGACTTTCCTATACTTCTTTCTTAATGAGTAACCACCCTTATGTTATAGTACATCGATGAGACCTTTTGTCAAAACGTCAAAGAATATTTAAATTTATATGTGAATATACTGGGTCGTCAGAACAAGGATCCATAAATGAGTTCTCTTGACTTTTGAATAAGTGTGAATAAAGTGTGTTTTATGACTTTTGAATAAATTGTGTTTTAGGATATATACTTACCGATATCGTTATAACCCGAAGGGATCATCGAGTTTACTATTTCTTAGACGGACGTTACGTCCACTGGACCCAAACTAGGGACCCAACCTTTCTAGGGGACCTCCTCCCGTACCGTTAGGTGAGGTCATAAGAACGGACCTCTCAGGGTAACTGTCTCCACGGACCACCCGATGTCAGGTACCCCAGCGTTTCTCAGTCTGTACTGACTCGCTGATTTGTGTCGTGTATCGTTGTAATAAGTATTAACGGGTTTGGACGTTTACGGGGTTTACAAAAACTCACCCATGTAACTATGTTACGTACTAAGATTATATAACGTAGGGGTTTATACTTATATAGGTATATCACCCTAATGTCCCTGGTTCTTCCTCCGTAATCAGTAGTAGTCCCTAATCTTCCTCTTTAAAACGGATGTTTCTTTGTCGCATTCCTTCAAACCCCCCCACTACCTCGACAACACATAAGACTGACATCACCACCAACACATTTAAATACGCACGTACACAATTTAGATTATCTTAGTCTGTGGACAATTTTTTATTCATTTAACATCAGACAGAGAGAATATAATATTTAAGTTGAAACAGAACCGTCATCTAACAAAACTACCATAAAAGTCGTTTAACCGTAAACTGTCTTTATTTCATGATACGATGGTAAAAAAAAATAATCCTTCCATGGTCCATAAACCCTTTATCCGTACAATTGTTCCATGACTGTAAAGAGGGAGAATTCAGGACACGATCCTTCCAGTGAGTAGGTTAATTTGTCGGTGAGGTCTAGAGTTTCAAAGACAACAGTAAAAAGATCGAGGAGTAATGAGGAAAATTTTGTAATAAGGAAGTGACTGTTTCCTTTTTTTTAGAAACACCTCCGATTAAAAATTTTTAAGCGAATAAATGGAAACCGACACGACCCAGAAGTAGTGACACGCACCCGAAAGAGATCAACGTCACAAACACAGACAGGAAGACACCGAGGAGCAACACTGTGAGTCCAAGTCAACGAGACGCCGTACACCTTAGAAGGACTTGATCACTAGTTTAGGTACAGGGGAAGTAACCGTCGTCCTAAGAATTGGTGACCTGGTACTCCCTTCAGGGTACCTCCGATTAAAACTAATTATAAAGTTCCAATAAAAAGGAGAATGATGGGGACGTGATCATAGGGTTTGCCTATATTTTCAACACAGGGAGACCACCCCCTATAAAAATTACCTCCTCCGACACGTATACACCCCGTCCCTTATATACTCTTTAGACATGAAGACGAGTTCAAAAGACCCTGGGATTTTACCGAGAATTTTTTATTTCAAATAATAATTTCAAAAGACTCTGGGATTTTACCGAGAATTTTTTATTCCAAATAATAATAATAAAAAATTTTTTAGTTGTAATTAAAACTTCTGACCAAGTTTAGGATCGAGACGGTGATTGGTTCACATACCAGGACACACTCAATGGACAAAAGAGTGGACACATTACTTCGATCACCGTAGACGAACTCCCGAACAAGACTCCTAATAGACCCGATTCCGTCTACTTCACTCTTCGGATCCCGTGTCCATTTATGAGTCTCTTCCCCCGAATGAAAACAGGAGTCGATAACACCAATAAAGATCCCCGTAAACTAGAAAAGTTCAACATCACACTCGTACGAGGATAAAAAGGTGCCCGTTTGAACCAACAGACTAGTCTGATTAGTCGAAATACCAATTGGTGCGAGTATTTTTTGCAAACCAGTTCGGAACGAATTACGTCATCTCATCGTTTCACGAGTCAGATTTCTGTGTCTACACATATTGCCTGAAAACCTGAGTCCCCCTCTCCCTTTCCCACCCTACTAAACCCTCTTACCGTAAGATTGTACATATGATAGTACATTCTTAACTTAGCGGTCAGATACAGACTGCGTCCTATGTCGTACGAACCCCGACCACGTACCCCTACTGGGTGTCTCTACAATACCCCTCCCTCCACCCTCCCCCCAAGTACAAACCCTTGCGTACATTCTTAATTTCTAAAATTTTAATTTTTTTATTTTTATTTTTATTTATTAAATAATCCGATTCTTTTGTGACTTTACTTAGCACGTCAATCGTTTGTGAGTCGAATCCGGTCCCCTAGTAGTGTGCATGAAATAGAACTTTCCAATTGTGCAGGACAGTACCTCTCCCTACCCGGCTCCGGTCAATATGAGTAAGTTCTGTCTCGAACTGGTCTTTCGGGACATGAAACCTTCAATAACTCGGAGGTACTTATTTGGATTGTAAACCTAAGTGAAAAAAAAAATTTAAATAAATAAAAATTATCCTCCTAATAAAGAAATGTTACAACACAACCAAAGACGGTATGTAATTGTACTTAGACCGTATCCATAAGTATAGACGGAGGGAGAACTTGGACGGAGGGTGGAGGATGGGGACCACCGAGTCTGCCATTTCTTCGACAGACGTTACGTCCTCTGGATTCAAACGAGGCACCCAGTCCTTCTAGGGGACATCTTCCCTTACCAATGGGTGAGGTCATAAAAACAGACCTTTTCAGGTACCTGTCTCCTCGTACCACCCGATGTCAGGTAACCCAGTGTTACTCAGTCTTTGCTAACTCACTGATTGTGAAAGTGAAAATGGACCAATCTTGGACCCTTCTTCCTACTGACTTACTAGTTCTTTCTTTTAGTGGAGTCACGGATGTATAAGCTTAACAGGATATTGATAATAAAAACCATGAACGACCAGAATTCGTAGTAAAACTAATTATAAACGAACGTATTATTTCATGGAGAATTACAATCCTAAAATTTTTCTGTCAACTCGTGTCTCTTCGAATGTCGTCAGTACGACTTTATGATCTCCTGTCCGAAGTTTTCTTTAAGTAAGAAAATGTAGTGACACACAAAAAGGAAAATGTTGTGTCCTACTTAACAGTAAAATGCTTACGAAAACAGAGAACCTTCATTTCCACGTTATACTTTTTACTTTTACTCTCAATTATTATGGATAGGGGTGAACTGGAACTTGTTCAATTAATGGGAAAACCTTGGTCTTCGTCCGGTGCAGATCAAGGTCTCCCCAATCATTTCACCCTTGTAAAATTGTGAAGGAAATCTTTCAACAGTAGTCCTGACTTACCCAATTGTGTCTACAAGAATTCTGTCACCGACCGTGTAGTGCTCACAAGGCATTCGCAATCGACGATAGTAGTGGTTGTAGTAAACAACACAAATAAATAAATAAATAAAAACTGTACTCCCTAGAATTAAGGGACTCGTCCCTAGTTTGAGTACGGAGGACATAACCTTCGTGAAAAAAATTTTTAACCTTATATCAACGAAATGTTACAATACAATCAAAGACGACATGTTGTCACCCTTAGTCGATACACATATGTATACAGGGGAGGGAGAACTCGGAGGGAGGGTGGGGGAAGTAGGGTGGGGAGATCCAGTGGTGTCTCGTGACTCGACTCGAGGGACCTTCGAACCCCAGAATTGGTGACCTGGTGGACCTGGTGGTCCCTTAAGGGTAGTGGTAGTGATAGACACTATCCTCGTCACTATGACAAAATTCTCATCCGTGGTCTCCGTGGTCTTTCCACTCCATTGAACGGGTACCAGTCTGTCGTTCCTCGGGGTAGACTAATCTTGAACTCGTCCATTAGAAGGGACTACTGGATCTGCTATTTCTTAAGTGGTAGGGACCCAGTCCTTCTAGGGGACCTCTTCCCTTACCGATAGGTTGAGGTCATAAGAATGGACCCCTTAAGGTACCCGTCTCCTTGGACCGTCCGATGTCAGGTACCGAACTGTACTGACTCGCTGATTGCGAAAGTATCCCCTAGAGTCTCGATCGTGAGACTTCACACGTAAAGTCTTATCAAAACGGTAAACTATTCATGTTTAATGTTTATAGAAAGACTTTCCGTTTAAACCAGTACGAGAGAGAGAGTAAATAAAATTGAATTTTTTTTTTTAAACCGGTGTAGGACGTTTTACACCCTGAAACCAAGGGACAGCCCCCTAACTTGGGTATGGGGACCGTAATCATCCATCTTAGAGTTGGTGACCTGGTGGTCCCTTCGGGGAAGGGAGAGTAAATTTTGGGTGATCAGAGGAACGAAGAGTTCCTACCCTCCCGTCCTAACCAAACGACCTCGTAGAGGTCCTGGACCGAAGAATTGACCGTCATCCTCTTTGAACGACTAATTTCGACTCGGAGACGGAGGGTAGGTCTCGTGGTAGAGACCGTGCGTGAGTCTCGTTGAGTCTCGAACCGATGCAGAGGTTGGGGCGGCCGAAGGGCGTCAAGGGAGACACGACGTCGGTCCCGTCGTACGACCGGGAGTCGAGGTAGAGACCAGTGAATCAGGAAACGGAAATTTCCAGAAGAAGTTCAAGGTATACAGGGACTGTTAGACAAAAAGCAGGAAATTCTGGTTTGAGTTACAGCGGCGAAGAATGGTGTTACGTCTTGTACGTCCATGAATCCTACAGGAGTAGGTGACTCCGAGAAACCAACCTGGAATTTTCTGGCTAACTGAAACCCAGACACTTATACCCTGCCCATGGGTTCGGTCTCCCTTGTCGTACCGTTTCCGTGTCTGGACCTCCGTGAAGGGATCACCAGGTCACCAATTCTGAGACGGGAAGGTGACGTCTCCTGTTCTCAAACTAGCTCCTTCGAGAATGTACGGTGTACTGGTTTTTTTTTTCCGTGTCTGGATCTCTTTACGTACCAAGAGTCTCTTGGTAGGTCATGAAGGAGGTTTACCACTAAAAAGAGGTCACAATCAAGATACTAGAAAGGTCATCTGAATTTAAGATGACAACGTAGAAGTCAAAGGAACATTGGAGGGTCCCAGGGGGAAAATGGACGCAAAAGTCGTCGTCGGAACTAAAACGGTCACAGAATAGAATAAAACATAAAAAAAAACAAACAAAGGACCTTAGGTGTACAAGAAGTTTATACAACTTTAACACTTAATCTATGTAACAGTTTGAATAGGAACACAGACCGGAGGACACTCCATAGGTAAAAAATACGACTGTCTCAAAAAAAGTATCCTAGGGAAGATTCCACAGAACAAAAAGTGAGTAAAAATTATTACTCTCCAAATAGATCTGAACTTTTCGTTCCTCGACACAAGACGGACGTGGAGAGTAACCCACACCCCGTACAGGTCACTGAGTGTCCGACATCCGCTACCCTTCACCCCTTCACCCACCCCCCCACCCCTCCCCGGTCTGAGGTGGTCCCTTTGAAGAGAGACGTCCCCCGAGGAGGGGATTCCCTGATCTAAAGTAAAGACTTTATAAATAGGTAAAAACCGATACGACCCAGAACCAACGGCGCAAACCTGAAAAGAGACCAACGCCTCTCGCCCCCGAGGAGAGCAACGACACGAACCAGGAGAGTGACGTCACCGGAGAGAACGACACCTCGTACCCGAGATCCGCACACCCGGAGTCACCAACGCCGAGTGCCTGAATCAACGAGACGACGTACACCCTGGGAGGGTTTGGTCCTTACCTTGGGCACAGGGACGTAACCGTCCACCCCAGAGTGTAACCTGGTGGTCCCTTCGGACCCTGGTCTGCAGACAGGACGAGACCCAAGTCGGAGTCGGAGGCATCGTCCATGTCGGAGACTGACGGTCGCGGAAGGAAAGTCTACGACTGTCGCACACAGGCACGAGATGCCCAACATACGGAAGTCGTAGGTCCCGGGGAGTCAGGATACCTAGGAGTCCCCGTTCACCTCTTGGACCTGAACCGGGACCCATCGTAGAGTCGGGAGAGGTGCAGATGGACAACCTCGTGTAACCACTTCGAACGGACCTTACCAGGGGAGACGGATGGGACACTATGAGAAAGAGTCCTCCCTCTTAAAGATCACAAAGAAGACTCCGAAGTGAAGACCGGGTTGGACATCGTAGGACCCGTCTTCTTCGATGAACTAGGTAGGTCGGACAAGGACCGGAGGAGAGGAGTAATAGACGTGGACAAAAGAATCGGTAACCAATAGAGGTACTCTTAGAATATCCCATCGATAGACCACTAAAAGGATCGTCGTACTAGAACGAGTCTGTAATATTTTTCCCAAAATTCTCTTACTGTCCTAGTAAACTGTAACTGTCCTTTTGTTTCGTTGAGACCACCGTCTTAAGATCTTAGACCCAACCCCCGTCCGTTCCAGTTACTACAACTAAAAGACAAAGAAGAGGGTCACAAGGATAAGTACCCAGACTTGGTTCCCTGTATCGAGGACGCGTCACCACTCCAGACGAAATATAAGAAGGAGACTACTGACCTGTCTTCTCGGACCGTCCGACGTCAGGCACCCCAGTGTTCCTCGACCTGTACCGACTCGTACGGGTATGAAGAACTACTGGCAGTCCACGAGTCACGTTTGCCTGTCGAGGGGACGAGGAGAGGGACTTGGGACTCAGAAAGGTCACTCTAATATCATCGATAAGTGAGCAACCCTTTTGCCCCGTCTTTCTCCAAGTTTCTATATGCGTCCATTAAGAAGACGAAGAGAATTCTGACGACACCGAAGTCTTGACTTTTCCGACGACTGACTCGGACCGGAACTTCTTGAGTACGCATATAGTCCGAAAGCCGACCGTCCCTCCAATGAAGAGGAACAAGACGGAAGTAGATCAACACACGGTAACCCTTTCTTTGCACCCCGTTGTGGCACGGAGCCTAAGAAACTCGTACCCTTATCCCGGTGTCTATGAACGGTCTCTCAGACTACTACTCCTACTTTACTCCACGGACCACCCTTTCACGCGCCGTGCCACGGACCTCACCTCGTCTCTGAGTCGTTCCAGAGAAGCAGGAAGGGAGAAAGGAAGGAGGGGGGGGGCGGCGCAAGGAAGAAAGGGAGGGGAAACAAAGAATCGATATTTTTACTCCTCACTTTCTAAAAAATTCATTTCTTTGCCTTAGACAGGACAAAATTTTCATTTTCTGGTACAAAATAATGGCCCGATATTGAATCTTTGTAGTTCTTTATTCTAAAAAAAAAAAGGTTTTCCTCCCCCCTTTTCAGGTCTAGAAAAGACGAGGTCCTCGAGGTCCTCAATTTCCTTTTTACTATTTGTACAGTCTTACTGAAGAAATAAAGATAAATATTAGAAACGGCACGTCGAGTCACCTCCCACTCTACGAAAAAGGTCGTCTCTTCGAAAGGAACCGGTTCCTTTCCGTTCTTATTTATGAAAAGGACCCTACTTAGGTAGTTGTCACGGAAGAAAGGTCATAAGAAGGTTTAACTTTAAATACGTATTTTAGGTTACTCAATTCTCGCCGACACTGAACGATTTCGTTCACAAAACGTCACGCTAAAACGGTACGTTTCAGCCACGATAATAAAAGTAAATAAATAAACCGACGGGACCCGGAATCTACGTCGTTCACTCTAGAAATCGACACCGTACGTTTGAGAATCGACACCACACACCCTAGATGGAGGGACTGGTCCCTAGCTTGGGTCCGGGGGACGTGACCCTCGTACTGCAGAATCGGTGACCGGTCCCTTCAGAGACTTCGGTGTCTTCAGAACTCTCCCGTCTTCTCGACAGACCTATAAAGGAGTTTGGGTGAAGACGGAGTAAGAGGTCTCGGAGGAAGTCCGACTCCAGACACGGGTAGTAGTACCAGAAGGGAAGAGGGCGGAGGATTGGAACGAAGACGAAGTGGACTCGGTGGGAGGGTGACTGGAAGTCTCTTCGGTGCAAAGGGTCGGGTCAAGTTCGACATCGAGGAGACCCTACGGAACGGACCGTCGAGACCTAGAGCTTTACAGGAAAGGACTGAGCAAGGGTCGGAGGCAACGACGGTTGAGACACTGAAGGAGGTCACAAGATCGTACCGGGGTAGATGACGTGAATGAAAAAAAAAAAAAAATTATAAATAAATAAACCGACACGACCCAGAATAAACATCCTAGAAATCACCGTCGCACACCCTAGATCGAGGGACTGGTCCCTGACTTGGGACCGGGCGACGTAGTCCTCGCATCTCAGAATCGGTGACCTGGTGGTCCCTTCAGGGTAAAACGATCTCAAATAATTGGAGAAGAGTAGAACGAACACACTCCTCCCCTCCCGTACCCAGAACCCCATCTCACAACCCTCTTCTCTGTCCCCACTCAACTCCGTCCCTCTTACAACATAGGACATAGAAGTCAAGGTTTGTGTCGTGTCCCGTGTCGACGATGACGACGAATCGGTGAGTCAATACAGACCGAGAAACTCTGGGGTGTCTGACATCGGGCGGTCCGAGGAGACAGGTACCCTGAGGGGTCCGTTCCTATGACCTCACCCAACGGTACGGGAGGAGGTCCCCTAGAAAGACTGGGTCCCCTGTTTTTTCCCTGGTTAAGTATGACCACAAATCCTTGAATGGTGTATGGGACTTAGGTCCTCTCCTTGATGTTTGGTTCACGTTCTCTACCGAAGGGGAGGAGTACTGAAGTCTGGAATAAATATACGAACTTCTCTCATTCCTCTTTAGTTACCAATATAAAAATACAACCACTATATATGAGACGGATGAAGGCCTTTTCTTACCTCGATCGACTGTCATTTCCCGAATGTTATTCCGATAAATACATCTTTATATTTAACTTTCGGTCCGTTTTCCTCCTTCCTCGATTTTAATACTACGTAATCGACTATATTAATAATCCTAATATATATCGAGCCTTAACCCCTACACCTTCCGGTCTCCCGTCCGACGGGTCCTCACACATCATAGATGGTAAACTCTTCTTCACCGCCCTCTCACCAAATTCCTTGACCTTTTATCCTAAAGGTATTTATTATACACACGTTTCCGTCTCTCTAATACCCTTGTAAGTCCCCAGCCCACACCGACCTCTCCTCCTAAACCCACTGTCAACGTTTCTACTCACTCCAAAAATTAAATCCTTCAACACCGCCATTTAAGACTGAAATAAGAAAAATTTTTAATTTAATTTTGAAAAACCGGCGTGCACACCGTGTACCCCTAGAGTCAAGGGACCGGTCCTTATCTTGGACTCGGGGGACGTCAGCCTCGTGTCAGAATTGGTGGTCCTTCCAGGTGACTGAAATAAGAATTTACCCACACAACCCAGTAGAACCTCAACTAAAACCACAAAGTGCCAATTACAAGTCTATTACAAATTAAAAAGTCACTCTAGATACTTAACAAAGGTACGGGGTGGGGAACCTTTTTACAAGACTCATCTCATACATTCAAAGTGTTCTTCCCCGATGGGTCCCATCAGTGGGTTGACTCATCTTCGAGACAGAGTTGTCTACAGATGTTAGTGGTCCGCCTTCCTTCCCCTTTACCCTTAGTGCTCGACCAGGGATTTTGAAGTGTACATACTATCCATAGTGAAGACGAGTAGATACTAACCGGTCAACTTCAGTGTGTTGACACGGATTTAAGTGTCGTCCGTCCTTTCGGGTTTGAATGGGACCAGGTTTCCTCTCCGTTTACACTCACAGACACCTACCCAAAAAAACCAAACAAAAAACTAAAAAAAACCTCATGTCAAGCAAATGTTACAACACAATCAAAGTCCATGTGTCGTCTCACTTAGCCAATATACATATAAGTGAGAAAAAGTCTAAGAAAAAGAACATATCCAATAGTGTCTTATAAAAAACTTCAAAAATTAACCTCCTATTAACGAAATGTTACAACACAACCAAAGACGACACGTTGTTTCACTGGGGTATCTACCGTCGGGAGTTCCGAGGGGACAGGGACCCTAAGAGGTCCGTTCTTGTGACCTCACCCAACGGCAACGGAAGAGGTCACGTACTTTCCCTTTTCACTTTCACTTCAGCGAGTCAGCACAGGCTGAGGATCGCTGAGGTACCTGACGTCGGGTGGTCCGCGGAGGTAGGTACCCCAAAAGGTCCGCTCTCATGACCTCACCTGACAGTAAGGGAAGAGGTCCCTAGAAGGGTTGGGTCCCTAACTTGGGCCCAGAGAACGTGACCAAATTTAAAACCGTTTCACCACGTATGAACGGGGGGTTATTTATTCTTACAAAGATACGAAGCTGGAAGACACAAACACAGTGTTGTCTTTGGGACATTCGAAGTCCCTCGTAGATGAGTTACAGTCTTAAAGAGTCGAGACGGGTGTCCCCGGGTATGGATGTCGTCCCTAGGCTGTCTTCGATCTCATATCGAGGACTCGCCAACGTCTCTCTTACCTCTGCACAGTGGAGTACGGTTGAGGATCACTCGTGCCTCACCCCCACCCCCCAAGACCTTCTCGACACAGTTTTCTACCCCAGTCCCCGAGTCCGTCTTCCTCTCGACCCTAACTCCATCGTCACAGATTCTACCCTTGTCTTTCATCCCGTACCCTCGTCAGCGGCCCGGAAACAGTGAGACCTAGTCAACACGGGGAGACTCCCGAAGTACCCGGAAGGGTTGACTACGATCACCATTTCTTAGGTGAACGTTACGTCCTCTAGGTTCAAGCTAGGGACCCAGTCCTTCTCGGGGACCTCCTCCTTTACCGATGGGTGAGGTCATAAGAACGGACCTCTTAGGGTACCTGTCTCCTCGGACCGCCCAGTGTCAGGTATCTCAGTGTTTCTCAACCTGTGCTGAATCACCGGACTGTGAGCACGTGTGTGTCCCCAAAGTGTCACCGACCACATCTGCAACGTACGTCTCTAAAGTCGGTTTCCCACCGAAGGTTTGAGGCGACGGAACACTCTTAAGGTTTTGACCAGGTCTCGAATATTTCCTAGTGGGATGTAGAGAGGACAACGACAACAACAAGTCAATGATTCAGCACAGACTGAGAAACACTGGGGTACCTGACATCGTACGGTCCGAGGCGACAGGAAGTGACTGACGGTTTCAAACGAGTTTGAGTACAGGCAACTCAACCACTACGGTAGGTTGGTAGAGTAGGAGACAGAGGGGGAAGAGGAGAACGGGAGTCAGAAAGAGTCGTTGTCCCAGAAAAGGTTACTCTACCGAAAAACACAGTTCATCGGTTTCATAACCTCGAAGTCGAAGTCATAGTAAGGAAGGTCACTTATAAGTCCCAACTAAAGTAAATCCTAACTGACCAAACTAGAATGTCAGGTTCCCGGAGTTCTCAGAAGAGGTCGTGGTGTTAAATTATCATAGTTAAGATGTCGCGGATCAGGGCTGAATTTTACGGAAAGAGGTTATCAAGTCGGAGTACACCCGTAGAAGTAAGGAGAAACCACTGTGACCCGCTTGTGGAAAGATCTCTGGGTCTCTCTTTCGGTAAAAGACTCAAAGGTGCCCGAGAGGTCTTTCCGATGAGTTGTTGAGTGGGTCGGTCAAGAAAAGGTTTTTATGGGTGAACATAAAAAATTTTTACCTCCTAATATATTAGGAATTTGGTCGGAGTGGGTAAAGGGAAGGACGTTTCTACGGTACCGACAGTGACACACCAATCCTGGAGTCCTTCGACCCCTCGTCGTGACCTAAACTTTAGACACCGGAACACTCGGTTCTTCAACGAGGGTAAGGACCGTCCTAACCCAGGATCAGTCTTACTACCAGTGAGAATCACTACCAGGGTCTAACGGTTCGACCCAAGTTGAGTGAAATGCAAACGAAACAAGTCCTCCGGTCACCGACGCTAAATTTTCAGGAAAAAGTAGACCCAGAAAACGGGATGGGTAAATACAGAACGAGTACCGTCCTATACTGGATCTCATCCTCGGCTCCACTCTCAGGAGGTTAAATATAAGTGGCCTTGGTAACTTTGTGAAACACATGTAAAGGAGGAAGTAAGATGTCCCCAAGGGGTGAAGTCCCTGGATTACGGCCTACTAGACTCCGTCTCGACTACATTATTATTATCTTTATTTCCCGTGTCATTTACATTACGCGAACGTAGTAGGGTTTTGGTAGGGGAGCGGGGGCCAGACACCTTTTTAACAGAAGGTGCTTTGACCAGAGACCACGGTCTTTCCAACCCCTGGCGACAAGATATCGTAAATACTGTTCTTTGACCCCGTACTCAGTAACTCTGACTGGTAGATCTATAAAACAGTCGGATAAAATAATAAAATGCCCCCTCTCTTTTCCTAGAATGTCTCTCCCACCCCTCCCCTTCTCTCCTTATAAATAACTCACGAATGATACATGATAATTATCCAGACACGTTCCGTGCAGACCATGTAATAAGTAACTCGGAGTATTGTCCGAGACTCGACACCCAGAGTCAATAGGAGAAACCGTCTACTCCTTTGACTCCAAGTAGTTCAACTTACTGAACCAGTGTAATCTCGTTCCAGTCCTAAGTCTCCGTTCAGATCCTGGGACCCGACCCTCGGATTCTTGACCTAACTTCTGTAGGGTTTGACGTCTCGTACCACCACGTCCTTCGTCCTTCGAAGGAGTTCGGACAGAGAATGACGATAAGTAGGAAGAAAGAGATTTCAGTGTCGATGAAACCTGGAAAGGTCTTTAGAAACCTCGACACGTTTTTGTACGGTGAATAAAAAAGACATGCACACACACCACACACACACAAGGAACAGAGACTAACTAAAAGGAAATAAATTAGACCTTAAGAGAACCTGTCACCATAAAGCACCATCGTGACAAGGGGTCTGACACAGCCTCCTTTCACCCGTCGGACAAGGAATATTTATGCCACTCAGTGTACAGAGGCGGCGACGGTTTTTTTAAGTACGACTTGGGTTCAGGAGGAAGGAGACCGGACGTACTTAAAGAGTTCCCGACCGTCTTGTCACGTCGGAAACACAAGTGTCTAAGGGTGTAAGAGGGTCCCAGAAGAATAGAACCTTTGGACTAAAAGGTCCCCAGTCACAAGAAAGGATCCAGGTGGGTTTGGAGTCAAGACTAGTGAACTGAGTCCCTCATCACCACCTAGAGTCGTTCCCTGCACCTCAACCCTCCGGACCGATCCGGTGAGTGGTCGACACACTAGGATTTGTTGAGGGATTTGAAAGACTCGGAGTCAAAGGAGTAGACATTTTATCCCATTATTAACAATGGCTTCTGTATCCGATACCTTTGGCTATCCAGACCGAAACTAAAGGTCCCTGAACTCTTGATCCATTGAAACCCTTTGAGTGGGAAAACACTTGAGTCAAAGGGGTAAGTATCTCACCTCTAACGTCATCATGAATTGGGTAATCAAACGACGTGTGTCATTTACTTAATTTTGTACCCTTGTGAATCCTGTCAACAACCACAGCCGTTACAAGTTACTTGCAACCTGTAATGTTAAAATGACAATAATAATAGTTGAAATGTTCCAACACGACGACGATTCAGCGAAGTCAGCACAGGTTGAGACACTTTGGGGTCTCTACCGTCGGGTGGTCCGAGGGGGGCAGGGACCCTAAGAGGTCCGTTCTTGTGACCCCACCCAACGGTGAAGGAAGAGGTTACGTACTTTCACTTTTCACTTTCACTTCAGCGAGTCAACATAGACTGAGAATCACTGGGGTACCTGACGTTGGATGGTCCGAGGAGACAGGTACCCTAAAAGGTCCGTTCTCATGACCTCACCCAACGGTAACGGAAGAGGAATGTTCCAACATCACTCTAAGTTTATTCGATTACTACATTTTCATAGACTATGTCTTAAACCCCCCGAAGAGTCCACCACGATCATCATTTCTTAGACGGACGGTTACGTCCTCTGGATTCTCTGAGTCCAAGTTAGGGATCCAGTCCTTCTATAGGACCTCCTCCTTTACTGTTGGGGGAGGTCATAAGAACGGACCTCTTAAGGTGCCCGTCTCCTCGGACCGCCCGATGTCAGGTACCCCAGTGTTTTTCAACCTGTACTGACGTTGTTGAACCGTATGTACGTGTGTGTCTCATACCTTATGTTCTAAAGGAAGTTTTATCAATTTAATCCCTGAAGGGACCACCAGGTCACCAATTCTGAACCGTGAAAGTAACGGCGTCGGGTTCAAATTAGGGACCACCCCCTTGATTCTAGGACGTTTGGTGCTCCGAGTCGGTTTTCTTTCTCAACTTAATCCAGAAGTTGTATTTCTACATTTTGGAAACTTTTTCTACCTTTTTTCGACAAGTTAAAGGTCTCAAGACAAGTCGGTCAACCTACGGATGACAAGGGACTCGAGACACGATTAATGAGTCTTGAATCACTATTTGGAACGGGTAGGCGACTGGGGAACCTCGGGTAGGAGAGTGTCCCTTTGTCGGTAACTGGTACTGCCTCTTACCTCCACCGATCTCTCGTACCTTCCCTCTTCCGTTACCGTGGGGTGAGGTCCTGAGAACGGACCTTTTAGGGTACCTGCCTCCTCGGACCACCCGACGTCAGGTACTCCAGCGATTCTCAGCCTGTGCTGACTCACTGAAGTGAAAGTGAAAAGTGAAAGTACGTAACCTCTTCCTTTACCGTTGGGTGAGGTTACAAGAACGGACCTCTTAGGGTTCCTGTCCCCTCGGAACACCCGACGGCAGATACCCCAGTGTGCCTCAGCCTGTGCTGACTTCGCTGAATCGTCGTCGTCGTCGTCGTCGTCTCGTACCTTCTGGTATAAGAAAGAAGGGACCGAACAACATAAGTCCTTCGAACCAAAGATAAAATAAGGATCACCAAAGTATGTGATCACGACACAACACTCACTGGTCTTTCCACTCGTCTCGGGTCTAATATTTCCCAGCACGATTGTTCAATACTGGGTCTTCTCTGTCTCGGTACCTTTCTCAACCTCGTTCTCTCCCGCACCCGTGTAAACGAAGAAGAAGAAGAAGAAAAAAAAAAAACATAAACCGGCATGTCGGACTCCCTAGAATCAAGGGGCTGGTTCCTAACTTGGGTACAGGGGACGTAACCTTCTGACAGACAATAACCCGGGTTTCTCTCACTGAATCGGTCAAAGGAAAAGGAAGACCAATAACATGGAACTCTGAGACCAGGCCACTGACCTAGCATAAAACAGGAGTTCACCTTTTGGTTATTTACACATGATTGAATAGTTGGACAGAGACTATACCCTACCCAGACTCTCGGGGAAGTCTTTGTAGACCAACCAAAACCGTCTACGAAGGTCTGTACCGACTTTGAACTGTGAGGAACATGTGTCGACGGGACGAGGCTCTCCGGGAACTAGTCACGTAAAGGGAAGTCAGGGTCTCGGCTCGGGTTCCGGACCGAGGGGCTCACCAAGGACCGACTCATGTACATGAAGGAACGACGGACGAGGACCCCGGTGATGGAGACTCGGGAGCGTCCTTCACTCCCACTAACTACAAACATTACTGGAGTACAACAAAACTACCAGAAGAGCACACACACCCGTGTCGAGACGGGGAAAGGTTTGGTTTGGGTAAGACTCGGTCCGAAGTCCAGAGACTTTGCCTCCGTTTCGAGGGAAAGTGTACCCAGAGCACTCGGAGGAAAATTCGAGGGAGACTGGTCGAGAACGCCACTGACAAACATACTCGGGGTACAGAGGTAGGAGTCAAAAGGTGACCTTCTTGCTTTCTCTGCCACCTGTGTGTGTCTCGTCTTTCGAGACTGGCTGTAACCGTCTCAGTTGTGGCGTAAAGTTTCTCGGTGGACGGGTCGTCACTTCCGGCGACGTTCCCTCGCGTCACAAACACCTTCGTTCGTGTCGACGAACCGATTACCAGGTCAAATGAAGGAGGACGGAACGACAAACACCGTATTTCACTCCTGTAAAGGTCAAACTCTTGTAGGGAGGTACGGCGCGCCACGGTAGACCAAAGACACGGACATAGGTGAAGGTAGACGGTGGTGTGTCCCGTGGAGCGAGGAGTCGAAAAGTTTGTCTACCAGTCCTTCGTCTCGGTTCATACCCTTTAACAGTTTGGGTCTCTCTTGTACCGTGATTCTCAACCCTCGCCCCCCAGGCCTTAGGTCGGAACCGACCCGACGGTTGACTACCACACTGACGTCCTCTGAACACATGGGAGGGACCCGGAGGCGCTAGAACGCGTACTCTTGTTGTTGTTGTTCTCGTTCGGTGCTCGTGGGAAGAACGTGTACAACCTTACCTTCTCTCGTCCTAAGACCCTTCCCTTGACCCCTTTCGTCAAACAAACTCAAGGAACAACTTCGCTCTCACACGGACACAAATGCGGGGACCCCTCACGGTCGGGTACACCAAAAGGTCTGTAAACATACACGATTAAGGGTACCTCAATTCATGTTCGGCAAGGAAACTACCGTCGGTCGGAGTCTGTGCGAACCTGAGGGGTCTCCTAACGTAGATGGACATACTCCTGGAAACCTCTACTATGGGAGTCGGTCCCCTGAGGTTGGACGGTAGGGTCCCGGTCTCAATGAGTCCTGTCCCTTCTCTAGAGTCCTAGGGTGACCGTTGGTGTCTCCGGAGGACTACCCCTGGGACGAACTAAAGAGTCAGGCTCCGACTGAGAGGTCCTTCGGGGGAAGAACGGGACGGGAGAAGATATTATGTGTGTGTGTGTGTGGGGTAGTGGACCCCAGAGTACAAGACCCTGATCTGCACTCCTGAAAGCTATACACCCAATTAGTATCGTCCGAACTATTAATAATTCTCTTCTGAAGGGATCACCAGGTCACCAATTCTTAGGTGGAAGGTTACGTCCCTGAACCCAAGTTAGGGACCAGTCCCTTGATTCTAGAGTGTATGGTACCTCGTTCATTCGGGTTCACAACGTTGATCTCTTTCGAGTGAACGGCGTTACTTCTGTATCGTGTCGGTTTTTTTCTGTTATTGTCATTAATAATATTTCTCTTCCTACCTTGTTGACTCTCTCATCGTGACTTTGTGCGTGTATTCACCGTTGGATGAGGTCATAAGAACGGACCTTTTAAAGTACCTGTCTCCTCAGACCACCCGACGTCGGGCACCCCAGAGTTTCTCTATACTGACTGACCGACTCGTGTTTTATCTATCCACCCCCTCAAACGACTTACTACGTTCCTCGAGTTTGGGTCACGAGACACTGTTGGATCTCGCCTCCCTATCCCACCCTCCACGCTCCCTCCAAGTTCTCCCTCCCCTGTATACATAACAATGACAACAAGTAAGCGATTTAACACAGACTGAGAAACGTTGGGGTACCTGATGTCGGACGGTCCGAAGGGACAGGGAGTGATAGAGGGGTTTAAACGGGTTCAAGTACAGGTAACTCAACCACTACGGTAGATTGGTAGAGTAGGAAACGGTGGGAGCAGAGGAAAACGAAAGTTAAAAAGGGTCGAAGTCTCAGAAAAGGTTACTCAATCGACTAGTACCGACTAAGTACAACTACATGCCGTCTTAGGTTGTGTTGTAACATTTCGTTGATAGGAGGTCAATTTTTATTTGTTTTGATGCTTTAGATGGTTTTTTTTTTTTTTCTCGTTCTCTCTCTCCCTCTACTATTCCTACGAGCCACTCAACACATAAACCAGACTCCAGTCTACCCCTTCGGAGGTCTCCCCTTTACTGCTTATGTTCTTTTTCTGTCGACTGGGGGAAACTTGTAGAGTATGCACGTGTTGGTCGTTCGGTCCACACCCTTAAGAGTGCATGTGGACCCGACACAGGACTGGAGTGTCTCTTCCTTCCCGGACCGACTACTCACCATCCCAACTTTAAGTTAGGGGTCACACGTCTGTCGTTCTAAGATCACATCTGCACTGTGTCGACTCCGGCTACACTCGTAACTGAGCCGTGTGTGAGGGAGGACAACCAGAAAGGAGATCCGGACCCCATCGTTAGTCCACAGCAGGAAGTTATAGTTGAGTCCCCTCCTGACACTGTCGTGGAAGCACCAGGGACCCTTTCCCACACCACAAACTAATCACTACAGACGGACCGTGACCTCTTCCCTTCACTCACTACAAACGAAATGGAGGTCGTCTAAGGTCAGTTCACAGGGCCCGTCCTCAAGTACCAAGCCCGAGCCGATGGGGGAGGACGACCACGAAGAAGGAGGAGAACGAGGGAAAGTGGATAAGAACCGGAGACCTCCGTGATCCAGAAAAGAACAAACCCGGAGTCCGAGAGTAGAAACTTCAAAGGTCACCTTTGACGACCGTCCGTTCTGTGGAGACAGGTAGGGCCGACCGGAGGGACGACAGACGGCAGTTCTTAGGACACCCAGTACGGCCAGAAGAGGAGGAGAGGGACGCCCGTGAACCTCGGTAGACACAGGGGCCGGTATGTAGACCTTACCGACGGGAGACAAACACAACCCCCGACCCCTCCACAGGCGTGGTCGGAGACGGAGGTAGGACAAGACTGTAGTCGTCGGACCGGTCGAAGGGAGGGGTCCCGCCGAGAATGGGTCAGAGTGAAGTGACTAAATATTGAAGTAATTATTGCACTTTCTGGTAATGATGTATCCTTCCTGAGTGACAGAAAAATAAAAAAACGAAACCCGGTAAGATCCAGAACCAACGACGCACCCCGGAAAAGATAAACTCCGTTCACCCCCGATCAGAGATCAAGACCACAAACCCGAAGGGTAACGTTACCGAAGTAACGACGTCTCGTGTCCGAGGTCCCACACACCTGAAGTCATCAGCGTCGTGTACCCGAGTGGGCGGCCCCGAGGACCCGAGTGGGCGACCCCGAGGACCCGAGATCTCGTGTCTGAATCGTCAACACCACGTGTCCGAACCAACGGGGCTCCGTACACCCTAGAAGGACTGTGACCTGGGTCGGGTCCAGGGGACACAACCGTGTGTCCAAGAATTGGTAACCTGGTAGTTCACTCAGGAGTGACAGAAAGTAGAAACTAAGAAGACTGGAGAAACTCGAACGCCCTCCACTCCCCCGTGAATTGTAAGAGTCAAGGACACACCACTCATCTGGCGTACCCTGTCTCATTTAGTCGGGTGGACGGGGGTCAAGTCTTTCACTGGGGGGACTTGGAGACCCTCTCCGTCCAACCAAGATGGACACCCGGGTCGAAAGTAGTGAATCCAACCCTGTTCATCACAAGACTTCTAAAAGGTTCCTCGACCATGGTCCCTCAGACTCACTTCACCGGTGAAGAAAGAGGTAGACCCAAACAGTGGTAGTCGATCTCCTCTTCTCTCCTGGGTAGTCGTGGGGTTTGATAAGAGTACCAAGTGAAATACCCGACTGTACTACTTGCACGCTACACCGAAACTCTGGGGAGACACAAGGGGCACCGTCTACTTCCGACCAGTGACTCACGAGACATGACACACCCGTAACTACCACAACGGTACGACACACACACACACTCGAGTAATTTACCGAGAGTGTTGATTGAGTTCCACCGTAAGGGAAGACAACTGTTTACTCCGTTGACTCCGAGATTCTCAATTCACTATCGGGTTCTTGTGGACGGGTCCCTTGTAAGGACTCGGTCCTACTTTTACGGTTTAAGGATTGATGTTCCGGATTCGAGAAAGAGAGTGGGAGTCATTTCGCCCGTAGTAAAAGAAGAATAAGAACCTTTACAAGTATTCTTAAAGGTCCTCTCCCGGCCCGACCCTTCCGGAGACAGACTGGGAGACAAATTTGGTGAGGTTCACGACTCTCAGCCGGTTCGGTGACGTATTTACCGGTCCCAAGTTTGCTCATTCGTTCCGGTAGCACGGAAGAGTAATTATAGATCCTTCTCTTGTTTTCATTGTCTCGAGTGCAGAGGTAGTCGGTAACGTGTGACCTCGGTTCGGTGTCCACAGTGAGGCCAGTTCCGTCCTGAGTACCGACTGGGAATCCGAATTACCGAGAAGAAGGTGAAGTCTCGAACGTCTGTCAGGAGGGTTCTCCAGATCTGTGTAAGAGTGGTGGGACTGGGACACCCGGCGGACTCCCACGTAGGTACGGACAACAGGGTCGGTGAGTTTGTAGATGTTATTTCCGTCTCTGGACCGGAAGGAGGGACGACGATACTTTCCGTCTCTGAGTGGAGAATCTACAAGGACGGGGGTCCACACATTCAGTAGTGAATACTTGAGGTGTCAAACGTGCAGAAAGAAAAAGGGGTCCTTATGGAAGGTAGTGAAAGCAGGAGGCTGCCACTTGGTTCGTGGAAAACACTCACTCAAGTCCGTCGGACACACACCACGCACGAGCGCATGAGTCACCACAGACTGAGACACTGGGGTACCTGACATCGGCCGGTCCGAGGAGGTAGGTACCCTAAAGGGTCCGTCCTTATGACCTCACTCAACGGCAAAGGAATAGGGTCCCGAGAAGGAGTGGGTCCCTATCCGGGGTTCAGGGAACGTGACCGTTCGTCTAAGAAATGGTGACTCTGTGGACCCTTCGGACGGATACGTACCATCCTTTTAATTTTTATGTATACTAGGGTGGAAGTTTCTCCTTTAAGATTGAAATAAAGTGTATTATCGTGTGAAAAAGGTCTACAAAGTTTAAGACGTAATAAATATTTTGAGTAAACGGTAGCAATGGTCAACCCACACAAACAGCAGAGGAACCTGAACCCCTCTTATGTCGAGACGGGAGGATTCCGGTAATGACCCCTCAACCGTTATTTACTTTCCTTTGACCTATATTTGTCTCTGACGACATATCGGACTGTGAACAATTGGACTTCTGTCACTAGACTCTTGAAATTTTTTGAGACTTTCAAACCCTACCTGTACATGTGTCGATAAAAATTTTACCTATTGGTTGTTCCTGGATGACATATCGTGTCCTTTGAGACGAGTTATAATACATTGATTTACCCTTTTCTTAAACTTTTTCTTATGACATCCACGTACAAACACACATATTCATTTAGTCAGACAACGTGTCAACTTTGATTGTGTTGTAATAACTAGTTTATAAGAGGTTATATTTTGTTTTTCAAATTTCTTTGAGAGCGATCTTTTTAGGGTGAGTTTGTTGGTTTGTTTAATATTGTCCTTTGCAGTAAACGAGGACTCTTGACCCCTCGTACGTAAGAACATGGACTCTGAATCTGTCCAAAATTGTCCTGTATCACCTCAAGGAGAGGTAGGGGAGATGTGCCGACTTGGAGATTCGACTGTTCTAAGTAAATGATAGTCAGCTGAAGAACCGTAAAGATGTTATTTAGCTTTACCAGGGGTAGAAAAGAAAGGACAGAGACTTTCCGAACTTGTTTCCAGATGCGGTAGAGACACTCTTAGGTTTTATCTATCCTGGTCAGCTCTACAAACTTACCTTCCGTATTTTCTCTTTCCGTAATAACTTCCCGAAAAAATTTTTCCTAAAACACGTTTTTTTTTTTTCGTGCAACTGAAGGAGATTCTGAAGAAGTCTTGTGTCTCCTGGTCTTGGACCTTCAATTTCGAGACCGGGTTCAGAGTTTGACAGGTTTTATTTACGCCGATACTTGTTACACTTATTAAGGTAGTGACTCGAACTAAACTTTCTGTATAGAACTTGTGACCTGAAATACGAAAGTTCGGTGGGATATCGATTAGGGACCATTATACTGAGGGGAAAAACATATCCGTTTGTAAAAAGACTTTTACACGTAGATAAGAGAGATCGAGTCACTACTTAAAGTGGATACTCCAAAGGAGTTTCGTCCCGTATCGTCTTAACCTAGACAATCCTTTTCATCGTCTTCGAAACTCTACTGTCCACTACCAAAAGACGAAAATAAAAAGGGTCTGACACAACGTCAAAGATATTAATGTTTATACAAAAGTCCTATCCACTGTGGTTGTTTACCCAGAGATACCCTCACCAGAACCATCTGAGTTTTTACCGTGGGTACAAAACCACGGTCAACTTAGATATACTAGACCCTTAACCCAGCTGTAGATGATCCACCGAGTCGCCATTTCTTAGTCGGACGGTCCCTTCCTCTGTACCGAATCTAGAGAGCCAACCCTTCTAGGGGACCTCTTCCTTTCCCGTTGGGTAAGGTCATAAGAGTAGACCCTTTAGGGTACCTGTACCTGTCTTTTCGAACCGCTCGATGACAAGTACCTCAACGTTTCTCAACCTGTGTCGACCCGCTGACTCGCACGTGAGTACGCACGCGATCGCTGACGCTAAAGTCAGACCAAGAACAAAGAATAAGTTTGTCTCCCGGCACTCGGTCGGGCGGGAAAGAAGGAGGTGTCCTTCACCAAATATTTTAATTTCACCTCTTACCGGTGATCCTCAGGTACGGCCCCGGGGTGTCATCTCGGATGTGAAGCTCGATTGCCTCCGTAAGAGTTCGTGTCGAGGAAGAGACGAGACGGTCGTGGGACGGACGGGACTACCTACGGATTCGGTAGACGGACCCTCGGGAGTCCGTACCTTAGGACTTTAGAGACCGTACCAGGGTGTAGGGACTGGAAGGGAATCCAGAGTCTCCCTGGACAGGAAGGGTGGACCCGCGGAGGGAGGGGGAGGAGGTAGAGGGCCTAAGGACCGCAGACCTGTGGGAACACCTTAAGGAGTAGGAAGAGGTCGACGACGGAAGAAAGGTGGCTACGCAGCCCCTTACTCGTCGACTGGAGACGGTAAGAGTTGAGGGGTAGTGGAGCAGGGAACACTGGAGGACGACAGGGTAAGGACGGAAGTGACGGAATGTCTCTAACAAAGTTCTCGGGGGTCACACAAAGTAAGAAGACCTGCGGGACGGTGGAACCCGTGTGAAATCTGGTCGTCAAGAGCTTGCGACAAGACACCTTGGGATCCTGACTGTATCTACAGAGTCCACAAACCTCCCCTCCGTCATCGGTCGACAGGGCTCAAAGGTGAAGTTGGTCACATGGAGGTAAAAATGGACATGAATGACTCTAGAACACTTCTCTAATACTCTACCCGGTACGACGAGTACGAGTGTCTATTTCAAACTTTTGGTGTGAAGACAGGTGAACTTTACGAGGACAAAGAAAAGGGGTCCATCTGGGTGGACTTTCCGGGTGGGACTCCGTGACATAACGTCCACGTCCCCAAAGACGTCCAACTGGTTTGTGGAGTCAAACACAACCCACAAACATGACTCAAACCCTTCCGGTCGTCTGGTGGTAAAGGAACTACCTTAAAGGGGTTTAAGATGACAAGTACTTAGAGGAGAACGTTTAGAGGTAGACAACAGAACAGAACTCTCGGAGAACCCTTAAATTACGTGGACTGTCTCGTTTCGTCTCCCCGACACACAAACACAGATGAACACACACGGAGACCCACACGCACGCAAGAAGGGTACCCATCGGTCCGAGGTCTCAAGACCGGTGAAGACTGGACCAAAAACACAAGAATCCCCTAAATCCTGTCACGTCGTGTCTTCGGACAAACAGAATGTCAAGGTACACCCGGTCCAAAGAACCAAACCCGACTACCGACCGGTGAAAGTGTAGGCGGACATCTGAAAGAAACAAGTTATAAAGATAAACAGTAAACGAGGTCTAAAACATTAAATCACGAAGGTAGACAACCGTCGTTTAGTGCTAAGTCAAAGGACGTCATTAATGACATTAGTCGTACTGCGTGGTCGGGTATTGATTGCGACTAGCACTGCGGGAATTATCGGACATGGGTGTCGAAAAACACGGAACAGTCCCAGCGTCACAATCTCGCTACGACATCCCTCCTCTGAGGAGAACGAGTCCCTGGAGGGACTTCACAGCAAGACCAAGATCTCGAGACTAGGGGACTGGAGGGGCACACAGGTACCGACTCCGGTCGGACCCCCCGGGTCTTGGATGGTCCTAGGTAGTGATAGGGAAGGGAGGACGGATCTCCCGTCACACCCGTCCCTTCCCCGGGCACCTCAACGGAATACCTACTTACAGAAATCAAAGAAAATCCTCTAAGGAATGTCAAATAAAGACGGTAGACACTTAAGAAACCTTCCGACACAATTGACCCTTGTGTTAGTAGAATTAAAAAAAAAAAGAAAAACCTTTGACTACAGAAACATAAACCCCGAAGGGGATCCCGAGTCACCATTTCAGACGGACGGTTCGTCCTCTGCACCTAAGCTAGGGACCCAACCCTTCTAGGGGATCTCTTCCTTTACCGTTGGTTGTAGTCATAAGAACGGACCCGTTAGGGTACATATCTTCTCGGACCACCCGATATCAGGTACCCTAGTATTCTCAGTCTGTACTGACTCATGTGGGCGGGTGGTGTGTGTGTTAAACATAAATAAATAAAACACTGACATGGTGTACCAAGGGGCTGGTTCCTGACTTGGTCACATGGGACGTAACGTTCCGTCTAAGAATTGGTGACCTGGTAGTCCCCTCAGGGACTCGAGAGACCAAGAGCTGACGAAGTGTCTCTGGACGTGAAGACCTACAGTTCTCCCAACGTACGAACCTTTCGAACCACCACTCACAGTCCACAGGGACCCAACTGGCGGTCGAGGTCGAACGATAGGGAGGAGGACCTCCCGGAGACCCGTGTCGAAAACCGGTGTCCCGAGAAGACTCCCGACGTCTCGGTGTAGGGAGGGAGGACATCGGAAGGGGTACTACGAGACAAATGTCTTGAAGGCTCCTTTCCACCTAAATCTTTGTCTGACTGGTACTCCCACTCTGTCTCTATCTAGGACAACGTTCGTAAAGGGTAACTGACAGTAAGTCTACTCAGGATAGCTCGTAGTGAACGAGACCGGGTTTCCCTACTCCCAGACACACGTTTTCGTCAAGACCGACGGATCGTATACGACTTGTCTTCCGGGAGAAGGTTCGACCGGACAAACAAAACGTTTTAGTCCAAGTTTCTAATACGGGAAAGACGTAAATCTTTATAAAGTTACCCACACTTGACTACCGTCAGTGCCAGGACTGATTAAGGGAGAAACTAGATTCAACGGATTTTAAATGGTATAGTCTGTGATGAAGTCCAAACCTTTCGTAACCAAATTTCATTTCGAACGCCCCCCAACCTCCCCACGAAGAACTCATTACTTCGTAACAATAAAAGGTTTTACCCCTAGATAAACACAAGTTTCTAAGACCAAGGACTTTCACCAGGGCTACTTGGACGAACGTCCCATCCTTATCTCTGCTCCGATATCTCTTGTCGTACTTCTGGCGTCCCCTGCTGCCCTTCCGCCCCACTTAATCTTCTAGTCTTGGCTGTATGCGGGGTGGTACACAGTCTACCGACCACCCTCCGACGACGCATCGTGTCCCTCGAGTCGAGTCACGGGACACTAGTGGATCCCCCACCCTACCCCCACCTCACCTTCAAGGTCTCCCTCCCCTGTATACACATGTACGTCGACTGAGTGAAGTAATATATCGTCTTCGTTGTGTCGTAATATCTCGTTAATAGGAGGTTAAACTTTTTCTTCTAATTCAAAGAACCTGATTTTTAATAAGACCTAGGCATTAGGTGGAGGTGGGAGGACGGACGGGGGAGCATAGGGTAGATACCGTAAAAATAAAACCGGGTGGTTTAGTAACACGTCGATTGGATTTAGGGGGGTCAAGTGGTACAGAAACGAGGATGACGGGGGAGACGGACCTTACAGCAAACAGTTCCACCGAGGGACTGTGTTAGGACGAACATGACGTTCCGGATCCGGTTCACAAAACTCGTGGGGACAGGGGTTCGTCTTACTTGACGAAACAGGAGTACAAGAACAGTGTGGTAGAAGGGAACCTAAACAGTGGGAGACAGCTCCAACCAACACAAGATCGGACAGAGGACGAATCCCACAGCCCACGCTAATACAACCGTTTGTAAGTGACTAAGTGAGTGATTAGCATAGGACTCCAGGAAGAAAAAATTAAATAAATCAAATTAACCTCCTATTTATGAAATGTCACAATACAATCAAAGACGATATGTAGTCGTATTTAGTTGGTATCCACAGAGGGGGCAGAATTTGGAGGCAGGGCGGAGGGAGGGGTAGGATGGGGCAGTACAACAGTGTCTCGTGGCCCAAACTCGGGGGACACAGTATGCCGTTGGAGGGTACCGATAGACAAAATGTATGTCACTACACATACAGAGTCGCAATGAGAGAGGCAAACAGGGTGGACTCCAGGAAGACTTACAGTCAGGGACACGACCCGAGGACCTAATGTCTCTTCTGGTTTGGTAAGTCGGGTGGGAGCCTCTCAAGTGTTTGTGTCGCTCTGTTGGAATCATGTGCACCGTACGGACCACTATGTCCACCTGGGTCCCAATCCCGACCTCACCCGTTACGGTGCCCTCTGAAATTCCTCTTGTGGTGCGGTCACGACTCAGACCTTCCTCCTCGTAAAAAGCCGTCTAACGGAGAGTAGTCACGGATCGGGTTCGTCTGTCCCACCCTCGAGGCAGTCGTGACCGAGTCGACACTGTAAATATCACAGGACCCAGATGCACTTCCGGTCCCGGGACACACCGGTGGGAGTGGGAGGCCCCCACCGGTCGGACACGACCAGAACGAGTGTCTTCCCGGGTCAAACAGAGTTCGTACACCTTAGAAGGTCCGACAGAAACCCACCAGACTTGGATGTCACACAGGTGTTTAAGACCTTTGTTTAGGATAAACTAAAAGATATCTACCCTCTACAGGTACTTCTGTAACACGTACAAGAGAACACAGAGATCTCAAACACCTGTGGGACCTAAAGAGATCCCAACGGAGTCAGGTTCCCTGGGACTTGCACCGTGATACAGGAAGTGACAGAGGGAAGGGGTCAGGGAAAGGGAGACAGAGTGGGAACTGGCGTTGGTCAGATCTGTCTAGTCTCAGAACAGGGCTGACCTTGTACCGTAAAAACAAAAGTTTTCTTGTATTATTTTTCGATCCACTTTTACCTTTATAGAGGTACAAATAAAAATTCACAGAAAAATTTCTACAATTTCAGGGAAACAACCCTTTGTAGTTTCATCTAGGTACATATTGAACCAAACGAGTATTTTTCACCGAGGATGAACTATATAAATCCCTCTTCATTAAAAAGTGTAATTCAAAAAGAGATAAAAAGAAAAGTTTGGTTTTTCCCGAACCTTTTACAGAGGTGGGAGAGGTGGTGACCACATAAAAGGACCGAAGTGTTACGACCAAGCCAGAAAGCAAAGGACTCGACTTCTCAACTTCTGCGAGTCGAAACTGGAAGTCAAGACGAAGAGAGAAAGTTTGCCTTTTTCGTAGAAAACCCCCGTCCACAATCAGTACCGTCCCTTTCCGTCCCAAACCTTCTCGTCTTCTTCCTGGAAGAGACACTCTTTACTTCCATCACCACTTCTCACCAAAAGACTGTGCATCGACAGAGACGGTTAATAGCAAGTCAACGAGTCAACGCAGGTTGAGGAGTGCTGGGGTACTTGACGTCGGGCGGTCCGAGGAGGTAGGTACCCTAAAGGGTCCGTTCTTATGACCTCACTCAACGGTAAAGGAAGAGGTCCCCTAGAAGGGTTAGGTCCCCAACTTAGGCACAACGGACACAACCGTCCACCTAAGAAGTGGTGACTCGATGACCTCTTCGGGACTGAGTCACGAAGGTAGTGAGGACGAAAGAGTGGCACGTTCGCAAGTTCAGGAAAGGGAAGAAAGAAAGGAGGACCTATAAGACGGTCGGTGAGGGGAGAAGAGGAGGGGATAGTTTAGGTTTCCGTGAGGTAGGACATAGTCCGTCTTTTAAAACCAGACGATAGTCTAAGGTTCGGGTTTAAAAGTAAAAGGTCGGTTATCCCAAAAATCGTTTTCCGACAATGGTCTTAGTATCGTGATCCTTCAAGTCTATCAGAAAAATATTGTTCGGCCTGGTTATTCCATCCTGACCCTCCTGGCTCGTCTCTTCACGAGCTTCCTAAAGTCTCTGGGACCGACGTGACTCGGGACAAGAACAACAAAACAGTGGTTCAGCACAGACTGAGAAAACACTGGGGTACGGAGTATCCGGTGGTCCGAGGAGACAGATACCCTAAGGGGTCCGTTCTTATGACCTCACCCAATGGTAAAAGAGGAGGGACCCTAGAAGGACTGGGTCCCTACCTTAGACGTAGAGGACGTAACGTCCGACTAAGAAATGACGATTCGGTGGTCCCTTCGGGACTCGGGGTCGGGTGGTCCGAGGAGACAGGTACCCTAAGAAGTCCGTTCTTACGACCTCTCCTAACGGTACGGGAGGAGGTATAAGATCTTTCCAATGAAGGTCAAAGAGGGTGGGATCAAGGGTCGGACGTCTCGACCGGCCCCTTAGTGGGAGGGAAAGTGAGTACTGTCTGGGTCAGGTCTCCAGGGAAGGATAGACGTTAGGAGTCGACTTGTATCCGATTCCGTGCCCCAGATCAGACTCGACCCCACGTGGGACTCCGCGTCCACCATTACGATATTGGAGTCTCGTCGTGGTCTAAGAGGACTGTTGGACCCAGGAGCCCCTTAGACTGAGCGGGCGTCCTAAGCGAAATATCTTTGTTGTCTTGATTTAGTCTATGAAATCCTGCGACGGTTGCCTCTCTCTTACAACGACGTGTCCTAAGGTCCGAGCGGTCTGACTATCTATCTACACATCTACCTTACCTGGCTCTCTCTGCCCTGCACATGTCTACTGGTCACTATAACAGACCTTAGTCCAGTCGTCTCCCTAAGGGTCCGAGAGCCCTTTCTCCGTAAGTTTTGTCGTTCTGGACTTTCTTACGACTCGAAGGGTCCATCGAGTCACCATTTCTTAGGCGGACGGTTACGTCCTCCACGTCCTTCTCAGTTCAAGCTAGTCACCCAGCCTTCTCAGGGACCTTTTCTTTTACCGTTGGGTGAAGTCACAAGAACGGACCTCTTGGGTACCTGTGTCCTCGGACTACCGATGACAGGTACCCCAGTGTGTCTCAACCTGTGTGACTTGTGTAGGTGTAGCAGAGAAACCTGTACTCCGTCCTTAAGGGTAAAATGTTGCCTTATGTGACTCCAATTCTATTTAACCCGTTGAACGCTCATTGCCAGTCTCACTCACAACCCACGCCGGACGGACCGACGTTCTACGTACGAGGGGTGAGGACGGGACGAGAGAACCCCGTGGGTCTCACCGGACACGTCGAAACCACGGGTCCATACCCCCGAGACGAGTTCCCACAGACCGTGTGTGCTCGACTCCGTAGAACTGAATGTCGACTCGGGAACCTCACCCCTTCCTCACCTCCGACGTCGACCCCGACACCCCCAACACCCTCCTCCCCCCTCTGCGTCGACTGCCCACCTCCCCCGTCCCTGCGAGTGAGTGTGGGTGAGTCCATTCTCCACGGGACGGGTCCCCGGACTTACGGTAAAGAGGAGTCAGTCGTCCTTGGCGTAAGGTATCGTATCGTCACGAGACAAGTCTCCTCCGTGTCAGTCTTCAGTTCCGAATACACGCACGCACGTACGCACTCACGCAAAAGATCCGTCCGGGCTGAATCATTACTTTTATTTCTTAGACGGACGTTAGGTCCTCTGGGTCCAAGTTAGGGACACAACCCTTCTAGGGGAACTCTTCCCGTACCGTTGGGTGAGGTCATAAGAACGGACCTCTTAGGGTACCTGTCTTCTCGGACCGTCCTAAGTCAGGTACCCCAGCGTTTCTTAACCTGTGTTGACTCGTTGTTCGTGAAAGTTCCTTTTATTTTATTTTCCCCCCTTTTTTTTCTTACTCAATTCCTGTGTTTCTTTCCTTTCCCTTCGAACAGGCATTGACTCCCACTCAACTCACACCTTGGACTCCTTTACTCGAAGACTTATTCAGTTCACGTTGCAGCGACCACCGAAAGACAGGACGAAAAGTAGGGAGTAGGGACGGGGTTTGACCCGGACGTCCCCAGGGGCGTGGAAGAACCCGACGTCTCGTCCGGTCTGTCGGGGACCGGAGGGGCCCGTCGTCTCTCACACGTCCCGCGGTCCGGCGACAGCTGACGTCTCACCCCTCCCACCGACCCTCTCTCCGCAAACAGAAACACCGAAGACGTCGCAGATGCACCCGACCCCTCTAGTCTCGACCGAACACTTCACGAGGGTGACGAGATCCAGTGAGTGGGTCTTGACTCTTTCCCCTGCTCCTACTCTCCGGAACGACATGGCCGTTGAGAGGTTCGTCTTGAGGCTTCCGTCCCTCATGTGTCCTCTTTTCGATAAAGGGAATATGTGGCGGTGGGGACACCCGACACACGTCGGTGTCGTGTCTCGGTCTACGGACACCTTGCGTGAGTAAGTCGGCACCAAGTAACCTTGAAAAATTTTTTTACTAACATAAACACATAAATAAAAACCGACGCGTCCAAAAAGTAACGACGCACCCAAAAAGAGACGAACACCGTTCGACCTCATAAGAGATCAACGCCACGTGCCCGGAGAGTCACGCTACCAAGGAGAACAACACCTCTTTCCCGAGATGCCGCCGGTTCGAAGTCATCGGCACCGCGGTCCCGAGATCTCGTGTCCGAGTCATCAACACCGCGTGTCCGAATCAACGAGCCGCCGTACACCCTAGAAGGGCCTAGTTCCTAACTTGGGAACAGAGGACGAAACCGTCCGCCTAAGAAATGGTGACTCGGTGATACCTTCGGGGTAGGTCCGAAAAATAAACAGGTCCGTAGCACGATCTCTGAAGTGTACATAAAAGTAACGAATTTTTAACTTCATATCAACTAAATGTCGTAACATAATCAAAGGTCACGTGGCATATCAATAAGTTGTAAAAACGTCTAACAGGAAGTAATATCCAGTAATGTTCTATTACTCATATTAAGGAACACAATTTATCATGTCATATAGGAACAACCAACAAAGTGAGAAAGAACGGCAAAATAAACTAATAACCTCATATCAATGAAATGTTGTAGCTCAATTAAAGACGACTTGTCGTTTATAGTGTGCGCAAAAGTAGGAAGTAGTAGTGTCGTCGGGACGGTCCACCCGTGATACTTAGGGTGAACTGTCAACTCCTTTGTCTTGACATTCTTCTCCCCACCCCAACCCAGGGTCCAGTGTGTCGACCATTCCTACCCCAGACCTAAACTTTGACTCAGAAAAACTTAAAGGAGGAGAGTTCCCAACGACTCCGGTCGTTACCTTCTCTTTTAGCATTTGCGTGTTAAGACCATCCTCCACCTTTCACCTTTCCCCCCACCCAAGTTTCAGCTCTCTCTGAAGTCTCGCCTAGTCTCCGACCCCAGGTCTCCCGACCACGAGGGGTCCCGGGACCTTCCCTTCGAACCAAACCTTTACGCTATCTTCCCTCTCCTACGGTCTGTCTCTTTTTCGTCTCTACTGGGTCTAAGAGTCCAAGGTGTCCAACTACGTCCCCGAGACCTTGACCACTCGACCTTCGTCCGTCTGGGAGACCCTCGTCAGTCTGGAAAAGACTGGGAGAAGGTCCCGGGCCTGGGACGGCGTTCCGGACAACAGAGACGGGAGACGGAACCACGAAGGAGATCCTGACACCTTTCTATCAGTAGAGATTTATAAACAAACCTAAAAAAAAGACCTTCGAGGAACTTTACCCTTACTTTATAGACCACTAAGACTTTGTCCGATGGGTAGTCGTCCGGACCAAGACCGTCCTGGGGGATCACCGGGGTCCTCCCTGTACCCGGTATGGCGACCCTGACAACCCCCGGGGTCGGACCCCGGGACCCGGGACTTCGGGGACTTACAAACGGGTCCACGGGACCTACGTCGTCGGACCCGGTACGCTCCCTTGCGATCCCCCAGGTCCGGTCCTTCGGTCTCCACCAAAACCAATGTAATCTTTATGGTCGTCCAAAGGACCTCACCTGTCTCAGGACACCAGTTCTTCGTCCGTCCGAGCCTCCGTCCGACCGAGGGGTGCCTCACCGGCGGAGCGAAGGTGAGGTAATCGACTGTTTCGACGGGAGACAGGGGTGACCGGTGTTTACCTCCTCCTGTGTCGAACACCTTTGTAAGTTCGACGATCGGGTCTGGGGTCGGGTCGCACCGACGCTTCGGTGAGGGAAGAGAATGTTCTGTCCCTCTCTGGTACGGGCGGTACTTCCTCGTTGACATCGAGTCACGGTCGACTAGCAACGGTACACCCTTAAACCGGGGTTCAACAGTCTAAAAGGTCATTTCGACTTGTAGTTTTGTGAACACACTTTAAAGAGTTAAAGACTTTAAGAATTACTACGATACGTCCGACTTGATGTGGAGACGTCCGGTCTGAACCAGGGAGTCGACGGTTAATCACAGGAGACGAGAACCGGAACTCTTAGGTTCATGATGGATTCGTTTCCTAGGGGTGTGTCCACTGCCCTACTTCCACCCTACCTCTCTTCCAAACTTCTCCCCGGAATTTCAGGTGTCCGTTCCTTACGTGGTACGACGGAAGTAAGGGGGTGTTCCCATCACGCACGTACGATTCAACGAAGTCAGTAAAGACTGAGATGCTGGGGTACCTGATATCGGGTGGTCCTAGGAGACAGGTACCCTAAAAGATCTGTTCTTATCACTTCACCCAACGGTAAAGGAAGTCCCCTAAAAGGTCCGGGTCCCTAGTTTTGACTCAGAGAATATAGAGGACGTAACCGTTCGCCTAAGAAATGGTGATCGCGATGGACCCTTCGGGGGGTTTGCCGGCTTTGACGAGGTTAAGAAGACGTAGACGGTAGAACCACGTCAATATCCCCGTCCTCTTCTCCCCCTTACTAAAAGTCTTGAGCTTGGAACAAAGAGAAAGTCCGTAAAGGTCACCGTGAACCAGACTGGAAGACACCCAAATCGGCTATTCCAGACGGTTACTCCTCCGAGAAAAGAGGGAGTGATGAGGGAAGGCAGGTGTCGAATGTAGGGTATCCAGAAACACCGGTGGTCTCGGGAGGGGGGTCTTCCTGACCGGTTACTCCTTCGACGTTCCGACCACCGGTTGGTTAGTCTCGTCGACCGTTACAACGATCCTTAATTTCTGTTAAGTCGAGTCCCCTTCTTTCGTGTTCTAAATCTTTATCTTGACCTCAGTTGAGTGTTGAGAAGGAAATTACTCGGCGTATTAGAACTCTGTAAATGGTCTAAAAGGACGTTGAGAGAAGGAAGTAGACATTTTACCCTTATCCTTAAGGAGGGACCTCCCCCAAGCTATGTTTCTAATACCTTCTACGGACCGTGTCATGTACCGTGTATACAATTGTCGATTAGATATAAACGGTAACTTGAAGAGAGAGAGAAATTAAACAAAGAAATACCGACGAGATTTAGGAGTAACAACGTGCGTCCGAAAGAGATCAACACCACTCGTCCCCGTTGAGATCAACGGGACTCATCCGAAGAGTAACGCCACCGAAGAGCAACGCCTCGTACGCGAGATCCCGCGTACCCAAGTCATCAACACGGATACCCAAATCAACGGGGCACCGTACACCCTAGAAGGGTCTGGTCCCTGGCTTAGTCACAAGGGACGTAACTTTCCACTTAAGGATTGGTGACCTTGAGGTCTCTTCAGACAGTATCTAGAACTAAACTTAAAAATTGTCTTCTATGTTACGGTACAAGATTCGTTGGTTGAATATTTGTGTTAAAACCTTGTTTATTCAACCTATGGTAGACGAGTACAAAATATCTACATAAAGGTAAAGTAGAAAATGGAAGGAGAGAAAATTTACTTTGGCACCACCGGACTTTCCATTATTTAATACGTATTTTATACGAAGGTGAAAAGAGGAGAAGGACGAACCGGAGAGAGGTGGATGGTCCTGGAAAGGAGACCAGAGGATACAAGTGACTGAGTAGTCAGGTCGTTTATAAATAATTCATGTGCAGAACGAGGGACGAGAGGTCCCCGGGTATCGGTCACTCCCACCGTTCACCCGTCTACCTACTAACGTCGGTCCCAACCCATCTCCCTTCAAGTACCACGACCTCCTCGGACCCCGTCAGGGACCTCACTCCGAACTCTCTTCTAACCCCGACACATCCGTCCCTGCCTCTTCTCTACCTCCGGTCTCTGTACGTCTCCCTCCTACTTCCCCTACGTGACCTATGGTACCACGGTCCCTACTCGTTACTCTTCTCGGTCCTCCTTGGCACCAAAGACAAATCTACGAACCCACCTATGGTGGTTGACCCGAACTCTCGTCGTCTCTTTTTCACAACGGGACTCTTCACAATTCAATCTACGACGTCCCACCGGAAACTTTACAACGACAAGTCAAGTCAAGTCAAATCAGTGAGTCGGCACAGGTTGAGACGCTGGGGTCCTTAGCGTCGTGCGGTCCGGAGGGACAGGTAGTGGTTGAAAGCCTCAAGTGAGTCTGAGTGCAGGTAGCTCAGTCACTACGGTAGGTCGGTAGAGTAGGAGACAGCAGGGGAAGAGGAGGACGGGTGTTAGGGAGGGTCGTAGTCTCAGAAATTGTTACTCAGTTGAGAAGCGTACTCCACCGGTTTCATGACCTCAAAGTCGAAGTCGTAGTAAGGGAGGTTTCTTTAGGGTCCCGACTAGAGGAAATCTTACCTGACCAACCTAGAGGAACGTCAGGTTCCCTGAGAGTTCTCAGAAGAGGTTGTGGTGTCAAGTTTTCGTAGTTAAGAAACCGTGAGTCGAAAGAAGTGTCAGGTTGAGAGTGTAGGTATGTACTGGCGACCTTTTTGATATCGGAACTGATCTACCTGGAAACAACCGTTCCATTACAGAGACGAAAAGTTATACGATAGGTCCAACCAGTATTGAAAAGAAGGTTCCTCATTCTTCTTACCCTTTCTGATCTCTAGAGAAGTTCTTTTAATCTCTATGGTTCCCTTGTAAAGTTCGTTTCTACCCGAGTTATTTCCTGTCTTTACCATACCTGGATTGTCTTCGTCTTCTATAATTCTTCTCCACCGTTCTTATGTGTCTTCTTGACATGTTTTGTCTAGAAGTGCTGGTTCTATTAGTGTTACCACACTAGTGAGTGGATCTCGGTCTGTGGGACCTTACACTTCAGTTCACCCGGAATCTTTCGTAGTGATGCTTGTTTCGATCACCTCCACTACCTTAAGGTTAACTCGGTAAAGTTTAGGACTTTCTATTACGACACTTTCACGACGTGAGTTATACGGTCGTTTAAACCTTTTGAGTCGTCACCGGTGTCCTGACCTTTTCCAGTCAAAAGTAAGGTTTGGGTTTCTTTCCGTTACGGTTTCTTCCGAGTTTGATGGCGTGTTAATGTGAGTAGAGTGTACGATCCTTTCATTACGAGTTTTAAGAGGTTCGGTCCGAAGTCGTTATACGCTTGACACTTGAAGGTCTACAAGTTCGACCAAAATCTTTTCCGTCTCCTTGGTCTCTAGTTTAACGGTTGTACGCGACCTACTACCTTTTTCGTTCTCTCAAGGTCTTTTTGTAGATAAAGACGAAATAACTGATACGGTTTCGGAAACTGACACACCTAGTGTTCTTTGACACCTTTTAAGACTTTCTCTACCCTTATGGTCTGGTGGACTGGACGGAGAACTCTTTGGATATACATCCAGTCCTTAGTTGTCAATCTTGACCTGTACCTTGTTGTCTGACCAAGGTTTATCCTTTTCCTCATGCAGTTCAGACATATAACAGTGGGACGAATAAATTGCAGATACGTCTCATGTAGTACTCTTTACGAGCCGACCTTCTTAGTGTTCGACCTTAGTTCTAACGGTCCTCTTTATAGTTATTGGAGTCTATACGTCTACTGTGGTGGAAATACCGTCTTTCACTTCTCCTTGATTTTTCGGAGAACTACTTTCACTTTCACCTCTCACTTTTTCAACCGAATTTCGAGTTGTAAGTCTTTTGCTTCTAGTACCGTAGACCAGGGTAGTGAAGTACCCTTTATCTACCCCTTTGTCACCTTTGTCAATAAAAACCCCCCGAGCTTTTACTGACGTCTACCACTGACGTCGGTACTTTAATTTTCTGCGAATGAGGAACCTTCCTTTCACTACAACCACAATCCATCTCACTAGAACAATCACTATTATCCCTTGGACGAAACACGGTCTTTCGTTTCGCTGGAGTTACCAAAGAGAATGAAGTAGGAGTGGTACCAGGGTCCTCTCGGTCTAAGTGAAAAAACCACTGATATATCACTCTAAGTCTTTATGATCTATTAACCCTAACTGTCCACATGTGATGATACGTATTTTATCTACTGATTACTCTCGGATGAGACATCGTATTCCTTGAGATGAGTCACGAGACGCCCCTGAACTTACCCTTCCCTTAGACTTTTTCTCCCGTATATATATATGGATGTCGACTAAGTGAATCGACACGTCGTCTTTGATTGTGCTGTAACATTTCGTTGATACACACACGAGCTAGTGAGTCAACACAGTGAAAAACCCTGGGGTACCTGACATCGGGTGAGGTGACGTCCGAGGAGACAGGTACCCTAAAGGGTCCGTTCCTATGACCTCTCACCCAACGGTAAAGGAAGAAGTCCCTTAGAAGAGTCGGATCCCTGACTTGGACATAGAGAACTCAGAAGACGTAATCGTCCACCTAAGAAATGGTGGTGTGGTAGACTCTTCTTTGATATAGGTTATTTTTAATTGAATTTTTTTACACATACCGATCATATTTCAGTCACTACCATAAGTGAAAGAGGAGTTTTTATATGTACAAAAATTTTTTTAGATTTTAAGGAATATCAGGGGATAGTCCATACGACACCAAATACAAAACCAGGGAGTTCAATTTAATGGTTCAACATTTCGTTAAGAAGGAGTATCTCTAGATAAAAGAATTCTTGTCGAATATTGTTTATAAAAATTTTCTTTTTTTCTTTACAGTAGTCGACTAGGTCCCAGTGTGTCACTCCGTCGTTACACTGAGACTGAGCTCTCGGGTAGAAGGGTGAGTTGACAAGTACCTAAACAAGTCGACGGTAAATGACTCGTGGAGGACACTCTGAAGGGACCCACCGATCTACTATCTCTTAGACGGACGTTACGTCCTCTGGTCTAAGCTAGGGACCCAGTCCTTCAATGGGGGTCTCTTACTTTGCCGCTGAGCGAGGTCCTAAGAACGGACCTCTTAGGGTACCTGTCTCCTCGGACCGATCGATGTCAGGTACCCCAATGTTTCTCAACCCGTACTGACTCGCTGATTGGGAAAGTGAAAGGATACTCCGACCATATAAAACCACGAGGCCCATATAGTCAGTTCCCAGAGACGGGAAGACACCCAGGACGTGCACGGGGGACACGACCCTCCACCGATCCGACCCACACATCTGTTACGAAGAAGGTCCGACCTCCGTGTCACCCACACGGACGTGCCACCTCTGTCGGGTAGGACGTCTCTGAGAATGGGACCCAGGGCAGATGGACGGAGGATCGTAGGGAAGCCCCCGCGTGGCCCTTCCTTTCAATGTGACGACCACCGTACCGGGACCCTTCCATTGTCTGGAGGGGAACAAGACGGGCCTACCCCTCTTAGTGCCCCTCCTTAGTCTGTACCGGGTACCGGAGGGTCACTTGGTCCCTGTCTCGGTCACTCTTGCGTCGGGACACAAACGGACGGAAGGGGACCAAGTCCAGTGACTGAGAGGTGTCCCCGGACGGGTCCCCCCTCGGTTGGAGTGTACGAGGGGAGGCTCCTTCCGTCCCGGGGGGTTCCGACGGTGGTCGTTGGTGAACCCGTCCAACCTCGTTGGGTTCGGCTGGAGGGACTATGGGTGTCGAACGAGTGCTCGTCGACCAGTCACCCGCACCTGAAGGACGAGCTCACTGGGGTCGGCGACCACATGACGGAGGGAAGGACCTCGACTCGGCGTCGACGGGCTCGGGGGGTCCGCCGGACATGGGGGAGGGATTTCCGAGACCCACAGAGTCCGTCTTCTCGACCGTCCCGAAGGAGGTCTTCGTCTCCGGCCATTTATTCGGTTTACGGTCCTACATCCCCGTCCTCCCCCACCGTTGTCGACGCCCGGGGAGAAGGTCTAAATCGATCCGGTGGCGAGACGGGCGAGGAAGGAGAGACCCGAAAAACCCACCGGGAACGGAGGTGTCACCCCCACCTTAGGACTCTGGGTGGGGGTCTTACTGAGTGCCCGACCCCGCCGGACCTCTCCTTACAGACGAGTAAAGTCACTTCCGAAAAAAAAAACAAAAATATTTCGATCAACTTGGACTCGTCGACGAGGTATCACCCGACCCCGGTCTACCCCGACGGGGAGTGAAGGACCCAGGGGTGGAGGGGAAGTCCCACACGGTCGTGGTCCCTCGAATGGACCACTATCGTCTCTCAAACGCCCACTACCTCCGACTAGACCCTCGGACCACTCCGACCCCACTCCTCGGTCAGTTCCGACCCGACCTGGTCAGGACCACGCCCTCGACCCCTCTGTGGTCTGGGTCGACGGGACCATTCGTCCCGGGTCCCGGGGTCTTGGTAGTGTATGGTGAAGATCACGGACAAACACGAACTCTTTCTTACAAGTGCAGTCGATCAGGTGTCACAGGGTTTCTACTCGCTAAATACTTTACTAAAGTTTGTACCTGTCTGAAATTTTGTAAAAACATCATTGCTCACTGAACTGTGACTAAATAATCTCCTGCTTCCATAACAAACTTCTCCTTATCTAAATTCTACACATAATTCGTTTATAACACAAGGTCGACCATTTACACGATACGACAGCGGAGTCAGTACAGGCTGAGAAACACTGGGGTGTCTGACATCGGGCGGTCCGAGGAGACAGGTACCTTAAGAGGTCCGTTTTTATGACCTCCCCCAACGACACGGGAGAAGCTCGTCTAGAAGGGTTGGGTCCCTAGTTCGAGGGATACAGAGAACGTAACTGTCCGTCCAAGAAATGGTGATCGTGGTGGACCCTTCGTGGCCGATCATATATTAATAAAGTATTTCCTTTTTGGAGTCCCTATTTAGTTTCTCCTTTGCGGCCTTTACGACTAACGGTAGAAGAGAAGAGAGACCAATGGACCAGAAGACCAGAGGTAGGTCCCTTCTGTCCACAGACTCATTACGACGATACTTAAACTGAAACCAAGTCACGCTGGTCCGGTCGTGAATAAGGTCGGAAGTTCTCGAGACACCACTGAACTCGACAGTGGACGTTACCCGTCCACTCGGTATTACTCTATCTTTCGGGACAGGCACTCCGTCGAGCTCAGTGACCCACACTGTCCGTCCGTCCTAATCTCGGTCCTTACACCCTCTTCCGGCTCCAGTACCTCCGAGTGCGTCGACGTGCGTCACTGTCCCCTCGGTTCTCCGCAAGGTCCCGACCGGGGAGGGCGAAGACGGTAAGTCTAGACCCCCTCGGGAAGGTTTTGTGGAGTAGGGTGGGCAGGGTAGTTGTCGAGTCAGACTGGGGTAGGATCCACCCGTGCGGGAGGCGGTGTGGTTGGGGTGGGGCTTTGGTGCGGGCCTTCCACTGTCTGTCGACGGAGGAGAGGGGTGGACGAGTCAGACGCAGTGGTGTGCTGGAAGGACGAAGCCCGGTCTTGTGCACCTTACTCCTTCCTGCCAACTACCCCGTCAAAAACGGATTAGGAAAACGTCATAGTCACCCCCGGAGGGGGAGGGTGGGTGAGTGCGTGTGTCACCCACCCCCTGGGTGTCAGTGCACGAGTGCAGCAGTGAGTCGGGCGGTCTTCGTGCGACGGGGAGGACGACCCCGTCCAGCGGACACGCGACGTCCAGACCGACAGGACTCCGAGACGGACGGTGGGGGAACGGTCGGATGCGAGCAGACAGGACGACAACAAGAGGAAACCTCGTGGGGCACGAAAGTGAAGTGCCTTGATACAACAAACAACAATACGTGAACTAAAAACACTGATAAACTATGTACGACCAGTGGGGTTCTCTGACTTGAAGTTCTCCTAATCCCAGTTCCGACAGAACAACTTACAACCAAGGGGTCACGGACCTAGTCTCGACCTGATAACTTACTTATTCTCTTGTCTATTTACCTACTATCTGAACCTCACTCTGTTCAGCTCTAAACTTAGAAGTAAGTCGAGAACGGAACCACTCCCGGACACTCGCAGAGAGACTCGGAGTAGAGGTAGACACGGATGCTTGTCTTCGTTTTAACAAGTGTCTCGACAAGACAACTTTCGCAATGTCACTACGCACGTTTAGTGTATTCGGCTCAGGTTAAAGTTTAACACTAAGAATACATTGTTACTAACTACCGAGATCATAAATTACTCATGAGTATTCACAGGGTACTAAGTGTGCGTGAGAGATCTCGTACGGGTAGGGGTAAAATATCTAATCTTATGACTCCGACTGTACAGGTTTCTGTATACCTCTCGTTCACTGTTACGGATCACTGTTACGACAAAAAAGATTGTCAAAATTAACTCTAAAATTAAATGTACGGTATTTTAAGTGGACCCCGAAGGGTCCACCACGATCACCATTTCGTGGGTGGACGGTTACGTCCTCTGTATTTCTCTGAGACCAAGACAAGGACCCAACCCTTCTAGGGAACCTCCTCCTTTACCATTAGGTAAGGTCATAAGAACGGACCGATTAGGGTACCTGTCTCCTCGGATCGTCCAGTGTCAGGTACCGAGGTGTCCCAACGTTTTCTCAGTCTGTTCTGACTCTTTGGTATTTTAAGTGAAAAAAAACTTCACCTAACTTTACCGGTTTTTCAAGTAAGTCCAAAAAACATTGTAGAATACTTTTTTTTTTGGGCTTACCTGAAAAACTGTTTGGGTTATTTTAAGTCATCATAAATGATATAACTGTCTCGATACATGGGTAGTAGTGATGGTGATAGATAAAAAACTTGTAAACCAGTGGGGTCAATCGTCTCTGGGAGGGGTAATCGTCAGCGAGAGGTGACACGGAGGGGTCGGATATCGCTGGTCTTCGTCTTGGAGGAGACAGAGACACCTGAACGGACAAGACGACGTGACCCAAAGTCACCGACGTGTGTCTTAGAAGGCAGAAGGAACCGCGTACTCCCTAGAAATTCGACACCGTTAACTTGAAAGTCGACATCGTACACCCTAAATCAAGGGACTGGTCCCTAGCTTGGACCCGGGGGACGTAACCCTTACACCTACAGGTGGACTGGTAGTCCTTTCAGGTTCTCAAACATATAAAAATTTACGGGGTCTACCATTAATACATCGAAAACACTTGATCACTGATCACTTGAAGCCCGACACACTAATTTTGATGATAATATTTTGTTTGGACTCGGTTGTCTTCCAAAGAGCCCCACTCCGTCTCAGACCCGTGAGGTCGTAGGGGTCGTCGTTGACTCCTGGTGAAACCCTCCTAGGTCACTCGACTCACGGCTCCTTAACTACGAAAGTTTGACCCCACGACCTCTTCTGAGAACTCTCAGGGAACCTGTCGTTGCTCTAGTTTGGTCAGTTAGGATTTCCTATAGTTGGGACTTATAAGTAACCTTCCTGACTACAACTTCGACTTCGAGGTCATGAAACCGGTGGACTACGCTTCTTGACTGAGTAACCTTTTCTGGGACTACGACCCTTTCTAACTCCCGTCCTCCTCTTCCCACTCTGTCCTACTCTACCAACCTACCGTAGTGGCTTTATCACTACCTGTCCCTCCGGACCGCACGACGTCAGGTACCCCAACGTTTCTCAGTCTGTACTGCCTCATCGACTTGTCGTTGTTATTCTCTCGACTCTTCGGTGAGCTCCATCGTTAGTCCGAACCGTCATAGTCGATCAAGGAGGGAAAGCAGAGGTCGTTCTACGCGTAGGAGACGTCAACCACCGACACACCATTACGACCAACGGTCCTCTTCGTCGACCGTCACGGTGACTCTTCTGTCCAGGATGAGGTACGCGAGTGTTTCTGGGTAAGTCTCGAGTAGAGGGTCGTACAGTTTTGGCGCCCGAACAAGTCTCACAATGTCTCACTGTCCTACGACTTCGTCCTACACTCACGGTCGGCTGGTGCACCGTCTACGAATAGTCGGTCAGACGGGTCTGGCCTCCCTGGTCTTCGTCGTTCACGTCTATTACTCGACGTCTCTCCATACCGAGGAGGACCCTCCGAGAGCCACTAAAAGGACTCTACCACTACAGTGGGTACATCTCGAGAGGTCGGACATAGGGGTGGAGGACGTCCCTGTTTCCCCTGAAATTGGGGTTCTCCCCCCGACGTCTCGAGAGGTTTGTTACTTGTCCTACTAGAAGTCTGGTAATTCTCCTTCTACTGGGACTATTTTCTCTTTTACCTAATAAATCGTCTTTCAAACCTTTTTGGGACACTCTCACCAGACCCTCTCGACTGCCCCTTCAGAGACTAAGACCGGAGGTCATCGGTACACCGAAGGAGGAGGAGACCGGAGTAGTAGACCGGAGGTGGTCGTAAAAGGGAGGACTCTTAGGACCTCTTCCCCGACTACTTTCTCTAAACCAAGGACCCGTTGGTGGCGAGTTGACAAGGACGGGGGCACGAGAGTCGAGACTGTGGAACCCAACCGGAGTGTGTTGGACTCTCTGTGGAACATTGTGTAAATGTCCGGACAACCGAGTCCTCGTCGACCACCCCTCCGTCTCCGGGGTCGGACGGTTCTGGACTCGGGGGCCCCGGGCAAAGAGGAACCGACCCTGAGTGTGTCGTCGACCGTAAAGGTCCCTCCCTCTACTTCAAGACAAGTGTAGGGGACACACCCCCTCTTAGAGAAAACCCCAATGAGAAAGTCACTCATAGACATTCTTTCCTTTGGTGGGGGACTATAAGGACCTCTCCTAGCCTCTGGGGAACCTCTCAGGGTAGTCGGACCCCGGCCACCCTCGACCGTTGACGTCCACCTCCCCTCCGTCCGTGGACTCGTTCGTCCACCACCCGAACCGACCGCCGGTCCACGACCGCCCACCTAGCGCCCGGGGTGTGTGTCCGTGGTCCACCCCTGAAGTTTACGAGACTGCCGAAACGACCGGGTTTCCCGTGTCCGACGGGTACCTGCCCTTCCGCGATCCCCCCCCCCTCGGACCCGTCCTCCTACCCCACCTCCTTCGACGGCACGTCTTTGACCAAAGGGTCGGAGACTTTCATCCCGGGTGGGACGTCACACCCCACTTGGGTGGAGCCTCCCCTGACCTGAGACGTCCCAGTGGGGGCGACTTCGGACGAGGGTCCCGAGAGTGTCAAGCACACCGGGGGTCACTCGAGTGTGTGGGAAGGGGTACCGAAACCCCCGGAAAATTTTGATAGATGTCGGGTGTGACGAGACGACTAGGGACCTAAAGGGGAGGAGGTGTGTGCGTCTCGGCGGGCCACGTGCAATATGAGCCGGCACTGTCGTCGAGGTTAGGGCGTCCGAAAAGGTCCGTCGATTCTATAGACGTGTGGGAAGAGAACCACCCCCAGGGTGGGTCCGGTACTTGGGGACTCAGTAGGGTCAGAGGAGGGAGACCGAGTGGGGGGGTGGGGGGACGTGTGTTGTCCTACAATGGGTGAGGCGGCCACGGACCGAAGGCACGTCCGTCCTCGGTCTATTAAGAACCCAGTGTTTCCTACACCTCCCACAGAGAATTAACCTTTCAACCCAAACCAATTCTCCTCACTCGTTCTCAAATAGTCCTTCGCTCCGCAGTTAATCCCAGTAACCCTTCAGGAGTTTCACTCCGTCTTACCTTTATCCGTCTTTATTCGTTCTATTATACTTACTCACCCCCATGAAGGGACTTTCAGGTCACCAATTCTAAGGTACGACGGTGACGTCCCCCGTACCCGGACTAGGGAGCAATCCCTTGATTCCCTTTATTCTAAGACATACGGAACGGCGACCCGGTTTTTTATTTTTTCCTGTTCTTTTTTTTTTGTGTGTGTGTGTGTGTGTGTAGACTAAACTCGAAGGAGACAGTATATCGTTAAAGGGTGACAGATAGATGAAATGTGTACTATTTCGTACACAAAGTTACGATGAGAGAGTCAAGTAGGGTGGGAGAGGAAGGGGTTGACACAGGTCTTCAGACAAGAGACACAGACACAGAGGTGACGACGGGACGTTTATCGAAGTAGTCATGGTAGAAAGATCTCAGGTATACAAACGTAATTATATACTATAAACAAAAAGAGAAAGACTGAATGAAGTAAGAGATCTTGTCCGAGATCCCAGTAGGTAGAGTGATCTTGACTGAGTTTGTGTAAGGAAAAATACCTATTTATTATAAGGTAAATATATACATGGTGTTGAATTGGATAAGGAGACAACTACCTGTAGATCCAACGAAGGTACAGGATCGATAACACTTACCACGAAGTCACTTGTAGCCCCATGAGATACCTTTGGATCTCCCTACCCTATCCCACCCTCCACCTCCCTCCGAGTCCTCCCTCCTCTGTATACATATTGACATCGACTAAGTACTACTACGTACCACCTTTGGTTGTGTGATAACATTTCGTTGATACGGGGTTAATTTTTACTTTAATATATGTATATACTTCTTATTCGCCCTTTCCGTATCTTTCATAGTTCTCCACTCCGACACTCCCCGTCGACAACTGGTGAAGTACTCCCCGGAGTCTGTAGTTTCCGAAATGTTCCCACATTTCATGTTCTACGGCATTCTGATAAGACCGTCGTCACGTCACCTACCTAGTCTTCCTCCTTCTCCGACCCCTGTCGTCCGACCAGTCCTCCGGTGACACTTACGAGTCTTTCCGTTGTGTCACCAAGTACGGGTACTAACTTCTCTACTATGGCTACATTCTCCAGTGACGTCTTACATAGCACCCGCCCCACCCGGCGACTCGTTCTGACCCTCCTCCGTCAAACGACCCGTCCTTTTCCACGGCCAGACCCTCAAGGGACACCAGGAGGGTTCCTTCGTAGTCAAGGAATACTGTCACCTCGCCCGTCTTGTTTCCCGAAGGGACCACCACGATCACCATTTCTTAGGCGGACGGTTAAGTCCTCTGGGTCCAAGTTAGGGACCCAGTCCTTCTAGGGGACTTCTTCCTTTACCGTAGGGTGAGGTCATAAGAACGGACCTCTTAGGGTACCTGTCTCCTCGGACCGTCCGATGTCGGGTACCCCAGCGTCTAAGCCTGTACTGACTTCGCTGAATCGTACGTGTGTGCGTCGGTCTTGTTTCTGTCACCGAACTTTGGGTCTGTCAAACCTGGGATCTTCTCTGTATGGTGAATGGGTAATACACTTAAATCTGTTTAGTGGGTTGGAGACCTTATACCCTTCCCCACCCGATCAATCGTTCATTTGTCGCGTTGCAGACCGTGTATCCTCTGTGAGTCACACAGTAAACTCAGTCTCGGTCTTAGAAACCCTAGGTCACCGACAAAAGATGTAACTAAAAACCTTTAACCTCTCCGTGTTTACTATTGATTATCGTCATTACCTTAATCAGTTCAGAACTCCTTCCGTCAAATACAAATACCGTGGTCTTTACAAGACTGACCGAATGCCAGTAAAGGAGACCGTGGTAGAAGGAAACATGACTTTGTACACAATTTTTTTTTTTTAGAAAACAGGGTAAGTTCCTTCCCGGACTGAGGAGACGAAAGTACAGTATCGTGTGAGACTCCTCATAAGAGTAAGGGAAGGAAAATGGAAAAACACGGTCCCGGGACCTCTTCTCGGTCCGTTCCACCACGAATAGAGTAAACGTCAGGAGTTTCTCTCTTCTGTTTCGCACACGACACGATTCACAGACCTTCGACAAATAAACTAAAAACCGAACAGAAACAAGGTTGTACTTAACTTGACATTTGTTCACCCTCGTCGAGGATCATCCACGATTTTATCGAGTCGTCACTTTACGGGGGTTATCGGGAGTGAGTGCAGACGGTAGAGGTACTTAGAACGATTCGAGTTAGGACAGGTCAGGACTCTATCTCTGTCTGTCCCCCGTAACGTAGGAGATAGTTACGGTTCAGAACCGGTGGTCGTCACCCCAACATCGTCGTGTTCTCTCAGTTACCCTTATCCCATCTTTAGGTACGTCTTTTGACACAACAGACGTTATAAGTTCCGAGTAAATTCTGGAATCCTCCCGTTACGGTCTAGCGAGAAAATACCCGACTGTTTGATTCTGAGAAAACAACGTTCATTGTCTTTAATTCAACTCGATTTAAATCTTTTTACTTTTTTTTTTTAGTCTTCCCAACCTAAAGAACATTCCTGTGTCTCCCACAGACGATCTTAGTTTCCGTCTATATTTCGGTTTGGAGTTCTTCCCTGACCTGCTTTTCTTTTACTTGGTCGAATCGAAACCAGTCAACAGCAGGGGGGCGGGGGAGGGGTGGCCAAGGTAGTCAGACCAGATCCTAGACCCTGAAGAAAAAAATATTATATTTATTAAAATAAATATATAAATCCTACACGGTCTAGAAAACCCCCGAAGGGACCAGCGAGCCTACCTTTTCTTAAGTGGATGTTACGTCCTCTACGACCAAACTAGGGACCCAGTCCTTCTAGGGGACCTCTTCCCTTACCGTTGGGTGACGTCATAAGAACGGACCTCTTAAAGTACCTGTCTTTTCGGACCGCCCGATGTCGGGCATCCCAGCGTCTCTCAGTCTGTGCTGACTCGCTGATTGTGAGAGTGACAGTCGACCTAGGAGCGACGACGAACCCGAAAAGAGATCGACGTCTCTCACCCCCGGAGAGAGACCAACGTCACGTGTCCGAAGAGTAACGGTACCGAAGGGAACAACACCTCGTACCCGTGACCCCGTACACCCGGAGTCATCAATATCGTTCTCCCGAGTCATCAACACCGTGTATTATCCCTGACCTACGTACCTGTCCAACTGAGTATCCTTTAATGATAAAGACTCCAAGTTATACCAAATTATCGTGGTCAAAGGATAACAAATTGACTTGTCTCTGTACACATACAACTTAACGTGACCCTGGACCGAAACTTAGAAGTACTACCTTGAACCCCGTTTAGTACCCAAGGTACCCACACTTCCAGGAAGGACTGAGGTTTCACGACCTTTATGTTGAAGGTCCAACTTAGGATCCCCGTTGTCAGCCTCCGTTCTTCTTCGAATCGGTAGTCTCTCGAGACCCAGTCTACGGTCGGTCCGTACTGGGGGCGAACACGTCCGGGACCCACTCAGTCCATTTGGACGGGACTCAACTATCGTGGTGGAGGAGAGACTCGGTTGAGGGAGGGTAAATTACCACTTTTTCGTTCCCCATTGAAAAAGGTCGACTTCGAAGACCTTCTAGAATCCGTCGTGTCGGTTCGACCCGACTTGGGTCCGGTCGTAGGACCCGACGTCGAGTCGAGTTGTCTCCTTTGGTCTCGGACTCCACTCACAAGAAGGACCGGTCCTTGGTCTACACCCGTCGTCGACTCCCGGGTCCCCTGTACAGTCCGAGACACGTCAGGGAGGGGAATTTGAGGTAGAAGTCATCGTAGGTAGACCGTTCTCCGGACCCTGACTGGGCGTGCGTACGGGCCCCAGGACTGAAGAGTCCCGTTCTGAGAGTCTTGGTAAGGCAGACTTTCTCACAGGCGACAAAAGTCGTTTATACTTAGTCAGTGACAAGACGGGAAAGACTCTCGCGTCGATCCTTACCTCCCATCTAAAATGTCGTACGATTCACTTCTCGTCCCCGAACGGCTTCGAGAAACACATGTAAAAGACAGAATTAAGAGAGTTTTGGAGGAAATCTATCCTCCCCGATTGTCGGAACACACGACCTTTCCTTAGAATCGGATCTCGTGACTCGTCTCTCGTAAACTTACCCTTTCCCCTTTTGCCCTTCTTCTCTTTTATTAGGTGTTCTATGATAGTATTTTATAAGAATTCGGTGAGGTTCCAATTTTTCTTTGGTGTCTTTAAAGGGTCTTAAAGTCTCAGGGAATCACCTACCATTCGGAAGGGAGCACCGAGTCTGTCATTTCTTAGACGCACGTCAAGTCCTCTGGACCCAAGTTACCAACCTTACTCTTCTAGGGGACCTCTTCCCTTACCGTTGGGTAAGGTCATAAGAACGGACCCTTTAGAGTACCTGTCCCTTTGGACCGTCCCTTGTCAGGTACCCCAGCGTCTCTCAGTCTGTGTTGACTCGTTGATTACGAAAGTCGTCAGTATTCTTGACTTGATATCTAAGTACATTGTCACACTTACTTGGGGTCTCCACAACCTTTTTTTCCAAGTGGACTTTCTGACGTAGAACCTATTAAGCAAAATATACCAGAAGATCTTGTCCGTTTTGTTTAGACACCAACCCAAGACTATAAAGAGACGATCTCGTCGCCAACGGAGAACGCTTTCCCTTAATTGAACCTGTTCCGTGTTCTCTTGAAAGATCCCCTTACCATTACAAGACATGGAATCGTCCACGAACCCACTACGCCCATAGACGTAAACAGTTTTGAGTCGTTTGGATGTGAATTCCAAACACACGAAGTAATCCATATTTGCAATGGAGTTTTCTAATTTTTGTCATCTATTTATAACTCGAAATATTAATTGATTGACGTACGACTTCGTCAACTACCCATCACATGGTCACGAATGTTAAACGTGACTTTACTTTGCTTTGATATTTTCCAACTAAAGAACTTCATAATGAATCGACATTTTTTCTTACGTAAACTCAGTCAACATTACTACACCTACTCGGATCTTGGATAATATGTCTCACTTCCTTCAGTCTTTCTCTTTCTATTTATAGTATAAGATCGTGCATATATGTCTTAGATCTTTTTACCATGACTTCTCAAATAAATGTCCCGTCGTTACCTCTTTGTCTGTCTCTTGTCTGTACTTGTGCCCCTCTCCCCTCCTCTCCTCTCCTACTCTACATACCTTTCTTATTGTACCTTTGAATGAATGGTGTACATTTTATCTATCGGTTACCTTAAACGATATACCGAGTCTTTTTAATTCGTTCCCGAGACACAGTTAGATCTCCCCACCCTACCCCTCCATCTACCCGCCCTCCAAGTTTTCCCTCCCCTACATACATATGAATACCGAATTAAGTACGACTCCAAACTGTCTTTTGTTGTTTTAAGACATTTCGTTATTAGGAAGTTATTTTTCATTTAATTAAATTTTTTATTCCGACTAAAGACTTACCTATCTCTCTACTACTTATCTATCGATAAACCATTCCGTTTGTCTCGTCGTAGAATGATCATCGTAAATCCAGTGCCCATACAACGACAAACGACACTTTAAGAAAGTTGCACCGACACAAACTTTAAAAAGTATCATCACAACCCCTCTACGTTACTACACCTCGGGACCCCAGGGGATCACCACTTCGTCTCCCCCAGGGGTCTCGAGTCTCGAACAGGATCTCGAGGAGGGTCGTCCGTGGTAGGTGGTAAAAAGGTAGTAATAAGTGGTGACAGTGTCGAGAGTAGACCCTGGGTCAAGACTTATTCGTGTTTTTATGTGTAGAGGGACCGAGAAGGAAATGTCTTTTTTTTTTTTTTGTTTTGGTCTCCGGGTCTCTTCGGAACGGGTTCAAGAGGGTCCTGACGACTAGAGATCAGTAAAGAGGTGTAGTCCAAATAGCCTCGGGTGAGGGGGGNGGGGGCGGGGTTCTAGTGTCCGAAAACAAAGGATCGGACCTCCAACCTAGTGTGGACATATGTCCTTATGTCCATTGGTTAGGGTCCGTACTCCTGAGTCACTGTGTACCCCGTCATTTTGTCTGGACCCGACCCTGAGGCGGACCGCAGTCGAGGGAATACACATAAACTTCAGTATCCTTTGGTCTCGTCAAAGATGTTTATTTATTGACTCCCTCTCTGTTCGGGAGTCTAGTTTCCTCCTGAGACCGGGTTTGAACTTGGTTTTGGTTCGTACGAGGGAGCTGAGGCTAGACCGCCCGTCTCTCTCCTCACCTCTTCCGGATAGCCGACACGTTTGTAAGGGGCAGAGACGGGAAGGACCCAAACACACTCGGACTCTTGTCCTCGGCCTCCTTCCGACACGAGAGACTTGACGCCGGTCCGGGACGGAGTCCTGTAAGGTCGGACCGAAGGTCTGTGTCGTCCACGGTCGTGTAACCGGAGAACAACACAGGTTTGGATCCCCGAGGGGACACCCGGCGTATAGTCGGGAGTCCCGGGGACCGGGAAACACCTTTGAAAGTGTCGGGTGGAGGGAACAGGAATCAGACCACCGGGATTACCCGGTGATTTATAACCCGAAGGGGCCATCGTATCACCACTTCTTAGACGGACGCTTCGTTCTCTACACCCAAGGTAGGGACCCAACCCTTCTACAGGATCTCCTCCCGTATCGTTGGGTGAGGTCCTAAGAACGGACCTTTTAGTGTATCTGTCTCTTCGGACCACCCGATATCAGGTATCCTAATGTTTCCCGACCTGTGTGGATCGTTGATTTGGTGTTGTTACTCTTGGATGACATGTCGCGCCCCTTGAGAAGAGTCACGAGACCACTAAATTTACCCTTCCTTTAGGTTTTTCTCCCCTAATACGTATGTACATCGACTAGGTGTCGATGTGATTACGTTGTGACATTTCGTTCATACGAGGTCCCTTTCAATTAAAATTCTTTTCCCGTCTCCAAAGGTAGTTAACAACAAGACGTTTATCAACACTAAGACCACACGGGTACTCTCCTCTAATTGAGTCCCAGAAACATCAGACGGGAGGACCGACTGAGGTAGACCCGAAATTGACTCTGGGCTCCTAATCACCTTACCTCCTATCGTAAGGTGCCTAACGTACGTTTTTTCAGGACCCCGTCCTTCCTTCGAACCGTAGAAGTCTCCTTTACTACTTCACCGGTACCCCCGTCCGTACCTCGGACCACACTCTCGTACAACTACTCCTCCGATCCGACACACCCCGACCTGCTCCTCAAACCTGAAGTAGGATGCAAGTTAGCCTCGGTAATCTCCCAAAATGTGGTTTTGTACAGTACGAAACCGAGTGACCGACCAGACGCCCACTACCTGACCCCACCCCCACCCCTCGTCCGACGATCCACCAAGAACACCTTAGGATGTCTCTTCAGGACCTGGTACCACCACCGTCACTGATAGAAAAAAGGATTACACTCAGTGGGAAGGATCCCTGTGTGTCCAAATGCCCCCTCCTGTACGTGTCAACCTCTTTCCTTTAGAGAAAAGGGTCTTTTGAGTAAACTCCGGAGCAGATACTTTTACCTGTAAAATACTCTCGTTTCTCTGAACATTCTTAGTTGGAAGTAGAACGGGAGGGGAAACCCGAGGAATCCTAACAAAAAGGTATCGTTTACAGTCTCTGTGTCGAGTTCGACCGAATTGGTTTTTCCTTGAAATAACCGAGTCCAGCGACTCTTCAGGCCCCTGTCGTGATCGAAGTCCGTCTCAACCTAGACCCACGAGTTCACGACAGAGACAGGTCCCGATCCAAGACGGACGAGACATGTTCGAAGTAACAGTCCGTCCGAGAGGGACGTGACCTCGGTCCTACCGAGGTCGTCAAGGTTCGAAGAGTCGGTGCCATCCTACTCTTGGTCGGAAGGGTAATCAAGAAACAGAGCCCAGTACACTGGTGGGGACTTGGTTAGTGTTGTCGGTCCCTCGACTCGTACAAGTAAACGGTCCGACCCAGTGTACAGATGGATCCCTTGGTCCCACTGACTTAGCCGGGGCGAACTTGGTGTCCCTGACTCTCACTCCCTTCTACGTCAAGGGAAATCCCCAATCACCAACAACAAGTAGTGAGTCAGTAGAGGTTGAGGAACAGTGGGGTACCTGATATCAGGTGTTCTGAGGAGACAGGAGGTGACAGAGGACCTCAGACGAGTTTAAGTACAGGTAACTCAGTCACTACGATAAATGGGTAGAGTAGGAGACAGTGGGGGAAGAGGAGGGCGGGAGTTAGAAATGGAAGTAAGTACCTGGATTGCAAGGTCCAAGGATACGTTATAATAAAGAAATGTCATAGTCTGAACTGAGAGTGGTGGTCTGTGTAGGTGTACATCCGTGACAAAGACGAAACCGGGTCGGCGAAGTAAGAAAGACTTCGATAATCATTAACGGAAGTGAGGAGGGGTCATCATATAACCTGTGGAAGACTGAACTCCCCTTAAGTAGAAGACCACAGTATAGAAAAACACAATAGTATGACAGGTACCCAAGAGGTCCGTTCTGACGACCTCACCCAACGGTAAAGGAGGAGGGCACCTGGTACAAAACAGTCTTGAGAAGTGACACTAGGCAGGAAGAACCCACCGAGACGTGTCGTACCGAAGATCGAAGGGACTCAATGTGTTCGGGGAAACGGTGTTGTTTCAACACTAAGTACTTCCCCAGGGATATGTCGTCCAGTAAAAATTCGGTCGGGGTGGACTAACCTATTAACTACTTCGCGACTCGGTCCACCCGGGACGACACTGACCTCCGTAGCAGAGACAGGATCCACACACCAGAGGGTGGTAGGAGGTCGAGGTCGAGGACTGGAGTACGAGGTGGGACGTGGTAGGGGGACCACCCAGGGAGACGGACCTAAGGAAGGTCTCGGCGACACGACAGGGAAGGAAGTCCACAGTGGAAGAGTCACTCTTTCAGGGATTGGTAGGTGTATTTAATCGTCGAAGAGGGGTGGAGTAGACGAACTGAAAAGAGATACCGAGAACTGTGGTAGTTTGTGTATGTTCTACGAGAATAAACGAGAAATAAGAAAGAGACGAAGGTGGGTGGGAGTCATCTGATTCGAGATTGGATTGGGTCCCGTCCCAGAAAAGGACTCATCAAAGGAGACATCAGGTCACAGATCTTGGTCGTATGTCCTCCGGGAGTTATTTATACACAACCTAAGTAGGTTGAGGTTGTCTCAGGAGACTCGTCGTGAGACTAAGAGAGGGTAGGGAGGGGAGGTAGGGTCGGTCGTCGTAGCAATATTTTATGAACACAAGGGGACCGAGGAGACGAGACGGTCACAGGGGATGGGGGCTGGGGCGAAAGTCCTATTTCAGGTCTGAGGACTTGCAGTGAGGCTTCCACGAAGTCCAGAGTGCGAGACAAACAGAGACGGCCTGGAGCCGCGCCCGACGTGGGAGGGGGAATAAATCGTACCTAAAAGACGAGAAACTTTGTTTCCATAAACACCCTAGCTCGGTTGTGCAGAGGGACACCGCCTACCTATCCTCCCCCGGTCGTCTATAGGGTCCTCCACCACCACCACCCCGACCCCGACCCCGTAAAAGTGTCCTTAGAAAGACCTCAGAGTCCGAGTTCACCCGTGTGGATACCCCGTTGACGTCCAGTCCTCTTCACGGTGTGGTTGACGACTACGATCTTAAAATTCAATTTTTTGTGTCGTCTGCTTCACAAACACCGATGTTAGTGAATAGGTCGATCCTGTCACCGGTGGTGGGTGACCCTTCCACACCTCGGGCGCCAGACTGTGTCCGTCGAGGTACAAGACTGAGACAGGACCCTCTCCTAGGGGAAACTCCCAGCGACCTGAGACACTAGTCCGACGAGACTCGTGATGGACTGAAAGGTCGACGGTCGGAGCCCCCACGTGTCCCGAGACTACCGACATGGAGCCCCGCAAACGGACCCTGTCCCACGTTTCCTGGTTTCGGGGTGTCGGTCCGTCGTAGGGTCCGAGGGACTACTCGAAAGGAAACCGTTCCTCTCCTCTCAGTCGACCACCGTGATGACACGGAAGACACCAAACACTGGACGTTTCGGTCTCAACCCTGGGTCGAGTTGAACAGGAACTACACCGTCAAACACCGAAGGGTCCACCGAGATGACCATTTCTTAGGTGGACGGTTACGTCCTCTGTTCCCAAGTTAGGAACCCAGTCCTTCTAGGGGACCTCTTCCTTTACCGTCGTATAAGGTCATAAGAACGGACCCGTTAGGGTACCTGACCGTCCGTTGTCAGGTACCCCAACGTTTTCTCAGTCCGTGCTGAATCGTTGATTCAATGTGACTGGACAGGGGAGTTTGGATGAACGTAGATAACTACATAGATGACTACATACTCCTGTGCTTTCTCCGACTCCTCCGATCCCACCCGACCGCCTTACGTGGGACAGAAAGGTCCACCCCTAACGGATAGACGCCGGGGCAGACTACTTGACCATTCTGGCCTATCTACGGGCCACCGTCCCTTCCCGTTGGAACCCTCCGAGGACCCTCTGGTCAGAACAGTACCGTCTTTCGTAATACGCGGGACGTCTGAGTCACCACCCCGGTTTCCCTGTTCCATCTGCTCCCGGATCGACCGGATCGTCCCACGAAAGAGGGGTGTGCACATGTGGTCCTGTGAACCCAATAAATAAATACAAAAAATTAGAAAACCGGTACGGTGTACCGGACGCCCTAGAATGAAGGGGCTGGTCCCTACCTTGGGTATGGGGGACGTCACCGTCGGACCTCAGAATTGGTGGTCTGGTGGTTCCTTCAGGACCCAATACAAATCTCATCCGTGACGGGAGAGGTCTCTCAAGACCCAAACGACCTTCCTCGGTCCTAGGAACCGACGTTCGGAGACCCATGGAGTCCGTCACCGTCTCCGTCCGACCGGAACCTGAACCACTCAGAACCCTCTTCGTGGGTATAGTCATTACACTGAAGGAGAGAAGGAGGTATTAGCATCCCAATTTTGGTCCAAATTGGTTGTTCCTGGACGACATCTCGTGTCCCTTGAGACGGGTTACAGTATACCGTCGGACCCGCTCTCCCCCCAGACCCCCTCTTACCTATGTACATATGCATACCGACTCAGGGAAACGACAGGTGGCTTTTGATAGTGTTGTACCAATCAGTCGATACGTACAGCGAAGTCAGTACAGACTAAGAAACATCGGGGCATCTTACAACGGGTGGTCCGAGGAGACAGGTACCCTAAGAAGTCCGTTCTTATTACTTCACCCAACGGTACGGGAGGAGGTCCCCTAGAAGGATTTGGCCCCTGACTTGGACACAGAGAGTTCAGAGGCCGTAACCGTCCGCTCAAGAAAGTGGTGATGGTGGTGGACCCTTCTGGAATTAGTCGATATGAGGTTATGTTTTATTTTTTCAAAATTTTTTTCTTTTGGTCAAAATTGTCCCTTCAATGAGAAAAAAAGGAGTTAACTCCCGTTCGGAATTTTCCTACAAAACTTTTTCTCAATATTAAAATTTTGTATAACCGAACAAGTCACGGAGGTCAAAGACGAAGTCGTGAGGGTGGACAAAAAAGTCTCTCGTAACCTGTGTCTCGGGTTTCAGTGTCTCGTCCGTTTGGCGGTTCACCCAACAAGGAGGTCGTTAGGACCCATTTACGTAAACGAGTAACAGGTACAGGTAACCCGTCGGTGACACACGACCCAACATCCTTTCTTTTTACCCAAACACATCACCGGTGGAAAGTCCTCGAACATCGGGTCACACCTTCTGTAACTCCACGAGGTTTCTATCTTACTCTCTTAAACTTCTTTCCAAACTAGTCATTCGACACCTACTTCTCCTTCTTCGTTAACGATATCTGAAATCCCGGTCCCCGCTTAAGGGATCCCCTCCATCTGTCCCTTAGAATTTGGCGGTTAGAGGTTTCCAGTTCACACCGTAGACCTTCGTACCACCATCTCTTTTTGTAAAATCAGTTCCTTAATTGTCTCGTACGAGCTCAGGTAGTCCCCAGTGTCCTTCGACCACATTGTCAGACCCCGGTTCTCGTTCAGACGAAAGAAGAAGAAGAAGAAAAAAAATTATAAATAAACCGACGTGATCCAGAATCAACGTCGTACGTCTTAGAAATCAACGTCGTACACTTGAGACTCAACACCGTACACCCTAGATCAAGGACCTGGTCCCTAGGTTGGGTCCGAGGGACGTAACCCTCACCCCTTTGAATCGGTGACCTGGGGGTCCCCTCAGGACGTGTCTAGACGAAACTCATGATAAAGGAAGAGGTGGAAACGGTGGAAGGGTTTTCTGGGGCAGTGGGGTGTCTACAACACAGAAGTAGGTACCTTTGAAAGTCTTCTCACCATTAAATTATGACCCCTCACAGTTATTCAGTAGAAAATAAATAAATAAAAACAGAGGGAGGAGAAGGGAAAACCCTTGAGACAAAACGAACTTAGACTCGGTATTCGGTTCGGGAACACTTTATTTTGTACTTGGTTTGATGGTTGGATTTCCTGAAGGAGGAGGACCCAGAGTCTCCTCCGTCGGCAGAGGGGATGGAGTGGTTGTTAGAATTTTTTTTTTTTTAACGAATAAACCGACACGACCCAGAACCAACCGTGAGTCCCAGAATTCAACACTGTACTCTTGAGAATCAACGTACACACTCTAGAATTAAGGGGTTGGTTCCTGATTTGGGCGCGGGGGACGTGACCTTCCGTCTAAGAATTGGTGACCTGATTATCCCTTCAGGGAGCATGAAAAAGGTTATTCTTTCGATAAAGTTTTTTTTTTTTCTTTCGATAAAATCTTGGGTTCTGAGACCGGACGGTACAGACGGTGTGAAGTGTAACAGGTCCGTCTTGAAAACGGGTCTCGGGTCCCACCACGCAGGTGATCCAGTATAAACGCAAAAAGGGGGTCGAGGTATTTATGCAGTGAGGTGACCCGTACTCAAAGGATACATTTCAGGAAACACAACTCGAAAACTCTTTCGTAAAAACACATCGCCATGGAGAGTCCCTTACCGTATCGTGATGGGTAGACAGTCACTTTCTCCATTTTTAGGGTAAATCATTCAGTCCGGTCACTAACCGACGTAGTCCGTAACTTGTCTTTGATCTGTCCCTACTACCACTATTTGACTGTATACCGTCGAAAGTCAGGTCGTCTGGTGAGTGACAGGGTCGTAGAGAGGTAGGCAGATCATGGGAACTTTCCTTCGACGTTCCTAAGGGGGTAAAATATCGACTCCTTTACCTCCGAACTACCAATTTACTCACCACTTCAAGTGGGCGTCGAGGATTTACCCTCTAGACTCCGGATTTAGACCTAGAACAGTGTGTCGGACGTACGAACCGGTTCCGTGACAGTTCGTAAGGACTCCGACTGTGAATTGACCACCAACTGTTCACAGAGACCTGACTCAACTAGGAGACTTGACCACCAAGAACTCGTTGTAGTCTTAGGGACCTCCCGAACAATTTTGTGTCTACCGACCGGGTGGGGACCTCAAACTTAGTCAGCCAGTCATCCAGACGTCACCCCGACTCTTAGACTCCAAGATTTTCCACCTCAGGTCCTACGGTGATATTTTTGACAACGAGACTTGGCAGAGTTTCGAGCGAGATCAAACTAGACGATTTGGTGAGATTCATGGCTCCGAGATTTAACCTCAAAAGACGCTACTACCTATACAACATCTAGGTACACGGGTTGTACCAACGACAATAAATCATCGATTCAGCACAGACTGAGAGAAACGCTGGAGTACCTGACATCGGATGGTCCGAGGAGACAAATACCCTAAGAAGTCCGTTTTTAGGACTTCCGTCTAAGAATTGGTGACCTGATTATCCCTTCAGGGAGCATGAAAAAGGTTATTCTTTCGATAAAGTTTTTTTTTTCTTTCGATAAAGTCTTGGGTTCTGAGACCGGACGGCACAGACGGTGTGAAGTGTAACAGGTCCGTCTTGAAAACGGGTCTCGGGTCCCACCCCGCAGGTGATCCAGTATAAACGCAAAAAGGGGGTCCCAACGGTAAACGAGGAGGTCCCCTAGAAGGACTGGGTCCCTAGTTTGGGGGTATAGGACGCAGAGGACGTCATCGACCGTCTAAGAAATGGAGAGTCATCGGTGATCGATGGTCACCACTAGTTTGAGAATTTTCACGGATCACACTGGCTCCTTGACTCGGAATTGACATAGACTAAAATTAAATTTACAGGTATCGGTGTGTACTGAACGCCGATCACATGACCTGTCGGATCGAGATTTGGTTTCCCGTTCAATCCATACAGTCACACCGGGTCAACAAATGAGGTCACAAATTAGAGGTTATTCAGTAGCTCCTTGAGAAGTAATCCATTGTAGACCAACCGTCTTCTCAGTCCGAGTAGTAAATCTGACGCCACGGACTACGTCTCCCATTACCCTGGAGTCCTAGGGACACCCCCGTCCCTAGCGTGAAGGAAAAGACGGTCCTGGTCACGTCACGGGTGAACACCCTACGTATCTGGTGTACACAATGTACTTGTCCTCCCCTCTGACCGATGTCTGGACGGAAGGATGGACGACACTACCACCTTCCGAAACTGCGATGGTCGGGGTCACCGGCTAAACCACTACTCTACTCTCCTGGGCTGTCCTAAACAAGTCTATAAGAACCCCCACTGTCACTAGACACTACCACTTCAAGAGAGGAGTGTACTGTGAGAGGAGGAACCGAGACGTCCACCGGGGGGTGACCCCTAAAGGGGAGAGTCTCCTCCATAAAACAAACCCCTTCTATTAAAATTCTGAAATACCTTCATATTTCCCAAGGACTCCGTTCACAAATGATAGGTTTGACACTGACGTTCGTTGCGGGGTCGACTTTGTCCCCGACTTGGTCTTTGCACGGGTCAGAACGGAGAGGCAAAGGTGGGTTTGTTCGTCCCACCGGCCCTTCCACCGCACACGGGGTATTAAACCTCAGTCTACCGTTAAGAGACTAGGTAAATGACGAGGACTAATATGCGTTGTTAGAAGACGTGACATCCAGAGTCAAATGAGTGGACATTTTACCCTCCCACCCTGACGTGCTCTAGGGACGATGAGTTTCGTACCGGGTGTCGGGTTGTCGTCTCCGTCGGAGTGAACCCTCGACCAACCTTTACGTCTTAGTCTAGGGTGGGGTTTGGGTACCTTACTCTTAGGTGTAAAATTGTTTAAGAGGTGTACCAAGTCCACGTGTCGGTTGCCGATTGACCTTTTCCAGAGACTAGGGCAGTCGAGGATGTGAGACACTCGGACTACGATTGACCGTTCAGCGAACCACCACCACCATCAAATCTACGATTCAGTACAGACTGAGAAACACTGTGGTACCTGACATCGGTGGTCCGAGGAGACAGGTACCCTAAGAGGTCCGTTCTTACGACCTCGTCCAATGGCAAAGGAAGAGGTCCCCTAGAAGGGTTAGGTCCCTAGTTTAGGTCAGAGGACGTAACGTCCGTCTATCAAATGATAGACTTGGTGGTCCCTTTGGGAGGACCAATACCCATGATAATAACAAGGGTAAAATTTTTACTCTGTCGATTCCGGGTCTCTCCAACTTACTGAACAGATTCCAGTTCACCGACAACTCTCGACCTAGTCTGGTCCAAGAGTCTCAAGTAGAGGGTCCGAAAGAGGGAACCATCGTTCGTAGGAAGTATGGTCGTCGAGGGTGTTGAACGCATGACTGGTGTCCAGTCCGGGTCTCGAAATAGTAGGAGATATCTCGGAGAGCAAACTAGAAGTTCGCTCCTAGTTTTACTGGAACCTCAAATTCTCCGTAATAAAGTCAAAATGTCCAATTTTTTTCGTTCCGGACTCACCAGTTGACCAAAAGGACTACAACTCGACGTCCCGACCGGACCTCCGGAGACCCCGGACACGAGGTCCAGGGGTGTCACAGGACGACGAGACTCGGCTCGGATCCAAACACCGTTTACCCTGAACGGGACAACGTCTACACTGTCTCACTGCCGGTAGGGACACGACAGGATGACGGGTTTCGTCGAAGGCCCAGGGGGACGTCGGGATGGTGTGGCGGGTGTGTGTGAGAGAGGGTGAGGGGTGGGGAGTCGCGAATGTGACTCGGATGGGGTGGAGGAAGAGGGGGGAGAGAAGGACCATTAGGGACTTCTCCCAAACCGAAGACGTCCGACGTCCGAGACGTCCGTCGTTCCCGGGCGGAGGGGGACCCCCGCCCCTACGACACCCCGCACCTGGACGATTACGACGAGGAGACCCCCAAGTCCCCGGAGCCACTTCCGAACTTATTGGGACACGAGGAGAAGAGGAAGTCCACTACCGAAGATGATGGGGTCCCGTCGACCTCCTTCTCGTCTCGGGGGTGGGGCCGACACACTACCGTCGCTCCTCTCCGTCTCTGTCGGTCCCCGTCTGCTGCGGGACGGGGAGACTCAAGGACCCTTCGGACCGTCTGTGAGTCTCGATGTCGACCTACCTCACCCCCACGGCTCGAAGACCTTTTGAAATCGAACAACAACACTTCGGAACACTTCGTTTCACAGGACCTCAAGGTCAGTAAGGAGGACGTGTGCTGAGATGGGCTCCCCGAGTGGCACGGGACGTTCCTTCCCCGGTCGAGTGTTGGTCGTCCTGGGTCGGTCCGAGGTCGGTCGTCGAGGGGTTCCTTCGAAGATCGTAACAATCGGTTGAACGCACGAAGGGTCCGGAAGACGCCGACCCGTGGCAAAGGTCTGGTATAGAACGGTCGACCTCTTCGACTCAGGTCAAGGGTGACGGTCTCTCGAAAGTCACCGGTTCACCTTTTCGACAGGAGGAGGGGACCCCCTCTTCAGGGTTCACTTTAAACTCTTGTAAACCCTACGTATAGTTCTCCTGGAAAGAGGTACAAAGACACGAGTACCGGGACCTTCGGTGAGCCCCCCGTGTTTTCGGGCCTCCTGGGTGGGTGGGGAGGGGCCCGTTACACCCCAGTACTCGAGAAACTCCGTCCCCCCACGTCAAGAGAGACGGAGGTCACGGAGTCTGTGTCGTCTAGACAAAGTACAATCCTCTTTCTAAAACTCGTAATAGGACGGTCCACCTTAACAAAAATGTAAGTAGGACTTTGACTGTTAAAAACAGAGACTTTACTGGATCCGACATTAGTCTTCCACAGTCCCGGTGTTCAGGGACATAGGGTTGGAAGGTGAGACGTATACCCCTCAGTTCCGGGTCTCTTCGTGTACTCCCAGTGGGTCGTCAATTCCAACCTCCTCACGGGTGTGGGTCTAACGGAGGGTAGGGGGTCTGTAGCGGGACGAGTCACGACCGGTGTAAGGAGAGGATCGAGTACCGGGCTTCAACTCCAAGTACTTCGGGGTCCTACCGAACCCCGAAGAATCGTCGTTTCTTGTTCAGTCAAGACCAAAACGACTTTTCTACCTTCGAGCTCTCGACCCGGGACTGAAAGGGACTCCCGGTGTTCTGTCAGGACAGGGGTCGTAGGGGAAGAAAGAGAACGCTTGTCGCACATTTGTCTGTGAGGAAAAGACCCCCGGTACCCCTCTTTCCGTGGTAAGCTACGGCGTGAGGTCGCCGAGACAACTCTGCTGATCTTACCCAGGACAACAAGAGAGGTCCAGTCCGGTCCCGGTCCGTGCCACGGGCGGTCCTGTGGCACCTGTAACTACGACTCTCGTAACACGGAGGGAGGGGTCGGAGGGGTCGCGTGGACACACCCTCCCTGGTCCGTGTTCCGGTCCCGCAAGACAAAGTCTGGGAGGACGGAAGAGGCTGAGTGACTTGAGTGTGTTTCGTGAAGTGGACCTGGACCCTTCAGTCCCTACTAGTCTAAATAGGGACTCGACCAAGTCTCCGTCCTCGGACACACCGTACTTTCTATAGACCGGGTAAGGAGGTACATCCTCTTATAGACAAACAAAAGTCCGAGACCCCTCCTAGACTCCTGTACCCGTCCCCTCGGCCTCGTCCGACGAGAGGGTCGGAGCAAATGTATGAGATCACACGTTGTCTCATGGGCTCCTGTCTCTAGAAAGAGGTTCTCACAATATAAGACTTTCCCTGTAGTCCGTAGAAAAAAAAAAAAATTTCGAGGACAGAACTCCTAATGGATCTGTTTAAGGGTGTCAGTCGAAGACAGACTCATTTTCCCCTTTTTTTTTCACCGAAAGTATTTTATCTTTACTTTATTTTAATTAAATTAAGACAGTGTGTCTTTTTATTCAGGTCTCAGATCCCGACAAAGTTAAGAGGTACCCCAGTCTCGGACCAAAGAATGAGAGATGAAATGGTAGAAGTCGTGTACCGAGGTTGATGGATGCACCGGTTTCTATCGACGATTTCTAGATCGGTAGTATAGGTATAAGGTCGGTCGTCCTTCCCCACCCCCCGTACCTCTTTCCGAAGGGTGGAAGACACTCCTGTATAGGACCTTAAGTATGTGACATGAAAACGGTATAACCGATTTTGTTAAGGTCTCTGACTCCTTCCATCGGAAATAAGATCCACCGACGCACGGGTCTATTTTGTGTCCCTAAGAAAAGGTTCCTTTTACCTATAATCCCCTGTTAATTGATAGAGACGGGACGGAAGGAGAACCTACCCATTATAATTTTCCCAAATATTATGTGTCCGTAGGATAAATTCTAGAGTTATAATAGTAGTTCTGAACAAAATCTTCGTGTCTGATTGTAAGTCAGTCAAGTCAAGTCAGTGAGTCAGTACAGGTTGAGACGCTGGGGTACCTGACGTCGTACGGTCCGAAGGGTCCGAAGGGGATAGTAGTCGAGGACCTCAAATGAGTTTGAGTGCAGGGAACTCAACCACTACGGTAGGTTGGTAGAGTAGGAGACAACAGGGGAAGAGGAGGACGGAAGTTAGAAAGGGTCATAGTCCCAGAAAAGGTTACTCAGTCAAGAAGCGTGGTCCACCGGTTTTATAACCTGAAAGTCGAAGTCGTAGTCAGGAAGGTTACTTATAAATCCTGACTAATGGAAATCCTACTTGACCAACCTAGAGGAACGTCAGGTTCCCTGAGAGTTGTAATCTTTAGTCGATCAGGTGTCGGAGTAAAAAGTCTAATCCTTTGACTTAGGGTCTCTCCAATTAGTTTAGTCGACGCTAGTGTGTCCTTCAATTACCGTAGATAAAAGATCGTATATAAGTCACCCTCACCAAAAACCAAAAGAGACAAAAAATTGAATTCTTCTTCCTTTTTATTTCGAAACAAGACCTCCCATCGCTCGAGTTCGTGGTTCCTACTTTAAGGTAGGCAGTGACCCAGAGACTCGACGTCCTGTGTCCGTCCTTCAACTACTGTCCCGATCGTACGGGGCTAGACGGGTTAGGACTCAGTACCGTCGACTCCTGAGTCGTGACCGGCCGACCTCCCACGGGCACGACTGTACCGGAGACACACACGTGTACGGGACACACAGAGACACACACAGACGGGGCATATGACTGAGGTCGGACCATTCGAACGTCCAGACTGAGCCACACGAGGACAAAGTCCCTCGTGAGACGGTCCTACCCTCGACGAGTGTCCTGCCTGCAGAGGAAACCCCATTACGACTGGTAACCAACCAAGTAGGACCGGGTGAAAGGACCACGGCGTAGGTGTCCATTCGGTATCATAGACCCGGAAACGGACAGTTGTTTCTTCCACATCGATGAAGACCTTCGTTCCCCGACCCCCGGCCCTCGTCCTCGGAACCCCGTCCCCGTCCCGGTGCCCCAAGACCGGACTGGGACGATTGAGTCACTGGGACCCGTCCAGAATAGGACACGAAACCAAAGTAGTCCGTCGGAAACCCTAAAGTTTAAGTCACAGATGTCCTCGGTCCGTGTACTACGTCTCGTCACTGCGACCGGTCCATCTCTACACCAGTGGACGTCTTACGTCCGGCGGCAATTCCTTGAGTGGGAAAAGTCAGGACCGGTTACCGGGGGTGTACCCTTTTCCCCCCGTGGATAAAGTCCCAGATAACCTAAAAATTCTCTTCGGTCTTTATGTCTGAAAACATATTTTCGAGAGATGAACAATTTCCTACCGTTGGTTAACTTTTAAATAGTTTGTGAGTCCCACCCCACCTTGTCTGTTTTTGTGTGTTGACGGTCGGTCGAGCGACAGACCCTCGGTGGACTGGAAGTACAAGGGAAAGACTAAACGGTATTCTAGACCACGTAATTCTTGGGTACCGTCTAAGTACAACTACATACCGTTTTGGTTATGTCATAACATTTCATTTTTCTATTTTATTTTAGACTTTTTATTTTTCTATGTCACGTATTCTAGTACCCGAAGGGACCATCAAGTCTGTCATTTCTTAGACGGACGCTACGTCCTCTGGGTCCAAGCTAGGGACCCAGCCATTCTAGGGGACCTCTTCTCTTACCGTTGGGTAAGGTCGTAAGAACGGACTTCTTAGGGCACCTGTCCCCTCGGACCACCCGACGTAAGGTACCCCACCGTCAGACTGCTCTGGCTTCACTGAATCGTACGTGTGCGTGGAAGGGCGAGGAGGTAGGGGAGGGGTCAATAAATTTTTAGATGACAAAGTCCGAGTGTTGAATTAAGGATCACTCTCCTTTTTTTCTCATGTAACTCCGAACAAGTGACTCGTTCGTAAGAGTAGAGCAAAACGGACACCGGAGAAGACTAGCGAAAGGGAGACCCGAAAGGGGACGACAGGTCCCTCTCAGAGGGACAAAGACTCTGTCAGAAGACCCGAGTGACATGTGCCATGGGGTGACCCCACATCTAGGAGGACTCGTCACCTTCCTCCCTGAGGAGGGTCACGAAGATAAACGTCACGTTGTGGGTGGTGCCCGCGAAACTCAAGTCGATTTGTAGGTCGGAGTGCTCCGATGGCGTCTGGCACGAATACGCACACACGAGTGAAGGAAGTCAGCTCAGGCTGAGAAATACTGAAATACCTGACATCGGCCGGTCCGAGGAGACAGGTACCCTAAGAGGTTCGTTCTTATGACCTGACTCAACGGTGCGGGAAGGAGGTCCCTTAGAAGACCTGGGTCCCCAGCTTACGTACAGAGGACGTAACGTCCGTCGAAGAAATGACGACTCGGTGGTCCCTTAGGACGTCCGGTACGACTCGTAGTCCGATTGAAACTTCCCAAATCCTGTCTTTGTGGTGGACGGTAACCACAAAGTAGTCCGTGAGGAGAAAGTACCCTCACCAGAATCATTGTAGGGTGTTCGGAGGGTCTTCAATAGAAGAAACCAAAGGGTCTATTGTCGAGGAATCCACTCTCCTTTGTTCCGGTAGTAACCTGTACATACCTTAACGGGGTAGTCTCGGTCACAGAGCATATCGTTGAGGTATCTACATTGAAAGTCCCAACGGTACACCCTACACGGGTCCATAGTCTCAGGGAAGTGAGTCCCTTCGGGTATCACTCTGCAGAGGTCGTCCTAGCAATATTTATATTATCGACACACACGTGTCAGTGAGTCAGTACTGAGAAGTGTCGGGGGAGCTGACATCGGGCGGTCCGAGAAGACAGGTACCCTAAGAGGTCCGTTCTTCTGACTTCACCCAACAGTAAAGGAGGGGGTCCCCTAGAAGGGTTGGGTCTCTGACTTGTACGTAAAGAACATAGAGGACGTAACCATCCGTCTAAGAAATGGTGACACGGAGTATCAAGGACCAAATCTACGGTGACTGATTAGTCCCCAGTGAAAACAATATTAATTACAACGAACCATCGTGGCAAATATCTTATGGTAGAAAGAGTCCAAAGGTCCCTTTGTCCCTCTCGTTTAATTGATTTTCAGTTTAAGAGTACGTCTTCCCCTTTCCTGAAACGGTTGAAAAGTTTGTAAGAAAGGTCCCCTTTCCTACGGAACCTTATGTTTATTAGATCCATATAGTGATAGATTGAAATTTAGGACCTTATAGAACTCCTCAGTAGACCAGATGGGAAGTAAACTATTTCCCTTTTTGACTCGGGTCTTCTTCCTTCAAGTGACTTTTACTCACTACTTGATTACTACGTGCACCCTATTTAGGGTCCGGAGGATACAGACCCCAAGAGAAAAGAGAGATTCCGGGACGAAAATCGAGATCGTCCCTCCTCCGGTCTCGGTACTTTCACGTACTATCGAGGAGGGTGGGGTACTAGACACGGTAGGAACGACCCCTCCGACCACCTACCACCGTCACTGTGGAGAGACACGAACCGTCCCAGTCGACTCACGGGACTAGTCACCGGACTCAACGTCGGGACCTTAGGACCGGTACTAGGTCGTGTGATACACATATATCCGGTCCCGTCTCGTGACAACGAGCGGAGAAGACGGTGCCAGATGAGGTAGGCGTAGAGTCTCCCTCCATTCTGTTAGAGGAAGGGGGTTATGAGGGGCAGGGTAGAGAGACCAGACGACGGAGACTCGGGTCGTCTATCTACGTCCAACGGTATTGAAATCTACCTGTTTTGTTTACAGTGTACGAACCTCGAGTCCAGTCTCGTAGACCAACAACCTCTATTGGTAGTTGAGACTCGTGAATTCCTTACGGAACAGTCTCAGGTTAGAATTACTTTCTTCGTAAATATCTCCTTTGAGGAATAACCACGAGACTCGTCAAGACGAATAGACTGAAAGTCTACGAATGAGTAACTTCAGTCCCGTGTGTCACTTCCGTCGTTTGGTTCGTCCGTTATAAATGGGTAGGGTTCTGTCTCCTTTCACTCGTAGTATTCGTATCGTTTGTATCTGCACGTACTTCCTCCGGAAGAACGGACGGACCTCCTCTACCCCCGAGTCCTCCAGACGGGCAGAGAGACGATCTTAGAGTAGTGATTGTGAACACAAGAAGTTGGAGTGAGGTAAGGATGGAGAAGTCCTTTCGATCAGTAATTTCTGGTTCTACTCCGGTAACAAAACGCATGGGCCGTGTAGGACTAACTGTCGCCTCCTCTCGACGTACGACCCTCACGGGAGACGGGAAAGGTCCCGTTAAAGTCGTAGCAAGACATACCTTCCACCCATCTGCCAGGGGTGCGATGACGCCCATGGTACGGTGGGAACCTAGACTACGCCCCCTCTAACAGGTATCTTCTCTCCTTCCACTCTGTCGTTCGGAAATCACGTTCTTTCCTTAATAGTAATGTAGGACGGGCTAGTGTTAGTGCTCGTTCTGTCTGTGACCGTTAAACCCACTCAACCTCTCCATGTGATCCATAAAATAAATGACACCGAGTCCAGACCTGAATTCAATGTTTTTGGGGACGGTCGGAAAATCGACGAAAGATTAGTACAGTACCGAGTCCCTCAGAGACACTTACAAATAATTATCCGAGACTACCTGTTCTATTTCTTTTTAAGGTCCGTCATAAACGGAGACCGACACGAGGTAGTGGTTCGTTAACTCTCAAGAGTCTTCACCATCGGTTCTTATGTGTCCCATACGTCATCAACAGGTCCACTAAGGTGCAGACTATACCTGGTTTATATTACGTGAATCTGGACCTTTCTTCACGGTTGTACAACTGATAACTACTCATAAAGACGAACCGGACAACCTGAGTAAAACAAAGCCGAACCCTAACAGAACCGACGAGTACGATACAGGTGACTAGAACCCGCCAGTGGTCCACACTAACCAAGATGCCACCGGTGTCACCCTCAGTCGTCGTCACGGTAGGGGAGACCCGAGTCGTCGGTGATTTGTCTCTACAACCGGTTGGTGTCTCTCGGCAAAAGAGAGTGTCCCGACTACTACCGTAAGTCGATCTGGGGATGAAACCGGAGTTCATGTAACCACAGCTGTCTCCTCCATGGGAACTCAACGTACCTGTCTTCTTCGAGAGAACCTGCAAAGACTTGTTCTGAGAAGTGGGACCACCGGACCTTCTCCCTCCGATAAAAAAACTTTCCTCGACCCCAGTGGCACCTCAGTAACAGGTACAGTAGCTGGGGTTTAGTCCTTGTCAGTAGGTAAGACTGTCCATTCCAAACGGAAGTGTAGTTGTATAAATAAGTAAGTCGTGTGTGGATGACCTACACACAGGATCGGTCTCCGGTGAGTCCCACGACTCGGCATTCGTTTTGTCTTTAGGAACTAGAGTTCCTCAATCCAGAGAGGAAGGGTTCCGTAGAAGGAACACTTCGACTTGACTTGTCCTTGTCCGTGTAAGTGTGTGTGCATACGTGTACATGTGTGTCGTATCAAAGTCCGACCCTAGTAGCCATCAATCCCCTTCTGTATCCACCACGTGTCATTGAGTCCTTCCAGTAGAATGTAGTGCACCAGTCCCTCGGATCACATTTGTTCTCTGTACACTCGGCTCCCGAGACCCCACTCCGACTCAGCCCCTCGCTAACAAATTCTGACTCTCGTCGTTCACGTTTCCCGGTCCCGACTCTTTCACGCACTACAAGAGTATGCTACCTTCCCGGTCGTCTCTCCACCCTCCCGTCTCTCACCACCTTTGTTGTACGTCACTGCAGCCTCAAAGTCCGTCTCCGTCCACACGCCGGACCCTCCGGGTCACTCCTCCACCCAAAATAGGAACCATCTTACGTTTCGGTGGCTTCATGAAATTCTTTTTTCACTAGACTAAATCGATATTGATACCTCTTCCTTTACCGTTGGGTGAGGTCATAAGAACGGATCTCTTACGGTACCTGTCTCCTCGGACCGTCCGATGTCAGGTACCCCAACATTCTCAGCCTGTGTTGAATCACTGATTTGGCGGTGTAAATGTAATAGGGGAGGGAGAACTCGGAGGGAGGATGGAGGGGGTAGGGTGGGGAGATCCAGTAGTGTCTCGTGGTGCGACTGGAGACCACGATGTGTCGTCGAAGGGTGATCGATAGACAAATGTCTACCCTCATATATATGCAGTCACGATGAGAGAGTTAGGTAGGGTGGAAGAGGAAGGGGTAAGAGATGTAGACGTAGAGATAAGGACAGGACGTTTATTCGAGTAGTCATGGTAGGAAGATCTAAGGAATATATATGTCATTGTATATGAATACCGACTAAACGTAAAAACATGTCGTCTTTACTTGTGTTGAAACATTTCGTTAATAGGTGGTTAATTTTTAAACGTTTTAATTTATTTATTTTTTCTTCATTTTTTATTTCCTATGGAAGATTGAACTTTCTTAGCCGACGAGACATCTCTCACCTAACAAACGTCTCTCGGTTTCATTTCGAGTCCTGAAGGGACCACAGAGTCCCCATTTCTTAGACGGACGGTCACGTCCACTGGGCACAAACTAGGGATCAGACCCTTCTAGGGTGCACGGTGTCTCGTCGATTCGCGAACGTGGTGTCGATGACTCAGAACGACATCTCGGGCCCTCGACGTTGTCGAGTCGGGTACACGACGTTGATGACTTCGGGCTCACGGGACCTCGGACACGAGTTTTCGTTCTCTTCGGGGACGTTGCTCTTCGGTGCGTGACGTTACTTCTCCTCGGGGGACGAGGGACGTTGATCGTTTTTCGGGTACGTCATTGCATCTGGGTCGTGTCGGTTTTTACTTATGTATTTTAATAAAAAAATTTTTCATTTTGATCGTCTCAACCAAGTCTCCGAAGGTGTACCAAACCCGTTTTATACAGTGATCACTCCTAAGTCCATCTTCGTCGGCCGCTATCTTCACCTACCTGACCTCTCTATAAGTCCTCCATCTTTGTCGTTCAGAGAAGAGGGACAGGAGAGAGGGTCGAACCCACACTCGACCATCTGGGACGTCTCCGACCCGGACTGGTCATTCGAGGGTCCCGAAGAACAGGTCTGGGTCGTCTCCGGTCACGTCCGGTGAACCTCTCTTTCTCTGTACTCCTTCCCACGTCGACCTCACCCGTTCGTCTGTGGCGACAGGACCACGACGACCTCCTACCCCTACAACTTAAAGAGTTTTTGTCCCGTCCTCGGTACTCGTAGGTGTCCTTCCGTCGTTCTCGACCGACACTACACCACATCCGACCGGGTAAGTGGAACGGGAGGTCACTTGTAGTCATTGTTGTCATGTCAGTGACTCGAAACACGTTTCGGGACACAATTGGCGAAAGAGGTGCTACATTTTGACTTAGAAGCATTTACGGGACCCTCCACTAAGACAACAATATGTCTACTCTCGTGACTCCAACTCACTCCGATTTAACCGAGTCTCTGAAGGGACCACCGAGTCTACCTTTTTTTTTTTTTTTTTTTTTTTTTTTTTTAGACGGACGTTACGTCCTTTACACCCAAACTGAGGATCCAACCCTTCTAGGAGACCTCCTCCTTCACCGATGGATGAGGTCATAAAAACGGACCTCTTAGGGAGCCTATCTCCTCGAGTCGTAGTGTTCCGAACCTTCACAACCTCGACCCTAAGTTTGGGTCTAGACGGGTCTGGGGTTCAGTGATTTAACGGGGGTACCCAGGGGACCACTGTCGGTGGACGAACCGACCTCGTTCCCACCTCGTTAGGAGTCGGGTCCCCATTGTGTTGGTGCTACGTGAACTAACCGTGTTTCCGATAGTCTCTCGAGGAGGGAAGTCTCCTCTCTCTCACCAGATGAGGTAACACGAGACTGAGGACCTACCACGAAGAAAGAATTTTTAAAATAATCTAATATGAGTTAAATAAGAATAAAATCAAAAATCATAATTGAAAATATCAGTCAAATGTTAGAACATAACCAAAGACGACACTTCGTTTCATTTAGTCAATATACATGTGTATATAGAGGAGTAAAAACCTGAAGGAAGGGTAAATCCAGTTGTGTCGTGCCTCATCTCAAGAGACACAATATGTCATCCAAGAGTAATCAATAGATCAGATATGTAACACCACGTATATACAGTTAGGGTTAGAGGGTCAAGTAGGGTGAGGAGAAGGGGGGAACCACAGGTGTATAATCAAGAGATGTAGACACAGAGATAAAGACAAAACGTTTATCCAAGTAGACATGGTAAAAAGATCTAAGGTGTATAGTCACTATATTATACTATAAACAAAAAAAAGAGAGACTGAATGAAGTGAGACTTACTGTCAGAGATCCAGGTAGGTGTAGAGACGTTGCCCACAACAAAACGAGGAAAAATACCGACTCATTATAAGGTAGTACATATACACGGTGTAAAAGAAATAGGTAAGGAAACATCTATCTGTAACTCCAACGAAGGTACAGGACTGATAACATTCATCACGACGTTTCTTGTAACCCCACGCACGTAAGAAAACTTGAGACCAAAAGGAGTCTATATCACGACGAAGAATCCATCATGTTATACCTAATGAACACCGTCGGTTAGTTTAACTTAAGTAGTAACTTCACCTATTACTCTATAATATGGTTATCGACCACACCTCTAAGGTTTCAGTCCTACGGACGGGGAAGGAACAGAGGAAACCCATTTCATACTCAGTCACCCGAGTTCTTAGACTGTCGATTTCCACAGACTCATTTCTATAATCATTTGTGATTTGTGTGTGCCTTTACGTCCGATACCAGTGAACTCTGGACCAGTGGACCTCCAATGAACGTATTTCAATGAACCTCTTTATTCTTGAATCTAGTTGAGACCCCTCCATCATTCGTAAACTAACCGACTTCTCTTCAAATCTTACTATCTCACTTCCGTCCTCACCCGAACACCATACTAATACTCTGGGACTCTATACAATCCTAACATCGTCTGCAAAGTATCCTTTCCAGTCACCTCTTCCTTCCCCGGATCCACCCCAGTCTGGTCCAATACCTTTGTTAATTTTCATTCAAACTACTGGGGACTCGTGGGTGTGTAGGGGAGTGGGTGTAGGGGATTGACGGAAACAAAAGGAAAAGAGTTTGGAACCGATAAGTACGACCAAATAAAAAGATCTAAGGAACATCTTGATAAAACGAACAATTCAAGGTTCTGTTTAAGAAAACCTTAAAAGTAACGGTAACATGTTTTAGAAATATGAATCATTCATACGAAAAATAAATCTCAACCCTAGTACTGTTTTAAAATAGAAAGGAAACATTTAAGAACAGTGGACACCACATTCAAAAAACTCTAGAGGCAAAGAATCGACGAAATATACATATTCCTACCTAATAGAAACTGTTCAGAGTCTACTAAAAAAAAAAAGAAACGACACTATTTTCGAGAAAAGAAATTTTTAGTACTGAGAACTCTAAAACCTACCGTACAATCGACAGAATGGTGTCCATCCACGAATCTCGAGAGAAAAACGTGACGACAATCCTGATAATTATAGAGGAGAGGGACGGGGAAAGTCTAAACTGTGGATATCTAGGTTCTTTCTCTCACTCGCAGACCGGGTCATAAATTTACGGCACGGACTACCGTCCTAGGAAAGACAACGACACTTGCTACTTCCGAGAGCTTTGAACCTACTACACCGGTCTTTCCGCTACTGGTTTGACCCGTCGTTTGTGAAGGATGTGGAACCTAAGTCCATAGCCAGTAGTGAAGGTAGCGAAGGGGCCCGAGGTCTTGTGATTTCGTTACGATCGGGTCTGTCTGAAATGGATTGAAGGAAGGACCAAAGGGGTCCCGGTACACTGGGAGTTCCCACTGGGACCTCCTACGTCCGTGTGTGTAGGTAGACGTGACCTATATAATGCTGAACGAAAATTTCCCTTGGATCAAAAAGAATGTTCGTATAAGGTGAGAAGTTTGAAGTTTGAGAGACCATATATTTGAGTAAGTAAGTCAGTCAGTGAATGATTTATAATTAACTCATAGATGACTTCCATTCTCGACACGGAGTCTACATGTTACTTACCAGTAGAAGGAAAGGAAACCACTTCCCTAGTATTACACGGAACCTCCCAACCGTCTGTAGACAAATCTCTGAGATACTTAACGGAGACGGGACGGTTCTGGGAGGGTCGTCTTCCCCATGAAACTACACGAGGTCTCGCTCAAAATAAACGGACCCAAACGTCGCAGTACGGACTAAGACCGCCACGCGTGCGAAACCGTACTTCTATTTACGCAATACCAAATCGGCTGTCATCGGTGTGGAAACTTAGCACAACTTAGTCTAGAGCCAAATCGCCTTTCAACTCTAGTAGAAGGGGCACCGACAACCTCTATCTCTGCGGGACAGGAAGCCGAGACGTCTACTACCCGTTCTACCCCTGTCCGGTCTCCGAGAAGGACCCGAGACTCGTTTCGTTAAAATGACTGACCCACCTCAGGGGGGCCCGTCCTCGTCCCGAGGTCCAAGGTCCCACTCAAAAGGTGGACGGGTACCCGTTGAGGGAGACCTCCTAAACCCGTCCTTTGAACCCGTCGGTTTCTACTGTTACTGTGATATCATAACGTTTCGAGGAAACAATTATTTTTGACTCCCGTAACGATAAAGTAGCAGTATATTCGGTTTTCCGGACAAACAAGTAGATGTTGGCTCTCCATCTTGTTGTTTCTCTGACCGATGTATACCGGAGTCGTCTTCTTCCCGGTTCTAGACCGTAGGTTAAACAGGACTTAGAACTCAGACCCGACCTGGAGGAGGAACCACTACCGTGCGTTCACTGAGTGGGAGAGAAACTTGACAGGGGCACTACACATTTTACCCTATAAAGTCCTCAGTCGAGTCTCCTGAGACCCCTTCCATTTCCACTACTATACTCGTTTCATAAACGGTGACACCCATCGTATCTCATTTTGAGTTACTTGTAATCGTTGAGAAGAGTTCTCGGTACCCTTCCTAACAGTAACAGGTCAGCGAATCAACATAGGTTGAGAAACACTGGGATACCTGACGTCGTGCGGTCCGAGGAGATAGGTACCCTAACAGATCCGTTCTTATGACCTCACCCAACGGTAAAGGAGGAGATCCCCTATAAGGAGTAGATCACTGACTTTGACGTAGAGGATATAGAGGACGGAACGTCCTTCCAAGAAAGGGACGACTCGGTGGTCCCTTCGGGGTTACATGCTGTATCAACATAGTTAAGTCACTCCCTCTCACACAAACAAGTCATTTGTATAAACCCATAATAATGAAAAAATTTTTCTCTAGTCACAGTCTCTGTCCCTTTGTTCGAAACCCGTACGATTTACACGGAGGTCGAGAACTAGATAGACAACTAAACTCAACCACCACATCCTTATTAACCTTTTCACCTCCTCTCCGTACACCCAGGAGAGATCTGTAGGTACACTAGACTTCGACTATAAAGGGGAAAAGACAACGAATAGAAGGAAGGGACAGAAGGTGATAGACGACCTCAAACGACTTTGAGTACGGGTAACACAACTACTACGGTAGGTTGGTAGAGCAGGAGACAACGGAGGAAGAGGAGGACGGGAGTTAGAAAGGGTCGTAACCCCAGAAAAGGTTACTCAGCCGAGAAACGTAGTCCTCCGGTTTCATAAACTCAAAGTCGTAGTCGGGAGGGTCACTTATAGGTCCCAACTAAAGGAAATCCTACCTGACCAAACTAGAGGAACGACAGGTTCCCTGAGAGTTCTCAGAAGAGGTTGTGGTATCAAACTTCCGTAATTAAGAAGTCACGAATCCTACCCACGAGAATCATACAAGATACTCATTTCCTCTATGTATCCGTCCTTAATGTAACAATGGGAAGTAAACATATATCTGGGTGAAACTTACTGTTTGAGTCTCGTGAATTTCAGTCGTCTTCTAGACTTTGAATCCGGGTAGCATTCACGTAAGTAGGTCTTTCACTAATGACTCGTCTTTAACTTTATTTCGTGGTCCTTCCCTGATCAGTATGACTCAAGAACGCCCTTCAGCACTCCAGAACGGTCTTCAGAACTCGAGAGTTCCCTTCCGTCTGTATTTTCTTAACTACTACCACACACTTTCTTGTTCTTCCCCTTCCTTCTCTCTACTTGAACCGTTCCACCCGTGTCCTACCGGAAAACGAGTCACGGTTCTTCGAACGAGAAATAGGTTCAGACATCCGTGACTTTCTAAGAATTCGTTCACACTGTGTCAGATTAGGGGTTGGAGTTACTTGGGGCTGGAAACTAGACTTCTACTCTAGTTTTGTTTTTATTAGTTTGTTTATACTCGATAACTATCGAGTATCATTCTCTCTCCGACCGAATCCATAATCTCCAACCTATTTCTAGCTATTCTTTTGGAGGGACAGAATCTCGTCACGTGTAAAGTTACCTCTCTTCTTCTCACATACTGAAAGGTTTTAGTCTGGTGAAGAAAAAGGAGGAAGCGAGAAGTACTTTTTTTACGTAGACAAAGGAAGGGTTCCGGGTCACGGCTAACGAGCCCTGAGTCTGTGTAGACGGGTCAAAAGGAGCTCGAACTGAACCCTCTCTTTATTGGAAAGAGGGAACCTCGTACAGAGGAATAAAAGGACTTCCTGAGTCTCGTGAACGAAGTCCTGGAGTAACTCGGACCGTTCATCATACACCCAGATACCCGAACAAACAAATACTAAGTACGGGGTAGATGACGGTCTTACCTCAACGTCTCCGAGTCCTAGGTGTTTGTAGTCCGACCAGTCTACCGGAAAGTTTACCAATCCTTTCGTTCCCGAACGACTCTTTCCGAGAACAAGAAAACCTTTTCCCTTCGGGTCGGGTCCTTGAGTAAAGGGGTTTGTCGGAGTGATACTGTGATACAATTGAGACGAAGGTCATGTCCGAGTCTGGCCACTTTTGAAATGAAAAACAAAAACAGAAAAAAAGTCTGTGGGAACCTCAAAGGATTGACACTTTCCTTTAGGGAGAAGAAGGCAGCTTCTGGTGTAGCTCATAGTACCATTATTTGCCACTTTCCGGTAAGGGGCGACCCAAAAAGACTGGTTATCCGAGTCCCCGAAAAACTTGGTGAGAGGAGGGTCTATCACGTCACCATCTCTTAGACGGACGGTTATGTCCTCTGTATTCTCTGTGTCCAAACTAGGGACCCGACCCTTCTAGGGAACCTCCTTCCGTATGGTTGGGTGAGGTCATAAGAATGGACCTCTTAGGGTATCTGTCCCGTCCGACCGCTTGATGTCAGGTACCCTAGCGTTTCTCAACCTGTACTGGTTTGTGTGGGGGAAGAGGAAGGGGTCTTATACCGACTAGGTAGAGGGTTGTGTGACAATTCACTGATCGACGAATTACCGGTCCAATGTACTCACCGTTTTCAGGTATGACCAAATTCCGACTAGTGATTCTATTACAAATGTAAACGTTTCTCTAGCAGTAGACAAATGAGGGTTTGTTCACTGTGCCCTTGCTACTCTTGACCCAGTCTTGGTCGTCCTCATTATAAAACTAGATTTTTCTACGAAACTCTTGACGCGACCGTCAGATCACCAATCACCAGACACGAAAGTGACGTCCCCCGTACCCAAGGTAGGGACCAATCCTTTGATTCTAGGGTGTACGATACGGAACACCGGTTTTTTTGTTTCGTTCTACTTCTTCAAGTTCTAGATGCACACGTCCCCCGAAAGAGACGGAATCGCAGTGTAGAAAGGATTAAGCCCCCAGACACACCAACGACTACGGAGGCTAAAGGAGAAACTATCCTGTGGTGCCGAGACGACGACGGGCCCACAAGTTTGAGAAGGCCTGTCTCGTACCACTCGAAAAGTTGCAGAGGAGTAGGTCGCTCACCCAAGTTCCACTCCTCGAACCCTGGAGAACCATTTTAAGGTGTCGCCCTATTTTTCAGTCCTGAAACGTCTTCCTCTTAAAAAGAAAGGTGGTCATTCTGGCGAACTACCGAAGTCACAGTTGAGTCAACCGTCGACTCTCGCCAGAAATTAGACCCGAGTCATCCCTTATTGGGTCTCCCTACACGGGAAAGTGCCTTACGGAGAAGACACGGTACGCTACCGTGACTGTCCCCTACGTCTGTCGTCATCCTGGGCCGGAAGTTCCTCGAGTGTGTGCCCCTGTACCCCCCACCGCACCTTTCGTTGTGACAAGTGCTCGTGGGAGTCTGTTACCCAAGGACCGACCTAGAGTAGAAAGAGGAAAACCGTTATTACTTCTTATCGACAACGAAAATATTTTATTCTATCAGTTATTCTCCGTGAACGTTACTTTTCAACCCCCTCCGACCCTCCAACCGTCTACCTAATGTCCGGAGGCCTCGGTCGGACCACTCTCAGACCTGAATACCACAAACTAAGGGTGACCCGACTCCCATGAACCTCCGACGCGGGTCGTACCGGTCAGAGTCGCGGGACGAACGGACTGGGACTAGAAACGAAAGACGGGTCTACACCTCACCTGTCTCACCAAACTTGTACTGGTTCATAGAATGTGCTTTCCACCTCTCTTTTAAAGTCTGGAGCCCCAGTGAGTGGGTCCCTTTTAGACGTTAGCGGGGTAACTATATGTCCATTGGTTCTTCAATAGTTCCGAAACAGAACTTCTTCTACGACATCCAGTGTTTGAGAGAATGATAGACTCACCACACTCAGAGTACCGGGAGGACACTCCAACCATTACGGCCTCTCATCGCAAGAGCAAAATTTCTGACTGGACCTTCGACTAACAGACGACTAACAGGTACTGAAAGTTTCGGTCCTAAGTCTAAGAGAAGACCCAGGACGATTTCTCAAGGAAAAAACAGAGGAGTCGGACGTAGAAGTCGGTACCCACTCCGACGGGTCACGCCCCTCACATACTGGAAGAGCCGAAGTACGTGGGTAAGTAAAGAAACCCCCGAAGTCCAAGTGTCCCACATCGACCTTAAGTCCACGTCCGACTCTGGTCGGGTCGACCTCTTGTGGATGTCAGAACAAGAGGTGAATCACTTTCAGTCGGAAGTGTCTTACCTGTCATAAACGAACCCTAGAAGTGAACCTCAATTGAGACAAGTTTCCCCTGGCCCCGAAGGGTCCACCAAGATCCTCATTTCTTGGGTGGACGGTTCCGTCCTCTACGTTTCTACACCGAAGTTGGGGACTTAGTCTTTCTAGCGGATCTAATTCTTTACCGTTGGGTAATGTCCTAAGAAAGACTTCTTAGAGTACTTGTCTCCTCGGACCGTCCGATGTCAAGTCCTCCAGTGTTTCTCAGTCTGTGTTGACTCGCTGGCTCGTTTCTCCTGGATCCGAAAGAGTCGACCGAGGTAGTGCTTTCACACCGTGGTGAGTCACCGACTCGACCACTCGGACTCTCGAGTTTCCTCTTGTCCTTTCTGTCTCTGTGTCCGTTCTTTTACCTCAGATAAAGGAATGCGGACCAGAAGAAGGTTTCGTTCTAAACCCCGGTGAATTTACAGACTATCTCTTAAACTGAAGGGTCTACGGAGTCACCATTTCTTAGGAGGACGGTTACGTCCTTTGCGTTCTCTATTCCCAATCTAGGGACCCAACCCTTCTTGGGAACCTCCTCCCGTACCGCTGGGTGAGGTCATAAGAACAGACCTCTTAGAGTGCCTGTCTCCTCGGACTGTCCGATGTCAGGTGTCCCAACGTTTCACAGGTTGTATTGACGCGTGTACGTGTGTGTGTGTGTGTGTGTGTGTGAGTGTGTGTGCTCTTAAATCTTCTGGCAGAGACGGGTAAAATAGAAGAAAGTCGGTTATTTTTATCTTTGTAAACATGTGGTAGAAAAGAGTCTAATAGATTGGAATCCAGGGTCCAGTAGACTGACAAAAGTGAGGAGGTATAGGGAGGTGGGAGTTCCGAACTGAAGGTGGGAGACGGAACGTTATGTCTCCCTGACTCCCTGTTCCCCGGTGAAAAGGTTCTCTCCTGCCAGTCAAGACGCCAGTCGTTTCCGGTCCCTTTGAAAAGAGTAACAAACCGGTTCCGACAGGCAAGTGTACCGAGGTCGTACCAACTCTTCCTAAATGGGTCTAAGGTAATGTGCAATATCTGAGAAGAGTCCAGGTTCTCTTAGTTTTTCGCGACTGAGGGGGTTTCGTGTATGAAGAGCTTAAATTGAAATAAAAAAAAGAACGTTGGGACGTGAAAGGTCGAGATTAAGACTCTCTCGGGGTCAACCTAAGGAGGTCAAGTGAACCGATGTCCTTCAGGTCAGGATATGGTCCCGACAAGGGAGGGGTTCGTAAAGACCTTTAGGAGCTCCTTACACAGGTACGAGACTTTTAGGGAGGGTCACAAACGAGACGGTCGACAGACCGAGGTCTGGTGACAACAACTCTTCTGGTGAAGAGGTACGGTCCTTTTATCGAAAGGAATCCGTAAAGAATGAGAGTCCTTGAAACTAGGCTCGACTATACCTGAGAAGGGTCTCTCACAGTTTCGTGGTGATTAGGGTCCGAGTTTGTCAGACATTTTGAAATGACTTCCGAACCTCTCTCGTCTCCTTTGGTCACTTTTCTGTACATAAAAAGGGTATACAGTACGTACATTATCATAAACTGACGAGTGCACGGTCCACCGAGTCACCATTTCTTAGATGGACGTGACGTCTTCTGAGTCCAAGATAGGGACCTAGTCCTTCTAGAGGACCTCTTCCTTTACTGTTGGGTGAGGTCACAAGAACGGACCTTTTAGGGTACCCGTCTCCTCGGACCACCCGATATCAGTCTCCCCAACTTTTCTCAGTTTGTACTGAATCACTGATTTGTTGTTGTACTGACGAGTGGTTGAGTTATTAGGGTCTGGAAGGTACCCCTGGGTTGGGGCATGAGACATTGGTGATCCGACGGTCGTGTGACGTCCCGGGTAAATGAGACGACTTGTCGTCTGTGATTGTGTCGTATCATTTCGTTGATATGAGGTTATGTTTAAATCTTTATTTCTTTGTCCTTCATGAGATAGGACTTTTACAGTCCGAGTGGAGGAAAGAGCGGTAGTTGGGTAAAGAAATATCAGTAGTCTCCATTACTCCATCTCCTATGAGACCCAAAAAGACTTCAGTCTTTTCGTTTTGGTCCGAATGCGATATAAATGGTGTCCACTCTCTTCGTTCTAAAGTAAGAGAAATAGTTGTCTCGCACTCTGTGTAGACGGTCCTCGATTTACGGGTTCGATTAATTGGGTGGTCTCTCTGACTCTGTTTTGACTCTACGGGTCCACGGATAAAAACGGTGGTACCCTTTAATGTCCAATGACCCCAGTGGACGGTGGAGACTAGAGGGGCTCCCGGGGTGTGTTCCCCAGGGACTCTATGGACGACAGTTTAGGAAACCTCCCCTCCCCTACAATCCTGTAACAGTGGACCCGTCCTACCACTCAACCTTTCTTTTTCCTTTATCAATTCTGGTCGTGTCAACTGGAGTTGAGTTCCTTTCAAAAAGTTGTAGACTAGTAAACACTAAGACGTTTTAGTTTGGGTTTTGGGTATCAGGGGTCAAGGGTACAGGAGTGGGAAGACTACCAAGAGAACCCGACTTTAGAGGAACGAAGGGTGGAAGAGAGAATTTTGAGTGGGCGGAAAGTTCCGGACACCTTGGATTACCTGAGTGTACAGGAAACCCTGGACACTCCACGGGTTTTGTGGTTTAAATTCCACCGTGACGGAGGGTCCACGGTTGAGACATGAGTACACTGGGACCTCTCACTCACGACGGATTTTACAACGTGGGACCCAAGGAGTGATCGTTAGAACCGGTATAGACAGTCAGTTCGATAAATTAAATCACAGAGTTAAAGGAGGATTCGTTTTTACCTCTATTATTAACAAGGAAGTACCCTAATAAAACACCTAAATTACGTCGTTATGTACTTCGAAGACTGGATGTCGTTCACGGGTATTAAAAGAAAATAATAAAATTTTAATAAACAAATATAATAATAAATAATACTATAATGAACAAATCAGTGATTGAACACAGACTGAGAAAACACTGTGGTTCCTGACGTCGGACGGTCTGAGAAGACAGGTACCCTAAAGGGTCCGTTCTTATGACAACACCCAATGGTAAAGGAAGAGATCCCCTAGAAGGGCCTGGTCCCTAGTTTGGACGTAACGGACGTAACCGTCCGCCTAAGAGATGGTGACTCGGTGGTCCCTTCGGATACTGTAACGACCAATAAAATATTAATAATACTTCTTATTGTTAGTGTAACACAGATGAATTTCACTTCTAGTTCAAGTGACTTGTCACCCTCTCGGGAAAAATGAGAAGAATAGGTTTTGACTCCAGTAAGAATACTAAATTTTCTCTCTTTTTCTTTTTGTTATTTTAACTTATCTCCAAAAGAACTTTAAAAATAACCTACAACATGGAATTTTATACAGGTCGAGGGGACCTACTACAAAAATCCGAGTCAATAGTTATAAGTCCCTACAGGATGACTTTTTGTACGACCGGAGTTCCCCTTTCTAGACCCTCAGTCTCCTCACCCGAACTGTCAGTCCACTGGAACTTGAACGTGGATTTAGGGACACTCGGAAGGACTAAAGGAGATTCCTGCTCAGTCGTCACGGACGGAGAGACGACGTCCTTGGTGGGGTCTATTCCCGACACTCGCACAACGGACGTCCTTTCCGGACTTAAAAATAAGACCGATTTGAGTGTAAAGGTGTCGAGAGGAGGGTTTGGTGTCTGTTGCCTATAGACGACCCAAGTTTTGTTACAAAGGATTTTCGAGGGGGGCGGGAAAAAATCTACCTGATATGAAGCGAAAGGATAAACGGGTCGGGACCAGGGAAACCAGAAACACGACTTTTCCTGTTGTCGACGCCGGGAACGAGATTTAACGTTCAGAGACTACTGTCGGTGGTAGCACCATGTCTGTGTGGGGTCGGGGCCCCACTCGGGGTCGACCGTCCCTGGCACGGGAGGAGACTTGGGTGAGGATTCTAAGAGATGGACCGGAACCTCGACGGTAGTCGACTCTGAAACGACACACGGACCGGGACCTAACCTACGACTCTAGTCCCTTCTTCGTTATGGACCGGGAAGGTCTCGGGTAGTGGGGAGACCATCCTCTGTCTGTGACTTGCGTCCTGTCATCCCTGTCGTCGCGTTCCCTGACACTCCGTGGTGTGTGGATGGGTCGCGAGTAGATAGTGACCTACTCAGGCCTAAGACCGGGACGGAGAATGGTCGACACACTACGACCCGTTAATGGGTTGGAGAGACTCGTACAGAGGTTGGTCGTAGTTGGAGTATCTGGAGTCGCGGTCCTTCTGACTTACGTTATTACATACCTTGAGTCCCTGAAGGGACCACCGGGGGTCGTGAAGGTTCCGTCCCCCACTCCCAAGTAAGGGAGCAGTCCCTTGCTTCTAAAGTGCACCACGTGTCACTCCGGTTTTTTATTTTTTGTTTAACTTTTTTTTACATACCTCGAGGTATTGATGTTTTCCCCAAGAGTTTGAATTGAAGGGTAACCTTAGTGAACCCCGTCGGAAAGTTTCAAAAGTACAGGTCCAACATGGGATCTGTGTTAGTTTAGGTTCTGAGACTCCTACCCCGGACCCGTACTCGTAAAAAAAAAAACCCCCCCCCACCGACGTGACCCAGAACCGACGACGTAGCCGAAACAGATCAACGTCACTCACCCTCGATGAGATCAGCACCACACGTCCGATGAGTAAAACCACCGAAGAGAACGACGGTTCGTGTCCGAGATCCGGGAGCCGAAAGTCATCAACGTCGGGTACCCGAGTCACCAACGTAGAGTGGCGGAGGTCTCGTGTCTAAGTCGTCAACACCACGTGTCCGAATCAACGAGGCTCCGTACACCCTAGAAGGGTTTGGTCCCTAGTTTGGGCACAGGGGACGTACCCGGCCTCCTAAGAACTGGTGACCTAGTGGTCTCTTCAGGGTCGTTCTCATAAAAAATTTCTGAGGGGTGTCCTATACCTCAGTGTAAACCCGTGGTCGTCCAACTAGGTTACTCAGAAGTCATTTACAACCGGTGACACCTGTATGACCACCTCCTCTGACCATGTTCAACATCTTTCGTCGGGCGGGTCGAGAATTTTCTCGTACACCACCACTATTTGTGAGACATTTGGCAAGGGGTCATATCAATGAGTGACCAAACCTATGGTTTATACCACCCTGGGGTCCGTTCTACAAATAGGTGGGACACTGAAGTACGACGGGAAGAATATTGTCTTATCTCTTCCCCTTTACAATCTTATTACCAGATTTCGGTAACATTTATTCAAAGCGTCGTCGTTAAAATCTGAACACTCATATACAAACATTGTAATTAGTAGTGGAAGGAAGAAATGTTTCTCTTTACTGAAACATTAAAGACACGGTACGGGTCCGGTGATGTAACCTACCTCAGTTGGAGTGGTGACTCCAACAGATGTTTTCTCCGGTCCTAATGTCCAAACACACGATACTGGCCCCGGTTCGGACGGTCTCGATGGCACACGCCAAGGACACGCCTTTCGGACCATTCGTCGGGGAATGACCCCTGTGAGAACGGAGGCACCGAGCCAAGGAGGTCGACCGTCGATACGTGACGCTCAAACCTACCGCCCCAGTCGGCGGAGGCCCATAGAGTCACTGTACCGCGAGGACGGTTCAAGAGCTACCTCTCGGGAAGATACTGTGTCCTTGGCACCCTCCCAGGAGCCTCAACCGTCCTCGGTCATCTCGAGGTGGGACGGGTATGCGGAAAGTCCTTCCCCTTCCCGGATAAGTTCCGTTGGTCCCACGGCACCTGCCTCGACTGGAAGGACGTCGGGCGGGGGCGGGGGGGTCTCTATGCGTCGGGTACCGGAGAGACCTACGATAATAAAATTTGGGTCAAGGGCTCCACGAACAATCGTTCCCAACCTTTACCAGCCAAAGAAGAGCTCCCGTGAACCGGTAGAGGTCTTCCGTCAGTAATCCCTACCCTCAAAAAACCTTCTCTTCCGACTGTCGATGACATTTATTATCAACTCTCTTTGATATAAACAAAATGTAGAAAACGTTTCACCCACACCTCTCTGTCGGGGTAAATTGAGGTCGATTCCTCAATCACCTTTTAAGGGGACGGGCCTCGATTACTTACCGAGAAAAGACCATCCCGAAAAACTACTGAAGTTTATTTTTTTTTTGGGTATGGTTCTGACCAAGCCCCGCTCGGACCACTAAACCCAAAACCTATCCGTTTGGACCGTAAATGACTAAATCCCTCCCATTCCTTTCACCACCTTCAAACGGTCCTCGTTTCCAAATAGAGAGTCAGAGAGGACAAAACCCAATATCACTCCGGGTTTGAGTGGCAGTGGTAACTGTGGTTACACTTGTCGTGGTAGGACGTAGACCTTCTGTTACATGTCAGTACCTTCGGACCCCTGTGGGACCAACAACGGTCATGGCTAATGAGGTACATGGTCCGTCTTCTCAAGGTCCACGAGGGGACGTCTTGGACACGGGGGTTGGTCCAGTTTCATCGTCCATCCTGTAAACGAATGGGGAAGGATCCGATCTACTTTGACTTTTAACGATCCGAATTTCAACTGACTTTATTTTTGCTTAAACATAATCAGTCGATATCGGTACTATTACGACGTATTGTTGTTGTTGTTGTTGTTGTTAAAGAACTTTAAAGTACCGTTTGAAAATAAAGAATGATTACGTAGATGTCCGATATATCCCAAGTCGAAAAGATCTGATTTGAACCGAGGTTCCCGACCCAAACCCAGTCAAGGTACACTGAGAGTAAGAAGGGTTCCTGTATAATAATAAGTACCACCTCTTCACTTGGCTTAGATCCTCCTGAGGATTCCGGACGGACTCGAGGTTTGAACTTGGGAGAGTGTGGATGGAAGGTTATCTAGTATACCGGGTCGAGTTGTACCTACCCCTCGAGATAAAGAGGGTAATTCTGTCTCCCCTCCCTCACTTATAAACAATCGTTATTAAATTGAATGGTGTTTTTACATTTATGGAAGAAAGAGATGGAAAATGTAAAGGAAAAAGAAGAGGATTTAGAACTGAATTTACGGGAACAATAAATACAATACACTCCAGTGACCTTAATATCTACCAATCTTCATTTTTCTCACGATGGGTTTACCGAGGCACCATTTCTCAGGTGGATGGTTAAGTCCTTTACTCCCAAACTAAGGACCCAGTCCTTCTAGAGGACCTCCTCTTTTACCGTTGGGTAGATCATAAGAACGGACCCTTTAGGGTACTCGTCTCCTCGGACCACCCGATGTCAGGTACCCTAGTGTTTCTCAACCTGTGTTGAATCACTGATTTGTTGTTGTCTCTACATTTTTCTCTGGAACAAATATCAGGTCCAGTTAATAAGAAACCCCTCCCCTCAGTACATAACTAATCTCAACAACCAACATTCACTGTCTTAGGTTAAGTTGATGGAATTTGTTTTATCCTTAATTAACCCTTTGATAAGTTGAATCTCTCGATTTATCTTCGACCCGTCAGTGTGACGTTTGTTCCTGGTCTTTATCCCGTCGAAGCCCCCAGACCCCACGTCCTTACGTACCCGTCGGAGGAATTCCGTAGTGATAAACGTACAGGACCCTGTACCACGAACTTTCAATGGAAGGTCCCTCTGTCGTAACTAACCCAACTACCGAGTGCACGAGTGGGAGACCGATCCTGTGGTAGTAATTGACAGGATGCTTCTGACGTAACGTACCTATGTCAGTGAGGGGTCTCCTTTTGACTCTACATAAACGTCTCTTTCCTTTTAGTTATGATCCGTAACTTTTATAGTCGACGATATACACCTTAGATTTTTCGTCCATGTTTACCTGAATAGATGTTTTGTCTTTATCTCAGTGACCACATCTCTTGTTCGAATACCAAAGGTCCCCGATTTCTCGTCCTCCCTAATTAACCCTATAACCCGAACTGTGTATGTATGATGACACATATTTTATCTATTGACTATTCGTGGATGATATGTCGTGTCCCTTGAGATGAGTCAGGAGACATTACCGGATATACCTTTCCTTAAAATTTTTCTCCCCTACGTGAAACGACATGTCGTCTTTAACTGTATGGTGACATTTAGTTGATATTGGGTTATTTAAAAAAAATTGATATAGTCGACGGTGTCCTGGTAACATGGATTTCTTCATAATCTTAGCTCCTCATCGTCTTATGAGACCTAACTCTTTCATATTGGTTGTATACCTTTCATAGATAATCGAATCTTTGTTTTGATGTTTTTCATTTTAAGCTGTCAGAAAAACTGATCACCCTCACACGAACTCTTTCTTAAACCCCCGAAAGAAGATTCACGTTACCGAAGAATCTGAAGGATCGAGGCGTGAATGTCCTACCGGGGCTCCCTTCGTTAAGGATCACTCACGGTCTGGGACCCCAGGAGGAACCTACGGGACACAGAGGGCTCCTGTCATCTCCGTCTGTCCGGAAGACCCTGCAGTCCGCAGGAGACCCTGCGAACCGTCCTCACCGTAAGTCTGCAAACTCGAAACAGTGACGGGAGACACTCCACTGGGACTAAGACCCCGACCGAAACACCGAAGATCCCTCCACTCTCGACCGGAAACTCCGGGTCGGAAGTCCCTCTCTCTTCTTCCTCGTGGAGACCTTCTCCGGGACCAGACAGGTGTGGTCGGGGCTAGACGTGGAGTCACGACCCGTGGAGGTCCGGACCTCCCTCTAGGTTGTACTTGTCCTGGATTGTCCCGTCGTCCATCACGGCACTCACTGGAACTCTTTCCCTTGGCACACTATACTCCCGTGAAGACGGAGCGGGGTCTCGTACCAAGTCCCCATTTACTAGCTCGTACCGTCACAAACTGGTCACCAAGATCCCCGAAGAACTTCTGACAAGTCCGACCTGTCTCACACTCTACCACGACGAGACCCACGACCCTCCTGGTTCCTCCTTTCTCACTCATCTCTCCTCATATGGGGGGTGCAGTCTGGGAGGTTCGAGGAAACCAAGTACTGACGGGTACAGACACAGAGGTTCAGGGTGTCGGGTCGGAGGGGACACGGGGGAATTCGTTCCCACCCTGGTAGAACGAGTCTTCGAAATCCCGAAAACACTTTTGTCGTGGGGGTCACTCTTTTCAGGGTCCCTTCCCATAGACATTTCACGCACATACACAGACGGACAGACAGGACCCCTCCGGGAGTAAAGAGGAGAAGCCGAGGTTCGGGTAGGAGACCGACAGGTAGGGGGTCACTGCACCTCGCCCCTGAGGTCGACGAAGCGAGAAAAGGTCTTACCGTGGCGGCGGGCTAACGGTAAGGTACAGGAGGACGGTCCGACCGACGTCTCGCCCTGCGTCGGAAGGACTGAGGAGAAAGGAGTGACGGGGGTCTAAGGTCATTTGTCCGGAAAAACGTAAAATTCCGAAAAGACTACCCTTTGTCTACCCCTATTGTTTCAGTACTTTTACACACTTAGTAGATTTTTCTTTTTTATAAAGGTTCAAAACGGTTGGTGTCACGCTAAGAGTTGTGGAGGACTGTACCGTTACCCTTTACAGAAGTTAAAAGATGGTAAAGGTAAGGGGTGAAGGGTGAAACGAACATTGGTGGGTTATAGTGTGAGTATGTGAAAATTCATTATGATGACAAAAGTGAGAGGTACTATTGTATTTTTCCACCTCCGATGACAAAAGAGGTACTGGGTCTACTTCTTTGTAGAAGAAGTAAAGAAGTACTTTTAATTTACAGATCTGATTGCGAAAGGTGACACAATCGGTGGTTGGTGAATACCAATATATTTACATTGATTTTAATTAAAATTTTTCCTTTAAGGTAAGGAGTCAGTATGATCGGTCTAAAACTCAAGTCACTGGTGGACCCCGGTCATCTACTGTGCCTCATCTCGTACGGGAAGTAGAGTCTTGAAAGACCCCTAACGACGACAACATCTGGGTCGTTCGGACGAACCTCCTATACTCGGTTCTAAGTCTGAGTCTCGAGAGTTCAAGTTTCCGATGCACAAGAGAGTCGTAGGAGTGAGTTTCTACTGATCTGTCCTCCGCCTTAGATCCCGTGAGATACCGAATTTAGACGGAGAGTCCCTGGGAGGTCGGGTTCGGAGAGACCCGAACAAGGGCACCAGACTCTTCCCGTCCGGGGTGACAGGGGAGGGGGTCTTAGGGACCTAGTACAATCCAGTCCTTGGAGTACGTGTCCCACCTTCTAGGAGCTACAAGCGAAAAGAGAACTCGGGTCACAGGACACGGTACTGACGTGACACCTCTCCCCCGTGACATCTTGGACCGGTCGGCATCACACTCGTGAGTCTTTCCAGTCTCAAAATAAGGACACACCCAGGGAGACGTGGGGTGCGGAAAGGGTGGGGAGCAGACACGAGTGTCGGGAAGACCTAATAAACTCTGTTTAGGTCGAACCGGTACGGACTGCCGAAATGGGGTGTGGGGGTCGGGTTGGCGAGGTGGGGTCGAGAGTTATGGGGGAAGGAATCCGGAAGGACATAGTCTCGAATCTCTTCCTTCCCTCCCACCCACCTCCGGCCGACCCTCTTAAGACGTCTGTCCTGTCCTACGACTCTTTCGTCTCACGTGTCGAAGGGACCGTAGCGCCGGACCCTCGCCGGACACTTGTGTCGTAGTCCCGTCTATTTCGTCGGCACTCCAGACAGTCTCGGGACTATCCCTCGGGGTGTCGTCCGCCCCCTCCTCCGCCACCCTGACCTCTCAAGAGGGTCGAGAGTCAGACAGAAGGGTGGAGACGAGGGTCCTGAGATTAGTTGTGTCGCGGAGGTAGGTGGACCTTCAGGGGGGATGGGGACCGACGAAAGGGAGGAGGTGGGGAGGTGGGGTCGGGTACCTTACCTCTTTCGAGGGTAGTATTCACACTTCGGTTACCACCCTCGGGAGTCCAGTTCGGAAACGAACCCCTATCGACGTACACAGGATCGGGGGATCGTACACGGGTCCCGACAAGGCCCGTGTAAGGAACCTAATTAAGTAAAGTGTCGATAGAGATGGAAAACTCTATATACGATACTAACAGAGGTAACATATCTATATCAGACTCCAAGTCCCTCGAATTTACTGCACAAGTCCCTAGGTGTCGACTACAACTCCTGCCAGCCCCTTCTGAAGTGACTTTTCCTCGATCTAGAACTCCTTGTTTCACTAAACGAGGTACCTGTTTCCCTCCTCCGACAGGACCGGTCTCTCTCGTCGAATCCATTTTAGAGATTCTACATTTTTTCGTCTCCGAACGATACCCATCCTACCCACCACCCCAGACCGACCTCGTCTTTCCCGACACTCCCTCACTCACTACCACCTATTCGGGTGTTCTCAGACCCAAAATGAGACAGGTAGGACGCCCGTCAACCCGTCCCACGACACGACGAGCCTCGGCACACGCTTATAATGGAACCACTGTTTTCCCTGAACCAACTACAGGAATTCCGAGTACTCTACCCTCCACTCGGACCTAATAGACCCACCCGATCCACTTTAGTTTTCCCAGGAATTCATAAATAAATAAACGAAACCGACACGACCCAGAAGCAACGACGGACTCGAAACGAGACCAACACCGCTCGTCCCGTTGAGAGATCAACGTCAACGCTACGCACTCGAAGAATAACACCCCCGAAGAGAACGACACCTCGTACCCGAGAGTCCACACACCCGAAGGCATCAATGTCGTGAACCCGAGTCATCAACGCCAAGGGGGCGGAGACCTCGTATCCGAGTCATCCACACTTTGTGCCCGAATCGACCAGGCGTCGTACACCGTAGAAGGGGTCCGGTCTCGAACTTGGGTGCAGAGAACGTAACCTCCACCTAAGAAATGGTGACTCGGTGGTCCCTTCGGGTTTTACCAGGAATTTTCTCTCCATATCCTTCCAGTCTCAGTCTTCCGTCCTCTTCACCTACTCCTACTCTACTAACTTACTGTAGTGGCTGAGTTACCTGTACTCGAACTCGTTTGAGGTCCTCTATCACTTCCTGTCCCTTCGGACCGTACAACGTCAGGTCCCCCAGTGTTTCTTAGTCTGTACTAGCTCGCTGACTTGTTGTTGGGTCCTTGTAACTGGTGATAGACCTAGACGTTTTCCGGTCCTCGCTTGAGAGGGACCTCGGAGGGATGTCTTGGTCGTGACAGCTGAAGACTGACATTGGACCACCTTACCTAAAACTTGAAGACTTGAGGTCCTGACAGTCTGTAAAGACAACAGAAACCTGAAGGGACTTCTAGGTCACCAATTCTGAGGCACGAAGGTGACGTCCCCCGTACTCAAAGTAGGGACCAACCCCCTGATTCTAGGGTGTACGGTGTACCGTACTGGTTTTTTCTTATTCTTTAAAGACAACAGAATTTGGTGATTTAAACACCAGTCAACAATGATATCGACCTCCTCCGCTTATGGTTAAGGTTTCCCTTATAAAAGAGTCGAAACGGTCCGTGACCAGAGCGTAGAACTTAACTCTACGAAGTTTCTTTGGTGGTGGAGGGACTTAGACGTCTTTAGGTTCCGTTATTTGTAGGAGACTTTCTTACGTCTGGGTGGGTGCCCTACATTCGATCCACTTCCTGACCTGTCTCCTCGGTCGGGAGGGGCCCCGACTCTCCCGTCCCACTCCAGTGACAGCCGCCCATGAGGAGCCCCGAGTCACGTTGGTGTCGGAAACGTACACCCGTGGTCACCATAGTTCCCCGGCTCGAGACACGGGACGACGAGATCAGTTCCAGTGTCACTTTCGGTTCGCCACAGGCCCCATACCAAGCCCGACGTTTAGTCGTGTTCTCTGACAACGACAGATATTAATGTAGGAGTCTTCTTTCTCTGTCGTGGATCCTTGGTCCAGTCGTCAGAGTCCCTACTCGACTTAAATTTCCGTCGGGCAACAAAAACAACAACAAGACCGAGAACCAGACCAGACTGAGACGTCGGGGTACCTGACGTCGTGCGATCCGAAGGGAAATAGCGTCACCGAAACTTCTCCCCTAAGCAGAACACAGGTATTCTTTGGGTTGACCATCCGTCAGATCCCGCACTCGAGACACCCTAGTAGGTCTCGGGTCCAAAGAAGGGAGACCAACGACCTGGTAAAGGTCCCATATAAGAGTGTGTCCGTTCCGACCGGGTGGTGGTCACGGGTGTAGGGTCGGGACCCCCTCTCGCCCTCGGCGGACGTCCCACGTGCTAGTGGAGACGAGTAGGAGACTGGTGCGACTGGACACCCCTCCGATCCCTCATACCAACAGGGCCCCCCAGAACATAGTCGATTGTATCTTCAAAGATCATGACTGTTCGTCTTTCCCCCATCCTTAATCCCCTGTTTATCGGTACAGACGGTACCCGAAGTCTGTACTCGCAAGCACCGACCGAGAAGTAGGTCCGTTCATTAAAGTAGAGGGACCCGAAGTGAGAAGATATTTTACCCCGAGTCCCAGGACCTGTTGGGGTCCATGGTGTCTTCGTCACCTTCAGGGACCACCCAGGACCCGTGTCACCTATGTCCGTCGTGGAGACTACGAGGGACGAAGGGAAGAAGACGGGATCCGTTCGGTTACATGGACGTGTAGCCCCTCCTCTAGCTACCACACCTGTACGCACGGCTCCACCCTGAGGACTCGGCCTTGTAGCACCACTACCCCCTCTACCTCCTACTCACGATGGGGATGTCGTTGGTGGAGACGTTGAAGAAACTGAAGCTGTGGAAACCCCCGGTGTAGTTCCATGCTGTCTAGATGGACCGTCTCGGGCAGTTGGGTTGGTCCTCCTAAGCGTGTTGTGGTAGGACCCCCGTCCCCACGAACCGTCCCTTCCCTGACCCTCCGTTCCCCATCCTAGTTCTCTCCCCCTGGGAGACCTTCACCCTCCTCCGAACACATAGTAGGTGACCCCACATTAAAGTAGACAGTCACGAACCCCGACTCTCTCTACTACTCCTTGTGGGTGAGGGGTCCAGACACCGTGGGTAGTGTGACACGAAGGACGGAAGTACCAAAAGTTAAAAGTTAGTACCGAAAGTAAGGGAAAGAAGTAATCAATCGGGACTCCTGAAAGATTTTCTTCTCCGTAAATTGAGTGTGTTTCAGTGTAAATATTATCTAGGAAGGGTCCACCACGATCACCATTTCTTGGACGGACGGTCACGTCCTCTGTTTTCTCTGAGTCCAAACTAGGGACCCGACCCTTCTAGGGGATCTCCTCCTATACCGCTGGATGAGGTCATGAGAACGGACCCCTTAGGGTACCTGTCTCCTCGGCGTTTCTCGACCTGTGCTGACTTCGTTGAATCGTGTGTGTGTTTGACACTTTTATGCCTCTTTCACTATTCGTTCCCTCTTGATCTTCAAGATCGAGGTGTAAATGGACACTCAAAGGGTCATCTCTGAGTTCTGGTTCCGTCTCTACTACTCGATGTCCCCAAGAGTAACGCGTTGTTTCTTTTTACCATAGTTAAGTGACCTCGAGTACAAAAGGATCGTAAGTCGAGTATCCCCTTAAAAGAAATCGTAGAGAGACATTCCACGGATATGCACCGTATAACTTATAGGATTCTGTACGGTCGGAGGAAGTACTTCGGTAACGAAGGTCACTAAACTCCAATTTTGACCATCTTATTATCATATGGGACCCCAAAACATTTTTATTAAGAAAACTTCGATTTAGGTATACGAGATTCCTATTCTGATAAAAATCATTAGATTGTCTTTCCTTATTAACTCACTTTGTCAAGTAGTACCTCAGGGACGACTGTATCCATTCTGTTAAAAGAAAAACAGCGTCCCTAGATATATTATTCTAAAGATCGTAGAGGTCGGGGACGAGTAATTTAAGTTCGTCATGGAGGGTCAGTGACGTGGGAGGTTATGGTGAAGACGTATAAAGGTTAGTCACAGACCCCTCCTCTTCCCCGTCCCCACCATCATATTTTAGTAACCTCTCTAATTTCGTTTTTATCGTCCAAATACAGTGAGTGCGACGATGTTAGGACAAAGGGTAGAACTCTCACTTGGGGACTCACTGGTCTCGTGAGGAAGGGTGAAACGGGTTGGATCTGGGTCTTAGTGAGAATTGTGTCGAGAGGTCCCGTCGGTGACGGTCTCAGCCGTAAGGGTACCCGTGGACTAAAACCTTCCTTACCAATCGTACAGGACTTCAGTAGGAAGGGATCATCTTCAATCGTCTCGAGTTGGACCCCGTCCTCAACACAAACTTGACACGAAAGTACCACTCAAGGACCTCATATCTGTAAGTAACGCTAGTTCACCCAGGAAGCTTTACACATCGTTACCGAGACTCACATGATACTGTATTCGCACACCTTGTGGGATGTCGAGTGTGTGTGTGATGACCTCAGTGCCCGACCACTTCTGGGGTTCGAGTCGAAGGGGAAGGGGGTCGGTCCTCTCCCGGAGTCTACCACCTGGTGTTGGACCCGAGAATGACGGGGTCGCAGGTAGGAGAGAACCCGAGGGATTGGGTGGATCCCGTACGAAGAACGATCGCAGGGGGTCCAATAGAGTCCCAGTGGGGAAAGAGTATTACGAGTCATCGAATCCTCCGTCCTTTTCTTCCGACTCCGTTTGGGGTCTGTGGCGTGTAAGGGCGACGTGGAGAACTAGGGTGTGTTAGGCAACGGGACGAGTAGTGTTATAATAGTCGTCGTGGGACAGAGGTCACTCCATCCTTCTCAGTCTGTAGAGTTGGGTAAACGTCTCTTACAGAAACTACTTGACTCAGGGACTCCACCCCGAGTCACTTTGTAAGACTCCTGTTGTGCACATACACGTAAAGACTTTACACCCGTGGTCGCTCCCCCTAGTCCCTCGTTGGGGTACCTGGGGAAGACTGAGACCCGAGACGAGAGGGTCAAACGTGACCCTAAGTTCCGGCGTGTGGACCTCCCGCACCTCGACTTCGTGTACCCGGTCGTCGACTAACCAGTCATGGGTTAAGTGAAGGTGGACCGTCCGCTGCACCTACTTTTCCCTCCGATGCTGGGCGGGTGCATACAGTTCCTAGAGAGGTAGGTGGTGTGTAAGAGGGCGACACAGTGACAGGTGCCGAGGTTACCGAACAACCATTCGTGAAGGAAGGGCCCCGTCGTTCCCTAGGTCTCGGGGAAGTAGAGGAAGTAAAGGGAGGGACTCCGGTTAGACGAATGACGACCCGGGTCCCTAGCAATCGTTACCACCCTACAAAATCTAGATCAGTGAACCAGGTCCCGGTAACCCCCACCTTGGTAGAAACCGAGTTTAAACTCTTGTTTATAGCTAACTCTTCTCCATTGGGTGGTTTATTCCTCTTTTATTCCCACATAGGAACGATTTCCCGTGGTTCGACGTCTCTACCCACTCGTGAGTCACCAGTGTCCCTCAGATCGAGAAGACGAGGAACCAAACGGGTTCCTAGTAAGGTACTGACACGCAGTACTACTTAGACGAATTGACGTTTACTCCGTCCCCAGTACGGTTCGGACGGACTGCCCGAACGTCACCACCGTCGTTACCCGGGAAAGGGAAAAAGAAGACAACTTGGTTCACAGAAGTCTCGTTATGCGTGACCCTCTTTACGGAAGCAATCATTCAACCACACACACACACACACCGAACAGAACTAAACGTGTCTATTAAAAATGTGAGTTAACTAGGAAGAAATTCACTTGAGTCGAATGTAGGAGGTATTAAAATTTCGACCTGTAATGTTTTACCGTGGGACGGACGACTTAGGTCAAACACAAAACAAACCGAACATAGTACAAATCTCTTTGTAAACTATTAAAATGTACTTTACCTTGAAAGAAAGTTACCTGGTTTGAGTGTAGGAGACACTTGAAAATTTGGCCTACAGTGTTTTACCGTGGGTCGTTTGACTTGGGTCACCGGTCTACACAAAACAAACCGAATTCACAATTTCTTTGTAAACTTACTCAAAAGCAGTGAACTTTTACCTCTCTAAAGTGTATTTTAGAACCTAAAAACCGAAGGAAACTCTTCATCCGACTTAACCGTTGTGATCTGGGTGTAAGGACGGACCGGTGTTATCTGACCCCGTTTCAGTATCGTGGTGGTGGGGTTCCACCCGAAACGAGACCAAATGTGGTACGGGTGGTGAAGGATCATGTAATATCATTTAAGAGGATCGTTCCGGTGAGTAGTCATATTTCCCCTGTCGTACCCAAACCCCCGTATCAGATCTTTCCGAACCAGGTGTCCACAACTCGATACCTGGAACCCGTTCAACGAGTGGGAGAGATTCAGAGGACACCCTTTGTCCGAGTGCACCTCACCCCCACCAGTCTCGTACCTTTCACGACACCCACCCCGACCTCCCGACAAGGGTCCCCGAAGATAGTCCCGTCACGACGTTCCCCTGTAGAGGTCCCTCTGCTTTTGACACCTCTTCGGCCCCTTCACCCTAGAAGGACTTAATCCTTAGTTCGAGCACCGGGTACGTGACCGTCCGTCTAAGAATCGGTGACCTGGTGGTCCCTTCAGGGAATGAGTAGAGAACTAAGTACTCGACGAGAGTAGAGAGGAGGGGAGGACTCGGGTGTACTCCTTTTGTCGGGGAACCGGCACAAAAGGGGGTTTCCAAGTCTCCGATCCCGAAGAGGACCGTCTCACCCTTCCTCTACCCGGCTCCCCCCCACCACGCCTCACACGTAGTGTCTAGTCGTGTCTGTAGTCGACCTTTACCTCTCTGACCAAAAAGAAGAGTTCGGGAGGGAGGGAGATGGACCAACACCCCCAGGACGTCACGGGAAGGGGTGGACAGGACCCGGTGGAATCTTTGAGTGAGAAAAGGAGTAATCCGTCTTACTAACTCAAGAACCAAAGGAAAAGGTTGAATATAAAAGTAAAAGTAAAAAAATTAAATTTAAATAAATAAAATTAACCTCCGATTAATGAAATGTTATAACATAACCAAAACGGTATGTAGTTGTACTTAGGGGGTGCCCACATCGAGTAATTGTGTCCGACGTTTTGTTTAGTGGCGGATGAGGTTTCGAGAAAAGGAATCGTCGAGTTTTTTTTTTTTTTTTTTCTCCTCCGTCTTTACCGTCTTCGAGTCTTTAATGTCAGAAGGAAAATTATTCCAGTACGAATTCCGGTTCAAAGAGTGATTCTGCTTAATATAGTATGAGTGGGATCTTCCGTCTTAGTCCATATGTCAAGTGAAGACAAACATAAACAAAATATAAAATTTAACGAAAAATAACCACATATCAACGAAATGTTACAACACAATCAAAGACGATATGTCGTTTCACTTAGTCGATATGTATGTGTATATAGGGGAGACAAAACTTGAAGGAAGAGGAAATCTAGTGGTGTCTCGTGACGTATCTCAAGGGACTCGATACGTCGTCCAAGAGTAATCAATAGACCAAAAATTTTAATTAACTAAATAAAATTAACGTCCTATTAACGACATGTTATAACACTGTCGAAAACGGTATATGGTCGTACTTAGACAAAATGTGTCCCATCATAAATAAACAGTCAGGGTCAGAGGTCACGTAGGGTAGGGGAGGGGGTAAGCATAAACAGAGTCAGTAAAGGAAAAGTGCGACACACGTCCGACGTCCTCCTTCAGGAGCATCAACCCCACTGGGATTCGGGACTAAACGTAGCTTGTCAAAGTTAAATGTCGACAACAGGGATTTGACTAATGATTATTTATTATCAATTATCGTCAATACAATTATATTAATAGTTGAATTATTAATAATTAATATAAATTATCAATTATCAGTTAACTATAATTATCAAGGGCGAAAGTAAGAGTTTTTACAGGACCAACTCTGTTATTTGATGTACCCAGCGAGATTGACTTCGTCCAGGATTCTCGACTCCTTAAAATGGGGAGTTTTAGAGTACGGATCTGAGATGAAATGTTGTCAACTTCTGACTTTTGCCGACAGTCCTTAGTGAAAGTACTAGAGTCGGTACTCCCTTCGATAGGTCTTCTTGTTTCCCTTTTACGTCAAACCCGTTCTCTTACCGGTCCTCACGCGTGTAACGAGGGTCTATCGTTTGTACTCCTAAGCCACCCTTGTGGTGTACAGGCACACTCACACAGACAAATAGGTCGAGGAGAGACAGATAGACTCTCGGGGAACCTGACGTTCCTCTAGTTTGGTCAGTCAGGATTTCCTTTAGTTGGGACCTACGAGGAACCTTCCCGACTACGACTTCGACTTCGAGGTCATGAAGTTGGTGGACTTCGTTTCTCGACTGAGTGACTTTTTCTGGGACCACGTCCCTTCTAACTCCCGTCCTCCTCTTTCCCCACTGTCTTCTACTCCACCAACCTACCGTAGCGGCTGAGTTACTTGTACTCAAACTCACTTCCTGTCCCTTTGGACCGTACGACGTCGGGTGCCCCAGTGTCTGCGTCTGTGCTGACTCTCTGACTTGTCGTTGTAGACAGGAAGGTGGATGCATAGACAGTAGATAGATATACACGGGTAGAGTTCGGCATAGTGTCAAGTTCCCAGAATTAAGATCCTTGACAAGATTCCTTCTCGACAGTAGGTCACAATCCCGACCTTCCCTAGAGTCTTCAGAGGGATTCCTGTGAGCGTTTAGTGTGTCGTTCAGACACCACTTCGGTTTGAACTTGAACACAGAAGGTGAGGGTCGGGTCCCGAAAGAAGATGGAATAGTGTGACGAGAGAACTGAGATATACGATGAAGTGGGGTGAGGATTTCTCTTCTTTCTTTGCGTTGTGTTCTGTCCTCGTAAAAAAGAGACCACGACAACTCTTGACCAAGCATGTGTTTCAAATCTAGTCTGTCTACCTCTTCGTTGAGAGGTAGGCAGGAACGTTCTCTTCCCTGAACCCGTTGAAAGATTCAGAGCCACAGTAACCAACTTTCCCTTATCATCAAACCTACTCCTAACCTACTCTATTGTATATATTTCGTAAAGTGTGGGTCGTTTATCCTCAATAAAAATAAGGAAAGTTATTCCTAAAAAGAGAGGTCTCGTGTTGAGTTCTCCTCCCTTAAAGAAAAAGTCGGTAAACAATCTTATTCTTACATAAGTAATAAGTGAACCTAAGTCTCTTACTGTTGGTTTCATACTAGGTCTGTTACCCGTTGACCCACGTGCCCTAAATTCTCCTTGACACCCGTCGTCCGTCCTCCGGGCCCAGACTTGTACCGAGGTGGCGGGAGGAGACCCGGAGTCACAGGAGGAGACAATTCACTTCCGTAACTTGAACGAGAGTCTACAGGGACGGTCCTGCTCGTTGGGTACGAAAGAGTGGAGAAGGAGGGTCCGAACAGACGGGTCCGATAAATATTCTTTGAAAGTAACGAGTGATCCTCCTTTCCTTCGTCAGGGTAACGCACTGGAACCATAACCGATTTTACGAATAACTCCCTGTCTTATCGCAAGTTCTGGTGTGGGAACGGATAATAGTTTCTAGTTCCCCCACTATGAACAAACTCTCTTGTCTCTCGAACGAACCGTGTCCCGTCGACACGAACACTGGGTGGAGATGCCCACCTACCTGTGTCAATCTTTTGAACCCAAAGTCGGGACCAAAGTGTGTACACCCAACGTACTGGAACCTGTTTAGTGAGTTGGAAAGACTCAGAGTAAAAGGAGTAGAGATTTTTTTTTGTATAATAATAACTTAATACATTCTAAAGTCGTTCTAATTTTCCATATTCGCGGGTCCGGTCACGACCCTGTACTTCCCAGGATCAAGACCTACGAAGATCGTCTTCCAACGTACCCTCAACCCCCTCATCCATTCTAAACAGTATCTTCTCTGAAGTCTCCTTTCGTCCCACAAATGGGACCTAATCACGAAGAGTCTGTCCCCGTTAAAACAGTGAAGGGAAAGGGTTACCTTAACAACAAATCAGAGATTCAGTACAAGCTGAGAAAAACTGGGGAACCTGACACCGGGCAGACCGAGGAGACAGGTACCCTAAGAGGTCCGTTCTTATGACCTCAGCCAACGGTAAAAGAAGAGGTCCCCTAGAAGGGTTACGTCCCTAATTTGGGTACAGAAGACGTAACGTCCGTCTAAGACATGGTAGACTTAGTGACCCCTTCGGATAGGGTTATCCTATGAACCTTTACTTACAGACCTCTATAAAGACCAACAGTGTCGACTTTTCCAAGACGACCGTAGATCACCCATCCCCGGTCACTACAACGACTTGTAGGGTATTATATGTCCTAATGGAGAACTTACCATCGTCACGACCTCCGCCTCAACAAACCCCCACTATCTACTTAAAAAAGGTCCCGGACAACGTCGTAGTCCAACTTACTACAGTATCCCCTCGTTCTCAAAGGGACCAACCCACTACAGTAACCCGTCAGTCCTGGATCCCTGTCCCTACCTCTACCTTCTAGAGTCAGTTCCATCACTCCACAAAGAACGGTAGGAGTGTGGGGTGACACCTGTCCCGTGGAACCCTCCATCGGTCGTAGAGCAGACCCGGTAAGTTGGTCTGGTCCTACGGGTAAACAGTCCCTACAACCACTCGTCTCAGTCCTTCCATGTCGAGACGGGTCTCCGGGAGACTCCCGGGAGATTGAGAGTCTAGTTACTCAAGTAACTCTAAGTCTGGGTCTCCCCGGAACCTCTAGGACCTCGACCTGAGGAAGTAACACTTCACCCCTCTCACACGACCTCTCTCGAACTTTCTGAACAGACTCTCTGACATGGGGTCCGGAGAGGTACAAAGTTCACCAAAGATCCGAATCGGGGGGCTGAGGCACTAAGGTTCTTCCTATAACTTCTCGACCTCAAACGTAGGGAAAGACCGAAAGAGTTTACTCCGAACTATACCTAACACCTGAAGTTTCGACCGAACCCAGATAGCCACTCCCGTCTCACTCCTCGGTCAGAAGGATGTTATTCGGGTGGACCGGACCGAGTCCACGACAGGGGTCCACCGTGAGAGGGGTGGCGGGAAAGACCCCCTGGAGAACCACTTTAGGAGATTCAGGAGCATTCGTCACATGAGCGACACAGGAGTGGTCCAATCCGAGTGTCCTGGAGTAGGTGTCAGAGGAGCACCCGGGTAAGATTGTAGAACAGGAAAAGGGGTGGGACCCTTCGGAGTCAGTGTTATGGGGGTCGACGTTCCCTGAAATTTCAGACCGAGATAGCGGGACAGGGTGGGAGGGGTCCGGGTTGTAGGTACAGACCAGGTAAAAGTTTACGGGTCACGGGGAGAGTCTCGGACCACCACGGACTCCGACACGCACACACACCTTACCTACTTACTCGTTTACTCACCACTACGACCCACTGGACAGGGGACAGAACTGGGACCGTCCAGTTCCTACAACATCCGATATTGAGAAACCCGGTGACGAAGAAGTGCCTTCTACCCGGTCTTCTCGCGTTGTGAAAACTGGTGACAGAGCCGGAGGAGCAGTTCAGACCTTGGGAGGAGGGGAGACTGGCGCTGTCGTTCTACACGTTCTGCTAGTGCCTCCTGAGGATGGGTCCCATGTAGGGGTTCGGGGCCGTCCTGACGTTCATTCGTAGAGGGAGTACACTGGGTGGGTCGGAGACTGAGGAATCAGGACCCGAGGATACACCGAGTCTGGAACGTCGGAATTGGTGGACTCCGAGAGTCGACGAGTCCGTGTCACACAAAAGATAAGAGGGAAGAGTGACCCGGAGTACCCGTAGCCAGAACAGGTCTCTCTGGTGACAAGAGTAGGAACCCAAAAAGGCCCACTGTGTGTCCCGAGGAAACTCCTCTCCTTCGTCCGACGGTGGAGCCGTGGATGTCGGACATGTGTACCCATGGTCGACGGGTCACACGAAGGCCTGTACTCTCAGTCCTGTTTCAGGCTCTGTCTTTATCAGTCTCTCTCTCTCTCTCTCTCTCAGTCTGTCTCTGTCTCTGTCAGTCTCTCTGTCTCTTTGTCTTGAAGGATACGCTAGTGGGAAGACTCAGGTCCCAGAGAGGGAATCTTTGTCGGTGAAAGGACCCAAGGGGAATAAAGGTGAATAAGATCCTAGGTAGAGTCTAAATTGGGTGTTTGAACGAAGATGGTAGTTCTCGGTCTGGAGTAAGTTTAAGACTCGTACAATCCCCACATTTACGTATGGTGAAATTACTCTTTTAATCCGAAGTCTAGTTGTTTAGTTCCCGAAGAGTTTAGTGACGATTCTCCGAGGAGCTTCGAAGTAATCTCGGGAACTGGACCCCGTGGGGAGGTTGGGCCGCCGTCTTGCCCTCGGCCACCGGGAGACAGACTACGACGAGGTAGAGACGGGGACAGGTGTCGCGACACAGGTGGAAGACCTACCGGTTAGGGTTGTTGTTGGAGTATTTGACACGACGACGTCCTAGGCTCCACTCGTCTTTGTAGGGACGGAACCCACCCCGACCCCATCTCCTCTGCCGGTCCAGGTCGTATATCTTATGCATACGGAACTCGGGGTCAGATCTGTAGATGTGTCTGTCCTCGTCCCACTCCTCCCTTCCCGGTCGAACCCTCCGTCTACCTGAACCAAACGAAAAAGACAAAAACCGAAGGCGCCCAGAAGTAACGGTACGTGCCCGAAAGAGATCGACACTACACTCCCGAAGAGTAATGTCACTGAAGAGAATAACGCCTTGTGTCCGAGATCTATCAACACCGTGTCTCCAAATCAACGGGACTTCGTACACCCTAGAATCGGAGGTCTGGTCCTTAGTTTAGACACAGAGGACGTAACCGTCCGCCTAAGAATTGGTGACCTGGTGGTCCCTTCAGGTCCCCCTGAGCCAAAATTCACTACGGAGACCGGGAAACAGTGTGACTACTAGCATCGATTGCACTAGTTATTGAGTAACAATCTACGGACCGTATAGTCACAAGATTCGAGGTTATTAAATTTTAACAAAAGTGTGAAATTATTGTTAAATTTTATTAAATCTTAAAATTATTAATTTTTTAATAAAACACAACGACACACACGTTCAAATAAATAAACATAAATAAAAACCGGTGTGGTACGTCGTACACCCTAGAATTAATGGGTAGGTTCTTAACCTAGACACGAGGGACGTGACCCTGGCACCTCAGAATTGGAGACTTGGTGGTCCCTTTAGGGTATTTGAGGTCATTAAATAGTTGGAACATAGTTGGGATACTCTAAACACGATACTGGATGGTCGACTACCCCTCCTTCCAGTTCGTCCCTGTCCGTCTCCCAGGTTTATACCGTAAGACAGATGGGACGGACGAAGAGTGGGTCGGGAGACACAACGAGTGGAAGGACCCCCAGGACTCGTCCAGTTGACGACAGAGACCCGGAGTCGAAGGTACAGACGTCTTATTTTCCCTTTTCGATTCCTTTTTCGAGTCCGCTGGGAACACAAGACACAACCCTCTCCCCCACCACTACCTGGGGTTCCATCGAGACTTTAGGTCGGTAAACAGAGGGTACCGACTATGTCATCCTGGGGTGCTTTACAAAATTGTCAGTCCTACCTTGAGGGTGTGGGAGTGTGGGGCGGGCGGGTGTTTTATATAAACGGAGTATGAAAAGTGACAAAGGACGTCCACACAAACCCCACCCCGGTAAACCCACTATCGTGATCCGAGTGGGGTTCAGACCCGGCATGTCAATGGGGGTGTTCTTCGAGGGACCGCGACTTAAGACACGGAAAGGGGGACACAGGAGGAGGTGGTCCTTTGACCTAAGACCAAGTAAAAAGTGGTACAGGGCTGCCCGGGGAGCCGGCCGTACATGAGGGGCCCAATAAGTCTCGTGTAAGGTGACCCCTTTAAGGAGTTGTTGGCTCGTGTGAGGTTGATGGCCCATTCTCGAAGGTCTGACGCGGAGGGGCGGTCGGGTAACCAGTCCGAAGGGTCCGGGCGTGTCCCAATCTCGGCCTTGACGGTGGCGACTGTCGGCCCTCGTTCACGTAAGGATCGGAACCTGAACTTCCTGTGTCTCGCCGGAAGGCACCGGAGGGTCCAGGACCGACAGGAATCGTTCCGAGAGGACACCGACAAGGACGGAACCGGAGGTGGACCGTTGACCAGCCTCGGTTTTCCTCTCCGTCCTTCGTGGTAGTGAGTCCGACGAGGAGGACCGCCGGGGACGAACCCCGTGGACTCACTGAAACGTCGCGTGCACCACCCCTACCCTCGACACCACCCCTTCTCCCCGATACCTCTCCGTTGACAACCGGTGAACAGTACTCGGGAAGGAGCTCTTCAGAGGGGCACTCGTCCCCGACCCGGTGTGTCCTGGGACTACAAACCCCTCCAACCTTTCCTCTCCTTATGAGTTCCCTCCTGCCATCGGTCCTGAGGACCCGTGTCTCCCTCCCGGCCCGGGACTCCTTCCACCGTCCCTCCCTTCCCCTGTTCTTCTGGGAGCTCGACCTACCTAAGACTCCGGACTCGGTCCCTCCTCGGGACGCGTACCACGACCGTGGGTCACTCGGGACTGGGGTACAGTGGCACATTCCGGAGACTGGGACCGAGAAGGGGACCGGACAGAATGAACCAGGAGTGTCGTCCTGGAGTCACAGTAGTCGGGTAGAATGTCTCCGACGTTGACTTCGGGGTCTCCACTACCCTAAATGGGTTCCAGTGTGAGTACTCCCTTCACGACTCCTACCTCGGGGTGAAGACTGAGTAAGTGGAGGGGTGGTGAATTAATGTACGGTCGACTTCTAGTGTCATCGGTCGCGGGAGTCAATGTATTTCTCCTCTACTACACAAGTTTGGAAGGATTGTCCGGCTCCCTTAGTTCGGGATTCATCTGACTTGTCTCGATGGGACTTGTCAGAACAAGTCAACGGGTCTGAGTGCGAGTGGACACCGACTGTTTCACCTGTTGAACCCCCGGTTTATTCTTTCACTCTAAAAAAGGGAACTCAGTCCGTTTTTGTCTGTTTTGACCCCCTCCTAGTTTCTGGGGACGAGGTTCCATTTCTGTTTCGAATTCGAGTCGTAAAAGAAACGTAGTAACGTCTGTGTAAAGGGTTCTGTCGGATAGATAACAGAAATTAAACCTTGGACCCGAATATTGACGGGTTTCGTCACACTCAAGACCATTACCGGAATCGACATACAGGAACCTGTTTTATGAATTGGGGTAGATTTGGAGTCGTAGGAGTAGATATGGTTGTGGAATAAGGTTTAAACTGAACTCGGCACGTCTCGTTAGGCACAAGAAGTGGAGGGAGTGACGTCTTGAGGGATAGAGATAATTATGTAAGACTCTCGTTTCGACCAAAATGACCTCGTAAGTTCTCATGTGGTACTTCGACCCACACTCTTCTACGGACGTCGGGTGTTATTACACAGGGATTTACAGGGGAGAGGGGTCCGACCGTACTAGTATCTGTTGCCCCAGTTTTGGTGGGTCCGAAGACGGTTCCTGTTCGCCGGGAAGGAGAGGTAGTAGAGACGGTCCATTAGTTGGGACCCCTCAGGTACGTGAGGTGCCCCCGGAGACCTGAGTCGGGATGAGGGAAGTAGGTGAGTAGGTAAGTAGGAAGTTCATAGAAAACCGTGCAAGACACAGGACACGTACCTCGATCGACGACCCCCATGAAACACCCTTTTTGACTCACCCCGGTTTACACTCAGTCCCAACTCCGGAATCGTCAACATTCCTTTTTCTTTAAAGTTCTCCAAAGGTCTTTTTAGTCGTTTTAGGTTATGGGCGAAAAATTATTCAATTGTCCCGACCCTATCTTTTCCACTTCTCTTTTCTTTTCTTCCCTCCTTAAAACGGTAGTTAAATTATCCTTCTTTGTAACTCCAACATGGATATGTATGTAGACCTCACGTCGGGTTCCGGTCCTCGACGAAAATTTTACACGACAGGTTTGGAGGTCCATCAATCCTTTTAGACATGGGAAACTTCTGGTTCCACGAACGAGAGACAGTTCTCATCCGTTGTGGTCACTGTACTAGGAGGGTCACCTTCTAAAAACGACCGGACCTACAGTCCTTGTAGGTCCGAGTCACGAGGTAAACCACCGATTCTACATCGTCGGGTCTTTTCCGTGTTCCAGTTCCAATGAGAGACCCCATATCTCTCGTCCCGTAGAGTCTGAGGGGAAGGGTCAGACGTAGTTCACGGTCCTAATCCTGACCGACAGACTTGAAAGAGGCCCCGAAACTGGGGTGAAACCCCGGTCCCAACTCCCCTCGCCAGGAGTTACCGTTACTACTTGTTCTCTTCACTGTACAGACATCCGACGTACCCCGACCGCGGACCTCTCTTCTGGAGACTGTAACCACAGTCCGAGTCTTTCGAATAACGTCTCGGGTCCTACCCGTCCAACTAACGAGAAATCGGACTCAGAAGACCCGTGGTTCGCGTCTCTCTTCGAGTGGTGGTGGGTCTTCCCGTCAGTCAAGTTCTCATCGGGAAGGGGTTGTTGAGTCAGTGGACACGGAGGGTACCACACAAGGTCTATGTCGGGGGTGGTCCTGCGACTGGGTGACTTCGGGGCCCTCGGTCGGTAGTAGTTTGTGAAGTGGCGGATGTTCTTGGTTCTAGTGCCCCGGACCGACGCACCGCCCCTGCACACCAACCTGTCGACGTTCACTCACTCCGTACCCGTTTCATACCTCTGGCGCAAGGAGGGGTGGAGGGGGCCCACTCTCTGTCTACACTCGTTCTGTCTCCTCAGGTCCGTCTGGTCACAAACTGGAAGACCGACGGGTCGGTCCGTCCCTGTACCTTCTCGTCACCCGTCACTGGGTCTTTCGGACGATCTCCGTCGTGCACCGAAGACAGGTGGAACAGTCACCGACACCCAGTACTGACGGGGGTTTATCAGTGACCCGAACCGAGATACAGTGTTTCAGTAAGTATAGTGGTCAGTCGTCTTCCTTCCTTCTTCCTTTGGTCGTGAAAGATCCGTGAAGGACACACGACCTAGGAATCAGCGTAAATAAAGAATGGGACAAAGAGTCTCTGTATTTAGGAGTAGAGGCAGAATCTGTACCATGTGACTCCGAGACAACTCACTTAAAGGACGTTCCACTCGTCAACTTGACCTTGAACTTTATCGTCGTGTAGTCTGAGGTTCGGGTCTCCTTCTTCTGTCCCTTGGGGTTCGAGACTATCTTCCAGGGGCACCTGTCGATACCGGTGTAACCTGTTCTTGGTCTCCCTGTCCGTCGACTCGACCCCAAAGGAGATTTCCTCTTTACCCTTTACAGGAGGACCAGACGGAAACCACAATTTTCACCCTCTGGTACCTGATAGGAGTACAAGGTCCCCAATTCTTAGACGAAACGTTACGTACCCTGTACCTAAACTAGGGATTAGTCCCTTGATTCTAGGGTGTACGGTGAACCGTTTTGTTTTCCCTGTGGTCTTCGATATGTACCCTTTATTCACATAAAGGGGTAAAATAACACTAACTAAATTTCCTCTGTACCCGAAGGGTCCACCGCGATCACCATTACTTGGGTGGACAGTTATGTCCTCTGAACTCTCTACGTCTAAACTAGGGACCCAGTCTTTCCAGGGGACCTCCTCTCGTACCGATGGGTGAGGTTATAAGAACGGACCTCTTAGGGTACCTGTCTCCTCCGGTCGTCCGACGTCAGGGACCCCAGTGTTTCTCAGCCTATATCGACTCGAACACTTGTGTGTGTGTGTAGGTCTCTTCCTTCATGTTACTCCCGAAGTGACTTTTACACGTACACCCTGTAACTTGTCCGAATCTACGTACTCTCGCGGAGAGAAAATACACACAATTCAGACTCTACGAGAACAGACTGACAGACGAGAACAGGGGTCCAAACGACTGTTACCGTAACCGGATTGGAACCGGTCCATTCTCGTCACCAGTAGCGGGGACTGTGGACACCCTACGATAGAGGCCTGTAGAGTAGAGTCTGTGGAAGAGAGACGTCACCACCTTGGAAGGGGATACTACTGCCGAGGTTCGTCCTCTAGTTCTTGTCGAACAAACAGCCGCTCTCACCGTTACAACCGTGTCTCTACTACCTGTTGTCCTAGACCCCAGGACCACCGAACCTGGTGTCACCTTCCTGGGAGGGGTATCCGGTCATCCAAACGTTCGCGTCGTCGAAGGAACAAGATGGACAACAACAAGTCAGTACTTCAACACAGACTAAGAAACACTGGAGTACATGACGTCGTACGGTCGTGAGGGATAGAGGACCTCAAACGAGTTTGAGTGCAGGTAACTCAACCACTACGGTAGGTTGGTAGAGTAAGGGACAGTGGGGAAAGAGGAAGACGGAAGTTAGAAAGGGTCGTAGTTCCAGAAAAAGGTCACTTAGTCGAGAAGTACAGTGCACCGGTTTCATAACCTCGGAGTCGAAGTCATAGTCAGGAAGGTTTCTTATAAGTCCCAACTAAAGGAAATTCTAACTGACTGAACTAGAGGGACGACAGGTTCCCTGAACACCGAGTGGAATTTACTGTCGTCACGTTCCTTTCTACGATCATACACCAGAGATGGACAACTGACACTTAAGGAGAAAAGAGATGACCAGTCTCTTTAGTGCCTTTGTTAACGTTAATTGGTCGTCTCCCCACTTTAGATCTTACTCTCTCTCTTCAGTTTTTTGACACAACTTTCCCACAGTTGTCGTCCCGTGTCGACAGTTTTGTATATTACACCAAGACTCGGTGTAGGTACCCTTAAATCACAGATCCTACCCACTGGGACCGAAGGAAAGAGGAACCTGTCGGGTGAGTGAACCTCGTAGAGTGGGTGGGGACTGTCACCACACTCCTATCAGTCGGGATTCGTGAACTTCCCCTCATTGAGTCTCCCGCTGCGTCGGGTGTCAGTGTAGCGTATCTCTACCCCTAGAAGTTCCCTTCTACCCTGGTCTGAATCCCCTTGTCGTACCCTCTACGACAGTGTCTTGGACGGTACGTGAATCTTCTACTTTGAGTGGGATACACACGGATTCTCAGTCGTGACCAAAACACACCCTTTCTTAAAAGATCGGTAGTCCAGACAATTTGTCGTCTCATCACGCCGACAGGACCCCTCCCACAGTCTCCGAGAGATAACGACCTACTATTGGTCCACCACCCCCGGCCCCGCCCCTCCCCCCCGACTGAACCTCTCCACTACTCGATCGTCTCGTCTCCCTGAACGAATTAAGGAGCCTTTTGAGGTCCGACTCAGTCGCCACTCCTACCACAAAGACGAGTCTGCACTTAAGTTCGGTCTCTCGCTCGGCGATTCGGTGTTCGTCGTCTTCCGATTCTAACCGGGAAAGACGGAACGGGGGTTCGGAAGAGGAGAAAGAGTTCCTAAATAGGAAGGACGAGGATGTCCACCCTGGGTCCGGATTCGGGGGTCGGGATCTCCCTGCCCTTAGAATCTTTTCTAACACTCCTGTCTGGGTGTCAGAGGAACCCGTACTCACTAGATCTTCGGGAACAAAGACAGATCGGATTCGATACATCGTTAGGGAAGTCTAGTAAAAATGCTCGTTGAGACCCAGACGCATAAACCCAAAGGTGTGGCTCCCAAGGGTCGGAGCGTCCCGGTCCTACAGGACTACTGAAGGTCTCCACTCAAACAAATACCTTCGGGCTGTCGAACCAGTCTGAGCCCGTCCAAGGAGATGGACGTAAACTCTCGTCCTCGGGTCCTGATGCGTCTGACTTAGCACCCCCTAGGGAGGATATATCCGGACCCAACCCCAGGGTCGCATTTCATTCGTGTATCAAATTTATATCTCGATCAGTCTTGCCCGACGGGGATTTTATGGAATTTACCTTTCTACGTGCCTCGAAAACGAGGTACTCTTGTGCTAAGTCCCGCTACTATAATTAGTTAATGTTTGTCTCTCTATGTCTTTATGGTCTTCAGGAACCGTGTGCCACAGGACTTCCGCGCAACGGTTCTGACCACACTGGTCCGGGAAGGAGTCCCCTTGTACAGACCTACTCCCCTCGGGTCGAGACCTCTACCCCTGTCGACTTTACACCGGTGAGGGGTACCTGTCTGGGGGAAAAGACGAAACAAAAGGAACGAGACGGGAAGGAAGAAATACAAATGACACCTTTCTCTCCCAGGACCGGGTTTCATCAACAACGATAACAGTCCAGCGAGTCAGTACAGGTTGAGAAACGTCGGGGTACCTGGTATCGGGCGGTCGGAGGAGACAGGTACCCTAAAGAGTCCGTTCTTGTGACCTCATACAACGGTAAGGGAAGAGGTCCCCTAGAAAGGGAGGGTCCAGAGGACGTAACCGCACACCTAACAAATGGTGACTCGGTGGTCCCTTCTGGGGGACTTCATCTCTATGGTCATTTTCGTATTTGAGTCCGAACTTCTTACTCGTGCAGATCTAAGTCCCGGTCCGGGTTCTACCTAGTCGAGTCGGTAGTATCCGGACACAACAGGTGTGGGACAAGTCCTCAGACACCGTCTCCTCTCGCCGTAGAACACGGGGGACGACCTGGGCTCCATCTTAAAGACTCAGTGATCAAGAGGGTGTCGGGGAGATGGAGGTCGAGGTTCGGAAAACGGAGAATGAGGTGGAAAGGGACGGAGGACCCATGGTCCCGAAAGAACTCCAGGAGACGGTTAAGTGTCCGAACGGGAGGGGCACCCAGGACGGGAGAGAAGATTTCCACGAACTTTGTAGTGTAACTTCAATGAGAAGGCAAAGTGATATGGAAGACAAGGTACAGGAGGGAGAGGGAACAAAGGGTTTGGGTCGTGTGACAGGTAGCTTTCCGAATGAGTGTCTCGCCTTTGAGTAGACCCCGAATTAGATTAATTTAACAATATCGTTGATTCTGAGTTCTGATTGCCCTATTACTGATTACCGACATGAGAGGACTCCCTGTACTATAACTATAACCGTGAGAGGTTCTTATAAGTGGTATAAATAGGTTACTGAGAACTATCCTACCTTTCTAAACCCCTTTACTGACAAGTCTTGTAGGGGGTTTGGAGTTCGGTCGTTAATCTGTAGGTAGGTAGGTAGATTATTAAGTAGGTCGTCAGTAAATAAGTACACATGTTCACCGAGTTGTCACTTCTCAGACGGACCGGTACGTCCTCTGCACCCAAGGTACGGACCCAGTCCTTCTAGGGTACCTCCTCCCTACCGGGGGGTAAGGTCATAAGAACGGACCTCTTGGGGTACCTGTCTCCTCGGACCGTCGGATATATCAGGTACCCCAGTATTTCTCAGCCCGCGGTGACTTGTGTCTACGTACGTATGACGTAGGCATTTACGAAAGAATCACTTACTTAATAACTCAGTTAGTACAACATAATATCCCCGTCAAAACCCTCCAACTCATCCTTACTCCTTACTAAATGGGTAGTAATGGTAGGTGGAACCTCCCGTGTTGTTGTACCGACGGGCTGTACCGGTAGTCGGACCGTCGACTGAGGGAAGTGAGGTGTCCTTAAAAGGGTAGGCTCCGTAAGTCAAAATACTGCCGGGGTAGTTGTAGGTCTTGACGTGAAAGGCGTTCAAGCGTCGGGACCTCCCGGCCGTGTGGTCGCGGGATCGGAAGGCAGACTTGTTGCGGACCGTCTCGACGGGGGTGTTGTTACAGTGGTTGTAGCGGAAACTCCTACAGGGCCACTCACCCGGAGGGGGGACTGGGTCCCGCCCGAGGGTCGTTTGGGTCTGAACCGGTCACTAAGTGCTCAGGGACCCCCGGACCTCAGACTCGACAACGGTGGTGGTGTCCCCAACTTGTAGGAGGAGGTTCGTCCAGTCCGGTGCAGAGTCCAGACAGACGTCGGTTTAACCTTTTCATGTTCGCCTCCAACGGGGTGTCCAGTGCAGACCCACTTACGGGCGGACGGGAGTCGGGCGCGTTTTGGGTGGGTTCGGAACGGTCCTTGAAAGGCGACGGGAGTCTCAAGACTCCGAGACAAGGAGGTTCCGAGAACCCAAGTTGGAGATGTCAGACCACTGACCCGGTGAAGTCAACCGTGTTAATTATTTTTTTTTTTGTTTTTTGTCGTCAAAGGTTTCCTTAGAAACGTCTTCTTCGAGACAAATTAGAGAGGACCTCTGACTTTGTATTTGTCCCGGGAGGATCGGGACCTGCCGTCGTTTAATCCTCGGCCCCGACTCCACCAGTCCTACCTCCCGACGGGGACTCTGCCCGTCCAGGTCCCGAGGCCCATGTAAAAGAGACCCAATGTCGTAAGGGTCTGGAGGGGGGAGGAGGAGGGGGACGAGGACGGGAAACGGACAGACGGGTCAAGGACCGTCGACTCCCTTTTCTACACTTTGAGTTCAATGAATTAAAGAAATGAGTCCGGTAACCTCCGGACTTTCTCAAGTCAGTACCTTGAGAGGTTCCCGAGTACGACTTTCTGACGGAAGGATGTTGTCACATGTGAGTGGGTATGTGTGTGTGTGTGTGTGTGTGTGTGTGTGTGAGTGTATATGTAGGAGCGAGTGTGTATAGGGGGACTGTACACACACACACAAACAATATATATATATACATTATGAAAGAGCACGTTTGTGAGTGGTGGTGGAGTTGGAGTAAAGGAGAGACAGAGACAGTGTGTGTGTGAGGAGACGGGTGGAGGGGTGGGGGACGTCAGAAAACTCGGTGCACAGTATCATGAGAGACCCCAACGTGTGTCGTCGGTCGGGAGGTCACTCATCTCCGGTTCTGGCGCACGACCCTGACTCCCGGCTTCGTGTCGTCTGCAAACCGACAGAAAGACCGAGGCAGACTTCCCAGTCGGTACGTCAAAGGACTTGACGGGGACTCGGAGAGACGTAGCCGACCAACCATCGTAGTCGTCTTTAGCCCTTGAAGTGGGACCGGGCGGCTACCGGTGATGGGGGGTGGGAGGTGGAAGACCAGGTCGGAGTGGAGGGGCCAAAGACAAGTCTAATGAAGGTCTCAAAAGAAGCCCCTCGGGCCCGGGACCAAGTTGGTCGACCTGTACCTGCCCCTATTCTGTAGCCACAAGGTGCTACACCTGCCGAGGCACAGGCTCATGGGGCCGAGGATGGAGTGGTTCCTGCTGTTGACCGACCAGGCCGTGGGTCTGACGTAGTTGCAAGGCCTGACCTCTCCGCGGTAGACGTCGCCCGCGATACGCGTCCACCCACCCCTACGCCCCACGCGGAGGAGCCCCAGTGACAGTAGATGAGCACCCTGGTCGTAACTCGGTCCGGTCTCTCTCTGTACCCGAAGAAGAAAAACTTTCTTAGCGAATTAGATAAACAGACGGAAACCGACACGACCCGGAGACAACGGTGTGTCGGAAAAGAGATCAACGCCACTCGTCCCCGACGGGGAGCAACGCCACGGTCCGAAGAGTGACACCGCCGAAGAGAGCGACGCCTCGTGCCCGAGATCTCGCGTCCGAAGTCACCAACACCGCGTGCCCGAATCAAGAACACCCTATAAGGGTCCGGTCCCTAATGTGGACACAGGGGACGTAACAGTCCGTCAGGAAATGGTAACTCGGTGGTCCTTTCGGGTGCCCGAAGAAGAAATAAGAAAAAAAATTTTAAAATAATATCAATGAAATGTCACAACCGAATCAAAGACGCCATGTCGTCTCACTTAGCCGACATCCATATGTATACCGGGGAGAAAAAATCTCAAAGAAGGGTAAAATCAGTGACGTCTCGTAGTCTATCTCGAGGGACACGAGTGTCATCCCAGAGCTATCAATAGATAAAATATGTATCACATATATACAGTTAGGGTGAGAGGGTTGAGTAGCGGTCTTTTTAGATGTTTACCATTTACGACTTCTCCTACACCTCTTTTCCCTGGGAGAATGAGACAACCACCTTTATATTTAACCATGTCGGCAGTGTCTCTTGTTTTTTGATTTTTGTCTTGATGACATGCTGGGTCTTCAGGGTCAGGACCCGTATACTCACCTCTTTTGGTATTAGGTTTTGCTACGTACGTGGCGTCACAAGGAATGTCGTGGTAAATGTTATCAGTCCTGTCCCTTCGTTAGGTTCACAGGTAGTTGTCTCCTTACCTATTTCGTCTACACCACGTGTATGTGTTCTTTTATTCTCAGTATTTTTCCGTACTCCAACACGGTAAGGAATAGGAAAAATGAAAAAGAGGGGTGGGTTATCGTAAAAGTTTTTAGGGTTCACTTTTGTGAAACATTCGTCTCCAGTCCGAGGACGTGAAGGACACACTGGAGCCCGTTCAATGGATTTGAGAACTTCGGAGACAAAAGAATATGTATTTTAGTCCTATTATCAACTTGAGAGAATCACTCGCACATTCACAGAGTGGTCAGGAGAGGTGGTCTTTATGTCCGTGTACTCGAGTTTACAAGGTCCTCAATGTAATCTTTCCTTTTTATCTACTCATTTTAGATAAAATTATTATCTGAGATAAATTGAGTTATATAAGTTTTACGATAGTAGAGTTGTACATTAGTCGTGTTTTTTAGTAATTACTCCGTAAAATGTAAGTAAAAAAAAGGACACGGTTCAGAAGTTTTAAGAGACGTATAAACTACGAACATCGGGTAAATCAAACGTAAGTTTCAAAGATGTCAATTTCAGTTTCGATCAGGATGGTTTTGTTATTTCGACACAAAGTCCCTTTTGAGAGAATGTGGTGAAAACTTTTAAATTAATTAATTTTACTTTAAATTCTAGACCCCGGAGTCGGTGTGACGGGTGTAAGGGTCACGGGTCACCGGTGTACCCGTCATCCGTTCCTTTCATGGGCCTTACACTTTTATAAGCACTGATATAACTACAATACGTCTCCTTATTGGTCCTGACTTATTCGTTTTCTTTGCTCAGAGGTTCCTCTGTTTCTCGACATTCTACTCCTCCCACCACTCGGCCCCCCGGGGTCATCCCCATCCTTGTACATCCTTACTCCTTCAGAAGTGGTGGTGGGGTGTCCGTCCGTCAATAGTGGTTACACCTGCAGTCGTAGGTCCCACCCGTAATCTTCTCTCGATTTCCCCCTGAAGGATCTCCAGGCCACCACTTGTGAGACGTGAGAGTGACGGTTCCCGGGCCCAAGTAAGGGACAAGCCCCTTGATTTTAGTTTTTTCTTTTCTTTCTTTTCACGATTTCCACCATTCCACCAAACTGTAGACCCTTCTCTGTCCCGTCCCTCGATCCCTTTCCCGGTACCACCCCGTTCCACCCGGGGACCCCCGTCCCGACACGACCCGTATCTAAGGTCGTCTCCGTTCTCCCCGACTGTAATCGTCCTCTTCCCTTGTCTCCTTCTTCCCCGGTCCGAGTCTCTCCAGGTCCCACAAAGAAAGGTGTCATCTTCCCCTCCACTACGTGACTTCCCCATCTCTCACCCGGACTCGGTCCCACAGACGTCTCTCGTTAGTCCGACCTTTCTCAACGGTGTCTCTGACCCTTTACGACTGTCTCCGTACACCTTCCTCACGGTCCGGTACGATGTTTGGGTCACATCTGCCGACTACCTCGGACCTCCCCGTGGGGAGAGGGGTACGCTCTGAAGGAGTCCGGGTGGGGTCACGAGACGTCCCCTCCGCCTGGAGACCTTACCAGGTCCGGCTCCCCGACGACACACGCACCCGTCCTGTTCCGCAGACTGTGAGACCCTCACTCGTCCACTGTAGTACCAGGTCCCGTCGAGTCTTCCCTTCACACCAGCCTTCCCTTGACTACCTACCCTCAGTACTGGGTGTATTAATTTCCCACTGGTCTGGGAATACGGAATGTCGGTGTGAGACTTTCACTCTCGTAGGGACTAAGTCCCGGTTCTGTAGGGCACACCTCCCTCGGAACTAGAACTCGAAGGAAGGGTGGGAAAGAATGACTATGCAACGAGTAGAAGACACCTTTTCCCGACTGGTTCGAACCTTCAATAGTCTTAAGTGATGACCAATTAATACTAATCATAAGAGGAAAGGTCTCTCCCACCCTACATAACTCTCTCATCACAACTTTGTATATGCGATGGTATACATTTTCTCTATCGGTCACCCTTAAACGTCAAGTACGTCCCTCGAGTTGGACCATGAGACACTGTTGGATCTCCCCTCCCCTCCCCACCCTGTACCCTCCCTCCAAATTCTCTCTCACCTGTAGATACCGACTAGGTATGACTACATACTGCCTTTAGCAGTGTTATCGTATTTCGTTAATAGGAGGTTAATTTTTATTTAATTTTATATTTTCCTACCCTTTTCTTGTACAGTTGTGATTTTTTATTACTACTATTATAGGAAGGAAGTTAAATGTCGAATGGTGTCCGAAATTCTACGTTATGGAAATTTGTGAATCTGAGTACTGTTGAGGTACAATCCCGTCCCAACTTCAAGGAGAAGGGTAAAATGTACACTATGTTCGTCTTTCCTTCTCTTGAGGAAGAAAGGTTTCCGTGTTGCAATGACTTAGAACTACACTACAAAAGAGAGCCGGTGTCGGTGTCCCTACAGTGGCTGCTTATACCCTGTCTAGGATTTTCTCCTGTACCACGAAATAAAACGAGTAAAGAACCGACACGACCTGGAAACAACGCCGCACGTCAGAAAGAGATCAACACGTGTCCCCGAAGAGATCAACGTCTCGTGTCGAGATCTCGTACTTCCGACCCACCGACACCCCGTGACCGAATCATCAAGACACAGTACACCCTAAAATAAAGGGGTCATTGGACATAGTGGACGTAACCTTCCATCTAAGAATCGGTGACCCGGTGGTCCCCTCAAGACCTACGTCACAACGAACAAAAAATTACCTAAAATTTTTAACTTCATATATCAACTAAACCCCCGAAGAGTCCACCGAGTCCCTCTTCCTTTACCGCTGGGTGAGGTCATAAGAACGTACCCTATAGGGTACCCGTCTCCTCGGACCACCCGATGTCAGGTACCCCAGTGTTTTCTCAAGCTGTGTTGAATCACTGATTTGTTGTTGTATCAACTTAATGTTCCAACACGGTTAGAGACGTCATTTCACTGAGTCAATATGAGTATATTTGAAAGAAAAGTCCAAGAGAAAAGGCAATACCGAATAGTGTCCGATAACTTAGACCAAAGGACCCGATATGTACCCCTGGGAGAACAAATAGGTAAGATTTATAGTATCAAACGTAGATGGTTGGGGTCTGAGGGTTAGGTAGGAAGAGGGAGGAGGGAGGGGGAAAACCGTCGGTGTTCAGAAAAGAGATAGTCCTGTACCACAAAATTTAGTTCCCACCGAGTTTCGTCAGTCCGAGAAGACAGGGAACCTAATTCACCGGTTGTCAGAACGACCGTACAAACGGAGACTTTACTCTGTGGTAACCAGCGGACTACACACGGTTAGCGGTGTCCCTGGCCGGTGAGCACGGTCTGTGGCTCCTACTCTCCCTCTTCAGCCGGCGTGCGGTCCGAGAAAGAGTTTACGTCTGTCCTGTCATCGACCAATGTCCCCCCAATGAAGACATCATCTTCACACTTATAGGAGAGAGGGGAGGAGGAAGGACTAGGGGGACTGAAAGGGGGGTTAAACGAGAGACGGTTAATTCGTCTGTGGGGAGGGTTCAAGGGTGACCAGAGGGGAGTTGTCTCGTGAAAAAACTTCTACTTACCTCTTGTAACCGACCGAACGTGTCTTGCCGATCCCGGTGTAAGTGGTCGTCTTTCTCTACGGGGGAATAAACCGGAGGAGAGTAAGTTCGAAAGATTTTTCCCGAGACACTTCTCGTTCACGAACACTTTCACATGAGACACGAGTCTACAATTGGTCTACGAGGGCCCTACTGGGGAGCATTAACGGGGCAACACACAAAGGAAAAACCCGAGATTTTCTACATGTAAGTCCGGATGTTCTGGTCATTAGACGCCTACTTCTAGTAGTTCTTACTGAAGGGGTTGGTGGGAGAGATGGACCTCCCCCGGGACTGGTCCTCGTGTGTGATGGTCGTCATGGTCGGTCAGTAGTGGGACGTCTTCCCGATGTGGTAGGTGACCCTGGTCTGGCGGGGGAGACTCGAGTGGTAGACCGAGTAGTTGAAGTTGTTCACTCATCCCCCGGAGTGTCCTCGTTCCACTGGACCCCTGTCGACGGGACCGAGGCGAGTTTCGACACCACTATTGTCCCGGAGCAAAGTTTCAGGACCCGAATGACGAGCGTCTTAGGGTCCGATCGGGTGCAGTGGGGAAGTGCTCCCACGTCGATCTCCCGAAGTGTAGTAGATCACCGATCCTCCGTCTTCTGGGCCCGACTCCGGGACAAGGTGCGTACCTACTGTAGCGTGTCCCACAGACTGGGAGTCTCGGAGTCAAGGAAGGAGTAGATCCTCTACTCGGACGTATCACACTGAAGCGTCTCAACATCACTCCTACCTCACACTCTCACATGCCGTCCGTAACGTGGGTCGTGGACCAAATACTTCACGAGCTACATACCGTTTTTAGGGCCCGTAGGAGCAAAATGTCTCTCTCTGTTCTGAGACGCTCCACTTCCCCACTTCGACTCCCGTAGACCTCTCCCGAAGTACATAAACAAATACAGTGCATAGAAGACACGTACTTGTAGCAATTGAACCGTGTCATAAGGGTACTCTGTCTATAAATAGGTTACGTCTTTTCTTCTGGGTCTCTCGACTCTACCCGGGGTGTTAGTCCGACTTGGTCCTTCCTCGACTTAGGTCTAGAATGGCTGGGACCAAAAAAATGAGGCCGCGACAACTTCACTTTTTCACTTTCACAATCAGTGACTCAGCACAGGCTGAGAAACGTTGGGTGACCTGACACCGGGTGGTCCGAAGAGACAGGTACCTTAAGAGGTCCGTTCTTATGACCTCACCCACCGGTCAGGGGAGAGGTCCCCTAGAAGAACTGGGTCCCTAACTTGGGTCCAGACGTAACGTCTGTCTAAGAAATGGTAGACTCGGTGATCCCTTCGAGGATCGGGACGACCTTCTTCCAGAAAAGTAGAAAGGATCGGTCACAAGGTGTACCTTGTGTGTCACGTCTGGGACCCTGTGAGGTGACCGGGTACCGGTAGTAGGTGAGTAGTAAAGAGGGAGACAGGAACTTGTGACACACTGGGTCAGTACTGGTTGTCGTTCACAAGAAAGTTTTGAGGTGTGACTTTTCACCTGTACGGTAAACCACCTCTTACGAACCCAGAAGCAGGTCACGTGTGGTTTCTCCGGGGCACCGACCCTGTGGGAATGAACAGTGGACTACTGACAGGAAGGCCAAGATCCCCACTGACCTAGGCTCACCCTGAGACGATGGGGGCCCCGTGGTGGAAGAGGTAGGAGAGCCTGCAGGTGTTAGCGGACGACTTCGTCTGTAGGTTCTGTCCGTAGAAACACTTCTGGAGTGTCTACCTGTTTCACCTCGTTTCGGTGGGACCGGCGTCGGTGATGATGACCCTGCTCCTGCGTCCCACTCCTCGGGAGAGTCCAACAGGGGATCGGAAAGGTCATTAGGGTCTGGGTGGCACGTCACCCATTGGATTATGGGAAAGGGTCCGTGAAGACTAGAGTCCGTCTAACATGGTAGGTGGCCAACAAAAATTTCGACACTCCGACACCCTCCTTTTATTCGTACGAGAATTATATGTGTTCCTAATATCCCTTCGGTGGATAAAGTCCTCTTTGTTACACTTTGTCACTTAGAATCTTGACTCTTTTACACCGTGCACTGGAGTTGAGGAATGTGGGGTCGACCTCGTCTACTAGAGTAGGACCTAAGTCTTTATTCCTCTCCTCCGTGTCCCACTTCCCATTGCTGAACAAGTCTCTTGGATCGTACTTGAGCCACGCCGACCAGAACTCGTGTATGGAGAGACGTGGAGGTGCAGGAGGGGAAAAACGACTTGACGTGATCCAGGATAAGTCATCCCTGTAGTACCCCTGTCTCAGGGACAAGGACCTCTGTCCCTCGATCCTCCAGTGGAAGGGATCTCTCTCTCTCAAAATGAGACTGTAGAATTCTTACGACTGTACAGACGTCTCACTACTCGGACAACAATCGGTTGAGAGGTCTGAGTCCCATTTTCTAACAAAGTATAAGTAAAAAAGGTAAGAAAAAAATTTTTATAAAAATAAATAAATAAACCGGCGAGACCCAGAATCGACACCGAGTACCGTAGAAATCAACTCTGTACGCTTGAGGATCAACGTCGTACACCCTAGATCAAGAGACTGGTCTTCCCTACCTTGGGTCCGGGGGACGTGACTGTCGGTTCTCAGAATCAGTGACCTGGTAGTCCCTTTAACGACATGAAAAAAAAGGTAGGAACTTAACTTTAGTTGTAAATCCTTTATCTCCTACGAATCTTTATAGATATTTCTATCCCGAAATAGTTAAACTAATTTCCCTTTAAGTCTAAACTTTCAGTCTTCCCATTCATTTTTACGACCCCAGATCTCTCCGTCGCATCTCGTGACGAAGGGGTGTAGTCAAGATTTGGTCACCACCCCGTCTGTCCTGTCGTCCACTTCTCCCTGGACAGAGTGACTACTGTCTCGACTGCTGTAGAGTCACTACAGGGTGTCTACAGAGCGACCACTCGTCTCGAAGGGTTATGACCCACGGAGATGGGTCGGGGTCCGAGGAATAAAGTACTCCCACCGGTACGTTACAGTAACTTTGGTCACGACACTAAGTATTCATCGGGGCTCACTCGGCGGTGCGTTGCGACCTCAGCAAATAGATATTCGAAACTGTTCCATTGATTAAAAAAAACAAGTAAGAATGGACTTTTGAGAAGTAAACTGGTATACTGAAAACTTTTTGTTTTATCGTGTGGTTCTATTTTCTACTTTTTTCTCAAGTTTATTGAGTCGATACTTCGAGGATCGGGTCACCTCCTCTTTTCGAACGGACCCCTTGGGACCGCTACTGCCCTCTGAGTAGACTGCAGGGTCCCCTTTCGGACAAAAAGTTCTTCAGTCGTATGAGAAACTATAAGGGCTACGGATACGGTTTTATAATTTCCTTTCGTAGGGTACAAGTATACTGACACCATAAACACTTATTTTGAGTAAGGAAAAACCATGGGCGCCTCTAATATCGTACCAGAAATCCCAAATCCTGGACCCATTACAAGTACGGACATCATTATAAGTACTTCTATTGTTTACGGTATCCTTTATTGAAGGTTCACTGCACATTTATTATTCCTCGTCTAAGGGACTACCGACTCACCAATTCTTAGGCAGATGGTTACGTTCTCTGAACCCAAGTTGGAGACCCAGTCCTTCTAGGGGACCTCTTCCTTCACCGTTATGGGTGAGGGCATAAGAACGGAGCCTTTAGGGTACCTGTCTCCTCGGACCGCCCGATGTCAGGAACCTCGGTGTCTCAGTCTGTGCTGAATCGCTGATTTGTTGTCCCAAGTGCCCCCCCGTCTGGTCTCGGAGGGGGTAGGGTGGGGCAACCGACTGGATATATGGGTGTGGGTCGTCGGTTTCCTCGGTGAGGTGAAAGGGGTCCTTCTGTAGTCACTCCCCTGTCCTACCCGGGTCCTCACAAATCTTTTGAGGGAGGCATACTTTTGATCTCTTCCTTAATTTATAGGGAGTATGTTGTCGTCTTTGATAATACTAAAATTTTTACATTTATTCCACTTCAGAAGGAGCGTGGTAGATACGCATTATAGAAGAAAATCCCAGTACTCTTAACGAAACAAGGTCTCCACACTTAAAAAGTTTACATTTGACGGTGATTTGTTCAACTTGGAAAAAACTACTTTTTAAAAAAATCAAATGCCAAAAGGGGAATCTCGTCTAAGACGACGAATTAAATGGGAAAAATAACCGACGAATCGAGTAGTAATATGGATAACTAATAGTGTGACCCGAAATTAAGTCACTGTCGGAGTCCCTACTCGAGCCAACATTCTACGAACAAAGGACACATCTTTCGGTTTAAGAATCCGAAAAACTTAAGAATCCCGACAAAAGGTACTAGAAAGACGGACTGTTTACACAATGGGAAAGAATGCAAGACTCGTGGACGGAAGTTACCGATGGAAGATAAGACGATACGGGATCCTGTGGACTATTGGCCGAACAATATTGACCTCTTCGCAGTTCAATCCTTCGGTCTTTCGTAAGAGGAGTGGTCCGTGTCCCACCCCTATTTTACGGTCGAGACGGGGAAAACACGACACACCAGGACCGTTCAGGGAAGTGAAGAGAATCGGTAACTCTACGCTCTTTACCCTATCGTCACGAACGGTCTGATCTAACAGACTCCCAATTTACTCTATTATACAGGTGACTACCGTACACAGATCGTCTCGTCTCTCATGCACGAGTCTTTTACTTTTGACAGTCATAATCGAAAAAGGAGTTACGTAAAAAAAAAAGTAAAGAGGTTGGTGCATGCTGGAACACCTCCACCTCCCCCCAGGAGGAGGTAAGACACCCCGGATGACCCAGATCGTGACACCGGTCGTCTCACGCCTCCGTCTCCCTCCTCCTTTCGCCCACCCCCCTCCTCCTTCTACACCTACGGTTTCTCTTGGCGGGCGAGAAGAAGACACACGTCCGACGAAAAGGACTTCGACTTTCGAGTCTTACTCTCTCTCTTCAAACGGAAGACAAGACACTTCCCGACGCTTTCCTATTTCTAATTTCGAGACTAGGGTTTCTTGCGTCCGTAGTCGCTGACGCGCCGGTGCCGGATGGGGTTCAAGTGCCTCTTCCGGTAGCACCTACAGGGGTACGGGTTCTTCGAGAAGCCAAGAGACGACCACTCACCGGCTGTCGGTCGGCTCGGGGTTCGGGGAATCCCAGAAGAGGCCTGGAGACGAGGGGAGAAATTTGGGAAAGGGTACCGACTCCCCAATGTCCCTTCACTCCCCCGACTGGTCGGGAGTTCGACCTGCGACCTGAGGGACTTGGACTGTGGGCGGGACCCAAAAACAAAAAAGAGATCTTCTGTTTCCTGGTGAAGGACCTCCACTTCTACCTCTCACGGTTCGTCGCGAAGAAGGTGGACGACTTGCTGGACCGCATGTAGGTTCATTCGGAGACAGGGACACGGACCCCGCAGAGACGAGTGACTCTGGAGCACAGTCACGGATCCCGACACCAACGGTCACTGACGGTCGGTCCACCGACTTCTGTTGTCTTGGAAGGGGCGTATCAAGTGTTCGACCTACGGGCTGTGGTGCCCCGACGGTCCCAACAAAGGGGGACGTCCACGACTCCCGCTCAGGAAGGGACCGAAGGAGGTCGAAAACGTCGGTGGTCGTCGGACCTACGGGGGGAAGGGTCGAGTGTCGACGCAAGGGGATCGGAGACGGGACAGGAGTACACCAGAAGAGGGGGTACAGTGACTCAAAGTCTGGCGGGAGAAGCAACAGGAATATTCCTGTAGACGGAAACCTAAAGTCCGGGTAGGCTTTAGGTCCTACTGGAGTAGAACTCTAGCAATTGAATTAATATAGACGTTTCCGGGAACGAGGTTTATGTCAGTGAGGGTTTCCAACGTCATTTACATAGAAAAACGCCCCTCCGGTAGGGTCCACCGAGTCACCATTTCTTGGACGGAGGGTTACGTCCTCTGTGTTCAAACTAGGGACCCAACCCTTCTAGGGGACCTCCTCCTTTACTGTTGGGTGAGGTCATAAGGGTGAGAACGGACCCTTTAGGGTACCTGTCTCCTCGGACCACCTGATGTCCGATACACCAGTACTTCTCAGTCTGTACTGACTCGTTGACTCGTACGTGTGTGTGTGTGTACAGGAAGTCGGTGGTGCGTCCCGACGTCCTTGACTGACTTCACCCAAAATACGAAACTTGTCGACGTGACCGTGGGAGACGGAAGTCTCGGATGCACCCTGGGTCCACCCGTCCTCTCGGAGTCCCTGGGGGAGGGCTGGAGGTGCAGTGTGAGACACAACGGACAGTAGACGTCCACCTGCCCTTCTTCATGGGGTCGAAGCTTCTGCCGTAGGTCCACCACCACTAGCTGCCCTTCGTACCCGTCCATGACTTGGTGTGGCCGAAGTCCTTGCGGTAGGACGTCCCGTAGGGGACCGTCGAGAAGTTAATGCACCGCTGGTAGGGGCTGTTCACTCAGACCGGCTCCGGGGGAGGGACAGGGACCCCGGACGTAGTGTCAGGTCCGACTCCTTCGAATCCCTCGGAGGTTCGTGACAGGTGCCGAAGGACCCACCGAGCAACCATTTCTTAGACGGACCGTTACGTCCTCTGTGCTCAAGTCAAGCACCCAGTCCTTCTAGGGGACCTCTTCTTTTACCGTTAGGTCAGGTCATAAGAACGGACCTCTTAAGGTACCTGTCTCCTCGGACCGCCCGATGTCAGGTGTCCCAACGTTTGTCAGTCTGTTTTGACTCGTTGATTTGTTATTGTTATCGCCAGACGGGTAGGTACTACCCTCGTCCGGTCCTTCCGAGGGATGGACCACGGAGACTCTACCCTCGGGCCCCGGTGACCCTTACATCCAGTCCGGCTCAGATGGTCGATGTGTACCCTTCGGACGGGGCCGGGAGGCGGGGGTGGGCCGTGTGAGAGGGTCGCACTCGAGTAGGGGCGGGCGTGAGTGACGTTAGGTTTACAACCACCGACGGTTCGGAGAGGTCGGGGGCAGAGGGAGGATTTACGGTCTTTAAAAATAGGTTACCGGTGAACCGGAGACGGTGGGTTTACAGGGGATACCTTGACTTAAGAGTAGTAAAAAAAAAAAAAGTTAGGAGATTGGGGAGAACCGGTATAAAACCACTTTAGCAGTAGAGGGTAGGTCCGTTGATCGATGTGGTCTCAGGTCCGCAGTGTAAACCAAGGCCAGAAAGAGAGCAAAACTGTAGTGGCGTGAGTCATTGGTGTGGACAGCGGACGGACGTGGCACCGAGGGGACGAGTAATAGGGTACTGTGGGAGACGTAGCGGAGGTCAGACGGTGGGTGTGGCAGTCGTGTCACTGGGTTCTCTGAGGGAGGGGTCGGAGAGGGTGCACTTAGATGGGTGGTATGAACGTCCCCCCGTAACTCGAAGAATTTGTGTCCACAGGGGACAGGGGAAAGGATCCCCATTAAAGAGACGGTGGAACGTTTTGATTGAGTGTGCAGTGGACAAACCACTCCAGAGAAGACTAGGTAGGTCTTCAAAGATGGGTAGGGACAGGGGTGTCTCCTGGTCACCTACATAGACGAGGGAGTAGATCCCAGACCTAAAAATAAAAAAAATTCGGAAAATAAAATATAATCGTTTCTCGGTTAGTTCACAACACTATCAAAGTCTACCTGTCGTTTCCCTGACTCGGCGTGTGTATGTACATAGGTAAGAGGGGGTCTGAGGGGAGGGTAGACCCGACGGTGTATTGAGACTCGTCTCAAGGTACACGATATGTCATCCAGAACGACCAATAGGTACAATTTATGTCGTCATGCCCCTAGTATAGGTTGAACATAAAAGTAAAGACTATATTACCTCTTAAGTGAGGTTTCGGTGTTGGACCTGATCGTCCGTCAGATTCACGAAGCACACCATGGACAGTAGGTCCTCCACGAACCTTTTATAAATGACTACTTTTGTTTGCACGAAGGGTCTGCGATATACTCCCGGGCTGAACTTGACCTACGAGACACTCTAAGGTTTCTGTCCCCACCACGAACTGGTGGAAACCAGTACTCGAAGAAGTCGTAGTACAAAAGTGTACGTCTGAGTATGGCTTCGTCCTCTAATCGACTGAACCCCTTTTTCTCCGAGTAGATCTCTAAAAATCAAAAGAACGGAAAACCCCGGTCTCCTGAAAAGGACCTTTACTTTATCCTATGTCTTCGGATCTTATTCTTTACCTTTACGTCCTTGAAGGGACCACCAGGCTTACCAATTCTTAGACGGAACGTTACGTCCTCTGCCTCCAAACTAGGGACTAGTCCTTGACTCCACGACGTCTCGTTGATTCGAGGTCACACAACGTTGAAGACTCGGGTTCGTTTATTTTTTTTTTTTTCTCTCTCTCTCTCTTTAGCGTTACATCTCGACGAGACAATTTTTGGTCCCCACTCTCCGTACCCCAGAGGGGTAGGTCCCGAGGAGAGTCGAGTACGACGTCGGGGTCACGTGGAACGACCCCTGTCGGGAGTGGTTCATGGACGAGACTTCGTGCGGGACCCAACCGTGACCCATGGGTCCGTTCTTGACCCATGGGGGGTCTGGAGTCCCTCTCGTCGTTCCCAACTTCCTTATTGCGTTCCGTCCAGGACGGGGTGACAGGGGCGTCCAGGGTCGGTCCACCGGGGTGGAAGGGTGGGGTGGGTGTCCCGGTGGGGTCGGAGTCCCGGGGTCTCTTTCCTCCTACGTTGGTGACTGTGGTCTTGAAAGGCCCTACCGAAGGCCCCCGACGGAGACAGTCGTGGGGAACCCTCGGAGCACAACTGTCCACACCCCCGAGTCACCCGTACTCTTCGAGTCCGGTCCGTCTCTTCCCGGGGACTTCTCAGTCCGTCGAAGACCACGACGGTCCTCCGGCCGCGTGTACTCATCGAGGTAGACAGAGGGTGGGACGAGGGTCTCCCGTACGAGAAGTACACTCAGGTCGGGTCGTTCCTCCGAATTGACTCGGTTTCCCCACAATCGAAGCAAAGACTTACCCTCGCTGCCCCTGTCAGAGGACCCTTGTCTCGGACCTAGGTCTTAGGTCTCAGTTCCCACAACCGTTGCGTGACGGGAGCAGGGGCGGTCTGGAGACACTAGGTCTCCTCGGCCCCGCCGGGTCAAGGGGAGAAGAGACGAGAAGGGTGTGTGCTCGAGAAATGTAAAACTGTCGACAGAAAGACGAGGGATACCCTGTGCATATCCCCATTGTTGCCGAAGGTCTCAGGATATGTCAAAAAGGTACAGACCTGACGCCAGACACCAATATCCTAAGGAGACTCTCCTTTTGATCTTCCGGGTCACCCGGGACGGGGCGAAGACACGGACCCCCTCCACACGTAGAGGACGACAGACCGAGTCGTCCGACGCACCTGGGGGTGTTACCGGCAAGAGGTCGTGAAACCGGTCTAGCGTGGGTCCGGTCCCCTGATCTCTAGAGTCGAGGAGTCGTCCTGAGAACGTTCAGTTCAGGAAACCAGACCCGTCGGGGTCCGGACGAGGAGGAGGGTAGGGTCCGTACCGAGGGGAAGCCGTCCAGTAGGATCGATAACCGAACCGGTTTCTTAATTTAGTCCAAAAAGGTAAGAAAAACAAGTTGGCTCGCGAATCATTGGTGTACGGAAGTAGAGGGGTAAACATCGTACCTTGGTAGTGTGACAGGACGGACTCACCTCTATCCCCCGTACTTGAACTCCCCAATTGGGAGGGGACTCATGTCCCACTGAGTTGTGAGACGAAACAGGTAGTGGTGTAAAGGTGACCCAGGATGTGTTAGGAACATGGAAGTCCAATTCTTTACGTGTGTCTTCAGTAAACACACGGCCCGAGACCGTACCCACGACCAGGGGCTACCACCCGAGACACACGGTCGAAACAGGAGGAACTCCTGTCGGTACCTCGTCGTCACTCGACTCTCGTCCGAGTCTCTCTAGTGTCCGTGGTTGACGTCGGTCTGCACACCCTCCCACAAGTCCTACAGCCAGTAGTGTACCTTTCTCGGCCAGTCGAGCTGTGTGTTAGGACGAGAGGGGGCCAGGGACCGTCCCGAGACCCGTGACGACTGAGTTCAGGATGGTCGGTGGTATGTCGTAGGGACGGACCTTTGGGGACTGGGGTGAAACAATAGGTCAGGAGAGTAAACAGGAAAGACCAAGTCAAGGTATCAAGAGTACCGTAGTTTCCCTTCTATGTAGAGGTCTCCGGGCACCTGGTCTCACGACCTTTTTGAGCCCCGTGTGTTCCCCGAGTTTGACTTTCCATTCCCAAGAAGGTAACTGGGACTCAAACCTACGGGCCCGGAAGACGACTCCGGTCTTGTGAAGGGGGGTTTGGACCACACTGGAGTCTTAGAAATTGTGTTCGTCGTCAGGTGTCAACACGTCCCGTTCTCCGAGGGACTAGTGGCAGGGACGGGACGCCGTTACGGTAAGATTGTGCACTAGTCTGTGGGCTTCCTTTAACTATCTCAGTGAATGGGTAGCTGAGTCGTTCACCGGGAAAATTAGGTGTTTTCATAGTCGTCTTTCCCGAAGGGACCACCGAGTCACATTTCTTGGGTGGACGGTTACGTCCTCTGTACTCAAGGTAGGGACCCAGTTCTTCTAGGGGACGTCCTCCTTGACCGTTGGGTGAGGTCATAGGAACTGACCTTATAAGGGACCTGTCTCTTCGGACCACTCTATACCAGGTACCTCAGTATCTCTCAGCCTGTGCTGAATCGCTTACTTTTTGTTAGGTGCCCCGAGTCAAACTGGGAGGACGGAGTCAAGGACGACGGACCTAGACGGTCTCAGTGATGGAGACGGGGTCGAAAGGACGGTTGCCGGTCGTAAACATGTCAGGAAACGTCGACCGTTTCGAGAGTAAACTCTTATATATACCGAACAGGTTGCAGTGTGTCGAGAAGACGGTATTTCGGACCGTGTCCGGGGAGTCCCTCCTTCGGTTGGTCCTGTCTTTACAGTCGTAAAGTAGTGGTAGTAGTGTCTGACACACTACTCTGTCAGGAACCCCTCCGACTCTCTCCTCCGGTTCGTTGGAAGGACTATTATTACAGGTGACATAACCCAACCGGTTTACAAGTAAACCCAAAAGGTATGTTTCAATATCTTGTAGCATAAACAAAGACACACCAAAAAAAAAAAAAAAAAAAAAAACCATTGTCTTTTTGCACTTACTTGAAAAACTGGTTGAGTTATCAATAGTACATTTATGGGTCGGAACACGGAACGACTTGTAGGATAAGTAACAATAAGTAATTATTGTATGTACTGTCCATGACACTAAAGGTAAATTCCATCTCGGCGAGTTCTTAATCAGTAAATTCTAATCTTAAACCTAGGATTATAAGATTGAGTTTCGGTCGGTAGGAATCGTCGGTCCGGTAGGACTGACGTTTTGTGTAGTTTCGATCGTCGGACAGTGTACCCTTCGAATAGGGTCCGGAGAGCGTCTCTTTTAAGTCTTTGTTACTTTCAGGAAGGTCACTCGGTTTTCTCTTTTGTTCCTTTTCTCTTCACAGAAGGGATCGGGTCATGACTTTTGTAGATGGAATTTAATCCTAGGACCCTGAAGGGGTAACCAGATCACCAATTCTTAGACGGAAGGTTATGGCCCCCACGTCCAAGTTAGGGACCAGTCCCTTTTTTCTAGAGTGTACGATCTACTGACCCGTTTTTTTTTTTTTTTTTTTTTTTAGTTAATTAATTCTGGGACAACGGTTTTTGACTACTTGTATTTCCACTGCAACGAGTCAGTTCCCTGTGAAAGGGTCCCCACTACGTACACATGTCGGATGGTCCGCTCCGGTAAGGGGTCACAGTTGCACCTATGGGTGTAGGGAGCCTGCCCCGGTTCGAGACTCGACACCCTGTCTCCCGGGGCGCACCCCGAACCCTAAGTTCTCGAGACTGGTCCGGTGTGGTAGACGAGTCCCGGGGACTCGTTTAAAGAGACGACGAGTCTTGAAGGAAGATTTCGGTGCCCTATAACCTCGGTCCCGTCTCTAGAACATCAACTTACGGTAATGAACTGTCTACCCCTGTGTCCCGAAGTCTCTCCTCGTCCGTGAACGACGATTAACATCCCAGTCGAACTACCGCTGACCAAAGAACCCCCCCTAGGAGACGTATCTCGTCTCGGTCGTGAAGTGTGTCCACAGATCTCCGAGTCCACTCTGGGACACACGGGGTATGTCTGGTTGTGGTCCGTGGTAACCATTGTACCGTGTTTCGAGAAGGGTCCCTTCGTGTCAGGTCACGTCGATCTCTTCCCCCTTGGACCACCCCCGGTCCCTTACCGCTACCCCTTGGGGTCTTCCGTCACCCATGTATCGGTAAGAGAGTACTTCAAATACGAATCCGCTGAAATGACGAAACGTCTCTTTTACCATAAGCAGCCGAAGTTTCCGTCGAAGGCCGGGTGGACCCACTGGGACCTGTGACTCCTGGTGGTATGGTTTTAGAAGGTTCACCACGGGTAGGGCCACCACTCCTTCTTCTTCGACACTCCTGGCGGCGGTGGGACACGTGGGGGTGTCACCTGGGACTGTGACCTCAGACCCGTCGTCGGGCCCCGTCGTTCCGGCCAAGGGTGTCGGGGTCAGACCGTCGACGGCCCCTTCCGGTGCACAGTCGGGACTACCCGGTCCCTCGCCGAAGGCTCGGGGGACCACGACGGCGGACAGGGGTAGTTCACAGATGGACGTCGGGGGCCCCGGTACACCCGACTACGACGTTTGGAAGAGGAGGGACGTCGGAGGGCCCCCGGAGAGACAGACACGGAGACGTCACCCCCGACACCCCCGGTGTCCCTCGGGACCCGAGATGACCGTTTTTTCCAGGGGAAACCGTCCTCAAGACGAGGTCGACCCTCCTTTGGACCCCCACCCTCCCGTGCCAGCGAGTGTCTAGAGGTACGAGAGGTCGAGTCACAATCCCACCCTCCACGTCCTTCCTAGGAGTAAGGACATCCGTCCTGGGCTGGAGGTGACCCAAGTCTCGAGCCCGCATCTGTCTCGGGTGGTTCTACCTTGGTCGACGGGAGCCCCTCCTGCTCGGACGGAGGTCTCCTCCAGTCGGAGAGTCCTCTGAACCGCGGGTCCGGTACTCGACCTGATCCACTGAAAATTTCCGGGAAAGTCAAGACTCTCGGGTCTTCAGACACCGAAGAGTACAACACAGACCTCAGGTCGTCATCCGCTCTTGTAAGAAGAGTCGACTGTAGGTACTACGACCCGCGAGGCCCGTCTGTCCTACCTCCGCACTCTTCGTTCCGGGTCCCACTCCCCGAACCGACAGACCACGTTGTCTGCCAGTCACATTCACGGAAGACTACGATCCGTCTCTTAGGACTCTCCCGAGGGTCCTCCCTCTCTTTCCCAAATACACGAGCCCACCCAGACCTTCGAAGAACGTCTTCTCCGGGACCCGAGCATCCCAACTTCCCGTCCCCCGAATACCCACCGTCCCTACCCCGTCGGAGATCTCGTAAGTCTCCGACTCGGGAAGGACGGCTTCGACCTACTGAAGTTCCACCGGGTAACGGGACCTGAGCGGCGGGGTGGGTATCGTCTCTTCGTACGTAGTCTCCCTACGACCACCCGGGGACTGTGGGTCTTACACCCGGTCGGCCGGGGTGGATACTGAGGTTGTCTCCGACCTCAGTTCAGCTCTTCCCACCCGAGGAGGTACCCCCCGGGTAGACGAGGAGTGACCCCTCGGGGGTTCTTCGCGAGTGTGGAGTCCCACGGACCCGAAAGTCTCGGTCTTTCCCGGAATCCTCTGTGGATCAGGTTTCGGAACCAACATCTCTACCCTGCTACTCTGAGGTTCTTCCCCTTCTTGGTGTGCCGGTCTTGTCCCGGTCCTGCCCTCGGGGGTGAGGGGTGTGAGTGACGGTGTGGTGCGACGGAGTTGACGGTCGGCCTCCCCGGTCTGTGAGGACTTCCTGTTCGGGGGATCTTCCCTCCTTTCTACTCTGATCTCTCAACAATCGGTCCTGACAAAGACGGCGCCCGGGGAGTGGCACGTGTGTTCCCGAGGGAGGACACCCGAGACCTCCGGGACGTCGGAGGTAAACCGAGTTTGAATGGTCGGGAGACCTCCCCGCGGGTCGGTGGCGTTATTGACGTGACCACGATAGACGTAGACGTCCAGGCGTCCGCGCGGGTCGTCTGTCACAGTCCGGTGGGACTGTGTAGAAACCTCTCGACCGATCCACCGAGAGGTCCCAGGCAGGTGGGGTCCGGGAGAACCTCTTGACGGGTGGAACCTCTCGGTCCTCTCGAGACCTTTTCCTTTTGAGACAGACACCAAATATGAGAGAGCACTCTGGGGTCCCAGTGGGACCCAGAGTACTACTGGCACAGACAGGGAAGAGGACGGGGTCGGTGTTTGAGGAAGGGAAGAACAGGAGTAGACAAGTCGACGTGGGTCACTCCGAGTCGGAATTCAGGTGGGGGGCGAGGGTCCCACTCGGTCAGCGGTTTCTCCAAAAAGGGTGATTTGTTCAGAAAGTCGACGATCCCCCACTGCCACCCTGAGACGGAGATTCCTGTGCCGTCGAAGTCTCCGGGCTCAGGGACGTCCCTGGAGAAGGTCCTTCTAGTCTCCGGCACCCCTCCTCTCAAGTCTACTGGAGTACAAGAAAAGCAGATGTCAGGACAACTCAAAAAGATTTGAGAATTGCGTTCCCAGAGTGTGACACTTGGTGAATCCCACGCTAGTGAAGGCTACCGGTCCTTATAACTGACAGAAACCAAGTCAAGTACCTTTCTTATATAGATAAACTTTTAGGAGTCTCAACATGTAAACAGTTTGTCGTGTTCTAGACACGTATATTGCAAGGAAGGTTTTGGTAAGTGGTTCTCGGGCACAGACCCGTACAAGAACCATCGTGTTTAAAAGAATGACGAATCTTTTAACAAGAACAACAAGAAAGACAAACCTTCGGAGTTCTACTCAATCCGGAATTTTTTTTTTTTTTTTTTTTTGTGAGGAGACTTTACGAACAGAAAAAGGACAACGGCTTTATCGACCAGGAAAAAGCCCTTAATCTACATATCACACAAAACATACATTTGCAAAGAGCATCCGCAGTGATACTTGTTTCTATATAAAAGATAAATAAATAAGATAATACGTGAAGCTCTTTAACAACAGCCTCTTTACTTCTTAGCAGAATTTACAGAATAAACCCATACAGGAAACCTGGCGAACTTTCCCCACACACATGGGTCCCGGAAGACGAACGTCGTCTGTAGCCGAGACCAAACCTTTTAGAACGACATGACATCATTTGCATTTTTCCTACAGTAGGTGCACTGACGAACAAATAAAAGGTAATTTCACCCAGAGTGGAATTCGGTCTCTTTATTCTGTCCTTTAATGGGAAACGGCGCGACCGGCGAGTGAAGCTTCTTGGTCAGTACACAGGATGGAGTAGGACAGGTGTTCCCCCGCGAGTCCTCTCGTCCACCTCTTCCAGGACCCTCTCCTTTCGACGGCAAGTACACCGACCGTGTAGGTACGACCTGACACAGGAGGAATGGGGATTCGTAGTCTCTCGACAGTTCCGTCGTGGGAGGGACCCCCTTTCGGTCTCCAATCGCCTCAGACCTGAACTTCGTTCGGACAAAGAAGGAGTACCCATGTCAAACCCGTCTCCGGTTTGTGCTACAGACCCCTCTTGTACCTCTGACTCCACCTCTCTATCCAGGTTGAGTTCGACGGTCTGCTCCGCCCACCGTTTCGTCCAATCTCCCCTTGGGATCCGTCTCCACTGTCTCCGAACCCCCAGACCCCTCCTCTTTCACTCTTCGAATCTTACCCCACTCACCCTCCCAGGATGTTGACACGACACGTCATTCCGTCGGTGACCGGTGTATTTCGGTGGATGTGACTCTAATTAATGTTACTTTATGTTAACTTTTAAGTCAATGAACCAGTGTGACTGGATAGACTTCGTGAGTTATCAGGTATACAGACGTACACATGTACGATTCAGCGAAGTCAGTTCAGGTTGAGACGTCGGGATACTTGATAACAGGTAGTCCGAGGAGACGGGTACCCTAGGAGGTCCGTTCTTACGACCCCACCCAACGGTAAGGGAAGAGGTCCCCCAGCAGGGCTGGGTCCCTAAGTTGGGTACAGAGGACGTGACCGCCCGTCCAAGAAGTGGTCATCGCGGTAGACCCTCCGGGTCAGGTATACAGATCACCAATGGTATGACCAGTTCCTTATATATTTTGTAAAGGTAGTTGTTTTTTCCAAGAAAAGAACTACTAAAGGTCTTTCGAAATCCCCGGGCATGTGACCTGAAAATTTTTAGATACGAGGATTACACACACACACACAAGTCAGGTGAATGTCCCCGATCGTGGTCTGACCACGATAGTTCGACAGTTCAGTAGGGAACCATAGGTGTCCCCTGACTAAGATCCTAGGGAAACCTGTGGTTTTAGTCTCCTACGAGTTTAGGGAGTATCAGACGAGAGAGAAAGACACCCCAAACACAGGGTCTTAAGTTGGTTGGATACTAGCACATCACAAAAGGTAGGCGTCAACCAAGTTAGTCACTTACGTCTTTGGACGTATACACCTCCCGGTCGACAGGTAGACCGTTTCGTCGGACTCGTGGGATCCAGTCACACTCACTTTCCCGGCACCGGGGACGGGAGTTCTTTGAAGTGGACCCCTTCACCCCTCCCACGTAGAGAGGTGAGTGAACTGTTGATCAAGACTCGTAGACGAGTCACGGTCTGTGCCGGGCTTCATCTTGTAGTTTCTGGAGGTACCTCCTGAAGGGACCACCGGTCACCAATTTTTAGGTGGACGGTCACGTACCCTGTTCCCAAGCTAGGGACCAGGTCCTTCCAATGTGTACGGAGCCCCTTTGATTCGGGCACATCGTGGTGGTGACTCGGGTGTGGGATTTCGGGCACGAGGCGTTGTTCTCTTCGTGGTGGCATCACTCTTCGGGCTCGTGCCGTTGATCTGTTTCGGGCACGTCGTCACTTTTGGGTCGTGCCGGTTTTTATTAGCTAATTAATTAAAATTTCGTATTTATTTTCCCTTCTTTATTGTGATTTACCCCCCTTTTTTCTGGGATCACCTCTGGGACGTCAGGACTCCGTCTCTAGAGACTCCCTCCTCTCCAAGAGTCGACCTCACCAGTCCCCAGGTACTCGTACCTACCCTGACCTCCGTCAGACCCCCAGTTCCAGTCTACTCCTTACCCCGGGAAAGTACTCTCCGTGTCGGACCCACGACCCTTTCCTTGGTCTCCACACCCGAACTTCTACCGACCCGCATTTGGTCTCTCGCTGGCACTCTCCCTTCCGCCCGGTCGGTCTGTGCCCGTCAAACGTCCCTGGTGCTCCAGACTGCTGCCCTCCCCCCAGGGACCACTGAGGAGTCGGCCGTCAAACCGACGAACTCATTCACGTGTCACGTGGCCAAACCAATCACTTCATCTTTTCCGTAAACCCTCCTGACTCTCTCGTCCGAGTTTCCTTCGTTGTCCTCTGACGTCGGTCGAGTGACGTCTCTCGTTCCTCGTCCTCTATGGGATCTCACGTCTGTCTCCCACCCGCACCCCGGGGAAGTGTGCGCCGGGAAGTTGTCAGTGGTCCGCGGGTCTCCCCTCAGTGACGGTCCACAATCCACTGTTCCGCTGGTGTGGACCGGGACAGACGTACCTCTTTCGGTGTTTTTGTACCTTCGTTCGATTCACAGGTATCCGTCTCCTTACCGATTTCTACATCATGTATCCGTGTTCCGAAGTCACGACCGACTTCCCATTTCTTAGACGGGTGTTTCTTCCTCTACACCAAAACTAAGGACCCCTCCTCTCGTACCGTTGGGTGAGATCATAAAAACGGACTTCTTAGGGTACCTGTCTCCTCGGACCACGCGACGTCAGGTGTCCTACCGTTTCTCGACCTGTACTGACTTCACTGACTCGTACGTGCGCACATGTCGTGTATACGTGTGACCCGGTGATGAGTCGGTACTTTTTCTTACTTTATTACAGTATGATTCACTTCATTCGGTCTTTTTTTCTGTTTAAAATACACTATAGTGAGTATACACCTTAGATTTTTTTTATCATACTTTCTTGAATAAATGTTTCGTCTGAGAATCTGTATCTTTTGTTTAGATACCAATGGTTCCCCCTTAGTCCCCTCCCTATTTAACCCTCAAAACCCAATTGTGTACCTGTGATGACATATATTTTATTTACTGTTCCTAAATGACATATCGTGTCCCTTGATATAAGTTATAGGACATTGTTTGATATTACCCTTTATTAAAAAATTATATCTATATATGTATATATGCATATTTGTGTAATGAAACGACATGTTGACTTTGTCTCAGCAAAGTCAACACAGGTTCAGAAAAACTGGTGCACCTGACATCGGGCGGTTCGAGGAGACAGGCACCCTAAGAGGTTCTTGCGACCTCACCCGACGGTACGGAAAGAGGTCCTAGAAGGGCTGAGTCCCCGACGTGGGCGTAGAGTGTCGAGGACGTGATCGTCCATCCGAGAATGGTGATCGCGGTGGACCCCAGTTGATATTAAAACTTTTTGTGTTTTCTTGCCTCCTATCCTTTAAGTTTTCTCATCTCACACGAGACCCTCAAGGGGAGAGGATTCCCGAGTGGGGATTCGGTTCACCCCCCCCCCCTTCCCTTGGGGAGCATCCCCTGACCTTCATAGGCCTCCTTCTCTTCTACCTGCAAAGTGAAGAGTCGACCACGAATGACTCTGGAATCCGAGCACCCCGTGGCCGACGACGGCCTCGACCCCTCCTCTCAAGGGACCACAGAGTGGCGGGGTAGTAATCCTCTCTTCTCCGGTGTCCACAGAGACGAGAACGGGACCCACTATATTCCGCTTACGTCCGACCTCGACGGGATACAAGGGTTCTCTTGTCGGTCGTCAGAGACCTCTTTACGGGGAGGTGAGTAACCGACCCGCTCCTACGGACTCCAAAGGTACGTAGTCCTCGAGTAACACCTCCCTGAAGGGCCATCAGGTCACCAATTCTGAGGTTCGAGGGTTACGTCCCCCGCGGTCAAGTTAGGGACCAGTCCCTTGATTCTAGGGTATTCGACATACCGGGGTTTATAATTAATAATTTTTGACATCTCGTGTTCATTCACTCGAACTTCCTTCGGACAGGGTGTGTCCACAGACGGGTCCACTTCCCTATGGACCGTCTCCGATATCCGTAGGAGTTTCCGTCTCGTCTTTCTCGTTCCCCACGGTGGACACAAGTGGACCCTCTGTGTAACGAGTCTAGTTTCACCCGTTCACTCGTAGCCTGTTCTTAGGTCTTCTGGCAGGGTCCGGTTTCTCGGTATTGTGGACGGTGTTGTCTCCTGTGAATTCCGGTCAAACGTTACCGTGTTAAATGACTTCTGAAAAATGGGGAGAAGGAGTTTAGGAGGGGAGAGACACGGGGTTTGGTACGGCCGCCCGTACCCCTCGCAACCCTCTTCACCTCACCCTTCGTTCCGTCTTTTCTCTTTTTCTTCTCGGGGCACAGAGGTAGGGGTAGAGGGGACATGGCCGAGGTTCTGTCTCGGGTCTACGCTCCCAGACTCTGGACCCTAGGAAGTGACGTCACAAACGTGAACCTGTGTGGAGAGGAGGTTGTTGATTTATGTTTCTTTGACTTGTGCTCGTCAACCCCGTTTAAGACCCGGGGTTTCTATGTTTCTCTGGTTTTTTGGGTTGACGGTGAAAACGTCACGGATCTCGTTTTCGTTCCGTGACGCGTACGGGGACGTGTGTGTCGCGGTGGATTCCCCACCCGTTTGGTACCTTGAGTGGGAGGTCGGACTGGGGCCTGGGTGAGACGGGAATGGGGTGGTACATTCCTTGTTCGAGTGGGGCGGAGTCCCTCGTTCCTTTTGAAGACAAACAAGAACGAGGGAAACTATGTCGTCCCTGGGGTCATTTCGGAGTGGACTTAGAGGACAGACCAGAGATCAGTCAACAATAACTAATTCCTCCGGTTCTTGAGGTCAGGTATTGCGTTCATCCCCCTCTCGTCACACACGCTCATTTGAACGAAATTCGACGTCCTTCTCTTGCGCGACCAAACATCGAAAACTACCACAGGTAACATATTTATGCAAGTAGTGTCGGTCAAAGGTCGATGTCCCCAAAGTACCGGTCTAGGGTTCTAAGGACAGATAATTGGTGACCAAGACGTTCGACCATGATCGACCGAAGGAACGTCCGACTTCCGACTCAGTTGTCTCCCCTTAACTTTGTCACGACTCTTTTTTCTATGTCGAGACGATCTGACATAGGAAGGTCTAGTCGAGGGAGTTGTTTTGGTACTGTGTGTCGTCCTTCTCTTCTCATATTCCTGGTGTGAGGGGACGTTCATAGAACAGTTGAGGGAATTTTCTGTCTTCGACGATTTTCTCTTAAAACGAGCAAACACATAAAATTTGTAGAAAGAGGAGAAGGGTGAGGTTTCCCCTTTGTCGTATCGTAGACCAACGATAAGATACTTCAATCCCTACTTCTTACAAGAGGATTCTTTTTACGGTTTCCGTTTTAGTTCAAACCAAGTATCCTACTGTATTTTAATAATTTTGCATTTTAAGATTTAGTAGAACTTTTGATTATTTAACTCCTTTACTCAAATTTTAGATAGGTCCATTCTTCACTCATTGAAACCTACACGACCCATAGGAACCAAACGTGGGTTCAAGTAAAGGTACGGGACGAATTTACCTGGTAATCGTCAAGACACCAGGAAACGGAAGGACAACCAAGTCTCCGAGGAAACCCTCCCTCCCTTCACGAGACAGACCCTCAAGTAACGTCCCGAGGGAGGACCGGCTACAGAGTCCAGTCGAAAAGGGAAGATTCCTTCTGTCCCGAAGTCAGTCCCACGGAGATATTCGGTGACAGACGGACCCAGGGTCTCTGACGAGACCGAGGACCACAGAGATACGGTCCCCACCATTGACGAGGGGTACAAGTGTTCGTTTTCTAATACCGGGACGAGGAAAGTCCCAGGGATTTGAGATAAGTGGATTAAATGTTTACAAGTGAAGTAAATTGTGTAACCATAACACGGTAGACGACTATGAAAGATGCATTCTATGAGAAAAAATTATAAACAGAAATAAATAAACCGACGTGGTCCAGAATCAACGCCGTAGGTCCTAGAAACGAGAAGAAACGCCGTACGCCCTATAAATCGACACCGCACACTCGAGAATCAACGTCGTACACCCTAGGACAAGGGATGGTCCCAAACTTGGGTCCCGGGCACGAAACCCTCGTACTTCAGAATCGGTGACCTGGTACTCTGTGAGAAACTTTCGTTATTTTCCTTCAGTCCCTTGTGGTTTTATTTTTATCCTTCCCCAGTCGAGTGTTTTTTTATTTGTCCTTTATTTATATACATAATTATAAAATTTAAAAAGTTGGAGTAACCATTAATGTTCTACACTTAGTTTTGTTCTATTAGTGAACGGTTTGACTTTTATAAAATTCTTGCTATGTTCCGTTCTTCTTCGTCTGTAAGAACTTTCATTTTCACTTTCAACGAGTCAGTACGGGTCGAGAAACCTTGGGGTACCTGATATGTCAGGTAGCTTAGGGGGTCCGGTCTTATGACCTTACCCCTCGACAAGGGAAGAGGTCCCCTAGAAGGGTTGGGTCCCTAGTTTGGGTCCAAAGGGCATAACGTCCGTCTAAGAAATGGTCGACTCGGTGGTCCCTTCCCTTCGGGAATCTGTAAGAAGTCAAGTCAAGTCAGCGAGTCAGCACAGGTTGGGACACTGCTAGGGTACCTGACGTCGTGCGGTCCGAAGGGACCGTACGAAGTGGTTGAGGGCCTCGAACGAGTTTGAGTGCAGGTAGTTCAGCCACTAGGGTAAGTTGGTAGAGTAGGAGACAGTAGGGAAAGAGGAGGGCGGAAGTTAGAAAGGGTCGTAGGCCCAGAAAAGTTGACTCAGTCAAGAAGTATAGTCCACCGGTTTCATAACCTCAAAGTCGAAGTCATAGTCAGGAAGGTTACTTATAAGTCCTGACTAAAGGAACTCCTACCTGACCAACCTAGAGGAACGTCAGGTTCCCTGAGAGTTCTCAGAAGAGGTTGTGGTGTCAAGTTTTCGTAGTTAAGAAGACGTGAGTCGAAAGAAATATCAGGTTGAGAGTGTAGGTATGTACTGATGACCTTTTTGGTATCGAAACTGATCTGCCTGGAAACAGTCGATTCATTACAGAGACGAAAAATTATACGACAGATCCAACCAGTATCGAAAAGAAGGTTCCTCGTTCACAGAAAATTAAAGTACCGATTGTGTAAGAATCTACTACTATCTTTTCATCCAACCACGTTCGCAAGATATTTCGTTAAAACATAATACATTTTTACTAAACTTTTACACCCATCTGAATTCGAGGTTTTCAGACAGGTTCTTAAATAGGAACTCTTTCTCGAATGTCATCACGTGTCCTAAACACTGTTCCTATAAATGACGTCGTAAAATATCCTATTACTTTTGAGACATTTTTAGATTTATCAGTCGTTAGTCTGACCGATGTAACTCTATATCAGGGAAAGGGTTTTACTTCTAATTTTTACTGATAANGAATCTACTACTATCTTTTCATCCAACCACGTTCGCAAGATATTTCGTTAAAACATAATACATTTTTACTAAACTTTTACACCCATCTGAATTCGAGGTTTTCAGACAGGTTCTTAAATAGGAATTCTTTCTCGAATGTCATCACGTGTCCTAAACACTGTTCCTATAAATGACGTCGTAAAATATCCTATTACTTTTGAGACATTTTTAGATTTATCATTCGTTAGTCTGACCGATGTAACTCTATATCAGGGAAAGGGTTTTACTTCTAATTTTTACTGATAACTTTACAACCATTTATACTTATGACTCACTATTCCTTACCCTTAAAAAGTGAGATTAATACACACAGACACACACATGTAAATTTCATAAAGGTTCTATTTTTATGAAGACCCCGAAGGGACCACCGAGTCACCATTTCTTAGACGGACGGTTACCTCCTCTGTGTCCAAGCTAGGGACTGGACCCTTCTAGGGTGTACGACGTCTCACTGATTCAGGTACGAAGTGTTGATGGTTCGGACACGGGAGCTCGGGCCCTTGGCTTTGATTACTTCGGACGTGCGGGATGTCAGGTACGAGACGTCACTCTCTTCGGTGGTTTATTCTTCAGACTCGTGGCATTGATCTCTCATTCGGGGTGAAATGTGTTGATCCCTTTCGGGTGCGTCGTTGTTTCTGGGTCGTGCCGGTTTTCATTTATTTATTTTTTTTAATATTAATTTTTTGAAGGCTTTTACCCTTTATTGATAAATCTTTTTTATTGATGAATCGTAATGCCTAGTTCTCAGAATTTTCGTGAGGAAAAGTAACTGGATGATTAATAAATGAACCCTTACATTGGATTCCTTTGTTTCGACTCCATATTTCTACAAGGAAAGCCGTAATAAAAGTTAGTAAACTGTACAAGTTTCTTGGATTTACAAACTGAAGTGTCCTTACTGATTTATTTAATTCCAGAGTAAACTACCTGACAATGTGGAGTAACTTTACTATAAATGTTCCTCAAACATTATTGTTTCACGATTAAACGTTTAAGATAATATTTTAGGAACACCCAAGACCTTCAGTGTCTTATAATGTCCGATTAGCGGGACCTCGAGACAACCGGACCATAACACGTGTAATCTCTACAAGTGTGTGTGTGTGGAGAAATCGGAACGGCGAGGTGATTCGGGTGCGAGGACAAAGAAGCACTACCGGGGTGACGGGAAGTCGGAAACATGGAGGAGAAGGGAGAAGAAGAGGGAGGACTAAGACGGAGGGGTTTTAAGGTTCCTTGATCGAACGTTATCGTTGCAGGAAGACTCACCGACCAAGGGAACCAATTTGAGGAAACCGCTCACGATAGACCAGGTTAATTCCATGTCTCTCCACTAGATAAGATCGGACCCCGTACGTTACTAAATTTAATCTTCATCCTCCCTGAAGGGACTACCAGGAGACCGATTCTGAGACACGAGGGTTACGTCTCCCAGGTACAAGTTAGGGACCAGTTCCTTGATCTAGGGTGTCCTAAGTTGATTTTCTAAAGTATACGACGTTGTTCTTGACCGTGTCGGTTTTATAACTAATTAATTAAATTTTTATTTTATTTTAATCTTCATACTCGGGTTCCCGTCTTTTGTAGTAGGAACAGGCACTCTGAGATTTTCTCCTCGTTTCCAGAGTCCCTTAAACATTCCTTCGAAGATAGGATTCCCAAGACCCTGGAGGAACCCTGACCTTACTTAAGGAGATCAGGACAAAGAAGGTCTACAGTCACACCTAAGGTCCGGACCGTCTTGAACAGTGGAGACAAATGTCTTCTCCACTCCGGGTCCCTGTAGTTTAACCGGGAGTTCCAGTAGGTGGCACCTGAAGTCGTCCTCTGACCTAGTTTCTCCGGAGTCACAAAGGTCCGGGTAGTACTTCGGAGCGAGGGGTGTTCCCTCTTGCGGCGACCGGTCGTCCGGCCGTCTACGTTTCGTCCGGTCTACAGGGACCCTAAGGACTGTAAGGTCTTCCCGTCGGGAGGAACGACGGGTTAAGGTCCCGGGTCTAAGTACCCGAGTCTTTGGAGTGGCACCTTTGAATCCGTCTGAAGAGCCTTCCCTTTTTTTTAACGAGACTCACACGATCCCGGGTCTCGACGACGACGACGGCGGATCAACAAGTCAACATAGGTCAAGAAACGTTGGGGAGGAGACAGGTACCGTTAGAGGTCCGTTCTTGCGACCTCAGCCGACGGTAAAGGAGGAGGTCTCCTAGAAGGACGGGGTCCCTAACTTGGACCCAGAGGACGTAACGTCCGTTTAAGAGATGGTAGACTCGGTGGTTTGTCCTTTGTCAGTTAAGTGTATTTTTTATATATTTACCCCCTGTAGGGATCACCGGGTCACCGATTCTGAGGTGCAAAGGTTACATCTCCCGGATGCAAGTTAGGGACTAGTCCCATGATCTAGGGTGTATGGTCTTTATTCTGGGTCACGTCGATTTATTTATTTATTTATTGAATTTTGTATATATAAACCCTGTATTTACACACAAATTTTCAAGTCGGAGTAACCATTAATATTCTACATTTGACTTTACTGTCTAGGATAGTTAGTGGATAGTTTGACTTTTGTAACACTTCTTGGGATGTTCCGTTCTTTCTTTACCCGTGAGAATCTGCTGCTATCGTTTCATTGAACCACGTTCAATAGACATTTCGTTGAAGTTTAACACATTTTGGCTAAACTCTTACACACGTCTGAAACCGAGGTCTCAGTCGTACATGTCTTACGGTGTAATTCACGAAGTGTACCCAAGTGAGTAAAGTAGGAGTGTCGTGAGGGCACTCCATCCTCGAAAATAATCACGGGTATCCGAATCCACTCCGCGAATCTACTACGTGGGTTCTACTATGTCGAGTATTTTGTGTCCTGTTCCGGTGGATCGAGGTCCCGACACGAGATCCCCAGAGCTCAAGTCAAGTCAAGTCAGCGAGTCAGCACAGGTTGAGAAACTCTGGGGTACTTAGCGTCGTACGGTCCGGAGGGACAGGTAGTCGTAGAGGGTCTCAAGTGAGTTTGAGTGCAAGTAGTTCAGTCACTACGGTAGGTCGGTAGGGTAGGAGACAGTAGGGGAAAGGGAGGACGGGGTTAGGGAGGGTCGTAGTCAGAAAAGGTTACTCAGTTGAGAAGTGTACTCCACCGGTTTCATGACCTCAAAGTCGAAATCGCAGTAAGGAAGGTTTCTTTAGGGCCCCGACTAGAGGAAATCTTACCTGACCAACTTAGAGGAACGTCAGGTTCCCTGAGAGTTCTCAGAAGAGGTTGTGGTGTCAAGTTTTCGTAGTTAAGAAGCCGCGAGTCGAAAGAAGTGTCAAGTTGAGAGTGTAGGTATGCACTGGTGACCTTTTTGGTCACCACGGAACTGATCTGTCTGGAAACAACCGTTTCATTACAGAGACGAAAAATTATACGATAGATCCAACCAGTATTGAAAGGAAGGTTCCTCATTCGCAAAAAATTAAAGTACCGACGTCAGTGGTAGACGTCACTAAAACCTCGGGGGTTTTTAATTCAGACTGTGACAAAGGTGACAAAGGGGTAGATAAACGGTAATTCACTATTCTGGTCTGCGGTACTAGAAGCAAAAGACTTAGAACTCGGAGTTCGGTTGAAAAAGTGAGAGGAGAAAGTGAAAGTAGTTCTCCGAAAAATCAAGGAGAAGTGAAAGACGGTATTCCCACCACAGTAATAAAGAGGGCCGTTAGAACTAAGGTCGAACACGAAGAAGGTCGGGTCGTAAAGAGTACTGCATGAGACGTATATTCAATTTATTCGTCCCACTTTTATATGTCGGAACTGTATGAGGAAAAGGATAAACCTTGAGCTTGATTGACGATTAATGGACGTTGGAGCTTCGCAATACCTTTCATTTACTTTACTTCGTACATGTCTCGGACGTGTGTCACCCACGAGTTATTTACCTTTCACTGGAACTTGTAGAAAAGCACGGCAAACATTTGTGGTCCTCCCGTCCCCGGAAACGACGGAACAAATGGAAGTATGGGGAGAGGACGTGTCAAGGACTTTAGACATCCACAAGTCGTGTATGAACCACTCGTCCCCTCACTACTCCGGTCTACCTGTCCCCTCGGGAGACGGGTCCGTCTCGGGGTACTAGACACAAGTTTAGGACCGAAACAGTGAAGGTTCGACACACTGGTACCCCTTTTATGAATTGTAGAGACACGAAGGTAAAGGAACACACATTCTACCCCTACGATGATGTGATAGATGATGTGTCCCAACGATCTTCCTACTACATTTAATTAAATACAGTTTGTCACGTGTACCTACCCTATTAGGAAATCCAAAGTTTCTCTTTAAGTATCTTCACACACGTATAAAAGTGTTTATATACCGTTCGTGTCTATCTCACCAGACGAGTAACTTTATTATCGACCTTACCCGAAGGGACCACCAGGTTACAATTCTGGAGTGGAAAGTTACGACCCCTACGCCGAAACTCGGGACAAACCCCTCGATTCTAGGGTGTGTGGAGATCCTTTTTTGTTTTGTATTTTGTCTTCGTTATAACATTCTTAAAGATATTTCTGAAATTTTACCTTTTTTCCCTTTATTTATTTTATTATCGACTTTTTAAGATAGACTACCTAGGCACCGTTCAGTCTCGAAACTTCACCGCCAGTACGTGGTGTGGTCAGAGACGACGGGGGATCACCGGTATAGGGAATTAAAAAAACTGACAAAAGAAAGTGTCCTTCTGTGATGTCATTACGATGGCAGTGAAGTCTCCCTGGGGGACGAGAGGTCCTAAGACCGGTTTGAGGTCGAAACCGAACCAAGAGACCTGCGACTTTCTCCGTCTCGTGACCGACCATGACTCTAGGGTCCGTTTGGGGGAGGGGAGAGGGGCCAGAGTGGACACCTGTCCGTGGCGGGTGTGGCGGTGACGTACCGTCCCCACTCCGAGTGGGCACGACTATTGTCCTCCGGGCACCTGCGAGAGTTCAGGTTCTGCACAAACGACATCAGTAATGTTGGCGTGGGAGGAGACAAAGGGTCGACTTAAGTCGGTGTGAACAAGAAGTCTGAAAAGGAGGGGCTACAGGTGGGAGTTCCTTGGGGGTCCACTTCTCGGCGTTTCCGGGGAGTCGAGGTTCGGGACCGGAGGGGATCCCATCAGTTGTTCAATGGAGTGTCGCAGTAGTGTTCTTTCTTAAAAAAAATAATCGAAAGTCAACTTCCTAATTAAAGATACAAGTTATTCTTCACACGTGTAATGTTTTTAGCCTCAACTTTTCTTAACCTTCCCTTATGTTCACGAAAATCTTAGGATCTTCCGATTAAAACCCTGAAGTAAAATTCTTACTTTAAGATCCCCGAAGGGACCACCAGGTCACCAATTCTTAGCCGAGACGTTACGTCCCCTGTGTACGAGGTAGGGACAAGACCCTTCTAGGGTGTACGACACCCCGTCGATTCGGGTCTGGGGTGTTGGTGACTCGGGAGCCCGGGATCTCGGACACGAGGTGTTCTCTCCGGGTGGGCAGTTGATCTCTTTTCGGACGTGTCGTTTTTATCTCGGTCGTGTCGGTTTTTGTTGATAATTATTGATTTATTCACAATTTTTCCTTACCGAAACAATAAAAAATTTTTAATCTAATATTGCACGATAACATTGTCTCTAGGACTTCGTCGTATTTATGAAAAAATTTATTTCAAATTTTTTTTTTGTTATAGGTACTTTTTTTTAACCTCAACTGTTTCTGAGGTAGGAATTGGTTTGAAATAAGTCCGTGGATACTTGGGAGTAGAGTTGATCGGGAGTTGGAACCGGACAACTCGAATCAAAATCGTTTCTTAGAAGGGTTCAGTCCAATTAAGGGGTGGGAACTTTTCGCATACAGAACCCAGTCAGAAATCATTCTGAGGACACTTCTGCCAATTCGTTCTTAGTGGAATGGGAACGATCGATTAGATTGAAAGGTAGGTGAGTGGGAGCGTGAGACAAGAAACTGATTTTTAAGGGTCAACAGTAATGAGATAAAGGAATGGAAAACCGACACGGTACGTTCTGTGCGTCCTAGGATGAAGGGACTGGTCCCTAGTCTGGGCATGGGGACCCGGTGGTCCCTTCGGGTGACAGTGACGTGTGTCTGACCTCGAGTGGGGGAAAGGGAATAGTGTTGCCAGAATTTATTGTAGAGGGATCGGTAAAAATTGTTCAGAGTTGATGTTTTAAAAAGAAACTCATGTGGTTATCTAATTCTCCGTACGTTTAATTTAATTAGTCAAGTCAAGTAAAGTCAATGAGTCAGTACAGACTGAGAAACGCTGGGGTACCTGACGTGGTGTGGTCCAGAGGGACAGGTAGTGGTTGAGGTCCTCAGGTGGGTTTGGGTACAGGTAGATCAGTCACTACGGTAGGTTGGTAGAGTAGGAGACAGTAGGGAAAGAGGAGGACGGGAGTTAGAAAGGGTCGTAGTCCCAGAAAAGTTTAATCAGTCGAGAAGTGTAGTCCACCGGTTTCATAACCTCAAAGTCGAAGTTGTAGTAAGGAAGGTTACTTATGGGTCCTGACTAGAGGAAATCCTACCTGACCAACCTAGAGGAACGTCAGGTTCCCTGAGAGTTCTCAGAAGAGGTTGTGGTGTCAAGTTTTCGTAGTTAAGAAACCGTGAGTCGAAAGAAATATCAGATTGAGAGTGTAGGTATGTACTGGTGACCTTTTCGGTATCGGAACTGATCTACCTGGAAACAACTGTTTCATTCCAGAGACGAAAAATTTTACGACAGATCCAACCAGTATTGAAAGGAAGGTTCCTCATTCGCAGAAAATTAGAGTACCGACGTCAGTGGTAGACGTCACTAAAACCTCGGGGTTTTTATTTCAGACTGTGACAAAGGTGACAAAGGGGTAGATAAAGGGTACTTCACTACCCCGGTGCACGGTACTAGAAGCAAAAGACTTACAACTCGGAGTTCGGTTGAAAAAGTGAGAGGAGAAAGTGAAAGTAGTTCTCCGAGAAATCAAGAAGAAGTGAAAGACGATATTCCCACCACAGTAGACGTATAGACTCCAATAACTATAAAGAGGGCCGTTAGGACTAAGGTCGAACACGAAGGAGGTCGGGTCACAAAGAGTACTACATAAGACGTATATTCAATTTATTCGTCTCACTGTTATATGTCGGAACTATATGAGGAAAAGGATAAACCTTGGTTAGACAACAAGGTACAGGTCAAGATTGACAACCAGTCCACCAGACCATAAGGGTAGAGAAAGTCTTAAAAGGTGTCAAATAACACTAGGTGTGTCAGTTTCCGAAACCGTATCAGTTATTTCGTCTTTATCTACAAAAAGACCTTGAGAGAACAAAAAAGTTACTAGGTCTCCTATAACCGTTAATTTAATTATAAAATATAGATAACTTGATACGGACCCCACATCCACTAGTTATTTATAAAAACTTACTTATGTTCTTACTTAACTTTTATTACGGGTACTCTTGGACGACATGTCGTGTCCCTTGAGATGAGTCACGAGACACCACCTTCCTTTAGGTTTGTTCTCCCCCATATACGTACATATACATATCGACCAAGTGAAACAACATGTCGTCTTTGATTGTTTTGTATCATTTCGTTGACATATGAGGTTAATTTTTTTATTACGGGTCAAGATCATTCAAAAACCGTTTTGCCTACAGACGAGCATATACCGACCACTATCACGTTTGACTATATTAGGAAACTTTCATTTTATTATTGTATATTATTTTTTGTACAGGAAACAAGGTTATTAGAACTTTTGTTATGATTCCCTCAGTAGAATTCTTCTTTTTTGATTAAAGTTACTTTGACTACCAACATCCTTTGATTTTTCTTGGGCTTATCAGTTGTCATATCCTTGTACACTTGTCACATCGTTCTACATGCCTCTTCCGCTACCGTCGGGCGAGGTCGTGAGAACGGACCTCTTAGGGTCCCTGCCCCCTCGGAGTACCCGACGACAGAGACCCCAGCGTGTCTCAGCCTGTGCTGACTTCGCTGAATCGTCGTCGTCGTCGTATCCTTTTACATTCCTCTCACTGCTATGTCGTGTCTCACTTCCAGGGATACAGAGATGAAGTAAAGGATGGAAGAAAAAAAAATTAACCTCAACACAAACCAAAGACGATATGTTGTTGTACTTAGTCGGGGGCGGCGGGGTAGGGTGGGGAGATCCGGTAGTATCTCGACTCGAGGGACACGAGACGTCGTCGAGGGGTGATCGGTAGACAAATAAGCACCACCACATGTACAATCAGAAGAAATCTGTCTATTTACCTCTTATTTTTTCAAACTCACTTTACTCTCGTTAATGTCTTGGGAGAAGTTTCACCGAGATGAATGAATATCCCTAGATCTCGAGAGTCAAGGGTTCCTCTTCCTTTACCGTGGGGTGAGGTCACAAGAACGGACCTCTTAGGATCCCTACCCCCTCGGACCACCCGACGGCAAATACCCCAGTGTGTCTCAGCCTGTGCTGACTTCGCTGAATCGTCGTCGTCGTCGTCTCGAGAGTCTTAGGTCCTTGTTCGACTTATTAGTTCTGGGCCCCCCAGTCTTGGAGTTCGGTTCAGGTCTTTCAAGTGGTTGTCTTCAAGACTTTGGAAGTCAGATCGACAGGTGGGTGATGATTACTGAATCGATGGTTCAGTAAATCAGAGACCGGTTCGCTCTCTCCTAGACTAAACCGTTGGTCCACCCACCACGGGACCCACTCTACGGGTGGAGATCAAGTTTACCGGTGTTGGTACGTTCCCTCCGTCTTATCCCCTCGTCCCAGGAAGGACAACTGTCCCGTCGGAACCCAACTTCGTCTACGGGGTCTTCCCCTACGCCTAGCGCTCTGTCTCTAATCTGTGTACGGAAACATTCTTCATGTACGGATACATGCAACAGGGACAGTGGAGGTTGAAAAACACTGAGACACCTGGTATCGGGTGGTCCGAGGAGACAGGTACCCTAAGAGGTCCGTTCTTATGACGTCACTCAACGGTAAAGGAAGAGGAACCCTAGAAGGACTGGGTCCCTAGCTTGGGTTCAGAGAACTTAGAGAACGTTACCATCCACCTAAGAAATGGTGACGTGGTGGACCCTTCGGGTAATCTTCTTCATCTGAGTACGGATTGTGACTCTAGACCGGGTTGAAAGAGGTGTCCTTTTCCTACGCTGGCAATGGGTCGGTGACTTTACAATTTGCACTTCTGGTGTATCTGTGTCCTTTTGAAGTAATACTATATTCCGATTCACCTTTTTCGGTTTTTGTTTTCAGACAAAGACGATACTACTGTCGATACACTAATATGTCAAGCCTCAATTATTGGAACTTTCCTTCGAACCAGTCTACTTGTCTCGAACTTCTCGACCCTACGACACGACCGCAAAGTCAAAGAAAGAAAGAAAACAATTTCGAAAATAGCATATAACTTCAGATCGGCAATTTCGTACGACACTGTCAAAGTCCTCCTCACTGAGTCAGTGTGTGTGTGTACATGGGTTCGGGGGGAGGGTAGGTCCGACGGTGTCTTGTACGTCGTCAAGGGACACGACTTGTCCTCCAGGAACAACCAACAGGTACTACTTCACTTAAAGAAAGAAAGTATCTCTAGAACACCGTGGAGATACTATTCCTAAAGTTCAAAATGAGACTCTCGTACTTGGACCCTTCAATCCTTTATGTTTGAGACTTTTATACTTCTTTATGACTCCGAAGGGACCACCAGGTCCCCAATTCTGTAGTCCCTGAAGGGACCACCAGGTCACCAATTCTTAGGCGGGCGGTTACGTCCCCTGTGCCCAAGCTAGGGACCAGACCCTTCTAAGGTGTAGGGTACCTCGTTGTTTCGGGCACACGACACTGACGACTCGGACGTACGGACCTCGGGTACGAGACGTGTTCCCTTCCTTGACGTTACTCTTCAGACACGTGGCGTTGATCTCCCGTCGGGGTCGAACGACGTTGATCTCTTTCGGACACACGCCGTTACTTCTGGGTCGTGTAGGTTTTAATTTACTTATTTTAATTTTTTTTTTTTTTTCTGTAGTCCGAAGGTGACCTTCTCCCACTTCCAAGCTAGAGAACGACCCCTTGATTCTAGGACGTACAGTGAAACGTGACGGTTTTTTATCCCCCTTTTTTCTTCTTCTTTTCTTATGATTCCTGGCGACCAAATTTTCGGGTCTAACCTGGGATGTGAACGTGTCGGAGTGACAGAGTGGGAGTAGGAGTGAGACTGACCAGGCCAGAAATTGTAAAAGTAGTAGTCCAAAACAAAAGAATTGTAATTGAACTAAAAATTTTATGTCGTGACTTTATGATAACGAAAAATGACTCAAAACCTTACGGAGAATGTAGTACACGGGGTGACGGGTGCAGTTTTCGTCGAAAACCGTGTAGGAAGGAGGAAGACGTCCCCGTCCTATTTGTGCCAATAGTCTTTCTCCCCTCACTCCGTTCCCGGTGAGTCGGACTGGGGAGGGGTGTCTTCCGTCGGTCCCGAGGGCTCAGACGACGACTGGCCTCCTTGAGACTTCTGACCTGTCCTTCTCACCAACGGAGAGACTAGGGGAGGTTCCAGATCCTGAAACCCATTCTTAGTGTCTTCCCGTGTCGGATGAGCGGTTCGTTCCGGTGGGTGTCGGACTCAGGGAGACGAAGGACAAGTCAATATCTTTTCGACTTTTTTTCGTCCCGAGTCTGGAACTTGACGTCGCGGTCCTTCCGTCTGTTACGAGACTATTCCTCCCCTCAGTCCTCTTAAGTGGATTCTGTCTACGAGTCCTGGTTCCAGACCCTTTCCGGTACAGATACTTCGTGTTTGTCCTCTGCTTTTTTGTCTGCACCTGACAGAGGTTTGTTCGACGTTGATCTTTTGTTGGAGGTGTTTCCTTATATGTGTGTTCGTGTCTTTTTGTAAGATAAGACCCCTTTGTTTGTATTGCGTTCCACATTTAGTTGATATGAAGATATTTTAAATTCTGTCATTTATTTTTCGTTTGCATACTTTTTTTTATTCTACGTTTTTATTTCAACCTTTAATGAACATAATTTTTTTTTTTTTGGTGCTCAACATCTCTGAGGTAAACCTGAAGAACTTAAGTGTCTCATAAAAAATTTCAGAAAAAGAAAACTTAACGAAATAGAAAAAGAAAACTTGACGAAAAATTTTATAAATAAACCGACACGACCCAGAATTAACACCGTATACCCTAGAATTAAGGGACTGATCCATACCTTACGCGGGGAGATGTAACCGTCGTGTTTCAGAATCGATGATCTGGTGGTTCCCTCAGGGAACTTAATTGTCTTAAATTATTTGTGAACTTAAGATTTTTTTGTCGAGTTACTTTGACTTTTATCTTACTCTAAAAATTTTTTTAAACAGTCTCGATTCTTTTTTTAACCACGGGTTTTGTGGTTATGTTTAACTTTTATTCAATTAGTATCTTTTAATTAAAAAAGTTTACTACCCTCCTTTTTTTTCGTGGATTTACACGTTAACCTTTATTGTGCGGTATAAGGTCCTCTTATTTTTGTGTGAAACTTTTTAGTTCCTGAAGGGACCACCGGGTTACCAATTCTGAGGCACAAGGGTTACGTCCCCAGGCCCTAGACTAGACATCAATCCCTTCACCCAGGGTGTACGGTGTGGATTCTCAAGCGTACGGCTTTGATTTTTCCTTTTTACTGGAGTATACGACGTTGATTGTAGGCTTCGTTATTTATTTATTAAAAAAAATTTTTTTCTTTTTAGTTGGGATCCTGAAGAGTCGTTTTAATAACTTATAATAGTTATCCTTACTCCGTCCTAGAGGTCATAAATTATCTTTCTTGTCAGTGAAAGTTCTCTTTTCTATTAGGACCGGAGTCTTGTGCGGTCACCTCGGTAAGTGTACGATGTGTGGAACAGTCGTACGTTTATTGGGAGAATTTCTTCTTAGGTCTCTGTCTTCCTTCAATCTCTTAAGGGGGTGGAACTACTCCTCAATTGTGTGTGAGTTTCACACTTTCACAATCAGCGAGGCAGCACAGGTTGAGAAACGCTCTGGTACCTGACATCCGACGGTCCAAGGAGAGAGGTACCCTAAGAGGTCCGTCCTTGTAACCTCACCAAACGGTAAAAGAAGAGGTCCCCTAGAAGGACTGGCCCCCTAGTTTGGACCCAGAGGACGTGACGTCCGTCTAAGAAATGGTAGAATCGGTGGTTCCTTCTCCAAATTGTTCCATTTCCTTTGGTGGTCTTGATTTTTGATATCAGACTAGTAGTCTTGGCTCCCTCCATCTTCCTCCGGATAATTCAAAGGTACAAAGTATCAACTCAGTCTCTCCGGTACACTGGCATAATTTCGTTCTCTGTGCTGTCGTACAATAACAAGGCAGCGAGTCAGTGTAGACCGAGAAACACTGAGGTACCTGACGTCGTGCGGTCCGAAGGCAGGAAGTAATAGAGGTCCTCGAACGAGTCTGAGCACAGGTGACTCGGTCTCTACGGTAGGTTGGTAGAGTAGGAGACAGTAGGGGAAGAGAAGGACGGAGTTAGAAGGGGTCGTAGTCCCAGAAAGGTTACTCAACCGAGAAGTGTAGTCCACCGGTTTTATAACCTTGAAGTCGAAGTCGTAGTCAGGAAGGTTACTTATAAGTCCCACTTTTGTTTGTACGTCCTCATTTTTACTCAAATATATACACGTACACATATACTTAGTATATATTAGGGTGAGGGGTGGAATTTATACCGTAAAGAGAACAAGTACTTAGACGTACCGAAAAGACCCGTCGAGGAGAGACGAAGGACGTAGGGACACTGCAGGACTCCCGACCCCGATAGACTTCTGAGTGAACGAGTGAACACACGTGGACCCGATACTTCCGGGGTCCACCCCGACCTGGTTCACCCCGAGAGACCCGTAGAGATAGAGACGCATCGGAAACGTGTACCGGAGAGGTCAGACCGCCGAAGTCCCCTGGGTTACTTCTACGCCAAAGGTCAAAGAATTTTTTTAAAACAAATATAAAAACCAACATACACGACCTAGGAACAACGACGAGCCCGAAAAGAGACGACGACGACGACGACGACGATTCAGCGAAGTCAGCACAGGCTGAGACACACTGGGGTCTGCCGTCGGGTGGTCCGAGGGGGCAGGGACCCTAAGACGTCCGTTCTTGTGACCTCACCCAACGGTACCCGACAAGAGACCAACGGTGTTTACGCCTGAGGAGAGCTCAGCGTCGCGTGCCCGAAGAGCAACGTCACCGAAGAGAGTAACCCCTTGTGCCCGACATCCGTGTACCCGAGTTGTCCACGCCGTGGACCCGAATCCCGAAGCACGGAGACTCTGTAGACCCTGGAAGGGCCTGGTCCCTAGGTTGGGTGTAAGCGACGTGACCGTTCGCCTAAAAGACAAAATTGGTGACTCGGTGGTCCCTTTGGGACCAAAAGTGTAGAATTACCGTTCATAATGATTACCAGTCACGACGAACCCAAAACTCCAGATAACGGTCGTTTCCAATTCACCAACCTCCCGGTGAAGTGGTTATTGTATGGTCTTCCACTTTTATGCCAACAAGGTCGTTGAGGTGACGATCCTCAGACGGGGAGTCTAAATTCGTGTTCAAATGGTTTCATACACCGTTGTAAATAATTTTACAAGTACCGTCGTAAAAACATGTTTGATCACTCTGGGACTTTTGAGTCGCTAGTAATCGTCCCCGACACGTGCACTTAGCATCCAGTGTGGAGTGGTGGTGGGTCGAGTGACATGGTGGAAACTGGATCCGGATTTGGTGACTTTATGGGAGGGTTTGACGGAGAGTGGGGATAAGGACAACCGAAGGTTAGTCAGGTGGTCACGTTTGGCCTACTGGGGAGCTTAGATGGGGTGGTGTCGATTTTAGGAAATCCGGAGAGGTTAGAGGTCGTCTGGGACGTGTGGGGTGTGAGAACGAGGTCCGAAGTGGGAGAAATGACACCATACGTGCCAGACCCCGAAGGGTCCCTCCCCCACCCCCGTCCGATCGGTCCCACTGTTCGAAATAACGGCCCACTTCATCAAGGTATGGCATGGTTGGTGGAACGTCTCCATCTAAAGGAAAAAATTTTCATAAATAAGTGAACGAGGTGTAGAATCGGTACCGTACACTCTAGACCAAGGGACTAGTCCCTACCTCGGGTCTGGGGCACGTAACCCTCACGTACCCAGAATCGGTGACCTGGGGACCCCTTCAGGGGTCTCCGTCTAAGAGATTCACTTACCTGGGGAGGACGTATCCTTAAAAGATTTTGTTAGAAACGACAGTATTAAGAGTAAGTATTTCCACATAACAAAGACTCTCTAGGGTGTTTGAACGGATTCGAGTCTCGGGGGTTTGTGGAAGCAGTGAGTGGCAGGTCGGACCAGGACACGACACGGGCTGAGAGGTAGTCGGAAGGACGACAGGAAGGACAGTGAAGATCGGTGTCCCGGAAACGTACCTGACAAAGGAGACGGACCAATGAGGGAGGAGGACGGACTCCAGGACTGATAGGGGTCTAGGGAGGTGCAGAACCGTGACAACAAGAAAGGACAAAGATTGTCAACGGCACAGTGACACATGTCCTAATGGTAAACAGAAAGGGTGGTTTAGTCAAAGTGCTTTCGTCCCCGACACCCATGTGAGAGGGACCGTGAGTTACCTCGGGTCGTGTATTGTCTGCGAACAAATCATGTCCGACTACACCGACGTACAGGGTACCCTTCGTCTCTGCCTGTCCGTGCAACACTGTCAAGTTTCCCTTGTACTCAACCCAACCCACTTCCTTGCGGGAAGACAAATTTTTTCTATATGTGACCTAGTCCTGTCACCGGGTCCGGTGGTGTCCGTGTCCACCGTCTTTGGATTGTTCTCCGGGTTCACTTTTGACTTTTGTGGACACCTGTCCCGACCGCTTAAGTCCGTCCCGAGCTACGTCCGCAAGTCGACTGGGGTGGTCCTGAGGCGAGAAAGGGACGAAGAGGGGTGACGAACGAAGTAGGAGGTCGGACTCTGTCAAGAGGGGATCTCTCCCTGTTCCACCGTTATCGTCGAGGTCGGAGTGAGGGGACCCACGTTCAACACGTTCTTTGTCTTTTGTGGAGAAGGGTCCCCCACACACACAATCAGTGAGTTAGCACAGGGGTGGGAAACTCTAAGGTGTCTGACACCGGGTGGTCCGAGGAGACAGGTACCCTAAGAGGTCCGTTCTTATGACCTCGACCAACGGTGACGGAAGAGGTCCCCTAGAAGGACTGGGTTCCTGACTTGGGTCCAGAAGACGTAACGTCTAAGAAAATTACAGACTCAGTGGTCCCTAAGGACTTCACCGAGTACGTTTGAGTGGGATCCTAATTAAGGTGGTACCTCACCCCCCGGGTGTCCCGTTTGTAGGTCGGGGGCGGGGTGGTTGGGTCGTGTCTTGTCTTTTACTCCTCACGTACCTAGTAATGTGCCTTTAATCTTTTATTCAATGGTTTTATTCCCCTGGATCCATGGTACTCCGGTTTTGTTTGTGTATAGTAGGATGTCTAGTGATATTTGGTCAGTCACACACACACACAAAAAAAAAAAAAGTACTTTTGTTTGATTATCATCGAAGGTGCCCAGTTCCGTCACCGTCGCCCCCCTTCCCCCTCTGCAAAGTGAGATGGTAAGAAATTACTACTACAAAAGATTTGAAAAGACTTAAACGATTTTACTGCTACCTTCGGAAAGAAAATTGTTTAGTAAAATCAAGAATCTTTACTGTCGACCCATATTTAAGACATTGAGAGTGAGTCTCGTCCGACACTGAGTCCTTGTCGTTGCAGTCTGTCATTGTCCGTCGTGTAGCACAATCATGGTATGTCTTAGTGGTGTTCAAATCCGTGAAATAGTTTCCTTGCACAAATCTTCGAACCGGCTCCGGGCTAAGTGTGGGACCTTCTAGCAGTGCAATCTACCTCGTGCACTGAGCACTGTGGCCGTGCTGACAGGATTCGTTCCCGGACAGACCTGTCTTGGGGACCTAAGTGTCTGGTGCGTTTTAGACTGACTATGGTTCTCAAGGGGCATTGACTACTCTCCCCAAATTTAGGTTATTTAAAGTTCACTAATGAACCCTAAAAGTTCGACGTACTAAAAGACAAGACACAGAAGACGTCTCTAAGTCCTAAGTGCACAGGACCGCAGGACTGACACACACATCCACACCTCGTGACTCACCACGAGGACACCGGACAAAAATTAAAGTGTCATTACCTGTGCCACAGACGTTCTCGGACTAAGTTACGTAAACTCTCAGAATTCAAGCAGACTACTCTTGGACCATAGGAAAACAAATTCTCTTTTTTATGTCTGCCGACCTCCAGTCCGGTCCCCACGCCACGGTGCCAGGTCGGTCTCTGCGGAGGTGTAAAGTCACCCTTTTTCGGTGTGGACGTCCAAAGGTGACTTTCACTAAAATGCCATTTGCACTTAGACAGTCACAAGGTACAATTAATGTTTTGGAGACAGGAGAAATGAACTTCGGAAAATTTGTCATTAAGAAAACGACTGGTCTTTGACCGGTGTACCGTCTGGAAAGAGTCGTCTCTGCCCTTCGGACACTCACACACCAGCGGGTACGGGAGGAGGAGACGTGTCGCTCCGGTGGGGCAGTGTCGAGAAGGGAGAATGAGGGTCGGGCTAACAGAAGGAAGCTTCGGACCCCAAAGCCCAGAGAGAGGAAGAAAAAGAACGGGAAGAGAACGAACCAAACTAAGAAGAGAAACGAAGGAGGGGGAAACGGTCCCATGTGGACCGGGAGGTCCCAGTGCAGCCGTGTGGACAGGACTGACTAGTCCTTCAGGAACTAGAGGGTACGCATCGGGGGTAGTGCGTCGTACTTCTACCGTGCCAGACTGGGGTGCTACTTGGACCTGTCTGTCTCCCCTGGTGCCAGTCGTGTGTCAACCACGTCCCGATTGTCAAGTTTTGTCCGGACGCCGTGAATTGATTCTTTTTTCTTAGGAGAAGTTTAAGATGTACTTGTGTCTTGTTTCACAGGATAAAGGGGTCCGGATCTTCGACAACTGTAAGTGACAACCTTTCATGATCGACCGATTTGATAAATTGTTGAACCGAGTCTAGTTTTCTCTTTCTCCTGGACCCAACACACACACCACGTCCCCGACGAGTACACTTCCCTCCACTGTCTTCCCCCGGAACCCTCCGACGTCTACCCGCCCCGAGTCCCGGAGAGGGTCCCTTAGCTCCCCTCCGACTACAAACCCAGACAAAATGTCAGAATTCACGGGTGAATTCCAAAGTACACTGTTTTCCGAAGACGACTGTCTCTGACTGTTTGTGTTCAAACCTAACCCAGTGTTCTCCGGGTGTTTCCCGAGTCCTCCTACGAGCCACTGACCTGTCTTAAGTTGGGACCTCCAATTAGCGATCGTCGGTTCGTACAGGTGCGAGGCGTCCAGCGTTCCTCGTCTCTCCTTGTCTTGTCTCAGGCCTGCACACATTTCGTTGGGGGGTGGGGTGGGGACGGAGGTACGTAGTCACTCCCGAGACCCGCGTAATGGTGGTGTCGTGAGTGAGTAAGGGTGTTCGCAGATGAATACGAGTGTTTTCGTGAGACGGTGGGATCTGTGAGACTCATAAGGAAAACTAAGGAAAACAGGAAGGACTTTATTTTATAACCTTCTACGATGTAAAATCTTTGGCAATAACTATTTCTTTTTCCTTTAAGGAGTTTTGACGTAGAGTCCTAGTATGACTGGGCACTACTGGTCTGAGGAAGTGAAATTTCATTCTCTCAGACCAGGTTCGAAGACACACTTGTGTCGACGTGTCTTCTCGAAGAGGGTGCCCGTCCCTGAAGATGTCCCTCTCCGTGTGGCAGTTTGCGGTTGACTAAAAGGTGGGGGGGGGCGGGGGTCTCCGATTCGATATGTCGAAGAATGAGTCTATTGTCTCTTCAAGTTCTACGTGTCGATTTACCGAAAACCTAGTTTACTCTATACTTTTGTTTGTTTATTTAAATGACCGAAACTGGTTTGGACTCACCAGAAGAAGTTTCTTTTTATGTATTTGATCCACTTATTTACATTTTCGTCTGTCTGATCTGGCCTTTCCAGGTCCCGGGACGATTCATAACGGTCCTTACTGTGGGCAATGTGGTTGTCTCTATTTCGGGTCGTGTCGGGTGCAAAGAGTCCTTCCGACGTCAACATGGAGACCTGTAGTATCAACCGCAACTTTTCCGACGGGACGGTGTCCGACCACTAGAGGAGGCAGAGGAAGAGCCACCCCAAAGGACTGTGCCACTGTTTGTAGTACTCGCAGAACGGGAAGAAGCAGTAGGAGTCATACGAGAGCCCGAACGGGCCCAGATAGACGCTCTTCAGATAGCCACGCCTCCCAGAAAACACGAGACCCTCCAGAGGAAGAAGATACAGCAGCAGAAAGACATTCCTACCCCCCACCCCCTCCCTTCGCAGTGTGTCTCACACGTGACGTCAGCCGTTTCCGTTCCTACAGGCGTACACTCCGGTCCACGTCCAAAGACTAGATTTAGTGTCGTCTTCCCGAAGAGACCACCGGGTCACCGATTGTTAGACGGACGGTTGCCTCGCCTGTACCCAAACTAGGGACCCGGTCCTTCTAGGGTGCACGGCGACTCGTTGACTTAGTGCTGGACACTTGAGACCCGAACTCTTCCCTTATGGATGACTACGCGACTCCTATTACTCTCGCCCCAGGAAGGGAAACCCACCCCTCAATATTTATGTTTTCATCTTCTTACGTGGGTACCACAACCCGACCTTAACCTCCGTCGTCTTCCTCGAATACTAAAAAACTATCTATTCTATTTTTATAAATTTTCTTGATCACAAGGTGCCCCCTTTTCGATTAAGACCGTTTCCTTTGTCTTTTAATCAGACCTTGTAGAAGAACATAATCTTTCATTCTTTTCACGAGCCCCTCAATACCCCCCTACACAGTCCTACTGTGTCTTCGGTCGTACTTCGTCGCGAACACCCGGATTGACCCTTATTAGATTTTTAGTTTTATTACTGTCTTACCAAATCTTGAAGGGTTTGTTTCATTCTTGATGACCTAGGTCCGGGTGTCTTTATTTGTTCTGTTGACTAATGATTACCGTCTTACGGTTGATTTATTTATATTCTATTTACTTAATTTTTATGTGTTTTCTTGGTCAACAAGGAACCTCTTTTCTGATTAAGGTCGTTCCTTTTCTTTGGTCACGACGAGCTACAATAGTATACACACTAGGAACTGTTGCAGTGTCTTTCACTTCCTCTTCTGGTGTATATGTAACGTCCTCAGACAAATATGGTTTGCGGGTCTCATCTGTTTCGATATGTGTCTTTCGTCTACTCTCCAACGGACCCCGACCGACCTCCCGCCCCTCCTTGCGCCCTTCCCCACTGACTCTGGTGTCAAAGAAAGACCCCCACTTCGTTTACAAGAGTTTAACTGACACCACGACCGACGTGTTGAGAGACTTGTCAGGTCTTTGGTGACTTTACATGTGAAATTTACTCACTTGATATTCCGTACATTTAATATAGTGTTATTTCGATAATGCATTTTGTTGTTGTTTTGTTGGATTTTACTTTGTTTTTCGGGGATATATCGTGGTGCACCCGGAGAACTGTTTAGTGACTTCCCGGCTCCGAATTCTGTGGTTGTGATTACAGGACATACTTTGTATAAAAATTATTCTCTTGTTCTATTAAGATTTCGGTAGAGACTTCCCCTAGGTACGAACTAGACCGAAGTCGAGGGATTGAGTGGACGTACCGGAACCGGGTCTGAAGTATTTGGCGATCCGGACGGAGCAGATATTTTGCTTTTCGTCTTGACCCACTAGGGGTGCCGGGATCGTCACACCCCGGTTGGAAAAGGAGTTGAGACGGTGGGAGAGTTGACTGGGTAAAGAAGGAGTAAACCGAGACCTTCTCGACGACCGCTGGCCGTCCTTTCGTTTACTCGACGTGACAGCGTACCCGGACCCACACCGGAATCACCTTTTAGTAAAGGGGGTGGATATTACCCCTCCCTCCACTAGTGTCCTAGAGGGGCGATTCGGCAGACCCTTAAATTACTGTATTTTCCGTTCGTCGTGTATGAATTATGTACCACGACAATGGTGAACAAGTCAGTGATACAGTGCAGTCTGAGACACTGGAGTACCTGACGTCGTACGGTCCGAAGGGACAGGAAGTGGTAGAGGACCTCAAACGACTCTGAGTACCGGGAGACATTAGGTCGAAGGTTTGTTGATGACTTTAGTGGGTCCTTGACGACCACCGGTTTGAGTGTCCGACAAAGACTGACATAAGATAAGATAAAGAGGTATTATGGATAAATACCAGAGGAATTTTATACAGTTCTGAAGATCAACCCAGTTGTTGGATCTTATAAAAAATAAAAAGTTCGACTAAGATGATTGTCAGTACCGTAATTGAGGTATCCAATGTTCCTGGTAAAGAAAAAGTACTTTTATATTAATTAGTCTTCAGATCGCGTGTGTCGTTCTCATTCCTAGAAAAGTTCCTGGAAATTAAAGATAAAATATACAGACTGACACTCAAAGTCAATGTTTTTCTTTTCTTCTTTTTTGTGTCATGGTATCTATATTTTCTTTTCTATCGTCGTCTCCTACTCTACCAATCTATTGTAGTGTCTGACTTACCTGTACTCACACTTGTTTGAGGTCCTCTATCATACCTGAAGGGACCATAGAGTCTACCATTTCTTAGACGGACGTTAAGTCCTCTGGGTCCAAGTTAGGGACCCAGTCCTTCTAGGGGGCCTCTTCCCTTACCGATGGGTAAGATCATAAGAACGGACCTCTTAAGGTACCTGTTTCCTCGGACCACTGGATGTCTGTCCTACTCTACCCGACCTACCGTAGTAGTTGAGTTACCTGCACTTAGACTCGTTTGAGGCCCTCTATCACTTCCTTTCGTCTCGGACCGTCCGGTATCAGGTGTCTCAGTGTTCCTCGGCCCGGACTGTCTTTTTGGGGGTGGAATCTACATCCACGTTGACAGGTCCAGACGAGAATTGACGTGACGAAGGGACTCATTAGAATGGACAAGATCGCGAAGGAAATTTAACTTTCGTTAGTGTGGAAGTGGGGGTCCGTCCCGATCCCCACGTCTTACACTGGTTCACCGGAAAGGGTGTGAGATACGTCGGGACGGAGGTTCGGTCAGAACGTAAAAACTGACCGAAGTGGTGAAGAGGTTACGACAAACAGTTTAAAGTATCGATGTCTCGACTTGAGGGAATAAGGCATTTACGAAAAGAAGGAGGGTCCAGGAAGGAACTATTATTCTGGTCGATGGTAGAGGACTCGTCGATGATACAGTGTCCGTAACAAGTAAATCATATAGGGTGAAGTCCTGTCCCGAAGGGACTATCGACTCGATCATTTCTTAGGCGGATGGTACTTCCTCAGGGACCAAGTTAAGGACCCAACCCTTCTAGACGACCTCTTCCCTATCCAAAGGGTGAGGTCATAAGAACCCGAAGGGACCACCGAGTCTGCCATTTCTTAGACGGACGTTATACTCTCTGGACCCAAGTTAGGAACCCTTCTAGGAGACCTCTTCCCTTACCGATGGGTGAGGTCATAAAGACCGGACCTCTTAGGGTACCTGACATATCGGGTGCCCCAGCGTTTCTCAACCTGTCCTGTCGCTGAAAGTGAGTCCTGTTGGGACATCCTACGTGTGACTTGACTCGACACCTACTCCGGGTCTCTTTCGCTTATTAACTGAGTTCCAGTGTCCGAACTGTCCCACTGTGACTTCATGTTTGAGTGAACAGACCGAGACAAGGATAGAGGGATGGATGGGGAAGGGGCCGTTGACCAATGTCATTGCATTCTTAGTGGAAGCCAAAAAGATGTGGTTTACCCTGAGTAATGGTGTCGCCTTCCTCGAGGTGGCAAGGACGGGGAGGGGCGTTGAGGGGATGTGTGTGGCCTCCGCCCGGAGAGGGACGTCGCTACTGAAAGTGTGACCGTCTCCGACCCCCTTCTGGAATCCCTGGGGGTGGTCCCCTCCTCCAATGGTGAAGGAAGTTTTTTCGTGGGAATCTAAAGGTCACCGTGTCACCCATTCTTAGACGGACGGTTTGGTCCGCTGTGCTCAAGCTAGGGACCAGGTCTTTCTCGTTGATCCGGGTACGCAGTGTTGATGACTTCGGGTACACGGATCACGGGGGCACGAGACGTTGTTCTCATCGGTGGTGTTACTCTTCGGGTATATGACGTGGATCTCTCATCGGGGACGAGTGGTTTTGATCTCTTTTCGGACACATGTCACTGCTTCTGGGTCGTGTCGGTTTTTATTTTATGAAAAAATTTTTACTCTAATTTTTATTTTTTTCGTGGGTCTCTACCTAGACGAGAGGGTGTCTCTCTGACGTTAACGACCCCGTCCCGAAAGTGTGAACGTCACAGACGTCTCCCCTCGAGTTAAGTGGATTTTCCTTGGGACGTTTCACCCTACGATAGATTGAAATTTCTATTCCTTTTACTCCTAGTGTTTCGATGGTTCCAGTTATGTAGTCTACCATGATTTTGAGTGCAGACTTTCAGAGATAAATTATGTATGTGGTGCACGTACGTACGAGTCAGTGGTTCAACACAGGTTGAGAAAATGTTAGGGTGCCTGACAACAACGAACGGTCCTAAGAGACAGCTCTCCCAAAGGGTCCGTTCATATGACCTCACCCAACAGTTAAGGAGAAGGTCCGTTAGAATGACCTGGTCCCTATCTTGAAAGTAGAGGACGTGACCGCCCGCCTAAGAAATGGTGACTCGGTGGACCCTTCGGGTGTATTTGTGTTCCCTTTGGTGTTATATTATTTTGAGTGACCTTCTTTAGTAGATCATTTTAGAGTAAGACGTGTATTCCTTGGACTCCAGATCCCACCTTTGTACTGAGTGAGTGCCAGTGTGTACGTCACCTTGGGTTCAAAGACTGTAATGAAGTGGTCGTCGCGTTTACTTGGTCCTTTTGTGTTGGTGGAAACCTACCCGTTCTCCGTCGTTGGTACCAAAACCAATCACTTGAAGTGGATTTTTCCAATTATGGGAGAGGGACGGTAATGTGTAAGGTCGGGTAAGTTCATTGGTCTTTTAACTGAGCGTGTTATGGTTCAGTAACGAGGGAACTTGCTTTTTACACTCAAGGTGCTGTTTTTTTGGTGATCGGAAATTATTCCGGAGGATGGGGCAGGTTTTTTAATTTCCGTGCGTGTTTTGAATGTTTTTGAAAGTCGTCCCTGTATATGGTTTTACTCTTGACTTAGGAATGAATTTTGCGCCCTCTTGCTGCTTTCGACTTTGACGCGAGAACCTTCTATTAGGAGAGGAGTAGGGAGTGGGTGGGTGCGTGGGGCAAGAGTCCTCACCCTACCTTTTCCAGAGGGGGGCGGCAAGTAATCTTCCCGAGCGACTGGTGCCCCTCGTTGCGCACCCGCTGGTCCCGTGACTACTGTTTATCCCGACTTCTCACTCTCAGACTGAGCACTGACCTCACCCGGCTCCTTGCCACTTTTCTCCTGTGACCCTACTTGCCGAACCCCGCCCCCAGCCGTGTGACTACCCCTTCACCAGTCTCCTCCGTGACTCCCAGTCGCCATCGACCTCACCCAGTATTCCCGGTAACCGTACTCCTGTCTCCTCCAATTCCCCAGCTTTCTGTGGTTCTGCCTCCACATTTCCGAGGGTTCTGTCTCCTCCATTCTCCAGTGATCCTTCCCTGGGCCCTGTCTTCTCGGCCCTCCCACACGCGCGCGACGCCTGGAGGGTGACAAGGTCTTCTGCCCGGTACAGCCGCAGTAACATCAGCGCTTATAGGAAGAAGAAGAAGGCCCCTCCACCCCACCGGAGCGGCCGACAGAGCCGGCCCGGGAGCCGCCGCTTCCGGGAGCCGCCGTCGTCGTCCTCGTCGTAGTCTAGTGTCCGTGTCTCTTTTTGGTGCCGCCGCGCGCGGGTCGGCCTCCGGCGGTAGAAGCGGCGTGTCGCAGCGCGGCGGCGCACCTGGTCTGAACGCGCTCGGACCGGGGTGGGGTCCGGCGGAGAAAGGACCCGGGCGGGGAACGGCCACGGACTCGCCCTGTGCGGAAGTCGGGGCGGAGGTACCCGAGTTCCGATGGGGGAACCGGGGCGGAGGGTCCGAAGCCATTGGATGGTCCGAGGCGGGGCAGGATAAAGGAGCCCGGGTGGAGGCCTTCGGGGCGGAGGAGGCGGTAAAACCGAGGCGGGGCGTCGGAGGAGGCCAACCAGGTCGTATCCGAGAGACGGGTCACACCACGAGAGCAAGTAAAAGACGGTCGCCAGCTGGAAAAAGAGCGAATTGCTCATTCAGTCCAGGTTTTCAAGGAAGTCTCGGAGATCCTTAGAAGGTTGTCGCGGAGTGCTCCGGAGTCCAAAAGCGGACACTTTACTTCACCTCGACCTTCAAGACCCTCGAGTAAACGAGGTTCTTTCGGGCAAAGTGCTTCAGTGTGCGAAGGAGACTCAGAGGTTGTTAAAGGAAATTTTTGCGGTCACCGTCCAATGCGTCGAAAGAGTCTTCTCGTGTCTAACCCGGGTCACTAAACGACGAGTCATCTTTCTTAAGTCAGGCAGAGAGTTATAATGACACTAGGGAACTTTGACTTTTTCCAAAAAATTTTTTTTTAGTAATAAAAAGTAGACATTTTGTTGAAGTCATAAAGAAGACTAAAATTGGAGTATAACAGCCGAGACAGATAAGGAAAACTTCCAACTTAATAAGACAAAGAACGAAATTTTCAAAGTCCGGTCTTTATGAAATTTTAAGGTGCCTAAAATTTATCAACTAGACGACCGAATTAAAAAATTAACCTACTCTTTCTGTGCTTAGGGAATGACTTCGACATTTTATAAGCTGGTAACATGTTTGTCACATGTGGTGTGGTCGGTGTTAAGACAGGGTGTGTTTGGTCAATAGTGAGAGATCTTATAACATATGTAAAAAGACATGTAAATATTTGTGGTTTCACAGAGACCTTTGCCAAAACAACGTAAATATACACACAAATACAGTCGTACCCGAAGGGACCACCGAGTTTCTCCCATTTCTTAGACGTTACTTCCTCTGGACCCAAGCTAGGGACCCAGTCCTTCTAGGGGACCCTTTCCCTTACGTTAGGTGAGGTCATAAGAACGAACCTTTTAGGTACCTGTAGTCTCGGCCCATCCGATGTCGGGTACCCCAACGTTTCAGCCTGTACTGACTTACTGATTGTACACTGGTGTGATGTTCAACGATACGCATAATCGTAAAATTCCCAAAAACTGAATCGTTATACTGTACTTCAAACTGATATCACGTCATCTCATACGTAACTAAAAAATTTTATTAAAAAATATACCTGGTAAAAATTTCAGAACTCAGACTATGTTGTAACGAACAAAATACGAAACCAAAAAGTGGACACTCCGTCCACTCTAGAATCGACGGACTGGTCCCAAACTTGAGAGTAGGAAACATAACCTTCCGTTTCAGAATTGGTGACCTGACGGTTCCTTCATATCATATCATGTCATAATTATTTTATATCATAATTATATGGACATGAAATAAAGGAATAATGGGACAACTACCCACGTACGATTCAGTGAAGTCAGTACAGTCAACACAATCAGAGAGTCAACACAGGCTGAGAGACACTGGGGTACCCGATACCGGTCGGTCCGAGGAGACAGGTACCTTAAGAGGTCCGTTCTTATGACCTCACCGAACGGTAAAGGAGGTCCCCCAGAAGGGTTGGGTCCCTAGTTTGGGTGAAGAAAATACAGAGGACGTAACAGTCCTCCCAAGAAATGATGATCGTGGTGGAGTTAAAAATATGATAATGGTTTTCTTTTTTCTCGGTATTATTTGGAGAAATGAAGACGGACCACAATACCTGATGTGCCATAGGAGGGTTTAAGACATACACCTTCGGGATTAAGGCCATGGACCATTACACTGACAAACCTAGAGATTTCTCCCTTAATTCAATTTTACTCAACAACCCCCACCAGGGATTAGGTCATACTGGCCATAGGTATGTTTTCTTCTCTAAACCTGTGTCACTATATATCTCCCTAGTGCACTTCTGTGTCCCTCTTGTACCGGTAAATGTTCGGTTCCTCCCTCCGTAGTCTTCTTTGGTCGGGTTGGAACTAGACCCTGAACGTCGAAGGTCTTGTCACTCCTTTATTTAAAGACAACAAATAAGGTCGTCAGGGGTTGGAAAAACCGTGATCCCTGTTTAAAACATCTTCTGTCAAAAAGGTACCTGGTCCCCGTCCCCGTCCCCAAAACCCTACTGAGTTCACGCAACATAAATAATACGTGAAATAAGGATAATTGTAACGTAGTCGAGGTAGAGTCTAGTAGTCCGTAATCGAGGGTCTTCAAACCCTGGGGACCAAATTCGGTGGACCAGACATGAAACAACAACAACAAGTCAACGATTCAGTAAAGACTGAGGTACTGGGGTACCTGACGTCGTGCGGTCCGAAAGGACAGGAAGTGACAGAGGACCTCAAGTGAGTGTGAGTACAAATAACACAGTCACTACGGTAGGTTGGTAGAGTAGGAGACAATGGGGGAAGAGGAGAACGAGAGTTAGAAAGAGTCGTAGTCCCTAAAAGGTAACTCAGTCGAGAAACATAGTCCACCGGTTTCATAACTTCGAAGTCGTAGTCAGGAGGGTTACTTATGAGTCCCATAAAGGACTCATATATTAGGATTAAAGGAAATCCTAAAAAAAATTTTAATATTACTGTAAAATAAAATCAGTGTTGTAGACTGTGAAGTTTTTTTCTATGGTGATTATTTATTGTTTTCACCTTTATGAATAGTTTCAATTTTGTCTGTATTACAAATCGACTCTTAGTGAAGTTGTCTCATTCCGAGATTTCTATGGTCTGTTACTAAAGGAAATCCTAACTGACCAAACTAGAGGAACGACAGGTTCCCTGAGAGTTCTCAGAAAATGGGATCGTTTGATTGTATAGAACGAACCTATCTAATATCCGGTGTATATTTTGTTTTGACTTAAACATTTTTTTTTACCAAATTTATTCTGTCTCCGGAAACACTAATAACAAACTAAAAAGAGAGTGTTTTCGTCGACCTTTGACTCGCAGATCCCGAACATAAAAACAAGAAACTAGTAGACCGTGGGACAGACAAGAGAGTAGGACGAGGGAGTATGGCCAGACACCGAAGGTAGAAGTTCCAGTGTTCAAGTTCCCGTTCTACTGAAACTAGGGCTCCTTCCTCCCTTCTTCTTTTCGGTTTTCCTCGTGTGAAAAATTACCTCAGTAGAAGGAAATTCGTCGCATAAACCTACAAGGTGTCTCGTGAAGATAAATGTAGTGTACCCGACCTTGGATCGGAAGATTCCCTCCGATAGATCTAACAGTAGGGTTTATTTTGACCCTAAAACAGTAATTCCCTTTTCTCCTTCACTTTCAACTCGTCATTGATCAACTGTTACAGACGGAGTGGAAGTGTGAGGATCCTGATAACTACAAATTTCGAGAAGGTGAAACCCTACCGACTATGGGACATAGACATAAACAACAACAAATCGACGAGTCAAGACAACCTGAAAAACCCTAGGGTACCTGACGTCGTGCGGTCCGAAGGGATAGGAAGTGGTAGAGGGTCTCAAAGGGTTTGAGTACAGCAAATTCAGTCACTACGGTAGGTCGGTAGAGTAGGAGACAATGGGGGAAGAGGATACATGTGTGATACGGTAAAAGATAACAGTAACTCGTCTTTGTTGAGTATTCTTTTTCAAAAAAATAAAAGACTTTAGTATCCCCTTTACAGTATTCGGAAGAGGGGTCTCACGTGACGAGGTGGGTCACCGAGTCGCGGACAGGACCACGTCAGTACGAGTGTTTGTACGTGTCGACACCAGCCAGTACACGAGACGACCCTCCCCAGTGAGACCAGTAAGTAAGACGGTCGACGATTCAATTCCACATTTTCACGACCCTAAGGACCAGGCAACATAGATTACTATGTCTTTTTTTTTCAGTAAATTACAAAATGTCTTCAACAACCCTAACACAATTTTTTATTTTTTAGGGTCCTGATCAAAGTAGATTCCTCCTTTACTTAAGTCAAATAATAGGTCTTCATACTTTGTAGACCTAACTAACGTAAAAGTGGGTAGACTACAAACCTTGAACTAAGTCAAGTTGGGACACTCTTACATAAAATTGATTCCTACACACACACACACACAGCGAGTTGACACAGGTTGAGAAACGGTGGGGTGCCTGATATCGGGTGGTCCGAGGAGATAGGTACCCTTAAAAGGTCCGTTCTTATGACCTCACCCATCGGTAAGGAAAGAAGTCTCGATTCCTAGATGAAAGAGAGAAAGAAAAAAAAAAAAAAGACGGGGTGGTGTTCTATACACCTTGAAGGACCGGGTCCCTAACTTGGTCGCAGGAACCGTCACCTTCACGTCTCAGAATTGGTGACCTGGTCGTCCTTGCAGGTCCCAGATGACAGTCAGTTCTTGGTCTACCCGTGATTACCTTTCTACTTATACTGTTCCAAGGACGTGATTTCTCGGACGTTTGATCGTCTCCTCTACTTGTTTGGTGTCATTCATATTACGTCTAAAGTCCTCCAGGAACAATAGTATACTACTACTATTATTATCTCCCTTTGGGACTAAAACCTTGACGTAGTAAACAGACTCCAGGGTGCGAAGTGCGATCACTTCACCGTCCCTTCTTGGACTTGGGACCAGATACCTACTTGTCCAAATAGAAAGAGGGTCGTATCGTAGTAAACCCAATTAGTAACTCCGTGAGTCCTATCAACTTGACCTCCGGTCTACTTTCTGGGTAGCTTTTCCTCAGACCTCCATCCTTATGGGTCTACCCTATTCTTACGCTCGGACCCCTGTGGGGACCGTCAGGTCACCAACTCTGAAGTGGAAGTTACGTCCCGTACGCCCAAGTTAGGGATCAGTCCCTCGAATCTAGGATGTGTGGGTTTTGTATTGTGTCTTCGTTGTAACATTGTATAAGCTATTTCTTTTTTTCACACTTGGACCAGACTCCCGTACATCATTCCGTCCTCTCCTCCCCGGTCTTCACTTTCTCTGACGTACCAGCACCGAATTTACTCCGGTGGTAACGGGACCCCAAATTATAATTGGATAATTGGTACGGAGATTCTCCAACTTACCGACGTTTACCATTTTAGTTAAGAGGGTGGTTGAAAGGGTCGAATTCCACCGGAATCGACCCAAGGAAGACCACTCACAGTGTGACGTTGTACTCTCCCTACGGAGTCGACCTCCCAGGTCGTTCTCAAAGATCGATATATATATATATAAAAAAAAAAAAAAAGAAAGTGACGAGCCCCAGAAGCAACGACACACGTCCGAAAGAGATCAACGTCGCACACCCGTGACGAGAAGCAACACCGTCCGTCCAAAGAGTGACTCCACCGAAGAGAACACCGTCTTGTACCTGAGGTCCGTGTGTCTGAATCATCAGTGTCTCGTGCTCGAATCAACAAGACACCGTACACCCTAGAAAGACCTGGTCCCAACATTGGGTACAGGGGACGCAACCGTCCGTCTAAGAATTGGGAACTTGATGGTCCGTTCAGGAGATCACTATAGACATTAGTTCGTCCCCACTATAAGTCTTATGACTTTTTGACCTTACCGTGTCAATGGTCGAGTAGTCTTGAGTCAGGACACTGGACTCCCATGTCGAGTCAAGCTCTCCGAGACACCACGGTTTGTAATTGGGAAATTTCTGACTAAGTACTCCTCAGCACCCTTCTTCCAGGACTCTAATCCAGACTCCACCTCTGCCCCCTCTGGTACTGACAAGAAAGAAATTTTAAAATTAATTAAATAAATAAACCAACACGACCCAAAAGCAACATCGTGAGTCCTAGAAGGTAGAAGGAACGTCGTGCACCCTAGAAATCAAAGTCGTATGTTTGAGAATCAAAACCACACGTCATAGCTCAAGGGACTGGTCCCTACGTAGGTTCGGGGAGATAACCTTTACACCTCAGAATCGGTGATCTGGTAGGTCGTTCAGGGATAAATAATATGAAATCAAAACATGAAAAATTCGGTTACGTTCTTCCGTTACCGTTGGGTGAGGTCATGAGAACGGACCTCTTAGGGTACCCGCCTCTTCGGACCACCCGATGTCAGGTGCCCCAGCGTTCCTCAGCCTGTGCTGACTCGCTGAAGGAAAAGGGAAGGGAAAGGGAAACATGAAAAATTGGGTTACGTTCTTCTTAGTAGTGTATAGAGGACTCCAAAAATAAATGAGTGTACATCGTTACTTGGCTACTAGAAGACTGTTATTAAGGTCTAAAGGTCCTCTCTTACACTAACTGGGTCCGACTCCACCCACAGACAAGGACAAGTGGTAGTAAGAATACTTTTCCTCTCGTCCTGAGTATATTAATTTAGTTTGTGAATTTCAAACACAAAACGATTTGCGGTACTTTTTTTGGATTTTCCGTCTGCCATTTGACCCTCCTTTTGAGGTTGTACCATCTCTCTTTTCATAGTATGTTAAGTCATTCTTTTTCTACTTGAAAGACTAACTTTGTACCCTTCCCTCTCCTTAGTATAAAAATAAAGAGGTTTTATTTATTTGGATAAACGCATACTTTTTCGTGTCGTCACTAATAGAGTCATCTATAGTTTCTTTACGTTTAAGTTTATTCCACATTAAAAAAACGAATAACCATCCCGGTCTTATTTTTAATCCTATCACATGTAACAACCGTTCTGAGTCCTTTTTTTGTAAGAGTAAGAGAGTTCTCCTACCTCTGAAAGACGTACTTTTAAACCACTTTACACAGCTTTAAGAATTGATGGATTAAGGTGAAGGTTCTTACTGAGACTCCTTTATCTGTTACTTTTATTATCTTTACCAGTATTAGGTGTCGTGAGTGATACACCGTCCGTGAGAAGACTTGCGACACGCACATAAAGAAGTGAATTGGTGACAATAGTTAGGATACATTGTGAGAGACATTCTACTCTTTTGTCCTCGGTGGGATTCACAAGTTGGCGTCATCCGACTTTTGAGGTGTAAATGTCACGTTTTGTTACGTCAGTAATTCATACTACAGTGTCTACATATAAATAACTGTAACTTCTACAAATATAATGATTTACTGTTTTACAATATTGTACCATAATTTTACTATACATATACATATATACCCCTTTATCGACGTTTATATAGTACCGATAAAGACTCGTACCCTAAAATTCAGTGTACATAAAAAAAAATAATCTACAAATAAGTAAATAAACCTCTTCCGTTACCGTGGGGTGAGGTCATGAGAACGGACCTCTTAGGGTACCTGTCTCCTCGGACCACCCGACGTCAGGTACTCCAGCGATTCTCAGCCTGTACTGACTCGTTGAAGGGAAAGTGAAAAGTGAAAGTACGTAACCTCTTCTTTACCGTTGGGTGAGGTCCCAAGAACGGACCTCTTAGGGTCCCCGCCCCCTCGGACCACCCGACGGTAGATACCCCAGCGTGTCTCAGCCTATGCTGACTTCGCTGAATCGTCGTCGTAAGTAAATAAATAAACCGACGTGGTCCAGAATCAACCCCGTACGTCTTAGAACATGAACACCGTACGTCCTACAAATCAACATCGTACACCATATAGTAACACCGTATACCTTAGATCAAGGGACTGGTTCCTAACTTGAGCCCGGGAGACGTCACCCTCGAGCCTGAGAATCGATGACCTGGTGGTCCCTTCAAGACATTAATCAACATAAAATTTTCTCCACCCTTTCACTTTCACAGTCAACGAGTCAGTACAGGCTGAGAAACGCTGGGATACCTGAAATCGGGCGGTCCGAGGAAACAGACACTCTAAGAGGTCTGTTCTTATGCCCTCACCCAACGGTAAGGGAAGAGGTCTCCTAGAAGGACTGGGTCGTCCACTTGGGTCCAGAGGGTGTAACGTCCATCTGAGAAATGGTCGACTCGGTGATCCCTTCGGGTTTTCCCCATCCCCTACGTGTATTTCCGTGACTACGAAGGGTTTATGACTTTTCAGATTCGTTTTTAAGAGTCTTATTATGTGAATTAATTTTAATAGATATTATGACGTCAACGGGACTTTTAATCCCTTCACTAAACTTAAGTAGAGGATTCTCCTTTTCCATACTTAAAATAGACACAATATACTCTGTAGAGGATATGAAACGTCGTGTGTATCTCCGTTAATACAAATCTCTTGAATGTCAGAGAGGTTTCTTGAGCAAAGGACCTGAGAGGTTCTGTTCAACATTCCCTTCACCCGACTTGTGTGGACGATTCGTTTCCGGATCGTAAGTTAGGTTCTCAACACTCGACATCTAGTACTAATATGTGTCCCGTTCGGGGAGACACCCAAAGACTTCCAGGTATTGAAAGACAGGTAATGAGTCATTCTCGACACCCGTTGTCCTACAACCAAGTACCTTTCCTCCTGGAAGAACGTCCCTTGACGTTTACTTAAGTGATTTAGTAAGTGACTGCTGATGCGTCACGTGACCACCGACCACTCTTGTCATAGTAGTCATAAAACCTTCGTAGTCACGTAAAGACACGTAGGAGATGGGGAAATTTTTACGTCAACTAATGTCCTGAAGGGACCGTCAGGTCACAGTGTCTCTATGTGTCTAGTTCACGACAGAAATTTCCCTACTGTCCCACCATCCCTTTCAATCCGTCTGTCAATGTTTATGTGATACGATTACCGGTCCGTGTCTCGTGTCCTCCATGTTCCCCCGTCTTTACGAACTCAGACAGACCCCCAGTACCTCCGAGGTACATTTCCTCGTTATTTCGATCAGTAAGACACGTACGTCCGAATCAGACAGGCTGAGACGTTGGGGCACCTGACATGGGACGGTCCGAGGTACCTTAAGAGGTCCGTTCTGATGACCTCATCCAACGGTACGGGAGGAGGTCCCCTAGAATGGGTGGGTACCTAATTTGGGCTCAGAGGTCGCAGAGAACGGGAACGTCCGTCTAAGAAAATGACGACTTGGTGGTCCCTTCGGGCTATCGGTTCATAATTATAATATTCATTCACTTCAGTGAGTCAGCACAGGCTGAGAAACGCTGGGGCACCTGACATCGGATGGTCCGAGGAGACAGGGACCCTGAAAGGTCCGTTATCATGACCTCACCTAACGGTAAAGGAAGAGGTCGCCTAGAAGGGCTGGGTCCCTAGCTTGGACCCAGAGGGTGTAACATCTGTCTACGAAATGGCAGACTCGGTGGTCCCTTCAGAATTAATTATAATAATATTTTATTCATGACTCTAGATCCTAGGGGTCTGTGGATTGTGGTTAGTGCGGATTGATAAAAGACTAAATACAAAAAATTTTAATAAAATAAAAATTAGAATGACAATATATTAAAATAAAATAATGAAAATTAAAATAATATATAAAATAAAAATAAGAAAATAATAAATAAATATAACTGATTAAATGTAAGATCGTGTATTTAGTCAGTCATCGATGTCTATAATCTCTTAATCAATTTATTTTAATATATATATTATTTTATTTTTATTTAATTTTAATATATTGTTATTTTATTCTAATTTTTATTTTAGTTTATTATTTTGTATTCAGTCTTTTATCAATCCGCACTAACCACAATCCACAGACCCCTCAGATCTAGAGTCATGAATAAAAAAAAGGGGATGTCTTAAGACCTTTCATGTAGGTTTCCAGTAATTGGTAGTCCCTTTACCCCATCTCTTAAATAGACACTTTCGTTGGAAGTGAAGGTACATCCCGAAGGACCATTTAGTCTGATGTCTTTTAAGGTCTAGAATCTTTGACTTCTGTGTCCATATTGACAATACGATACTGTCCGGGACGTGTGTCCGGAGGGAGTTTTATGTGATCGAAGTCCACTTGTCTCTGTCAGGTCTCCCTCCCTCCCGTCCATCCCTACCCCCCACCTATACTCTCACCTATCCGCTCTGGGACGGGTCCACCAAAATGACATACTCGTGTTTCATATGGTCTCTCTTTCTCCTGAACCACTCATTCCTCTCACTGGACAACGGGGCACTGGGACGAGCCATTACTTGGTGTCCGGTTGTCTACAGTGAGAGTACGTAGTGGACACCTCTTACTGATTTAGACCCCCTTTCTCTCATCCCCATTTAAAAGGTCTATGTTTAAAGAGAGGAAATCTTCTCTGTAACTTTACTTGTTTCATTCCTTCTACAAATCGATACACAATCTTTCTTACGGACTCTTACTTAACCGGGTGGATACTGATGTCTGGGGGGGCCCCGGAAGGGACCACCGAGTCACCATTTCTTAGACGAACGGTTACATCCTCTGCGTTCTCTGCACCCAAGTTGGGGACCCAATACTTGTACGGGACCTCTTCCTTTACCGTTGGGTGAGGCCATAAGAACGGACCCTTTAGAGTACTGTCTCCTCGGACCACTCGATGTCAGGTTCCTCAGTGTTTCTCAGACTGTGTTGACTCGTGCGTACGTGTGTGTTCCTGATAATACTAGTGTTTTTGTTTTGTCCTTGTGACGAAGTTTCCAATTCTATGTAACCCCGTCCCTTACGGGGAGTGACTGGTGGTCCACCGTGACATCTGGTTTGTGTCGAACCAACAATCAGATAGTTCAGATGTCACAGTCACAAGGTATAGTTTGGACCATCCCAATCTATGTATGTTACCTTTTAATAAGTCAGAACATTCCTTTCTTTTCCCTGAAAGGACCACCAGGTCACTGATTCTGAGATTCGAGGGTTACGTCCCCCGGGTCCAAGTTAGGGACCAGTCCCTTCATCTAGGGAATACGACGTTGATTCTGGACTACGTTTATTTATTTATTTATAGAAATTTTTATTATTAATTTTTTCCCCTCTTTTAAGACTGAGTACACTGTTATAGTCACTTGGTACTTCCGTAATAAGATTCACTCTATTCGGTCTGTCTTTTCCTTTTTATAATGTCCTAAGGTGAATTTATTTCATGAACCTTATCAGTGTGAATATCTTTACGTTTCATCTTCTCACTGAAGGTCCCCTTACTCTTCAATAACACCTCACCATGTCTTAAGTCAAACTCTACAGTCTAAAAAGACTTCTGTCTACCACCACTACCAATGTGTCGTTTCACTTATATGAATTGTGGCACCTTGACACCGATCCAAGTGTTTTTACTGGCTCTACCATTTAAAATACAATATTTATAGAAGGGTGTTAATTTTTTTTTTTTTTTGTCTTCGAGTGTGACAACAGAAACACACGAGTCGGTGAGTCAACACAGACTGAGAAACACTGGAGTGCCTGATATCGGACGGTCCGAGGAGGCAGGCACCTTTAAAGGTCCGTTCTTATGACCTCACCCCAACGATAAAGGAAGAGGTCAACAGAATATGGACGACTTTCAGGTCCTCCGCCTACATGGATGATCTTGTCCATTTCTTCCTTCTTTTCGTACAAAGGTTGTTAGAACGGCGAGGACTGGAATCGAAGGAGGGGTTTAGGACTCAGTCGAAAGATAAACGTAGAACAAGCGAGTGAATAAATAATTTACGGATGATTCACAACCGGAACTCGGTCCGTGACTCTTCTGTAAGACGTCCCCGATTCGGTAAAAGACGTGTCGAGGTCGAAGGAGAACAGATAGGGTCCACGAAAGGGAATCGGTCAGGAAGTCGGGTTTAGAAAAGTCGAAAGCAGACAAAAGTAAAATTACTTTTTATGAAACCAAGTGTAGTATAAAATTAATTTTTTTTAAAAAAAATTTAAAACCGATGTGGTACGTCATACACTTTAGAATCAAAAGGTCTGTCCCTAACTTGGGTGTGGGGGATGTACCTTCGTGTCTCAGAATTCGTGACCTGGTGGTCCCTTCAGGGAACAATTTTTTTTTAAAAAAATTAACAAAACCGTATAAAATTAAAATTTTCTTCCGCAAGGGACCACCACATCACCATTCCTTAGATAGGTGGACGGTTACGTCCTCTGTACCCAAGCTAGGCACCCAGCCCTTCTAGTGGACCTCTTACTTTACCGTTGAACGAGGTCATAAGAACGGACCCTTTAGGGTACCTGTCTCCTTGGACCACCCGATGTCAGGTGCCCCAGCGTCTCACACTGTCCTGAATCGGGATTTGTTGTTATTTTAAAAAATTACTCCTAATCTTTATTACCCACCTCAAAAGATTTCTTTTACGAGAATAACGTCTCTTAGGTCCCCGTCAGTGTCGGAAGGAGACAATTAGTTCAATCTACTTTTATACGATGTCGTTGTTTGTTCGGAACCTAGAGTCACCGAGGTGTCACTCAAAGGAAAAACGAGTGCACTGGACAAGTTGTGTCAATCATCTCCCCCAAACGAGGTGCCAGTGGTTCCGAATACCATCAACGTGGTAGATCCTGTGTCAAAGGACTAGTCACTGTCGTCCCCTTCTCTCACCTCTTAATTTAACCGAAAGGGGTCGGAGGTAGACTCTGTTGGGTGTAGAGATGGTAACTGTAGAGTTCCGAGTCCTGACTAGTGTACCAGGGTAGCTTACGTTGACCTGACAAACCACTTGTCATCATGAGATAAGATCAAAGAAAGATTTCGAGGGATACACAAATAAAACTGGTGTGGTACACCGTACGTCCTAGAATCAAAGGGTTGGACCCTACCTTGGGTACGGAGGACGTAACCGTCACCCCGCAGAATTGGGGACCTGGTGGTCCCTTCAGGGGGATCAAAGAACTAAGACGAAAGTGATATTCTTATCACATCAGTACTACTGGACAAAAGGAACAACGGGAAAAACCTGAGATGAGAAGTCTTCTCCAGTTCGGGAGTGTAATAAAACATTGACACGGACGGTGCCCCGGACCGTACACCATCCACGGGAAACAAACATCTCGTCTATTTTCTACCGTCTTTCATTTCCCCTGGGTCTCCTTCCATCCCAGTCATGACCCTTCCTAAACAAATCCTTCTCCACGGTATAGACTATTTACTTCGGTCCCCCCGGTTCTTTGGTTAAAGTAGACTAAAATTCTCGATTTGGTTTACAGTGACTTATATCACCCTACAAAATACACAGTGTCTAGTAACAACCCCAAGTCTTTAAGGTTGCTGCTGTTGGTTTCTCTCACGTGTACATCTTCGTTTCATCCTGGGATCCGTCGTGGTTCACCGAAACCTTTTTTTAGGAGACTAAAGTCTCCTCAAAATACTTATTTTTTTTGACCTACACTTCCCATGCCAGACTGAAAGAGTCTTCAAAAGTCTTGATTGATTTTGCTCCCACGATAAGGATCCAATGGACGTTTCTGGAACTAAATAGGTTGACAAAAAGAGACCATCTCTTTATTTTTCCTAGTTGGGATGTCTTAGTGACGATCAAATCTTTTACTCGTCACAATATCCGGAGTCAAACGTTTTATTTATCTTACTTCTTCTTTATGTTCCTGGGAAATTCAATATTCGTCCCACTGGTAAGTTCAAACAGAGACAACAATGACGATGACGATGACGATTCAGTGAAGTCAGCACAGGTTGAGACACGCTGGGGTCTCTGTCGTCGGGTGGTCTGAGGGGGCAGGGACCCTAAGAGGTCCGTTCTTGTGACCTCACCCAACGGTAAAGGAAGAGGTTACATACTTTCACTTTTCACTTTCCCTTCAGCGAGTCAGCACAGACTGAGAAGCGTTGGGGCACCTGACGTCGGAAGGTCCGAGGAGACAGGTACCCTAAAAGGTCCGTTCTCATGATCTCACCCCACGGTAGCGGAAGAGACGACAACAATGACCAATTAAATAATCATTGTGTGTCAATCAGAGTTTTGACGAAGACAAACCTGTTATTTAACGTTCCAGTAGGTAGGGTCAATGTTCACTGTTGACCGACCTTTTTCCACTGTGATCCAAGATCTTTCCCCGTCTTCTTGTTTGTAAAGGTAACCGACTTTTGTGGGTCGAACACGACACGACCCGTGGATCTACCGGACAAAGTCCCGATTCTTCAGCCCCCTGGGGACCTTAGGACCGCCCAAACCCCCTACTCCTTTCGGACCTACGAAGATCGTGAAGGACTTCTCGTTCCCGACCCAGTTTACTCTTTCTTCAGACGCCAACCGAAGAACGGGAGCGTAAACGATAGAAGGACTGGAACCCTTCCGTGCACTCCGTAGACTGGTTGTGAAAGGATCAGACATTTTACCCCCACAAATGGAGGCTTCCGACGAAGAGAATAAATTGACAACCAGTCATAAGAAAGTAATACGTCGACTGCTGTGTATTCAATACCCTCCCGTCTGACACGGTCATGTCCGAGTATTAAGAGTCTCGATGTAATACTCGGTTCATGAGTCCGTCAGTCACGTGTCATAGATTAAAGGTTTCCTCTTTTGCCTCTGAACCTCTCTCTTGAACATATTCCAGTGTGTTGAGTATGTACCGACCCCTTCTGACTGGGGTCCTTTTTTTTTTAGACCAAGTTTCGAGTGCGAGATTGATATATTTCCGATAACTCGACTTCCCTCCTTCGGCGGTCGCCGGTCGAGACGAGAAGGGTCTGAGGGTAGAGGTCCCGAGAAACGAGTGGGCGTGTCAGGGAGGTCCTAGCGTGGGACCTTCTCCTCGTTTGTGTTGTTTCCCGCCTCCTCTCGGACCGGCTGGCTAGCTGTCAGGTGTTTTGCGCTACTGACCTGGGGTCGTGTGGTGAGCCGCTACCACGGTTCGCAGGAGGGAAGCCAGGTCTTTTGTCCGGTGGAAACTCTGAACGAGGGACCCGCCCCTCCTTCGCGCCTCGGGGGCCCAGCCCGAATCTCGAATGCATTCGGGTTGGCCGCCGACGCGGGCCCAGAGGGTTCCCACCCGCGACTCGGGGGCCGGGCCTGCCCGGAGGGAGGACGGGCGAGGGGGCGTAGAGTCGGCCCCTGGTGGCCGGGCCGCGGGCGCCTCAGTCGCGACCCGCCCCCGCAGGAGGGCGTCGGTGGGTCGAAGGGCCCCCTCCTCGTCGCGTAGCGCGTTCGTAGGCCCTCGCCGCCTCCCCCGCCCTCCTTCCCGCTCTCCTCCTTCGCCCTAAATTTGCTTTCCGCCACTGCGGTGTGTTTTCTAAAGATATCCGAGGTCCCTCCAATGCCGGCTCCGCCGCCACCGCTCGGGCCCCCGCTCCGCGCCTGCCCTTCTCCTTTTCGAAGGTCGCCGGGCCGCCCGCTCGCCCGCCGCCACGTGGGTGCCGGCACGGGGCTCCACTTCGGCGCGCCCCTCTCCTTCGCCCACAAAAGGGGAGACGGAAAGCCGGGGGCGGGAAGGAAAGTCAAAGAGGGCCAAGCGAGCCTTCAACCTCCAACTGTTTTTACCGTCCTCGGCCCCGGGCCCGCCCAGAGACGTCGCGGCGTCCCTGGAAGACTCAACTGGCCCGGCGGCCCCTCTGCGCGTGCCGCCGCAGGCTACGAGTCCCGGGCGCCAGGGCCCTCTCAAGTCGGCGACGCCCGGGCTCCGCCCCTCCTCCGCTGCCCCTACCTGAGCGCGGCTGTCGGACGCCGCCCGGCACCCCGCGCGCCAGGCCCTCCCGCACGGCGGAGCCGAGGCCCGGCGCGAGACACTTGGCCGCTCCGCCCTTCCCCGGCGGCGCCGCGGGCCGTGCGGGCCCGCACCGCCCGCCCGCTCTCGCGCTCGCCTCGCCGGCGACACGCGTTAGTCACGTCCGAGGGCGGGCTGACTGAGCCGGCGCGGTCGTGGCCGGTGTGGGAGCCGGGACGACGGCGGCGAAGGGCTCTCGCCCTCCGTCCTCTACGGGTGCCCCGCCGGCACGCAGGGGCTCCCGGTCGGGGCCGGCGGCAGCGCCCCTTCACGGCGGGCCGCCCCAGACCTGCGGACTTCGGGTGCACGCGGCGGCTCGGGCTCCACCGACTGTCGTCTCGGACGGCCTCGGCGGCGGGCGCGAGGAGGGGCTCCTTTCCTAAAAATAAAGTTTCTTTCCTTCCTTCCTGTTGAGGGTCGAAGGGAGAGGGCGGGGGGGGACGGGGCCGTCAGCCTGGCCCGGTACGGGTCCTTCCGCCGCCGCCGCCGTCGTCGTCGGGTCGCCTTCCCTGAAAGGACCGTGAGGCCGCTGCTCCTCGCGTCAGACACTCAAACGAGACGGGGCCAAGTACCAAGGACGTTCGGGAGGTTCTCCGGCTTTCGACGTCGGGGAGTGGCGCTGGGCTTCTCGGAGAACGTAAGACACCGGGGGCCCGGGCGAGGCGCGGCGGCCCCGAGGCCGGCGGCGTCGGGTCACGGGAGACGGGCGCCGCCACCTACCGTACTACCACGCCCCTTCCGTGGCGCCGGAACCGGTCGACTCAGCGCTGCCGGCGCCCCCGCCGCCGTAGCCGTCGCCGCCACCATCGCCCGAGGGGTCGCCGTACGGTCACGGGGGGCCCGCGCTACCGATCGCCGTCGCGACCCTTCGGGTCATAGCTCCGCCGAAGAGGCCGAGGTCGCTCGCGGCAGCCGCCCCGGAGCAGCGTCGGCGCCTTCTCCGACCACAGGCAGACACTGGTGACGTTTCCGTTCTACGTCGACCACCGGCTGGACGACGACGACAGCTCACTCCGTGCCGGGCACGAGAAGCTCCCGGGGCGGAGGAGAACGCGGCCGCGGCTCAGGAAACTCGTCACGGCCCTGTGGTAGTAGCGCGCGTGGTTCCCCGAGAGGTAGGAGTGGGTGCTGCACGTCTCGGTCGAGTTGTACCCGGCGAAGCCCCTTCGTCCCCTGTCGGACCACCTCGACCCTCTGGACCACCAAAGGGACTGGCTCACGAGGCGGGTGCGCCGGATAGACCGCCGGCACCGGTGCGGTCCGCGCGTCGGACGCGTCGGCCCGGACCACCTGGCGATGGCGCACTGCGCGACGGCGGTGCTCCACCTCGTCCCGACGCGGCACGACGCGCGGTGGGGCGACCGGCTGTACTGGGGCGTCGACGACGAGCTCCACAGCGTCCCGGACAGAGCGTTGGAGTTCAAGGACTGCCTGCGCACGCGGGACCGATCGCTGTTCAGGGCCCTGGCGAAGAGCGCACTCGTCAAGTTCGACCCGCAGTTCACGTACTCGTGGTCGCGCAGCCGCGACGACCGGACGCACGCGCTCCACTTCCGCCGCGGGTCGCTCGACCGCGCCTCGGCGACGCGTGAGAAGTCGCCCGGTAACCACGTCCGTCAACCGCGGGACCACCCGAAGCGGTGGCTCGGCGTCAAGGACCCAGCGCGCCGCCGGCACTCGCGGCTCCCGTTCCGCCACGTCTGGCGGTAGGACCCTCCGCGGTACTCGCACCACAGCCGGACGCACGAGGACTGGGTCACGGAGTCCCTAGACCGCGTCGTGGGGCTGCCCCCGCGGTTCTACAGCCTGGTGTCCCTCTCCGACTCCTTGAGCCGGACGCGGCACAGACTTCCGACGTGGGACGATAGAGTCCGAAATTCCCTCTCCAGAAGCGGGTCCTGAAATGGCGGTCACTTAAGGTTAAGACACTTAATCGTGGGGGGAGGGGGGTAGGAGTGGGAGTAGGGGAGGGACAAGGTAGGGGGGTTGGGTGAGGGTCCGATTTCCTTCTATTGTATAAGAGGCGGGAAAAGGTAAATATGGTTTCTTTAGTTGCCACTTCGAAGGGGGGATGGGGGGCGGGGCAATTTACGAGCACTCCTTAGAAGGTCTTCCGTCCCTGTACGTATGTACGGTAAATACGTGCGTGAGACTCCCGGGGCACGGGGTGGTCGGGTTCGTGTCATTCCTGGTCGTCCACCTTCTACACTGTAGACAACCAACGCCACAATTGGGGGCGGGGGATGGGGTCGAGGGGAAGGCCCTGAGGAGTTGATTTAAAATAATAATTAACCCGTCCTTCCTCCAGTACCCAAGTAAAGAAAAAACCAGAAAATAAAAGAAGGGATTAATTTTCTTTCCAATGGAGTCAAAAGTGAGGAATCTGTACCTACATCGATGGAAAACAAACATACAACAATAAAAAAATTCGTCAGCACTACCTAATCCGCATATGAACCACACCTTTCTCATACTGAAACGGTACACTAAACGTTTACCCCCCTCTTTCGATGACACTCACACACAAAATAAAAAATTAAATGTGATATCTCACTAGGGGGGGGTACAGTTCAAAAATGGAACGTACATGACCTCATAAATAAAGTAGATAATTTTACAATACAAAGAGTCTACTGAAAGACGTTACTAACAACTAAAAAGTTATTAACATTACAACGTCCGACGGACAGTAAGGACCTTTACGTGGGATCTTTCCAAAGCGAAGTGATCATCACTCCACCCAGAGGAAATACGAAAAAGGACTTCTCAATTGAATAAACTTGTCGGACCCTAATTTCTCTCTTGACAAACATTTTTCTTTTGACAGGGGAACATTTCCGTCCCCTGTGTATGTCACCAATCTAATGGATATCACGATCTCACCGACAAACCCAAAAGAAACCAAAAAAAAGACAGAACGAAGATCAAAGAGGACCTTTCATTAAAACGTAGGTAACAAGGGAAGAGTAGAAAGACAGGATTACTTGTCCCAAGTCCGATTGACGTCAGACTAAACATAAGGTGCACAGAAAAAGTCTAATTCCGAGAACGATCAGGGTACACCTTACCGTACATGTCCTTAGACACATACCTGGACGTTTTCATGACATATAGTTTACTCTCATACATCTATCCAGACAAGTCTGTTCTTGGTTGACGACAACTAAAATCTTTTGGTTTGTTTACATCTGACAAGATCTCACAAGTCACCTCCCCCTTCATAAGACTTTTCACACTATTATTGAAAGATCTGGGTCCCGTACTACCGTCCGCTTCCCCAATAGAAACACTGGAACCAGATTCTATGCGGGGCCAACGTACATACAACCTACGAAACAAGTCACTTTAGACCTTAAGGAAATTCCATCGCCCAGGAAAGACGTCTGTCAAAATTCTTTTTTTATAGCCCCCTCTCCATATACCAAAATGACTTGGATCGATTCAAAACTTGTAAAAGGGTGACTTTTTTGTTGTTTACCTAAACGACACGGATAGGAGTCTCTCAATGCACCTATTTTGATCATGTACGAAATTTAAACGAGTCAAAGAAATGTAAAAAAAGAACCCTAAACAACACGGATTTGGAAACGTCAACGGTGTCTCGACTTTTCTTTTTCTAAAAAGGTGACACTATACAATCTCTCTCCTTTCAACATCACTAACAAAAATGAACTTACTGACATAAATAATGTTCTTGTAACATAAGTCGTACATCTTGGACAAATTTAGAAACAACCCAATAAAGTGAGGAACTCGCAGAGACTTCATGAACCAGCTCACATATGTAAAATTTTTTGCCAGTTCCCTCGACAAGAAAAAGAGAGAATCTAGGACCATCTAAATTTAAAGACTTCAGATATTTTCTACTTTTACTGGAACTTACAAATAAGGAGAGGGGACCGGGAAGAAATTCAGACCTAACCAGTCCAAGTCCTTCGTAAATTCCCCTCTTTTGGATGGTTTGGATACACGGTCACTGTCAGGACGAATGTATATCCTTAAAAATGAATAAAAATAAGCAACGTAAAGGTATTCATTACGACTGTAAATATTAACGTACAAAGGAAATCGGACACGTCTAGTGTTTCTCAGTTGACTTACCTTGTATCATTTTATTTTGGTCTCGGTCTTTAGACGTTTAAACCATAGACTAATCCTTTTTTTCTTAACGGTTAACAAGGAACCTGAGTAAGGAACGTCTTCGTTAAAAGTCCTGTCACGTTCGGTTTTTTTTTTTTTTTGTTTTTTGTTTGGGGTGAAAGGGATAGATGAACCTACGTCAATTGATCGATCAGTGGTTTAATTAAAACTTTGAAGAAAAGGAGAATCGGTTCACTGGTAACGAGAATTGCAAAGACACATAATTTCTAAAAACCTGAACATCAACTCTTTAGACAGCTGACTTTAACTAGTTTCTAAGGCAACACACAACTGGAGAAAAAAAGAGGTAGAGATTCTATTTCAAATCCTGAACAGTAGGTCGTCCACCGAACTTCACTTAAGGTGAACATAAAAAAGTTGTCCGAAGTCCTTTCATCTCACTCTTTACGTGTCATAGAGACACACAGACATAGCGAACGAATCGACCCGTGTTCAGAAACTATAAAATTGAAAGAGGACTATATCACGACAACAAGAAATCAACAATTCAACACAGGTTGAGAGAACGTTGGGGTACCTGACATTCGGACGACCCGAGGAGACGAGTAC